>OX941085.1:43142500-44342500 GCA_954870635.1 Arctium minus
ATATATATATATGTGTATAGTATGTATATGTCATATATATGCCGCATATGTATGTATGTATGTCTATAGGTGTATTATATACATATCTATTGCTTGTATGTATATGTATATGTCGTATGCATATAAATGTCTGAATGTCATGTACATGTTTTCGTTAACGAGAAAAGATAACGGTCATTAACTGTTTCCGTTAAGTCTAGTTAGTTCAGGGGTATATATATGTATGTATGTATATATGTATGTATGTATGAATGTATGTGTATAGATGTATGTATGTGTGTATAACACGTTTGGTCACTGATCTAACTGGGATTAACGGGAAAAGATAACGACCGTTAATTGTTTCCGTTAAGTCTAGTTACTTTAGGTGTATATATATGTATGTATATATATATATGTATGTATGTATATGTGTGTGTGTATAACACACTTGGTCCCTGATCTAACTGGAATTAACGGGAAAAGATAACGACCGTTAATTGTTTCCGTTAAGTCCAGTTACTTCAGGGGTATTTTAGTCAATTTAATAATAATTTGATAAATTAATTAATAATTTATTTAATAAATTTAATATTAAATAATATATGAGAATTTATTTAATAATTTATTAATTTAAAAGTAATTTATTTAATAAAAAATAAAATTCGTCGGTAATCACTGACGGATATAATCCGTCGGTAAATACCGACGGAACTTCCATCGGAAATCCGTTGGTGAATTTCCGAAATTTCTAAAAAAAAGTAAGCGGGCATATAGCCCTAATCTCTCGATCTCAGTCTCTCTGTCTCTCCCTCTCAATCTCTCGATCTCTCCCTCTCGACCGACCACCGACGACGACCACCGGGATGACGACGCCCTCTCCCTCTCAATCTCTCAGACTCCCTCCATCTCTCCCCCTCAATCTCTCCATCTCTCCCTCTCGATCAACCACCGAAGACGACCACAACCGTCTCACGGCCGACCACCGACGACGACCACAGTCCCTCTCACAACCCTCGTCTCACAGCCACCAGCGACGACCACCTCCACTTGTTCATGTATTGATTTTTGAGCCCTTAAATGCATATTGATTTGAGCCATGAACTATGTGTGTGTTAATCTGATTAATATGTGTGTGTGTGTGTGTGTGTGTTAATCTGATTAATATTGTGTATAAATATGTGAACTATGTATAAATGTGTGTGTGTGTATGTTTGTTAATAATTTTTTTTTGTGTGTGTGTGTGTATGTTTGTTAATAATCTTTGTGTGTGTGTGTGTGTTTGTTAATCTGAATTGTGTATAAATTAGCTACTAGTTCATGATATGGCTTTATCTTCTTAAACTATGATATATCATGTAACAATCTAGTGATGCATTATGGTTTGTACCTTGAGTAGTTGAATTAGTAACTTGATCAAGATCTCATATTGTTGTAATTACATCATTGAATGTGAAAAAAATTGATTTCGTTGAGAGCCTGTGTAGGGGTTGTTCCTGCGTGGCTTTTATTCTGTTTTGTGTTTGGTGTTGGTTTGCTCCTGGCAATCCCGTTGTTGGATGTGTTATTTTCGTGTTTGTTAATCTGAACTGTGTATAAATATGTGTGTGTGTGTGTGTGTATGTTTGTTAATAATCTTTGTGTGTGTGTGTGTGTTTGTTAATCTGATTAATCTCTATGTGTGTTAATCCGATATGAGTTCTTTTAGCTTATTAAAACGTCATTTTTGGTTTGATAAACTTGTGATAATGTTATTGTATGAGTTTAGCTTATGATTTGGTTTTTGTGAAAATGTTTTGGTATGATTTGGTTTGATAAACTTGTTGTATTAATTAGTTGGGTTGTCAATTATTGGACGAACATTAGGTTGATAAATGGAAACATTTGGTATGATTTGGGATTTGATTATACTTGATTTTATTTATTTATTTTAGTTGGGTTGCCAATTGTTGGGCAAACATTAGGTTGATATACGAAAATACTCATTTTATAGCCGTTATGCCGCCGAAATTTTAAAAAACCTACGGTTTTGACTTTCCAATAGTCAAACCATTACACTTAGAGTTTTAGAGTCATCTAAAACTCCTCTACACCTATGGTTTGACTTTCAAGAAGGCAAACCATTACATGTAGTGTTCAAGTGTGCATGGGTTATTGTGTTGTAGTTTTGTTCAAGTGTACATGGTTTGATAGTCCAGAGGGAGTTAGAGTCGACCTTAAACATGGGTTGGTTGATATCAAATACAAGTCCAGACTCAGAGGTGAGGACGATTACGTCCTAGCATCACAAGCGGAACAAGTGTATTACATACCATATCCTTCAGGAAGTAAGGATTTAAATGACTGGTGGGCAGTTGTGAAGACCAAAGCCCGTGGAATATATGAAGTTGCAGAAAGGGCTATCGATGTGTTGGATGATGACAACGTGGATGGAGAACCATTCTTTCAAATCAACAAACAGGTAACTCATAATACAAACAATTGGGTAAATGAGGACCTCGATTCCATCCCTCTTGTCACTGGGGAGCTCAACGTAGTCGCCACAAATGACGAAGCTAGCGAGGAAGATGCATCATATCACGAAGCTAGCGACGAGGAAGAAGAATTTGAAGACGTGGACGATGATGAAGATAACGAAGACGAACTTATGTTATTTGATCACTCGTCTGAGAACCAGTGTTCCTTTCTTATGTAGACATTATTCATAATAATTATATCCTTATTAAATGTTTGTACACTCATATTTTTGGGTCTTATGATTTATGTACACTTATATCATTTTGTGTTGACCATTCCCTATTTTTAGATGTCGGGACGCCCTTCTAGGGGTAGTAGGGGTAATAGGGGTAGGGGCAGTAGCAGCTCTGCCGGGTGTGGTGACCCCCACGCCGATAAGTTAACCGAGGATAGACTAGATCAGATCCAATCTGATGACGGACTAGCAGCGGGCTCGAGGGTTAGAGGCCCGAATGTTGCATCACAGACGCCCCACCCGAGTCAGCGACCACCACTTTTGTTGTCTGAAGCGGGAGGGTAAGTATATGTGATATATTATTTATTCTAGTACATAATAAACTGATCCTAATGTTTTTTATGTTGTATATTTTGCAACTGTGAAGGTTTAGTGACAAGTCGACAGTCCGGAGGGTCGTTGCCGTCTTTAAGTCCATGTTCGATGGTCCGTGGGCTCATTTTAGGGATGTCCCTGATGATCACTATCCACGGATGTTGGATCGATTACGGGTAGGTATTTTACTCTATTTAACTAATAGAGTGGATTTATTTTTATTTAATCCAAACAATGTGTTTGCAGTTATATTATAGTTGGCCTCCTGAGATGGACGCCGACGTAGTAGCTGCATTCCGGCGTATCCTAAATAATAGGTACACGGACATGATGAGATATGCACGTCTATTCGCCCAGGGCAGGGCTTTAGCCATTGATGGTGTCTAGTTCGACGGACATGACTACACGATTCTTGCTGCACACCCTCCAGAGTGGATCCGGAGTGAGTTTTGGGTCCAAATGATTGAGCAGGTTTGTTTTGTTTTGAATACTTATATCTGGTTGTATTATAATTTATATTGATTTAGGTCTTCTTTTTGACAGGTATGGAACACCGATGCATTCTGGCATGTATCTACGGCCAATACGGCCAATCGGGCCACCGAGTATGAGGGGATGACATCTAGACACTGTACCAGATCTATTAGTACCACTATGCATCGGGACCGCATGGTAATTTATCATCCACTAGACTAAATGTATATAATTGATGAATATATATAGATATACATGATTTTATTACCTACTAACAATTTAAGTTGTCTATTGTAGAGAGATGCATGGGGTCGTGAGCCTACTAGCGACGAGGTTTGGGAGGCTACACACTGCACCAACAGGAAGCTTGTTCCGGGTGCGATTGGTCCGCCCACGGATTCTTCGATCTTCGTTTACACAAAGGCGGCTCATATGGCGGTAAGTTCAATTATGCATGGCTAGATTTTTGTTTGTTTTATAAGATAGATAGAAATTATAGCAAACTTAGTTTGGGCTACCATTGTTGGGCATACGATATGATTGTTTTGATAAAAGCAGGTCATGAATATATATGTTCAAATTACATTTGAAATGTTGCCGAATTTTCTATAGGTTAGTTGACTTGACAATGTCTAATTTGGTAAACTGTAGAATAACTACCTTCGGATTAGGGAGGATGAGTACCCGGACTTATCTGCCGGCATTGTACCTCCCAATGACACCGAGTTGTGGGAGTACAGTGTCGGAGCGTAAAGGCCGTATTTTTGGATGGGGGACCAGTCAGGATCCCTATTATGCTATGACCGGTGATTCAGGTGTCAGTTCAAGCGGGAGCACGCGCTTCCGTCGCGATGAGGAGGTATGCTTGTCAAATGTTGTTTAACATTGTCAATCATATGTTTGTTAAATGTTGTCTAACATTGTTCTATATATGTTTGTCAAATGTTGAATTTCAGTTGAATGAGATGAGACAGACGGTAGAGAGAAAGAGAGGAAGCAGAGAGGATTCAGATGCATGAACGACTACATAGAGAGGAAGCAGAGAGGATCCGGATGCAGGAGCGAATAGAGAGAGAAGAAGCAGATGCATGAGCGAATAGAGAAGTTTGAGGCGTTCATGAGGAAGTTTCAAGATCACCCTTTCCCCCTCCGTAGGATTACGTTTTTGTACTACGTTATGTGTTTATAGATATTAAATTAAGGTTTGGTACAGTTTAAAACTTAGTATTAATTAAAAATTAGCAGGTTTTGTACATGTTAAAAATTGACATTTTTTAATTTTTAATTATTTAAAAAAAATTAAATTACCGATGGATTAAATGATTTTTAATTTAATTTTTATTTATTAAATATCCGTAGGAATTCCGTCGCTAAATCCGTCGGAAAGGATCCGTTGGTGAAAATCCGTCGCAAAATAGAGACCGTCAGTGATCCGTCGGAAATTAACGCGCCGTCGGTGATCCGTCGGAAAAATAAGTCGTTGGTGATCCGTCGGTAATCTGAACGCCGACCACTGCTATACCGACGACCATTTACCGACGGATTTCACTTTTACCGACAGATCACCGACGGATTGGTCCGTCAGTGATAAGCATTTGTTTTGTAGTGCATGGTAGCTAGACGAGCAACCTCCAAATAAGCATGAGCCTCTGCTTTTGTTGCCACGAGAATGGTGTAGGCAACTGAATGAGCTAATCATTCTCGGCAATGAAACAAGGGGTAGGGTTTCCTAATGCAACGAACCTGTATACAAAACCAAGATTTTTTAGAATTATATTTATGGGATCTCTTCGCCTCCTTCTTCATGGAATCATAAAGTTGGCTTAAGGCTTTCTTGAACCTGCAATTAACCCCTTTTTCCCAATTTGTTGATCAAAACTTCCACCTACACATTAATCATATATATGCCTCGTCACCATATGTTTGGGGCCACCATTGTGTATTTGGAAAAAGGAATTGTTAACTCATCCCTCTTACTCCTTTAAAAGAAAAACTCATCCCTCTTGCTGTATTCGTTCAAGAATAAGGTGTCGTTTGTTTTTTAAGAGGTCTAAAGTATGAAGTCTTATTTTAGTTATGATTAATAAGAGGTGGTGTGTAAAAAGGTCTGAACGATTCAGACTTAAGAGTCATTAACAGGTTTTTTTCAAAAAACAAACAACCCCTAAGTGTTCACATTTTTTATTTTTGTTTGTATTAAAAAAGAAGTGTTCACTTTAAAATAAATGTACTTTCTCGTTTTACCTTAATTATAAGATGGAGAAAATTCTCTCTCTATTATTAAGGGTAAAATTATTATTTAGTTAAATAAAAAATGTAATAATTATATATTTATTTGTTGTGAAATAAAGTGCGGCTCTCGTGAGTTGTGTACTATGTACTTAATTCGTAAGTGAAAAAAGAGCATGACTACATAAATGAAAATATGTCATATCAAAATTAAAGTAGATTCTTATTTTATTTAATTTGCTATATAATTATGCATATTGTATGTAGATAGATAAAACATAATTAAATTTACAGAGAACTTTTATCCCATCAAAACTTAACCGTAGAAAATAAAACATAATTAAATTTACATATATTTAACCGTAGTTAAATATATGCTCCTAAAACCAATCCATGCATTTTTAATTGACATTTGAGATAATTTAATGGTATTTTATTTTTAAAGACGAGTCATGTGTGGTTAATTTTTTGCCAAATATCAAAAAAGATTTAATGATTCTAAAAAAACACTTCTATGAAAATTTTATAAACAAGAGTCGTAGAAAGTTTTCCTCTCTCTATTATTAAGGGTAAAATTATTATTTAATTAATTAAAAACTATAATAATTATACATTCCTGGATAAACCAATGGATTTCTTGCGAAACAAATTGTCATTCAAGTAAAAAGTTAAGTGTACTATGTACTTAATTCATAAGTGAAAAAAGAGCATGACCACATAAATGAAAGAGTAAACTACAATTTTGGTCCCTGTGGTTTACCCGAAAATACGAAAGTGGTCCATGAACTTCAATAAGTGTCGATTTCATCCCTACTGTTTTGATTTTGCTTTGAAAATGGTCCCTCGTCGTTAACTCCGTTAAAATCGTCCGTTAAGTCAGGGGTAATTTCGTTTTTTTACACGTTTCTTGAATCTTCATCTTCAACCTTATGAACACCAAGAACATGATGAATGCTCATCTTCTACCTTAAGAACACCAACATTTTAAAATCTAAATCAAACTCAAAAACCAAAAACTAAAACCAAACTCAAAAACATGTGTCTGAGATCGAGATAGAGAGAACATGATGAACTCAAAAACCAAAAACCCATATTTAATACCCAAAATTAAACTCACTTAAAAAAAGGAAAGAGAGGGAGAAGAGAGAGAGATACATATATGAGAATTGAAGAGATCGAGAGAGAGATTTAAGATACATATCTGAGATCGAGATAGAGAGAGATCGAGATACACAGAGAGAGAGAGAGAGAGAGAAATACGCACACCACATGGAAAAGAAGTCCCCGGAGAAGAAGAAGAAGTCGGAGACGACGTACTCGCCGGAGAAAAACCCTTGCTTTCATCTTGTCGTTCTCTCTATCTATCTCAGATCTATTTCTCTCTATCTATTTCTCTCTATTTCTCGATCTCTCTCTCTATCGCAGATTTCTCTCTCTATCTCTCTCTATTTCTCGATGTCTATCTCTTCTCTCAGATATGTGTCACGATCTCTCTCTCTTCTCTTAGATCTGTGTCTGAAATCTCTCTCTGGATCTCTCTCTCTTCTCTTCTCGGATCTGTATCTCTCTCTCTCTCTTCTCTCTCTCTTTCCTTTTTTAAGTAGGTTTAATTTTGGGTATTGAATATGAGTTTAATTTAGTTTTTGATTTTTAAATGTAGGTGTGATTTAGGTTTCTAAATTTTGGGTTTGATTTAGGATTTGGTTTTTAGACATGAGTTTGATTTAAGTTTTTGGTTTTTGAGTTTGATTGGGGTTTTAAAATGTTGGTGTTCTTGAAGTAGACGATGAACATTCATCATGTTCTTGGTGTTCATGAGGTTGAAGATGAAGATTCAAGAAACGTGTAAAAAGACGAAATTACCCCTGACTTAACGGACTTTTTTAACAGAGTTAACTACGAGGGACCATTTTCAAAGCAAAATCAAAACACTAGGGATGAAATCGATACTTATTGAAGTTCAGGGACCACTTTCGCATTTTCGAGTAAACCACAGGGACCAAAATTGTAGTTTACTCTAAATAAAAATATGTCATATCAAATTCAAAGTGGGTTGTTATTTTATTTAATTTTTTGTGTAAATATGATATTGTATGTACAACATAATAAAACATAATTAAATCTATGGAGAAACTTTTATTCCGTTAAAACTTAACAATAAAAAATAAACATACCAAGTTAAATATGTGCTCCTAAAACCAACCCATGCATTTTTAATTGACATTTGAGATAATTTAATGGTATTTTTTTTGGTTAAAGATGACTCTTGTGTGTTTAAATTTATGCCAAATAAAATATCAGTTAAGATGATATATTGGGGGCCTTCCTTCACCACCCCTATGTGGATGGGATGAAACGTTTTATACTTCAAGAACAAGCAGCCTAAACAAGTCGATCGGGTTGGATGTCTAATTGTCCAGGCGGTAATGATAGTATCTTGTACCTGTCCATACGTAAAATCATAATTATTGATGCGGGCCTTTGTGAGAGGTGTTCCAAAAATGTCTGCGATCGAGTCAAGCGGTGGAGCATGTAATTTAATTCGATGCAAAGTGAAGAACCTTACTAGGGTTTAGGTTCGGCCTCAATGGGAAAATAAAATGGAGCACTACAAGAAAAATGACATTCAGAGAAGGTTTTGTTTTGTATTTAAAAGTTTGAAAATCTTCTCTAAAGGCTTTAGAAAAGCTTTTCACTTCTGTCAATAACCTTCCCTATATAACGGCAGCTAAAGGTTTTAGGGAGAGTTTTCGGAGGGTACATTTATGTTAACCTTTAGAGAAGATTTTTTTGGGCTTTAGATACGCTTTCAAAACTTATCTAAAGGTTGGTCGTTTTTTTTCCAAAAGTTTCTCTAAAAGCATCCATTAGTGAACTTTTTTGAGCATCAATGACGGTTTTTAAACGTCACTAAAAGGTACCTTCAGAGAAGGTTTTTAAAAAAGCTTCTCTAAAGGTGTAGGCTTTAGTTACACTTTATGTAAAGATTCTCTAAACACATCCTTTAGTTACATTTTTCTAAACCTTCTCTAATGTTATCTTTAGATACGCATAATCAAAAACTTCTCTAAAAATATATGTTTTAGTTACACTTTCTTGTAAACCTTCTCTAAAAGTATCCTTTAGTAAAAATTTAATTCCTTCTCTAAAGGGTATATAATACACACACACACACACACACACACACACATATATATATATATTGTCGGTCCACAATACTTATCAAGTTTTATAGATTAACAACACATTAACGATTACCAACCTGTATTGATTAATATAAATGGTTACAAGGTTCGGTATTGATTGATTGAAGCTTTTCTCAATGTGTTCTCTCTAGTTTACACCTTTTGTGTGTGTGATAAAAGTGATTTGCTATTTCTTAGAGTATTGAACACACTTGCTTCACCTAACATACATAATATCTAGAAAACAATATCTAGATATTATATCTAACTAATATACTAACTAAAACTAACAAAACTAAATATAACTAATATCTAAATATCTATTTATAAGATATTTAGAATAAACATTAATTAATAAACAATAATTAACTTTGACTATTTATTACAAACGACATTAGACTTTAATAACGAGAGTCGACTTTCCGGCTTTAGCTTCAGATTGGATCTTCAGATTGGATGATCTTGAATCCAATATATGTGATCTAACAATCTCCCCCTTTGGATCAAGATCATTACTAAAAAGATTTTAGCAATTCAGTCTTCTTTTTCAGCTCAGAAGATGCAATCTCTTTCTCTAGCTCAGAATGCTTTAGCAAAGTATCTTCAAAGAAAATTTATCTGAAATCAGCATGTCTTCAGAATATTTTGATCTCACAGTTCTTGGTCTTGTAATGTAATAGACTGAATATTTCTTCAAGCTTTAGATTCTCCCCCTTTTTGATGGAAAGTGCACCGACTTCATCAAAACTTTGAGTAAGAAATGTCAACCACTTGGAGCCTCTGACCCGTCAATTCAAAAAAAATATTCATCCAGATCTTTTCAAATCCAGACAAAATAGTTGTGTAACACCTAAATCAACAAATGATCAGTTAGTGTGCCTGTCAGTAACACTAAGTCACTGTGTGTAACGAATACACAATGGAAAGGAGCTTTGTGATGTTCACTCCCCCAGGGCTTCCATTCAATCATCGAAACACCACAAAGGTTATTTCTATAAATGTTATGACAAAGAAACTAATTCCTTGTGTGTTCGTGCTTGTGTTAGAAAGAATTAACCACTTAATGATTGCTTATAGGCTCAAAATTGTGTAAACCATTGAGACAACAGTAAGTTAAACACAGACTCAATTGTGCATGATTGAAGTGAGAAGGTGGGGCATACTTCCTTCTTTTCAATATCCAGATTTTCCAAATGAAAATTAGATAGCAAATGTGCTGCTTCCCATTTGAAAAAGTGAAACACTTTCAATTTGAGTAGAAAATGAGTAGATAGTGAGGTTTGATCAAGAGTTGGCATGGGCTAGTTGCCTGTTTCAATAATGTTCACCAAAGAATTGTGAAACACTAGTAATGTGGTTGCCCGACTCAGAAAAAGTTGGTGCAGAGTTGTGATATTCTTTTAACTCTGTTCTCACACGCTCTTTCTTTAAACTTTTTGCTCACTCTAATCAAACTTAGTTCTTTGTTTGACACACTCATTTCTTTTGACTTCTCACACTCAATCACTATGGATTAACTTCGTGGGTAGAAATCACTGGTTAAGGTGATTCCATAGAAGTTGTGTTAATTCCTAGTACACAGAAATCCTGTTTTCCTATGATACATGTGATGCTCAGAATGGTTTAACTTTTCAGTTAAAGCACAAAGTAGAATAAGAAAACATTGAAAATTTCACTTTCAAATTATAAAATCTGTTTGAGAATCGGAAAGTGATTTGAACATTTTAGAACGATGTTTTCAATGATTGAAAGTTGTCCTTCTTTCAAACATATATGAGATTAAGATAAAGGATAATACCTGAACGTATGATCTTACATCTCATGAAGCTAAGCTTAAAGTCATAAATATATGATCTATTAAGCTTCTCTCAAACTTCTGCAAAAGTCTTATGTCAAGTCAAAGTAAAATTTATTCATTTAAATTGAAAAGACAAATAGCAGTAAAACTATTAAAGTACGAGTTCTGATCAGAAATAATCAGAAGTCATATCCAAACTCCTTTGACTTGAAGAGCTCCCCCTAAAATCTTGCATTACAAAAGTTTGACATAAAAGGTAAATGCAGAAATCTTATGAGCTCCCCCTCAAAATAAGATTGACCCCATGTAAATTTCTTCTCATACTCCCCCTTGGATCATGAACAGAACATTTGAAGTGCAGATATCAATCAGAATTAAGAATGAAGAAATGATGAAAAAGTATACAATTTAGTAAACTTTGATAGGTAACTAATGATTAAATCTTTAGATTTAGCATACCAAGCTTAGAGACAAGAAAGTTAAACCTCTTTTCGTCTAAAGGTTTGGTAAACAAATCGGCAAGCTGATAATCAGTTTTTACAAAGAAAAGTTCAATTGTTCCTTTTTCGACATGATCTTTAATGAAATGATACCTGACGTCTATGTGCTTAGTCTTGGTGTGCTGAACAGGATTCGCTGTTATTGTGTCAGGATCGAATTCTCAACAAGAATTATAAATACTCAGAAACAATATCAAAGAAGTTTGCGGAATAACACTTTGATATTCAATAACACAGTAAACAAACAGTAAATATGATGAACAACTTGTAAACTTGTATTGAATGGTTGAAGTTACAAGATTACACACACAACCTCAATCTTGAAGAACAAGCTCTTTCAAGACGAATTCTACTTCTCTAGAATTAGGAACTATGCCTTGAGGTTGATTCTCTATAAAAGCAAAAACTCATAGTTAATATTTTATGAAACTATTCTATCAATTCTATATATATACTGAACAAAAGATAATTACAATTAATAAAATATCTTCAGAATATCTTCCATGAATATCTTCAGTCTATCCAGATGTCATTCTTGTAATTCGGATCTCCATCTTATAAGCAGCACTAATCAAGATCAGCAGTATTAATCTCTTAGCAGTAGTAACTCCAGCAGTACTAATTGTTGAGCTAGCAACATTAACCATACTTAGCATTTCTTCAGTTCCCAACATATTGCGATGGCGCTCTTGGAGTCACAGTATATCGGGATTTTGTTGAAGTGGAAACCGTAGTCGCGCAATTGTGTTCTCATCCATAAGACCTGAGAACAGCAGCTACATATTCTGCTTCGGCCGTGGAAGTTGAAACACAAAGTTGCTTCTTCGATGCCCAACTTACGAGATTATCACCGAGGAACTGTACATGTCCTGACGTGCTCTTCCTGTCTAACATACAACCTGCATGATCTGCATCTTTATACGCTGTTAGTTCAAAACTAGTATCTTTAGGATACCACAGACCAAGATCTGCAGTGCCCTTCAGATACCTAAATATGCGCTTCACAGCAGACATATGGATTTCTTTAGGATTGGCCTGATATCTTGCACATAATCATGTTGAAAACATTATATCTGGCCTACTAGAAGTAAGATACATTAAAGAACCTATCATCCCTCGATA
Organism: Arctium minus; assembly: GCA_954870635.1. Lineage (NCBI taxonomy): Eukaryota > Viridiplantae > Streptophyta > Magnoliopsida > Asterales > Asteraceae > Arctium > Arctium minus. Next base: position 43,154,855 of record OX941085.1, read on the forward strand.
AGTCCTAACATCAACAGCCTTACCCGAAGGATCGGTGCCAATCTTAGTACCTGGTGCCATTGGGGTACCAATCGGTTTTGAATTTTCCATTTTGAACTTCCGAAGAATATCCATAATGTATTTTGATTGATTGATAAAAATACCCGATGAAAATTGTTTAACTTGTAATCCGAGAAAGAAATTCATCTCTCCCATCAAATTCATCTAAAATCTAGACACCATAAGGTTTGAAAAATTCTTACAGTACTTAGGATTTGTAGAGCCAAAAATAATATCATCTACATAGATTTGAATTCAAATGATATCGGCTTTTTCCTTTTTGATAAACAAAGTGGTATCCACCGTACCTTTTGAAAAACCAGACTTGACTAGAAATTTGGAAAGGACATCATACCAGGCTTGAGGAGCTTGTTTCAGACCGTAGAGTGCTTTGTCGAGAATGTAGACGTGATTTGGATTCTCTTGATTGACAAAACCCTCTGGCTGAGAGACGTAGACTTCCTCCTTCAGAAAGGCAGTCTTCACGTCCATTTGAAAGACCGTGAAGTTCTTGTGGGTTGCGTAGGTTAGAAACATTCTAATTGCCTCTAATCGCGCCACAGGAGCGTAAGTCTCGTCATAGTCGATTCCTTCCTCTTGTCTGTATCCTTTGGCTACTAGTCTTGCCTTGTTTCGGATAACGGTACCACATTCGTCCTTTTTGATCTTGAAAACCCACTTCGTACCTATAATGATTTTACCTTGAGGTTTTGGTACGAGTATCCAGACTTGAAGTGTATCGAACTGATTCAGCTCTTCTTGCATTGAGATCACCCATTCTGGATCAGCAAGTGCCTCTAATATGCGAGTTGGCTCGAACTTGCTCAGAAAGGAGTCATGCATACACAAGTTTCTTGATGCTGACCTAGTTTGCACCGGTTTTGATGGATCGCCAATGATCTGGCTTATCGGATGCTCTTTGGTCCATTTATGTTCATGAGGTAGTGGATTATATGAATGCATGTTATTGTATCATCTATAAATCCACTTGTACCTTCTTCAGCTTGTTTAGGAGGAATGATGATTACCGTTGAAGTGATAGGTGCAGAAGGCTCAGCAGGTACAGCTTGATCCGGCTGTAGATTGATCTGAACAGAACATCCTACTGATGTAGCTACTTCTGTCTCTTCATCATTTGTCACTTCTTCAACTGTTGGAGTCGGTGTTTGAATTGGAACTTCTTGTTGAATCGGGGTGTTGGATTCAATAGGAATATCTGAACTGGTTGGATGAGTAGTCGTTAAGTCTTCCATCCTGTCAACCACAACAGATTTCTTTACATTAGATCCAAGAAATTCATCATAAAACAATTCAAATAATAAGTCTAAATCAGATATATGATTAGCTGACGTTGATGCTTCATCTGATTTATTCTATTGAGACGCAGGTTCTGGACTGATTTGCCCAAGAGCTAGTACTCCGGTTATAACGGGTTCTGAACTGTGTTGTTCTGAAGCCATCTCTTCATCAAACGTGACGTTGATGCTTTCTATAACCGTCTTTGACTTCTTCAAATATATACGGTATGCAGTTGATGTTGAGGAATAACCAATGAAGATGCCTTCGTCCGCCTTGGCACTGAACTTTTTTGAGATTCTGCCTATCGTTTAGAACGAAACACTTACACCCAAATATATGGAAATATTTGATTGTCGGTGTTCGGTTGTTGATTAACGCATAAGGAGTCTTCTTGAATCTGCGATGTATCATGGAACAATTCTGTGTATAACACGCAGTCGATACAGCTTCTGCCCACAAAATAGAGGTAAGTCTGATTGACTTAGCATAGTACGAGCAGCCTCGACTAGCGTACGATTTCTTCTTTCGACCACTCCATTTGGTTGAGGCGTTCGAGCAGCAGAGTATTGATGTGAAATCCCGACAGATTCGAGATATTCTTCAACCTTCTTGTTCTTGAACTCTGTGCCGTTGTCTGTTCTTAGAAGCTTGACCGGTTTCTGCAGATTCACCTGGGTCGTCTTCAGGAATGTGATGAGAACATCTGGTGTCTCATCCTTGGAGCGTAGAAACTTGACCCATGTGTATCGCGAGTAATCGTCCACGATAACGAGTATATATTTCTTTCCGGCTAGACTTTGAGTTCGCATTGGACCGCATAAGTCCATATGCAATAACTCTAACGGAGAGCTTGTACTCGGTTCAGGCTTTGGTTTATGTGGAGCCCTCTTCATTTTTCCCATTAAACATGTTGCACAAAGATGTTCTCTGTCATACTTGAGCTCTGGAAGTCCTTTGACGAGCTTTCCACTGACCAGATTGTTGATGTACCTGAAGTTGAGATGAGAGAGCCTTCGATGCCATAGCCAACTTTGTTGCATCGAGGCTTTCGATAGTAGACAAACCTGCTGGTCAGTCTGAACATTTGACAAATTGATTGTGTAGAGGTCTGATTCTCGAGTACCGACCAAGAGTTCCTCGCCTTCTTCAGTGCGAACTGAACACGTCTTGGCTTTGAAGTTGACCTCTAAGTCTTTGTCACAGAACTGGCCTATACTGAACAAGTTGTGTCTTAAGCCTTCAACATAGCTCACCTTCTTGATCATGACATTGTTGTGTACCATATCACCATAACCCATTATTGGTGAAAGCTGGCCATTGCCGAATTTAACTGTTCCGCAATATTTATCTTTAAAATTGGACAACATCTCTTTTTGTCCAGTCATATGCTTGGAACATCCACTATCCAAGTACCATAAATGACGGATCTGCACAAGAGAAATAATGAATTTAGATATTCATATGACAACATTGGAATAAACTCTTTAAGTATTGAAGAGTGGGTCTTGAACTGATGTGTTCAAAAGCCATAATTTCTCCTTAAGCACGGGTTCTGAACAGACGTGTTCAGAAACCATTGTTTTATCTTTGAAGTGCGGGTCTTGAACTGTTTTATTCAAGAACCTAGTTTCTTTGAGGAACAAGTCCTAGACTGTTTTGTCTAGAAGTCATATCTTCATAACTTCTTTTAAACTTTGTGTGCCTGTAACACAGATTTAGCCTTAGGTACCCACTGGAATTTGGGTCCTGCTGTGTTAGCACAAGATTTTGGTACCCATTTGAAATTGGGTCCTCTTTTCATTTGAAACTCATTTGAAGCATTATAATTAGATGAATGCACATGATAATTGCCAAACCAATCTTCAGAATCTTGACAAGAAGTAGAAACATGTTTATCATAAATAGAAGACTTTCTAGCAGATAAAGATAACTGAAATAATTGCTTCATTATATATTGTTTACGAGAAACAACAAGTTTTGAGTTCAAAATAGCAACATCAGCAATTAAGACATCTTTACTAGGCGAAGTCTTACTACAATTAACACTACAAAAAGATTTAACGGTCTTGTTAAGCTTCTGTTTCGGTTGCCACTGAGATTTATCTTTTGGGCTTTGCTTGCTCATCTCTGAAACATGTGAAACTCGTGAGTTAGACTTCTGAGCAACAAACGAATGCTTCTTCTTCGGATTACCAGTAGTGCTCGATTTCTGTGAATGCTTAGATATAGTCTTACCTTTAGCATTTTTAGCTTTCACATAGACTGATTTATCAACTTTCGTTGATTTTGCACTGTTAAGAGGCATACTGGTTTTACCTAATGATTTTTGAACAAAAGATGAATGGTTAGGAAGTTTCGCATTAAAATCAAATTGTTCAAAACAACCACTTGAACCACCGTTAGAGTTAAGAAAATCAAACCCTTTATTTGCTAGACCAAACATATCCTCAGAGTTTGAAGCCTTAGAAAGAACAGTATCTTTGAACACAGTTGAAAAAACTTTTTGTTCAATATTCATCAAAAGTCTTTCATGTGTTAAAGAATTCTCGAGTTCAGAAATTTTACTTTCCAAAACGAGAGGAGGGACATATAGTTTACCTTGAATAGGTTTCGCCTCCATTTCTTTGACAGAATAACTCTGAAAGAAGTCATTTGAAAGAGTTTTCTTGTGATATATTGGATCATCATTATAACTATTATTCAACTTCGCATAACGAAATGGAAGTTGAACTTTAGTTGTGTTCTTTCGTTATTCCGTTTCCTTGGCTTCATCCTCTTTTGACAATCCAGTCCAAAAAACTTTAAGCTCAGGGATTATTTGAGCTAGTTTTAAAAATGTAAGATCATAAAGTGCAGGCACTTCAGATTTACCCTTTTTAAGATAGTGAGGATTCTCATACCCGAGTCCCCATTTCTCTATTTCCTCTTTGGGTTTGTTCAGTTTGACCCATTTTGTATAACTTCTCTTCCAAATTTTTTAATTTACCAAGTAAAGAAAAGTTTTCTTTGGTACATGAAGAATGCAATTTCGTAAGCTCATATAAATCAAGCTCACTTTTTCTCAGTTTAGACTTGAGTTCAGAATTCTCTTTAAGAATTATTGTCTTTTCCTTTGCGCTGGTGTCATTATTTCTATGTAAAACCTCAACCAATACTTTCTTCTCAGCAACTTCATCGCTAAGTTTCTGTATCGATTGGTTTTTGTCAGTAATAACACCATTTTCTTGCTTAAGTTTTGACTTTAATCCTTGGAGATTTAAATTCATGGCACACATTTTATTTATGAAATCTGAATAAGATAAATCACATACCTCCTCTTCTTCATCATCTTCTGAATCTTCTTCAGTGTCTGATTCTTGCTTTCCCATCAGGCACATGTTGACTGCTTCATCCTTTTCTTCATCCTCTTCTTCCTCGTCTGAATGATCAAGCCAGTACTCATCCTCTGCCATCAGTGCCTTACCAGCCTCCTGTTTCTTTGCAAGAAGCATCTTGTTCTTGTAATAATCGGAGTTTCTGACTTTTGGTCTTCGGCAGTCTCTGGCAAAGTGACCTGTTTTGCCACAGTTGTAGCACGTTGGTGGTTCTGACTGACTGGATTCTTCAGCTTTCAACTTTCTCTCTTCCGGTTTCCTCTCCTCTATTCTTTTTCCTTCAGCATGATACCTTCTCTCTTCAGGCTTCTTTTCCTCTATTCTCTTTACTTCAGACTTCTTTCCTTAATATCTACTTCCTTCAACCCTTTCCTCCTGGACATAGTTGTTAGGACCAGAAGAATACCTCTACCTATTTGAACTTGGCTTCTTGTAGAACTTTTTCTGAAAAGCATTTGTCAGCATAAGTATTGCTTACTTCAGTTGTTCATTTTCATCCGAGTGCATCAACTTCAATTTCTTCTGATTCATACACAATTGTCTTGTTCTTCTTCTTCTTGACAACAAGAGAAACTGTGTCTTCAACTGTCTTCACTTCCTTCCTCTTCTCATCTAGAATTTCATCCACCTCTTCTTCATTTTGTTTGAGGGGTTCATACACCTCATGAAGTGGAATCTCATTCAGATCCTTGATCTGCTTCATCTGTCTGGCAAATCTCTTCCATTCAGGCTGGAGAATGCTGAGGAATTTGACGTTCAGCTCTATTTGAGATTTGATGACCTTAATCTTGCTTAGTTCGTTTAGCAAGGTCACGAATCTATCATAAGTTCCTTCTAGAGACTCTCAACTTCTGCCTTTAAATTCTTCATAACTGTTTAGGCTGTTGGAAAGTTTGAGTTGATTCCCAACCTTTGAACCCAACATCATCTTCTCTAGCTGATCCCACATTTGTTTGCCCGAGGCCTTGTAGCTGTCAATTTTTACATAGATTTTGTTTGGAATTCCTTGTAGAATGTATGACTTAGCTAATTTGTCGCTTTTCGCTCTTTTTAGGTCATCACCTCCTAGTTCATGATACTTAAGTTCATATTCTATATCCACAGTTCCTTCCATATGAGTCTCATAAGTTGGTGCCATAATACCCTCTTCTAACAGTTTCCTGATGAATTCACCCAAATCTTGTCTTTCAATAAAATTCAGGAACCGATCTTTCCACTGTTCGTATTCTCCTCTAAAGAGAACTGGTGGTTTGGTGTTAGTTCCGATTGCAAGGGCTTCTCTGGATGTCATTTTGAATAAAAAGATTCAAGTCTTGAATTGGCACAAAGAGAGGTCTGCGCGAGAGGTGGGTTGCGCAAAGTAGAGGTTTGCGTTTCAAGAGGCTTGCGCAAGATGAGGTTTGCGTGAAAGGTTGGCTGCGCAAAGTGTGGTTTGCGTGACGAGTGAGTTGCACAAACTGAAGCTTTGCGTTTTAAGTTGATCGCGCGAAGTGAAGTTGTGCTTTTCGTGAGGAGTTGATCACGCGAACTGAGGTTTGCGTGACTAGAGTGTCGCAAAAACTTATGTTCGCGTGAGACGTTGGTCGCGAGAAGTGAGCTTTGCGTGAGCTTTGAGTTGCGCAAAGTGGGCTTTGCGTAAGTAGTGTGTTGCGCAAAGTAGCCTTTGAGTGATACGTTGGTTGCGCAAAGTGGAGTTTGCGTGATACGTTGGTTGCGTAAAGTGGGCTTTGCGTTTTACGAGGGGTGCACAAAGTAGACTTTGCGTGTTCAGTTGGTTGCGCAAAGTGTGTCACACAAAGTGAAGTTTGCGTAAGATCTTCCCTGTGTTTGCGCAAGTTCGTCCTGTACTTCGAAAATCAACTGAAAACCTGTATTGACGTCGATTAGCAGTCCTAAACTCTAGCAAATGACTATAAACACTTCTAGAACTGATTGTTACCACACGATCTCGATAAAAATCACTTTTTGAAGTAAAAAATCGATGGCACAGTGACTTTTTGGACGTTAACTCAGACAACAAAATCACAATTTGGAAGTCGATTTAAGCTCTAAACTGAAATCAAACTATAACAACTCGATCTAGCACCCTAATCGATCACAACCTGATCGATTTTCACACCTAAAACACTCAAAATCTCGAAAATGATTTTGAAAATATGAACACAGTCGTTTTTCTTTAAACTTGATTTGAATCTATTATCTGGCTTTGATACCAATTGTCGGTCCACAATACTTATCAAGTTTTATAGATTAACAACACATTAACGATTACCAACCTGTATTGATTAATAGAAATGGTTACAAGGTTCGGTATTGATCGATTGAAGCTTTTCTCAATGTGTTCTCTCTAGTTTACACCTTTTGTGTGTCTGATAAAAGTGATCTGATATTTCTTAGAGTATTGAACACACTTGCTTCACCTAACATACATAATATCTAGAAAACAATATCTAGATATTATATCTAACTAATATACTAACTAAAACTAACAAAACTAAATATAACTAATATCTAAATATCTATTTATAAGATATTTAGAATAAACATTAATTAATAAACAATAATTAACTTTGACTATTTATTATAAACGACATTAGACTTTAATAACGAGAGTCGACTTTCCGGCTTTTGCTTCAGATTGGATCTTCAGATTGGATGATCTTGAAACCAATATATGTGATCTAACATATATATATATATATATCATCTGTATTTCAGCTATATATATTATAATAAAATAAATAACAATATTAATCAAGAAAAACATCAAAATTCTAAAAAATATAATTATATATATTCGTAATAAATGAACATAATTTTCTAAAACAAACCATGAGGTTTCAACGAATCCACACATCCTTTCAAGTTTATAAAGAAAAAATCTAAAATCAATATTACAACAACCCAACATCTTTAATGTGCCAATGCCCATCTTTTATCTGCAACAAGTAAACAGGATATCAAAGCAGCTTCATTTCATTTCTTTAACCGATCATCAAACATATGCATATGCATATGCATTGTAATGCGTGCTTGGGGGTCTGATAAACCAAAAAAGAACGTTATAAGCTTAATGGACCAAAAATTTGCGTTAAAGTTGAGAAAAACAATTTCTTTAACACCAAATTTGAGAATCAAGCAGACATAAATAGAGCAAACGAAACGAATCCATGTCAGAAATCCATAACTAAATCCAAATACATCATGAAAATCGAGCATAAAGTAGAGAGAAATCGAGAGAGCAGCGACAAAGACAGAGTTATTCCATCCTACTCCACCAATGCTAAATCTGAATAAAGGTCCAATCATAATTATAAAATTGGAACCAAAAGGAAGTTTTATCATGACAACACAGTCTTCGCCTATTCTTTTACCACCATATCTCCAACCTCCATTTTGATTCCCCATTTCAAATAATCAAACTCGGCAAGTTGCCATCCCTTGAAACAATTTCCTTCTCTTCACATAGATCCAACCTAATCCATCTAAATAATAAATTTGAATTCTAACAAAACTCCACCTTATATCTCCAAAAGCAATAAAAAGGAAGCAACAGTTGACACCTCCAAAATCCATACATTTTTTTCCAAATCCAAAAAAAATAATATATTATCCATCTTATTTCTCCCTTTATATCCATCTAGAAATGACAGTCCCCTTCCCTTTATAATCATTATGAGATTTAAAATAAAAAGCTACCAAAACCCAATCTCTTTAAATCCAACCAGACTGAGAGGGAAAACCCATAACAGTATGAAGCAAACTTGACAGATAGGCTGGACCAGCAACCATGTGTAAATCTAAGAACAAATCAATAACCAAATAGATGATGCAATTTGGCTATAGGCTAATGCATACGAAAACAGAGGATATATCAGCCTCCAAATTGAAAATCCATGATAAGACCAATCCAACCAACAAATATGATCATAAATAGAGTTATGAAACATACCATACCAGCATGGATGAGAACACAGTAAAACATATCTCTATAAAGCCTGTGGACTCCGGTTTTCTCTTCGATTTCCAAATGCTCAATCCGCATAACCTGTTTTGATCAACACATGATAGAAAGAAGCCATAAAAACCGAAAATTTTATATTTTACTCAGACTTGCATGTGAATAATGTGAATTCTAATTACTAATTGCAAACCTGAAGGGTCAAACTTGCTCCAGACCACTGTGTTAGATTTGTCTGCAAAATATAATCCAAAAAAGTTAATGGATCATTCAATTAGATATGATAACAAAATCCATAGGTTGTTATATGCATTTCTAACATGCATATAAGATATATTACCATATTTCCTTTATGTTGAATCAAAGAAATTTATGAAGCCTTCATTCATTGCCGAAAAGACAATCACTGTTAACCAAGGAGATTTGTCCGTTGTAAATACAGACATTTGGACTCTAAAACCCCATGCTAAAAAAATTCTATCTACTTGAAGTGGATAAGAGTAGTACCTTCACAGCAAAGCCACCATTTGCAGCCCTATTTTGAACCGGTTGAGCCACAACCCTACACAACAAATTAACAATTATTGGGGAGGACAACAGAGAATACGCTACATGAAGTCACTAGCACCACATTGATAATAAATGATATTCTCACATGATGATGTGAACACGCATGAAATATAGCTATTAATCTCTCTCTAACCTTCACAAGATCACTGTGATATGACAATGATCTTCACCTAGAACACTATGTTCAGAATAAAGGCACTCTCTTAAAGATAACCATGGATGATTTAATCTCTGTTTTTGAAATCATATCAAGGTGCTTAAGGTATTTTCAGAACATTGTCAATGATGAGAATAACCGAGGGCTATTAAAAAGAAGACTGAATTACATACAAACCTCAATGCTATATTTATTTAGCCATACTGTATACACACACTATCTCATACCAGATACTTGCATGGCATGGATACACGGTCTACAAGCCAAATGTCTTGTCAAGCAGATAGATGCTTCAAAAGAACCTCCCCAACAATATGATAATACAGAGCCAAGTAAATTCAAGATCCCAAAATTGGCCCAGAATCACATTTCACGTTTAAAGAAGGGCTTGGGGAGCCATCAATCATAAACTTGCTGCTGATTTTTCCAAAAAAAAAAACATTTTCCCGCTCATCAGTAGTTTAAGTTGATTCAGTTTCTTTTAGAACCAACCAATCCAAAAGGTTGAATCCTCGATGCAAGTTAAACCAATCGAAGACCATGTGAACTGTGCAAGTTAACTTCCCAACAACATGCCAAGTATTCAAACTTAAGTATACTAGAGTCCTTTTCAGGCATCGGACTCTAGTATACTCGAGTAACACCATATAAGTAAAATTATTTAAGTCAAACCTTTGACTTTGACTTGCTAAATTAAGACAAACAAGAGTGAAGTTGATCATGGATTATAATTATTATAATAGAGGAGGGTTAGGAGACTAACCAGTCCTAGTACAACAGTTGTAAGAAATTTCACCCAGTCCATAAGGGTTAGACTTGGATTTTTCTTATCAGGCTGTACATATACATTAAGTCAAAGAATGTCCAATAGTAGTTGAAAAAAAACACAAGATCACTCACCAGGACTATTTCCATATCTGCCATTTGGATCTGTTTTAAATGCTTCACAAAGATTCCTTGCTCCTTTTTTTGCGTTGCTGCTACCTGCTCGCCTGCACATTTTACACCTCATGATGAAATGTTCCATAATGAAAGTTGACACCAACTACCAATTCCAATCATACCTGTTGTAACACCCGTAATTTTGGGTAGATTTCCTTACTTCAAAATGCATGAGAGTGGTGTTTGACCTCACTGCATCGCTAGGTTACTTGGTTTAAGTATTAGTATATGATCGTACGTTCCTCGTATAAGAATTGGGTCGTTTCGGGTAGAAACAGCGGCGAAGGAGCTTTGGGCGACTATGCCCGGTGACTATGCCACCAGGGCATAGTCGCACGTCAATGTCGCAGGTGAGGGATGACTCACTGGAATTTCGGCAGAAAGGGGATGCTGGGCGGCGACAATGCCCAACGACTATGAATAGGGCATTGTCGCCAGGTCATAGTCGCCTGCGGGCACTGTGAGTATAAAAACTCCATTTCGAGACTTCATCATTTAGAACTGATTTTGGTAGCTGTTTAAGGGTTTTCTCCTGCGATTTTTGGTAAGGATTCTTGCCCTAATCCCACCAACATCATTTAATGATCTTCCATGAGCATTAATGGTGATGTAAATGCTTCATTAGGTGCGGTTTTGGAAGGATCTTATCTTGTACCAACTTCTCCAACCTTCAACTCTCCACTTTCCATTTCTAGGGTTTGGTTTTTTTTTAAGAAATCACCTAAGGCGAGTGTATTATTGACTCTTCTACTTATATACATGTTTAACGATGTGCTAGTAAATTTATTTACCTTTGATTTCCTCTTGTTTTGATTTATGCGAAGTTAACCTAAAATCCCATTTGGGGATATTGTCTCAATGATGAGTATTAGAGGAAACACTAGATATTAGCATGTATTAAGAGTTGTATGTAGCCATTGGGTTATATGTTAGTCATTTTGGTAACTTGGTGAATAGACTAAAGACTCGGTTTGAGTTGATGTCATAAGTAGACTAAAGACTCGGTTTGAGTTGATGTCATAAGTAGACTATAGACTCGGTTTGAGTTGATGTAGTAAGTGGGCTAAAGACTCGGTTTGAGTTGATGTCGTAAGTGGGCTAAAGAATCGGTTTGAGTTGATGTCATAAGTAGACTAAAGACTCGGTTTGAGTTGATGTAGTAAGTGGGCTAAAGACTCGGTTTGAGTTGATGTCGTAAGTGGGCTAAAGACTCGGTTTAAGTTGATGTCATAAGTAGACTAAAGACTCGTTCTGAGTTGATGTTGTAAGTGGGCTAAAGACTCGATTTGAGTTGATGTCATAAGTAGACTAAAGACTCGGTTTGAGTTGATGTCATAAGTAGGCTAAAGACTCAGTTTGAGTTGATGTCATGAAAAGGCTAAAGGCTCGGTTTGGGTTGAATGCCCAATTAGCTAAAGATCTAGTTTAGATTGATGTTATCAACCTAGTTGGCTTGGGTGGAAATTATAAGTATGTTGATGAGTTTTGTGGAAATTTTATGCTTAATGACAGGTGAAGCAATTCAGTTGAGAAATATGAAAATACGAACGCTCTTGTGTTGTAATTCCATTCCGTTATTTAATTTGTGATAATACTTTCTCACTAGGCTCTAGCCTAACACTTGTTTCTTTGGTTGTCATGTATGACATGGTCTCCTAGTGGCTGGAACCTTCAGAAAAGAGAGGTCGATCTCTTGGTTAGGAGCAGTCCTTTTGGGAGATTTAGAGACCGGTGTATATGTAACACCTCGAAATTCGAAAATTACCATTTCAAGTTAATGCATAAATCAGTAATTTTAGGGGAAAAATAAGATATAGGATTTTGGACTTGAATCCTATATTTTATAGTCTTTATGTATGAAGGACTCAATTACGAGTCCAATGGTTCTTTCCGGAGCGAAATCGGAGCTATAACGAAGAAGTTATGGCTAAAATAGTGATCGGACATGAAAAATGAAGAAACCGGACGAACAGTGCACGGAGCGACTTACGGGGGGACTTGGGCCGGCCGGTAACCCGCACGGAGATATGTTCGAGCATAAAACCCATTCGGGCGAGTTGTGGGGCGACTTAGGCCGCCCGGTAACCCACGCGGAGCCCTGTTCGAGCTTAAGACCCGATTTTCAGCCACCAAACTTCATTTCTTCATAACTTTTGCATCCCAACTCCATTTTTGATGATTCAAGTTTCCATGGTTTCTTTTTTGAGATATCTTCAAGGATATATCAAGATATTTGAAGTATATTGGAAGATACAAGTGTATTTTATGGTGGTAAGTTCCTCATCTCTCTCAATGTTAAGCTAGGGTTTGATGGTTTCACCCTTTTTCCTTTCATTCTTCAACTTGGGTGTGATTTTGGTGACTTGTATGTTGAATGAAACCTTGTAGATGTGTCGGATCTAAGATCTAGAGAACTTTCTTGGATATTCAAGCCTTCATCTTTGGAGATTCAAGTTTTTGGGGGAAAATCTAGATTTAGCCTAAATCTAACAAGGTGAGTTCAAGTTGATTTGTGAAAACGGTGTACATGCCAAAATGTCTATTTTAAAGTGTTTATATGTTTTACATGGAATTGTTAACTGTTGATCACTTGATAAGTTTTGGTTATTTGGAAGTATTAAACTTTATAAACTTATAAAACACCCACATTTGGGATTTTGGACATTTTGATAAATAAATCATATATTTTGGGTATCTAAATTATTTATTTCATGTAGTATATTTTTGAGTATAAATGCATTTTATTGGGTATCATGGGATGATTTGAAAGGATAAAAGGTATAAACCCACTTGGAAAATGTTTTGTCCCAATCTAAATCATGTTGGAGTTATTTGTGTGTGTTGAAGCATGGGTTGCATTATTTCGGGTCGTTTACGTTCGAATTCATTTTATGATTTTCAACGTTGGGTCTTTGGAATTGTTGAGCTTATGGCTTGGTTCGGATTTCGTTAGGTCTTGGGGACACTTGTCCGGTTTTAATAGCTCAATGTAGAGCGCTTGGCTATGATTTGCATTTATTGCATCTTATTTGGGAATTACATGTTTTGAATGCGCTAGTTCATTCGTTTTGAGTCATGTAATGTTTCAGCCCCGTCTGCTATGGATCCATGACCACTTTTGTTATTTTGTACGATGTTGGAACGGCTTGGTTTCCACATCACGACATGTTAGGCATCATATTGGGTTGTAAGTCCTTCGTGCGGCACGTTAGGCATCAGATTGGGTTGTAAGTCCTTCGTGCAAGTATCTATGGGTGTATGCTGAAAGATGCTAAGCTCGATAATTTTATTATTTGTCCAATGGTGGAACGTTAATTTTCCCTATTGTGGCACGGTTAGGCATCTTCGGTATGGTGTAAGTCCTCCGTGCAAGTATTTATGGGTGTATACTGAAAGATGTTGAGCCCGATACTTAATACCAATTTAACGTAATGCGTGACTTACTTTGTGCACGTCACATTAAACGGAATCGGGTTTCCCCCGTCACCGAAAGGTGTTGTCTTTGGGCTGAGTCTTTTATACATTTGTTTTCGGTGACATTTTGCATACATGAATTTATTCCATGTTTATGGGTTGAGTATTTAATCCCCGCCCGTGTTTTGGGGTGTTTTGGGATATGAGGTGTTATTTACATTATCATAAATTGGGAGTCGATTTATATTCTCATGTTGAGCAAGTTTTGGGTTAAATCTAAGTTTACGTATATTGGGATCTTAGTCTTTAAAACAGTTTGGTTTGGTTAACGATTAACTCGATGTCTCTTTCGTTTAAAATGCATAATTATTGATAAATGAGTCGTTTTCATAAGTGAAGCATATCATTTTGAAAGATTATGATTTACATTGCATTCTTTCTATTTAAACAATTAATTTAAATTTGTTGAAAACTCTTGAGCTCAGTAGGCGTTAAGCCTAACGTTTTTTATTTGTCGGCATGTACATCAGGTTCCAGTTGGGGGTTTAGTTCTAGTGACACCATGAAGAGAGGAGTTCTAGTTGTATGCTCGAGAAGTAAGTAGCTCGGTGAAGTCTTTCGCATTAGTTAAAAAAGGGCAACTTGTATTAGAGTTATGTAGCACCCGACTTCAATTTAGTCTGTATTTATTATTGGAGTTTTATAATTGCCAAGATTAACGATAAATTTTTTTATTAAGGTGAATTGAGTTGTTTAGTAAGAGGAAGTCTTGTTCCTCATTTTGATGTTACATTGGAATTTTAAATTAGTTGCTCTTACAAAATTCGAGGGTGTTACAGTATACACGTTGATAGTTACCCATTTTTGGAAGGATAGCGACACCCAACCATAATCTAATAGAACGGTTTAGATTATTAGGTTGTCGTATATTTATTCTTCATTCTTTGAGTTGTAAACATTATGTTATATTCCTCGTTTTCGGGATGATATTTTGGGAAAATTTGGCAAGTGATTGTTTAATCAGGTTTCACTCAGTTTATAGGCGTTATATTGCCGAATTTTTGAATTTTAAATTCCTCCAATTTTTAGGGTGTTACAAGTTGGTATCAGAGCAGTAGTTTAAGGGAGCTAGGTATGAATGTAGGATACCTAGACTTAAGCTGTGAATTTAAGTTATGATCGAGTGAGTTTGGGTAGAACTTTAAGATAGGATGGTCTTAGAGTCGTCGGGAACTACACAAATTGAGAGTTGTGGTAATGGTGATGAAAATTCTTATGTATTGCATGTTCATAATTTCGCTGAGCTAACGTTATTATGAGGATGTTTTACGTGATTATGCTTGTTTCCCATTGTTATGATGATTAATGAATGTAGTAGTATGTTTCCTTGTTTATGGTTCATATAATCTTTATCTCACCTATATTCTCACGTATGTGGCAGTCAATGGTAAATACTCGGAATCAACCGGAGGGTCAAGATACAGCGGCGTCCTCGACCGACCAAGCTAGAGTAACCAATGCAGACCTGCCCCTACCGTTTATAAATGTGTTAGGCGGGGGACCAGAGCATGTACCCCGACGGGATATAGCCTCGACTCACCCGATAATGGAAGAGGTGACTCCAGAGACAAGAATGATGGATCGAATGATGCAAGCCATGAATACAACGATGACTCAACAACAAGAAATGTTTCTGAAGTTACTAGAGGACCGAGATGCTACCAACCGCAGACATGAGACGTGTAACACCCTAAAAATTAGAGTAATTTAAAATTCGGAAATTAGGGAATATGACGTTTGTATTTGGTATAAACCTCCCAAAAAGGGGAAAAGTACTAAACCTTTACAAAAACCTGTGAACGAATATGGAAATTCAACAACAAACTAATCTAAACATAACTATCTAGATTACATCGGTTGTCGACCCAAAATTACCAAAAGATGGGACTTAAACAATTGCCCAACATCAAATACTAGTCATCTCAAAAATGCCTCAAAGACCATGCTCATCACTCACGACCTTGGCAACCCACCGCTAAAGGAACCTGTTATACATATCATTTGAGAAAAAGTGTTAGGCTTAAAGCCTAGTGAGAACATACAGTTTATAATTTCAAGAGATATAAACAATTGCATCGAAAGGAAATCTTTTCATGAAAAAGTTTAGTGTACAATTGAAATCTTTGTCACTTAAGGACCATTTGGTCCGAAAATTCATCTTGCGATGACGGGGGATACCCAATTTACCAAGGATTGTGGCGAAACACAAAAGTAGGCCACAATACGAGTTGTGAGCTAAATACTTGTGTTAGTGCATTAATTGTATACAAGATTTAATTAGGAAAGTCTTGTTTAAAGCCTTTGTAATTGCATAGTCAATGATAGTCAAATAGTGAGAAGTCAACATAAGGCTTAGAGGGTTTTACGTACTTGAGTGTTTAAGTACTTGAGAGTTTGAGTGGATCCTTATTCAAGTTACTTGAGAGTTTCTTAGAGGGTATAAATAGGTTTAAGTCTTGTAATTGTTGTAAGAGCTTAATTGTCATAATACGATTGTTACTTTCTCACTCTACTCTCTCTCTAGGATCTTGATATTGTCAAACATAGTTTGAGATTGTAGAATAGCTTGATTTGATCTGGAAATTCATTTTCAATTGTCATAATTTTTCAGAGATTTTTTTGTGCTAATCCAAGTTTGACTTTCAGTCAAATTTTCTGAACTGTTTGGGAACGATCATTCTAATCAAGCTAATAATTTCTCATTCAAGATGTCTACCGTATAGAGAAAGCAGATGATCAACAAAGATTTGGAGCCTATCATTTTAACTTCACATATCATAGTGGATGGAAATGACACGTCTCCAATTTTAAAAAGATCTGTTTCTGAGATACCTGGTATAGAGGCTAAACGAGACAACCTGAGAATTCAGAATGCAACCTTTATTAAACAGATTCAGGAGTTGAAATTTGATTTGTCAAACTCTGATAAAACTTCTGACTGTATAAAGTGTACTGATATAGTTAAATCTGATTTTCCAATTGCAGGTATCATCAGTGCGAAAGACAAAGAGATTAAAGAAAAAGAGAAAATCATTGTTTTAAAAGAAAACTTATTGTTACATGTGAAAAGGAATTAAAGCGGAAAGAGAGAAAGATTAAAAATCTTCGAAGCCAAATGAAGACAACTGAACAAAAATCTTCAGAGCTACAAGCTGAATCAGTTGAGCTTCAAACCAAGTTTACGGCTTTCAACGAGAAGATATTTGTGTTGGAGAAGAAAAATGCTGATCTGATGTCAAGCCTCCAAGCAGATAAAGAAAAAGCAAATCTGGAGAAATCTTCAACTCAACAGATATTTGATTTCTCAAAGAAAACACTCCAAGAGAAAAATGATCTTGAGCTTAGATGCATAAAACTTTCTAAACAAGTGTCGGAATTTGAAAAGATAATAATAACTGAAAGAGACACTTTTGTGAAAGAAAGACAAGTTCTTGAAGCCAAAATAACTGAACTTCCCACACAGATTTCTACTTTACAAGACTTCCTCGAAAAAGAAAGACAAATCTTCAAAGAAAACAAAAAGTCTTATGAGCTTGAAAAGAAAAACGTGGAAAAGAGAAATACTGGGATTTTCAAGGAAATATCTGAAATATCCAAGAACTTGGAAAAGGATTTTGAGTTTGAACGTTTAAATTTTGAATCTGAAATATCTAAGCTCACATCCAAATTAACTGTTCTGTCATCAGATTATCAAAAAGAACAGAAGGCCAAATCTGATTTGAAACAGAAATTTGACACACTTTCAGATGAAAGAAACATTTTGACTAAAAAGATAAATGACTTAGAAGCTACAAACATTGAATTGTCAGATAAAGTAACAGCTGATGTGATTAGTCAATCACCTATTGATAATTCACCAGAAGCAGTTTGTTCTTTCAAAACAGCTTCAAGTTCTATTCATGATAAAAATGTTTTCAAACAGAATCGTGTCAAATCTCAAACTGTCAAATCAAATCAGATTAGACCATCTAATCTATTCTATGACAAATCTGTTGCTGGTTCAGCAAATTTCTACGTTAAATCTCTTGGAAAGAATTCTAAGAAAAATCAGATGGTCTGGAGAGTGAAAAGTTCTTCAGATGAAGAGAAGAAGAATGATAAAGCATATGCTTCCACAACCAATACCAAAAAGAACAGAGCACACAAAGGTAAATCTTTTGATAATCCTGATATGTATTATTCTACTAACCATTTGATCAGGGTTGCTCAGAAGAAAATATGTTGTTCTTATTGTGGAGCACATGACTTTGTAAGTAAAATTTTTGTCAATTACTGGTATGGTTCATATTATGTAACCCCCACAAGAACTGCAACTAACACTTCAGGACCCAAATACCAGTGGGTACCAAAAGCTAAAACTGTGTTGCAGGCACCCAAAGTTTTAGAGGGAGCATGATGTTTGACTTCTAGACAAATAAGTCTAGGACTCGTTCTTCAAAGTTTAAAGAACAATGGATTTTGAACAAAACAGTTCAAAAGCCGAACTTAAGTGTCAAGATTGTGGCTTCTGATCACATGACAGATCAGGACCAGTTCTTTAATGTTCAGACATGGATATTTTGCAAATATCCAGGGGGAGCTTAAAAGAAAACAAATCATGATATACTGATTTGAGGGGGAGCTTAAAAGTAAATATCTTTTGGTCTAGATCTCTGATTGTTTGAAAGAAGAACAACTTTCAAGCATGAAAAACAGTTTCTTAAATGTTCAAACCACTTCTCTATTCTCAAAAGATTTCATGAATTAAGAAGTGTGATTTTCAAATGTTTTTCATATTGAGCTTTAATGTTTAACTAACCGTGTGTTTCTAAAGATCAATACTCGTGTATTATCTTTCCTATATACTGTAAAGTATTCACACACATCGGTTCAGTACTTCATTTTATTCTGTTATTACCATGTCTCTAAACGAACCTATTTTTCGATGGTAATACCCTCGTTTGATTTCACTGTTGTTGAGCATCAATCATCATTTCCAAATTTGTGCTTTCATTGCAAAATTGTTTATATTCGTTCATATAAACAAAATATCCAATTCTTTGATACCCTAACCATTTTATTTGATCTGATTGACACATTGTCAGATTCTCAAAACAATTCTCTTGATTTGATTTCATTCATTCAATATCTTTGTTTTGAGAAATCTTCAAAGTTCAAATGCTCAAATTTCATTCATATTTTTCATGAGCATACATTTTGACAATGTCATCATACATTTTTGAGCTTAAATGCTAAAGTTAAACTGTTGAACAACCATTCTTTTAGGACAAATTACATGGGATTCATGTGTGAGCTTAAACAGAACTTCCATGGATTCACGTTAACCTGTGTTTCCTACCCCGGAAGTTATCCTAGAGTGATTGAGGGGTGAGGGGTCATAAATCAAAGAGTGGGGGAAATAACTCATCCGGTTGAGTTTTTCTCATTGTGTGGAGCGGAAAAATGTAAATGAGAGTTTGGTTAGAAGTGAGCTTTAATGTTAAAAAGAGAGAGGGTGTGAGAACAGAGTTAAAAGAATATCAGAACTCTGCACCAACCACTTTACGGGCAGCCACAAAATCTGATTGGTTCACATTCTATGGCGACCATCATTGAAAAAGGTAGTGAGCCCATGCCAACTCTTGCAATTACCCCACCAGCCACTCGTTTCTTTCTTGACAAAGAAATGTTTCAATTTTTCTTGGGGACGCAGCACATACGCTATCTGATCTTCACTCGGAAGATTTAGATATTGAAAAAGAAGGAAAGTTGCCCCACCTTCGCACCTCTTTCATGTACATTGAGTCCGTGTAATACCTGTTGTTGTCTCAACAGTTTACACAATTTGAGCCTTATGAAACACAATCATTGTGCTAAATTCTTTCATACACAAGCATGAGCACACATAAAATTTGTTTTTCTGTCAGAACATTCATAGATAAACCTTGTGTTTTTCAATGATTGAATGGAAGTCCTGGGGAGTCATCATCAAACCAACTCCTTAACTTGTACATTTGTTGTACACAGTAACTCCGTTTTACTGACATCCATTCCTAACTGTTTCATTTGTTGAATCAGGGTTACCACGTTCATTATATCTGAATTTGCAAAGATTTGGATATATACAATTCATGATTCAGCTATTCAGATCAAAGGGCGAAGGGCGAAGAATGTCAAATTATCATAAAGGAGGAGATTGTTAAGTTGAATACAAAGGGGGATGATCAAAGTGAATGTTGAAATTGAAGATGTTTTGATGATTATGATGCTCATAATCATCAAAAAGGGGGAGACATTTTCAAAGATCAATTTCAAAATCATCAAAGGAGATATCAAAAGGTGAAGATAATTCTGAAAGATTAAATCAAATGAATGTTTTGTCAAAGAATTAAGAAGATTCTGAAGATGATTCGAGAAAGTTTGTTTTTCTGAAGACTGATAAGAGATTATAGTGATGAAGATACATGATTTTCAAAGATTCCTCGAAGTTTGCAAAGTTTCGAAGAAGTTTAAAGAATTTCAAAGATTTGTTCAAGACTTGTTGACTTTTCTAAGATGCAAAGTGCAAAATACTTTTCAAGATTCTTCAAAGACTGAAAGGCTAAAGATTGTTAAAGTCTCAAAGTCCAAGACTGTCAGAGACAAAAGTTGAAGAATCAAGCGCTGAAGACTAGTGTCAATTTTTTTTTTAAATCTTGAATACAAAAGGGGAGAATGTTAGTGCATTAATTGTATACAAGATTTAATTGGGAAAGTCTTGTTTAAAGCCTTTGTAATTGCATAGTCAATGGAAGTGAATGATAGTCAAATAGTGAGAAGTCAACATAAGGCTTAATTAGAGGGTTTTATGTACTTGAGTGTTTAAGTACTTGAGAGTTTGAGTGGATCCTTATTCAAGTTACTTGAGAGTTTCTTAGAGGGTATAAATAAGTTAAAGTCTTGTAATTATTGTAAGAGCTTAATTGTCATAATACGATTGTTACTTTCTCACTCTACTCTCTCTCTAAGATCTTGATATTGTCAAACATAGTTTGAGATTGTAGAATAGCTTGATTTGATCTGGAAATTCATTTTCAACTTGGAATCCATAGCCACGAACAACATTGGTCCATACTAAGATGTGAGGAAGGGCCCCCGAGGAAACCAAGTCATACTCGTTCACTAGGACTACATTATGACCCATGGCTAGTAACCGATATCACATAATCGTACCAAAGGCCCCCGAGGGTCAAATGCATCCATAGCTACAAAAAGGGGAAAAGACATCCCAATAATATAAGCGGACTCAATACCTAGGGATCCACTAGTAATAGTCTAGACTTGTCACAATTTCATTTGTGACAAACCATAGTTAGTCATATGGTTCCAATAACATTTATATCCAAAATGCATTTTCAAGTTTAACTGTTGATAAGAATGAAAAATCATAAAATGAGATTATATACAATCCTTCAAGTAACTCACATAAATGTGCAAGCAAAACTCCATTTTACTTCAAATAAGATGGACCCTTTATTTTTCTTGAAAATGATTGGGAACCCAAGTTAGGTTAAAATGTGATAAACTTAAATCCAAATCCAAGGAGATATGTAGGAGTTCAAAATGTAAGCTTTGACATTTATAAAGTTTAGAAAATGATAGTAGGAACTCACCAAGTGGGTTTTAGAAGAAAACCCAAAAACCTAGATTTGACTTCTTGGAGAAGATGAAGATGGAGAAGGAAGCTTGCAAACCCAAATCCTTTGATGATGCTCTTAACTATAGCAAATAAATAAGGTACGTGGAGGTTTGAAGAAACCTTAAGATGAAGTAAATGAAGAGGGAGAACTTGGGAGAGAAAACTTGGAAGAAAAGAAATGAGAAATGAGGAAATTTGAGGCTGAAATTCCACTTAAGTCGTTCAGGTCCTCCGCACGGGTTATGGCGCGGCCCAACCCGCTCCGTGACACACGCCAACCTCTGGAATCCTCAAACGGACAGTGCACTGTGAAGTTTATGGCGCGGGCTAAGCTGTGCGGCAACTCGCGCGGGCCACTGACTTCCATTCTTCTTCAATTCTGGCTAAACAAAATCCGGGGTGTTACAATCCTCTCCAACTTGGAGATGATTTCGTCCCCGAAATCCCAACTACTCGAAAAGATGAGGATATCTTCGCTTCATATCCTCTTCAGCTTCCCACGTCACATTGGCTCCCCGATGATGCTTCCACTGAACCTTGACTATAGTGACCTCCTTGTGACGCAATTTCTTAGACTTTCTATTTAAGATAGCGTCGGGTTCTTCTACACACCGGTTACCATCGTCCACTCTTAGCTCGGAGAGAGGAATGATGCTTTCTTCCTCCGCCAAACACTTCCGAAGGTAACATATATGGAACGTGTTGTGGATTCTGCTCAACTCCGGTGGCAGTTCCAATTGGTAGGCTTGCAAACCAACCCGCTTAAGCACTTTGAAAGGTCCAAGGAAACGGGGACTCAGCTTCCCACGTTTTCCGAACCTGATAATGCCTTTCCATAGCGACACCTTAAGCATCACACGGTCGCCCACTTGAAACTTCATCGACCGCCTCTTCTTATCGGCATAGCTCTTCTGCCGATCCTGAGCCGCTTTCAATCTTTCCCGGATGCTTTTGACCTTATCGGTCGTCTCTTGCATGATTTCAGGTCCGGCGAATTGCTTCTCTCCCGCTTCAAACCAACACACGGGAGTTCGACACTTCCCTCCGTACAATGCTTCAAATTGTGCCATCCCAATACTCGAGTGGTAGCTATTGTTGTATGAAAATTCCACTAAAGGTAGGTGAGAGTACCAACTACCCCCGAAATCAATGACTCAAGACCTCAACATGTCTTCCAGCGTTTGAATCGTTCTCTTGGTTTGACCGGCGGTTTGCAGATGGTAATTCGTACTCAACTTTACTCGTGTACCAAGCTCTTTCCGACACGATCGACAAGGGCACCCCATGTCTTGAGACCACTTCGTCGATGTAGAGTTTCGCCAACTTGTCCATCGGTAAGGTCTCGCGCATAGCCAAAAAGTGAGCGCTTTTAGTCAATCTATCGACTATTACCCAAATGGTATCGTGACCTCGAAGGGTTTTAGGCAACTTCGTCACGAAGTCCATGGTAATATGTTCCCACTTACACTCGGAGATCTCTAAGGACTGAAGACTCCCATATGGACGTTGATGTTCGGCCTTCACTTGTAACCATGTCACACAACACTCCACGTAACGTGCCACATCAAGTTTTATTATCGGCCACCAATAATGCAACTTCAAGTCCCGGTACATCTTTGTACTTCCCGGATGAATGGAATATTTGGACTTATGGTCATCCTAAAGAAGTAGCTCACGATTACCCCCCGTACACGACCGTTGAACAGTTTGATTCCGCGGCTATCTTCCGTTAAGAGCAAACGTTGCTTTGTCATGACTTCATCCTTGAGGTTCTCTTCCAACAATGCTTCCACTTGAGATGTCTTGATCTTATCAACAAGACTTGACACTAACTCGATTCTCGAAAGGGTAGCTCGAATACTTCCGCTATAGTCCATCTGACTTAACGCATCGGCCACTACGTTCACCTTACCGGGATGGTAAAGCAACTCACAATCGTAATCCTTTAGTAGCTCGAGCCACCGTCGTTGCCTCATGTTTAACTCTTTTTGATCAAAGACATACTTCAGGCTCTTATGATCCGTGTAGAGTGTACATTTTGTGCCATAGAGGTAATGTTGTCAAAGCTTCAAGGCGAACACCACATTTGCTAACTCCAAATAGTGGGTAGGATAGTTCTTCTCATGAATTTTAAGTTGCCTCGAGGCGTAAGCGATTACTTTGCCTCTTTGCATCACCACGCATCCTAATCCCATTTTTGAAGCGTCGCTATAGACCACAAAGTCTTCCGACCCTTCGGGTAGCGACAAGATTGGAGCTTCACACAACTTCTTTTGTAAAATATGGAACGCTTTCTCTTGCGTTTTGGTCCATTCGAACTTCACATTCTTCCGAGTTAAAGCCGTCAAGGAAGAAGCGATCTTTGAAAAGTCTTGAATAAATCTCCGGTAATATCCCGCCAGACCCAAGAAACTTCGGATCTCAGACGAACTCTTGGGAGGCTTCCCAATTCATCATGGATTCAATCTTGGAGGGGTCCACTTTCACTCTGTCTCGAGTGACAACGTGACCCAAGAATTGCACCTCCTCAAGCCAAAAATCACACTTGGAGAATTTGGTGTACAGTCTTTCTTTTCTTAACACGTCGAGAATTTCACGAAGATGTTTCTCATGCTCTAACTCCCTCTTGGAGTACACGAGTATGTCATCAATGAATACAATGACCGACTTATCGAGGAATGGTCAGCACACTCTATTCATCAAGTCCATAAACACCGTCGGTGCGTTAGTTAGACCAAATGGCATCACGAGAAATTTGTAATGGCCATAACGCGTTCTAAAGGCTGTCTTGGGAACGTCTTCTTCTCTCACCTTCATCTGGTGGTAACCCGAACATAAGTCGATCTTGGAAAAACACCCCGCTCCTTGGAGTTGATCGAACAAGTTGTCTATCCTTGGGAGAGGGTACATGTTCTTCACCGTTGTTTTGTTCAATTCACGATAATCGATGCACATTCTCATTGTACCATCCTTCTTCTTGACAAAAAAGACGGAGCTCCCCAAGGCGACGAGCTCGGTCTAATGAAACCCTTCTCCAAAAGCTCTTGGAGTTGTGCCATCATCTCTTGAATCTCCGATGGCGCCAACCGGTAAGGAGCTCTAGCAATAGGTGCCACTCCCGGCACGAGATCAATCCGAAACTCCACATGACGATCGGGTGGTAACCCGAGCAAGTCGTCTGGAATGACATCGGGAAACTCACGTACAATCTTCACATCTTCAAGCTTTAACTTCTCGATCTTGGCGTCGATCACGTAGGCTAGGAAAGATGAGCATCCTTTCACCAAGCACTTGCGCGCCTTAGCCATGGTGATTATTGCCACTTCACCTTTCCTCTTCTCACCATAGATCATAACAACTTCACCACCGGGATTGGCAAGTCGAATTAATTTTTTGGAACATACGATCTCGGCATGATTGTTCGCTAACCAATCCATGCTGACCACCACATCATTTCGATTCCGAGGGTACACTCCCTCAGAACATCGCAGATTAGCACCTGACTACCATCTGCTATCTCTACCACTAACGCATTCTCTAGACTATTAGTGGGCATAGCAATCTTTTGACGAAATAACTCAGATATAAAAGAGAAACCGGCACCCGTATCGAACAGTACACGAGCATGTACGGAGTTTAGAAGAAACATACCCAATACCACATCAGCGGATGCCTTGGCCTCATCGGTCGTCATCTGAAAAGCTCGACTCGGAACCCTATATGGGTTCTCTTTCTTCTCTGGCACGCTACCCGACTTGAGCTTCAGGCAATCTCTCTTCATATGCCCTGGTGTCTTCCACTCATAGCAGACAAGGCCTCTGATCAGACATCCGTAGGTGGTGTGATCAGATTTACCACACTTGTAGCAAGATTAAGGAGTGGGGTTACATTTGTCATGGTGCTTGCTATGACACCTCTGGAACCATCTAGCTTCTTGATAACCACTGAAGCTTCGGTTTCCGACAAAAGGTCGGGTTCTCTACTGAATTGCTCTCCCACTTTCTCTTGTCCACAGCCACCACAGCTTTCTCCGGTTTACCCTTCGCGTAAACCACTTCCATAAACTGTGCCTCCTCAATCGTCTCACGAAGGTTAGAAGCCTTCGAATTTCGGACCAAGGTCATCATGTCCGACGGTAGGCCCTTTATATAGGACTTTATCTTCTCCTTTTCTGTTGAGGCCACATACCCCACTAACCCTAGCTTTTCCATGAATTGACGGGTGTACTCCCTCATCGTCAGGTTTCTTTTCTCAAACGATCGAAACTCCGTCTTGATCCGATCCATAACCCTCTCATTGCAGTATTCTTCCAATAATTGCACCTTGAATTCGCCACAAGTCAGTTGGGCCAAAACAGTAGAAGAGAGGGTGGACTGGATAACATTCCACCATGTCAGCGTCGTATCCCTGAGCAGTTGAGTACCGAACCTCACCCTTTGGTCATCTCCGCACTCAGATGAACCGAAGGCTTGTTCGACCGCTCGGATCCACTTTACACACGCAACTGGGTCTTCGGAACCAGAGAACTCTGCTGGTCTACAACCTAGAAAGGATTTGTAGGAACAACTCTTCCCACTTCTTGGAGTACCAACAACCTTGTGCTCCTCAGTTCTGATTTTGTTCCCGTTGCCTCCAGAACCAACCAACACATGCTCTTCCACCACCTCGTGCCTTCTGAGGCTCGCGTCACCGTCCTCCAACATCTTTAGAAACACCTCTTGCTGCTTCTCCATAGCCGACATCATCATTTGCATGACGTTGGCCATCATGTCAGCTTGAGGGTTTGCCTCTTGAACCACTGGGTTAGTAGATGCCAACTCCACTCGAGGCACTTGCTCTACCTCCCCAGTGAATATCGGTGGCATACCTGGAGGAACGACTGCCGGTGCTCTAACCATCAGGTTCCGCTCAGGCGAACTAACGTCGCGAAGGTCTCCGTCGCCTAACGGATGACTACGTGTGTTTACCATAACTGAGTAATGGCTGCCACACAAGCATGAGAAAGAGTAAGAGAGAGATCAACAGAATAAGCACAAAGAACGTACTACTACATTAACAATTGTCTTAGTAACGGCACCTCAAGCACAATCACGTATAAATATTATCATAATAACATTAGCTAAGTGAGATTATGAACATATAATACATAAATGTTCTCGTTACCATTGCCACAACGCTCGATAACTATAATTTCCGTCGACTCTAAGACTAACTCATCTTAGAAGTTCTACCCAAACTCACAACTGATACTTAACATACTCAGTCTAAGTCTAGACATCTTACATTCATGCCTAGATCACTTAAACTAGAGCTCCGATACCAACTTGTAACACCTTAAAAATTAGAGTAATTTAAAATTCGGAAATTAGGCAATATGACGTTTGTATGTAGTATAAACCTTCCAAAAGGGGGAAAGTACTAAACCTATACAAAAACCTGTGAACGAATATGGAAATTCAACAACAAACTAATCTAAACATAAGTATATAGATTACATCGGTTGTCGACCCAAAATCACCAAAAGATGGGACTTAAACAATTGCCCAACATCAAATACTAGTCATCTAAAAAATGCCTCAAAGACCATGCTCATCACTCACAACCTTGGCAACCCACCGCTAAAGGAACCTGTTATACATATCATTTGGGAAAAAGTGTTAGACTTAAAGCTAGTGAGAACATACAGTTTATAATTTCAAGAGATATAAACAACTGCATCGAAAGGAAATCTTTTCAATAAAGTTTAGCGTACAATTGAAATCTTTGTCACATAAGGACCATTCGGTCCGAAAATTCATCTTGCGATGACGGGGGATACCCGATTTACCAAGGATTGTGGCGGAACAGAAAACTAGGTCACAATCCGAGTTGTGAGCTAAATACTTGGAATCCATGGCCACGAACAACATTGGTCCGTACTAATATGTGAGGGAGGGCCCTTGAGGAAACCAAGTCATACTCGTTCACTAGGACTACATTATGACCCATGGCTAGTAACCGATCTCACATAACCGTACCAAAGGCCCCTGAGGGTCAAATGCATCCATAGCTACAAAAAGGGGAAAAGACATCCCAATAATATAAGTCGACTCAATACCTAGGGATCCACTATTAATAGTCTAGACTTGTCACAATTTCATTTCTGATCAACCATAGTTAGTCATATGGTTCCAATAACAATTAAATCCAAAACACATTTTCAAGTTTAACTGCTGATAAGAATGAAAAATCATAAAATGAGATTATATACATTCCTTCAAGTAACTCACATAAATGTGCAAGTAAAACTCCATTTTACTTCAAATAAGATGGAACCCTTTATTTTTTTTGAAAATGATTGGGAACCCTAAAATCTCCCAAAACCCAAGTTAGGTCAAAATGTGATAAACTTAGATCCAAATCCAAGGAGATATGTAGGAGTTCAAAATGTAAGCTTTGACATGTATAAAGTTTAGAAAATGATATTAGGAACTCACCAAGTGGGTTTTAGAAGAAAACCCAAAAACCTAGATTTGACTTCTTGGAGAAGATGAAAATGGAGAAGGAAGCTTGCAAACCCGAATCCTTGGATGATGATTTTAACTCTAGCAAATAAATTGTTATCCCAGATTTAATCTAGTTGGTAAATAATCAATCAAGTAATCAAGCAACACAATAATAATCAAGAGATATATAAATCAGAGTAACATACCAATCCCTTGAATAAACAATGAAACCCTTGAGTGTTCTTGATAACCTTTGAATACAGAGAAAACTTATGGTTACTATTTAGAAAATTATCAGAGTTCTTACCTAAAACTAATTAAACAAAACTTTAAATACCTAAGCCATATGGGCTTTAATAATGGGCTTGGGCCCAATAGCTTAATAACTATTAACTTATTACATAATAAACCCTCTAATTAACTTTAGCACAATTGCAGCTTAAACCCTTAACTTTAACTTTAATCTTGAATACAATTTATTTGATCCAACAATCTCCTCCTTTGGATTCAAGATTAAAAAATTTTGCAATTGTCTTCGGGTCTTCTCTTGTATTCACTTTTCTCTTGAGAATCTTCAGATATGACGATGATAGCTTCAAAACTTCAAAACTTGATATCTTTAAACAATCTTCAAATCTTTAAAATCTTTGAAAATTTGAATATCTTCAGATCTTCAGATTGTATTCTCCCTTTTTGTATCTTCTCCCCCTTTTTATATCTTCTCTCCCTTTTTGATGAGTGGTGAGAATTAACATCATCAAAACTTGGCAAAACAATCTCCCCCTTTTTAAGACAATTTCCCCCATTGTGTATGATCACGTAAGCACAATCTTCATCATGTAACGAGCCCTGTATGGAAATAAGAGCAGTCTTCCCAGATGGAAAGAGTGATTATTTCAATCTTTTCAGATAAAGATAGTCAATTGTAACCGTTTAAATCTTTGCAAATTCAAAACAGTTTAAGAGTTGTAACCCTAAATCAACAAATGACTCAGTTAGAATGCCTTTCAATGACACAAAGTCACTGAGTAACACAAAGTTACTATATAAGGAGCTGGTTTGATGTAGACTCCCCAGGTCTTCCATTCAATCATCGAATAACACATGGTTATCTATAAACGTTCTGACAGAAAACAAATTTCTGTGTGCTCGTGCATGTGTATGAAAAAATTAAGCATAGATGATTGCTTTTCAATATAGGCTCAAAATATGTAAACTTGTTGAGACAACAACAAATTGTACAAAGACTCAATGTGCATGAGAAAGGGTTCGAAGATGGGGAAACTTTCCTTCTTTTTCAATATTAGTATCTTCCAAATGAAGAACCAATAGCATATGTGTTGCGTCCCCAGAAAATGTGAAACATTCTCTTTTTGAGAAAAGAATGAGTAGCTGGTGGGGTTGTATGCAAGAGATGGCATGGGCTAGTTGCCTATTTCAATGATGGTCACCAAAGAATGTGAACCAATCAGATTATGTGGCTGCCCGGCTCAGAAAGAAGTTTGGTGCAGAGTCTAATATTCTTTTACTTTGTTCTCTCACCGTCTTTCTTTTAATGCTCACGTCTAACCAATCTCTCCTTTTCATTTTACCTCTTCACACACCATCACTCAATTCTTTTTACCCTTCTCCCCTCAATCACTCAGGGAATACTTCCTGGGTAGGAAACACTGGTTATCGTGAATCCATGGAAGTTTTGTTAAGTTCTCACACTGAATCCCATGTATGATCCTAAAAAAAACATGTTGTTCAACAGGCTATTGTACATGTAAGCACAAATACTACTTGTTACATGAAGAATATAATATTCGGAGATGTCAAAACAGTTGTATTTGACGATGCAACTCTCCCCCTCAAACTAAAAGAGTTTGACAATTAAGCTCATATTATTTTATCATGAAGAATAAGATTTTGGAGAATCAAAAACGAATGTTGTTTATATGAACAATATATAAACATATTTTCAATGAAAGCACATGAAATGACGTTTGATTCAATCAACAGTGAATACAAATAACGTGAGTATTACCATAGAAAGATTTTACTTTTGATTCATGGTAATAACAAAGTCAAATAGAATGTTCTGAACCGTTATGTGTATGAATATTTGACAAAGTATATTGATAAGATAAAACACAAGTATTTATCTTTGAAGAACACACGGTCAGATAAGCATTTAAGTATCCAAAAATCTGTTAAAATCATAGATATTATCCCCCTTAAATCACTATAGGGTTTTTTTTATATATAAATTAATAAGGAAATAAAGCATATAAAAAATAGATAGAGCACTGAAGTGCGGGTTCTAATCCGATGTGATTAGAAGCCATGGTCACTTGAACCAACCTGCATAAGTGAAAGAAACAATGGTAATCATTTATGAAAATGATTCCTTTGTCGTTAACAACAGTTGGAAAATAACACACTATCAAGATTTGTAATACTCCCCCTTGAATCATGAGTAAGGTTTAAGACATGTTCAACATACCAAGTTTGCTGATTAGAAATTGAAATCGCTTTTCATCCAATGGCTTGGTAAAAAGATCAGCTAACTGGAAGTCAGTTTGAACAAAGTGCATTTCAATATTACCTTTTTCTACATGATCCTTGATGAAATGATAGCGTACATCTATATGCTTGATCTTCGAGTGCTGTACCGGATTAGCAGTTATAGATATTGCACTCTTTGAATCACAATAAATCGGAACGCGCTTGTAGTTGTATCCAAAGTCCCTTAACTGTGTTGTCATCCAGAGGACTTGAGAACAGCAGCTAGCAGCAGCTACATACTCAGCCTCGGCAGTGGATGTTGAAACACAGTTTTGTTTCTTTCAAGTCCAACTCACAAGTTTGTCACCTATGAATTGACATGATCCAAAGGTGCTTTTCCGGTCTAGCTTACAACCTGGATGATCAGCATCTGTAAAGGTAGTTAGTTCAAAACGAGAATCCTTTGGATACCAAAGGCCTAGATTAGGAGAACCTTTGAGATATCTAAGGATTCGCTTAACAACAGTTAAGTGCGACTCTTTAGGATTAGACTGATATCTCGCACAAAAACATGTGGCAAACATTATATCCGGGCGACTGGCAGTCAGATAAAGTAAAGATCCAATCATGCTACGATACACCTTTTGATCAACAGGCTTCCCGGAGGGATCCGCGTCTAAGAGTGTACCAGTAGCCATTGGTGTTTTCATGACTGAACTATCTGACATATTAAACTTTTTCAAAATATCGTTTATATATTTAGCTTGATTAATAAATATGCCTTCGGGTAATTTCTTTACTTGTAGACCAAGAAAGAAATTCAACTCACCCATCATCGACATCTCAAACTTTGTTTCCATTATCTTTGAAAAGTTCTTACAAAATTTTGGATTTGTCGACCCAAATATTATGTCGTCAACATAAATCTGAATAAGAATCAAGTCATCACCTTGCCTTTTAAGAAATAAGGTTGTATCTACTGTACCTTTCTTGAAACCAGAAGCAAGTAGAAATTTAGTGAGAGTTTACATGATTAGGGTGATGAGGATCAACGAAACCTTCAGGTTGAGCCACGTAGACCTCCTAATGCAGAACGCCGTTCAGGAAAGCCGACTTTACATCCATCTGATAGATTGTAAAGTTTTTGTGCGCTGCATAGGCTAGAAAGATTCTGATGGCTTCGATCCTTGCAACCGGGGCGAATGTTTCATCATAGTCAATGCCCTCTTGTTGACAATACCCTTTGGCGACCAGTCGAGCTTTGTTTCTCACGACTACTCCAGCTTCGTCTTTCTTATTTCTGAACACCCACTTTGTTCCAATAACGGATTTACCTTTAGGTAGTGGGATCAAGCGCCATACCTTGTTCCTTTCGAATAGGAGAAGCTCGTCTTGCATAGTAGAAATCCAGAATGGATCACGTAGAGCTTCAGCCGCTTTCTTTGGCTCTAAGGAACTGAGGAAGCTTGAAAACATACAGAAGTTAGCTGTTGCAGATCTTGTTGTGACACCAGATTGTACGTCACCTATCACGTTGTCCAGGGGATGATCCTTAGTCCAACGATGTGTGCTTGGTAGTGCATCAACTGTTTGTTGCGTATTGGACGCATCGTTGTCATCTTGCACGGCAGGTTGCTCCATAGATGTACTCGGGACATCTTGTACTGGTGTTTCGGATACTGAGGCTTCCGGACTAGCAGTTGAAGTACTCGGGACTTCGTTTCTGGAAGAACTATCTGTAGAGAAAGATTCAGCGTTAGTAGAGTCAAAAACTAACAGTGTATTAGTACCTGATGGAGTTGAAGTGTCAGTGACTTCGTCGGAAGGTCCAAACATGTCTTCAAAGATAGTAGGGACCTCCGAGCTTGTACCACTTGGTATTGATGTTGATATGCCTTTTTCAAAATCTGCACATATATCATCAAAGGCATCAATAAACAATAAATCTAACGCAGATGAAGTAGAGTTAGAGTTTAAAGAAGATGATCCTTTAGAAGTTGGTTCTATTCTTAATTGAATAGAAGCTTTGTCCTTAATTGCGAGTTCTGAACTGTTGTGTCCAGAAGTCCTTGTTGAATTCTCATCAAAGGAGACATTCATGCTCTCAACAACCGTCTTAGTTCGAATAATGTAAATTCGATAAGCTTTGGATGTCAGAGAGTATCCAACGATATATCCTTCATCCGCTTTCTCATCAAACTTTGATAATCCTTGACGCTCTTTTAGAATATAGCACCTACAACCAAAGACACGAAGAAATTTGATATTAGGTGTACGATTGTTGATTAACCCATATGCTGTTTTATTAAATCGCTTGACCACAATGGTACGGTTCTGTGTAAAACATGTTGTAGCGACTGCCTCGGCCCAAAGGTACATGGGTAGATCTGAGTAAGCAAGCATAGTACGAGCTGCTTCAACCAAAGTGCGATTCTTTCGTTCAACAATGCCGTTTTGCTGTGGAGTGTAGGCTGCGAAGAAGTTGTGTGAAATACCCACGGAAGTAAGATAACTCTTCAGGGTGTCATTCTTGAACTCCGTGCCATTATCACTGTGAATGGTTCTTACTGGCAGTTGAAGACGTACTTGAATACGCTTGATGAAAGCGATAATTAACTCTGGCGCATCTGACTTGTTGCGAAGAAACTCGAGCCATGTATACCTTGAGTAGTCATCTATCATTACCAACACATACTTCTTTCCGTTGATAGATGTTGTGCGCATTGGGCCACAAAGGTCCATATGAAGAAGTTCCAGTGCTGATGAGGTCGATGATTCAGCTTTGGACTTGAAGGAGCTACGCTTCATTTTGCCCAACTCACATGCGGAACAGAGTGAGTCTTTTTCGAACCTCATTTCTGGTAGACCTTTGACCAGACCTTGTCTTTGTAGCTTCGCTATAGATCAAAAATTCTGATGAGACAAGCGTCGATGCCACGTCCATGATTGTGCTTTAGAAGCTTTGGCTAGTAGACATACTGGACGTGTGGCAGACAGTGTAGAAAAATCTACATAGTATAGATTTCCATGGCGCTCAGCTTTGAAGACTTCGTAACCATTGTGATCTTCCAGATAGCAATGAGTGGTTGTGAAGCGGACTTGATATTGCATGTCACAGAAGTGACTGGTACTGAACAGATTGTGATCAAGTCCTTCAACATATAGCACTTTTTGAATCTTCACAACACCGTTATCGAGCATTCCATATCCTCTGACGTGGCCTTCGGCTTCTGAATTGGCAAATCTAACTGCTCCGGCAGGCTCCTCCACATAGTTATGCAAGAGGTGCTTGAATCCTGTCATGTGGCGTGAACATCCAGAATCTATTACCCACAATCGACAGGCCTGCAAAAGAGACAATTAGTTTTGCTTAGGCACCCATATCAAGATGGGTCCTTCGCGGTTAGCATCAAGCAATTCAGGAATATCCTCAGGTTTGACTTTTACTCGCCATTCATAACGCGGTTTTGGAACCCATTTCCAAACCATCTTAACGTCTAATTCCTGAAAGTGCTTTTTGGAAGTAGGATTGGCAACCTTAGCTCGATACACTTTGGGTTGTGCAGAAGAATTAGAATTAGACTTAAAGTTCAACTTAGCATTGCTTTTATTCTTTTTGGACTTAGGAGGGGAGTAGTATTTGAATGAATTATCCCAACAGTGTTTGCAATAAAGATTCTTTCGAGCAAAATTCATAAACTTAGATTTATCGGAACAAATCTTACATTCATGTTTATCAAAAGAAGTACTATTCAAAATAACACTGTCTGTAGGACAACTACTAGAATTCAAACTATTCTTTTTATTCAAACTAAGATCTTTATTCTTCTTACTCCTCCCAACTCCATTTCCTTTTAGATCTGAAACAGAAACAGGAACCTTGTTAGTCTCTAACTTAGAAGGTGGTTCTTTTCTAGTGCTCTTTGAAGTCTCACCCTTTTCAAAAATACTTGGTGGATATTCAGGACAATCAGAGTAAACAACTGAAGGTTTTGTAGAGGCATCAAATTCTGGATTGGTTCTTACCTTCCGGCTTGGATCATTTAACATCTGTTTTTCATTTGAAGCATTTTTAAACAAAGTAATTTTCAAATCATTGATCTCAGTGCAAAGCTCTTGATTTATTTTTAAAGACTTTTCAAGTTTATGTTTGAGATCAAAGTTTTCATCTTCAACCTCATCAAGAGATTGTTGCAACATATCAATTTGCTTCATCAATTTAGATGTATTACCATCTACAGAATTTGACCCCTTTAAATCAGAAACAGAATCAGAGTCTGATGCATTCATCATATCAGAGAATATCTCTTCAGTCATGGACTCAATAAGCTTCGTTTTATCATTTTGAACACAAGATTCATCCGCGGTAGCAGTAACTTCTTCAACCTCTTCAGGAAGTAAAGGTTTAGAAACAATGGGAGTTAAGACTGATGGTATAGTAGATGGATCAACATCCGATTCATACTCATCAAATTTGCATGCAGTCTTAGGTAGAACTGTGTTGGTGCTCACTAATTCTTTAGAAGGTGTGGTAAATAGTGATTCAAACTCAGTAAATTCGATCTTTCGAGTTGCATAGCTTTCGTTCAAATCACCATATGTAAAACCAACAGATTTAAAAAGATTTTGAGAATCAGTGTCACCAGACTTGTTCTTTCCCATTTCTTCTTGACCTTTGGTCTCTTCAGAAGGTTTAGGAGAACTTGCTTCAACAAAAGTAGCGCGAATGTCAGGAATGGGTTTTATTGCGGAGCCAAATTTATCAAAATTATATAGGTGCTCCGGTGCCTTTTTCAAAATTTCATTAATTGGCACACCCAAACCTGGTTTAAGTTTGTAAAACCTTTCGTCTTGGAGTTTATTGGTCACCAGATTTAATGTCTGTTAAGTCTGACCTCGTTTCATGTTAATGTCCTCCAGTTGCTTTATTTTGGTGAAAGCTTCATTTCTTTCTTTATAACAAACTTCAAATTTGATTTGAAACTCACCCTTTTCAGCATTAAGATTCACAAGATCTGTTTCTAAACCAGATATTTTTTCTTTTAAAGACTCTTTTCACTTACCTCAGAGTTTGCTTCTTCGGATCTTATCACTGTGAATGGTTCTTTTCAGCAATAAGTTCAGAATTTTCACTTACCTCAGAGTTTGCTTCTTTGGATTGTGTCTCAGAGTCTTCATCGTCACCTTCCAGCTTTGCCATGTAAGAAACTTGGGTGAAATGTGCTTGCTCCTTGTCATCAGAACTTTGGAACAACCAGTTCTCCTCTTCAGCCATTAGTACTTTTCCTTCTTCAGCTTTCTTGGCAATCAGTGACTTTTTTGAGTAGTACTCTGAGTTCTTCACTTTCTTGAATTTGCAGTCCCTTGAGAAGTGCCCTAATTTGCCACAGTTGTAGCATCTTCCTGGTTCATCCTTTCACTCTTCTCGCTTCTCCTCTCTCTTTCCTTCTCTTCTATCTTCCTTCCGATCTTCTCGTCCTTCCTCTCTCTTTTCATGCCTCGGCTTGTATCGCATCTCAGACTTCTCTTTCTTGTATCCATCATACTTTGGCTTTGAGTAAAATCTTTTCTTTACAAAGCTCTTCTTGAATCGTCGCGTAATGAGAGCCAAGTCTTCAGAGAACTTTTGAATATTAGGATCTGAATCAACTTCCAGTTCTTCATTGCTTGAATCAGAGTCAGAGTCAGTAACTTCGGTAACTAAAGCTTTAGACGCCTTTTTCTTCGACCTTGCAGAGGATACAGAACCTTTGCCGGCTATGAGAGCCACAGAATCCTTCAGATGATTAGACTCATTATTCATAGATCTCACCTCATCCTCATGTTGAGCAAGAGTAGAGAAAATATCGGTGACATTTTCTCGAGCCATATTCTTCGACATCTGGAGGTTGATAGCAAAGTTCTTCCATTCTGGATTCAGATTCTTGATGAACTTGTAGTTTATCTCAGAAGCAGATTTGGCGATTTTGTTCCTCCGCAAGTCTTTGAGAATAATGTTGTACCTATTATAGGTATCTAAAAGCAGCTCTCCTTCTTTGGCATGAAATCCCTTGTAAGCATTTATGCACAGATTCTGCTTAGCTTGAATAGAAGCTTCACTTCCTTCAAACTGCCTTGCTAGTTCATCCCAGATTCCTTTAGCAGTACTCTGACTGTCGACACGATTGTAGATGTCGTTTGGAATTGCCATCGTCAGATAGATTAGAGCTTCTTCTTCTAACTTGAGCTGGTCTTTCTGCTTTTCAGAGAAGAACTGAACAGGTTTAGGAATATCTCTGTCAGGGATTTCAGGAGAGGAATCTGTAGCAGGTTGACCATTTACTGTGATCATTGGAGTTTTGGGACCTTCAATGATTATTGTCATGAACTCTCTGTTCTTGTGATTCAGAAACTGAATCATTCTTGTCTTCCACTGTTGCTATTCATTTGCCACAATGATAGGAGATTTGACTTGAGAACCCATCGAGAGAAGCTGATTCGACATCTTAGCTGTACGGTTAGTAAATAGACTTTTATGTACCAAGACAACCAACTAGATGAGATCGTTAGAATCAAAAGTAAAGACTACACTCAAAAATTTTCAGAAAAAATAAATTTCCAAAAATAATCAAATGCAGTCCTCGCACACAGTATAAAGCACTAATATCTATGAATAAAATACTGAAAAATTAAGAAGATTTTGATCAAGAGCAAATCTTTGTCCCCCTTCGCAGACTTAGCACGGGGGTCCCGCTAACAAGCATCCGGTCGAATGGCAAAACCGGAGTAACAAGTATCCGATCGAATGGCAAGACCGGGAATACGAGTATTCGGTCGAATGGCAAGACCGGAGTAGCAAGGTATCCGGTCGAAAGGCGAAGACCGAAGTAACAAAGTATCGGTCGAATACTAGACCGGAAACCACTAAGGTCCGGTCGATGCACCTACCCGGTCGAAGCAAAGACCGGGGAATGCTAAGGTTCGGTCGAAGGGAATGACCGGAGATCACAACTACCCGGTCGAAGTAAGGACCGATGTTTACAAACTCTGGGTCGAAGACTCAGGTCGAATAACTATCGGTCAAAGCAATAATATTGATAACCATAGTAACAAATATGATCGATTAACTCATAAGACCGATAATCACGATGAATAGACCGAAGAACACGATGAATATCTGGGATTCGACCGAAACCAAACCCAGAAATTTTAATCGATCGATGAACACAATTAAACCAACAAATAAGCAATCCTTCGATCGAATGTAACACAAAAACACAAATAATCAAATACTAATCGACCGGATTCGAAAACAGATTCATGAAATAGGATGAACAGTACTTCGCATGAATAGTAACTCGATAACAATTGATTCTTAGGCTCTGATACCAATTGTTATCGCAGATTTAATCTAGTTGGTAAAAAATCAATCAAGTAATCAAGCAACACAATAATAATCAAGAGATATATAAATCTGAGTAACATACCAATCCCTTGAATAAACAATGAAACCCTTGAGTGTTCTTGATACCCTTTGAATACAGAGAAAACTTATGGTTACTATTTAGAAAATTATCAGAGTTCTTACCTAAAACTAATTAAACAAAACTTTAAATACCTAAGCCATATGGGCTTTAATAATGGGCTTTCTAATGGGCTTGGGCCCAATAGCTTAATAACTATTAACTTATTACATAATAAACCCTCTAATTAACTTTAGCACAATTGCAGTTTAAACCCTTAACTTTAACTTTAATCTTCAATACAATTTATTTGATCCAACATAAATAAGGTAGGTGGAGGTTTGAAGAAACCTTAAGATGAAGTAAATGAAGAGGGAGAACTTGGGAGAAAAAACTTGGAAGAAAATAAATGAGAAATGAGGAAATTTGAGGCTGAAATCCCACTAAAGTCGTTCAGTCCCTCCGCGCGGGTTATGGCGCGACCCAACCCACGTCGTGACACGCGCCAACCTCTGGAATCCTCAAACAAACAGTGCACCGTGCGGCTTATGACGCGGGCCAAGCCACACGGTAACCGGCGCGGGCCAAGCCACGCGGTAACCCGCACGGGCCATTGAGTTCCATTCTTCTTCAATTCTGGCCAAACAAAATTCGGGGTGTTACAAGACGGTTGCGGAAAACATTCTAGTGGCGGGATCCAAGGGTACGGGACCCGTAATTCCCACTAATGAGACCCTGACTCCAGAAGCGAGGCAAGTGTCTAAGACTTGCACTTTCAAGGCATTTCTTAGGTGCCGGCCCTAGAGTTCAAGGGTACCGACGATCCACTTGTGTGTATGAACTGGGTTCGAGATATGGAACAAGCCTTCAGATCAAGTAAATGCGGGGAAGGTCAGAAGGCAACATTTGGTTCGCAGATGTTGAGGGGGGCGGCCCTAACGTGGTGGAATGCTTACTCCTTGTCGGTGGAGGCCACGGTGTTGGCCAAACTGAGTTGGCCAACCTTCAAAAAGAAATTGATGAAAGTGTTTTGCAACGAACGGGCCTTGGACCGAATGGAGGAAGAGTTCCGGACTCTGAGGAAGGGGAACTTGTCATTAAGGGAATATAACCGTCAGTTCATGGATAAGCTAGGATTGGTGGAACATCTGGTTCCGACCGAAAGGGAAAAGATCAAGGCCTACACAAAGGGGTTGCCGACCGAGATGAAGAACCTTGTTCAAGTGTCTAAAGCTTCTACCCTTCGTGGAGCAATTGAGGAGGCTCAGTTAGTAGAACACTCTTATGGCTCCAGCAGAATAGAGAAGAGTGGACCGGTTGAGAAGAAAAGATGGGAGGGGAATTCCACACCTTCAAGGAGGACAAAACCATTCAACAATTACCGCGGGAATGATGTTGGATGAGAAGCTAAATGGTGCTATAAATGTCGGAGCAAGAATTTTGGCCCGTGTGCCTCGAGTGGGTCAAATTGTTTCAAGTGTGGAAAGTCGGGTCATGTTCGTCGTGATTGCCCGGTCAGAGGGATTGCGTTTTTTGAGTGCAAGGAACCGGGTCACATCCGGAGTGAGTGCCCAAAATTGAAGATGGGAGAAAACAGAGCAAAGAAGACGGATCCTCCTAGAGCAACAGGGATAGCGTTTCAAATGACCACCGAAGAAGCGAAGGCTTCGACTGATGTAGTGTCGAGTACGTTTCTTCTAAACTCCGTACCTACGCATATATTGTTTGATTATGGCGCGAGTTTCTCGTTCGTATCGAATTCGTTCTATCTAAATTTATTTGTGCCTACTAGTAGTTTAGAGGATGCTTTAGTGGTAGAATTAGCGGACGACAACCAAGTCGTGGTTCGGGATGTTCTTAAGGGTTGTAAATTAGAGATTGAAGGAAAGGAGTTTCCGGTCGATTTAATGCCAATGGTCATCGGGGGATTTGATGTCGTTATTGGGATGGATTGGTTAGCGGATTACCATGCCGAAATCTTTTGTGCAAAGAAGTTGATTCGAATTCCGACCTCGAATGGGGAGTCAGTAACTATGTACGGTGAAAGGCGGAAGGGCGAGGTGGCAATCATTAGCATGGTGAAGGCACGGAAGTGCTTATCAATAGGATGTTCATCCTTTTTGGCATATGTTATAGATTCCAAACTTGAGAAGAAAAATCTTGAAGACGTGGAAGTAGTAAAAGAATTCCCCGACGTATTCCCGGACGATTTTCCTGGACTACCGCCCGATCGCCAAGTGAAATTCAAGATCGATCTAGCACCGGGAGCGGCCCCGATAGCTAGAGCCCCGTACCGGTTGGCTCCATCAGAAATAAAGGAAATGATGGGGAAACTTCAAGATCTTATCGAAAAGGGATTTGTAAGGCCAAGCTCGTCACAGTGGGGAGCACCGGTGTTGTTCGTAAAGAAGAAGGATGGAAATATGCGAATGTGCATAGACTATAGGGAGTTGAATAAGGTGACCGTGAAGAATAAGCATCCTCTCCCTAGAATCGACGACTTATTCGATCAACTTCAAGGAGCGGGATGTTTTTCAAAGATCGACCTCCGTTCGGGCTATCATCAAGTGAAAGTCAAGGAGGATGACATTCCGAAGACCTCGTTTAGGACGCGCTATGGGGATTACGAGTTCTTGGTGATGCCCTTTGGTTTGACGAACGCCCCAGCGGTGTTCATGGACTTGATGGACCGCGTGTGTCAACCGTTTCTCGATAAGTCGGTCATCGTGTTCATCGATGATATTCTGATCTACTCCAAGGACGAATCCGATCACACGCGTCATCTCCGAGACGTTTTGGAAGTCTTGAGGAAGGAGAAGTTTATGCAAAATTCTCCAAATGCGAATTTTGGCTGAAGGAGGTACAATTTTTGTGACACGTGGTCACGAAAGACGGAGTGAAGGTGGATCCGGCGAAGATAGAAGCTATGAAGAACTGGGAACCTCCAAAAAGCCCATCTGAGATCCGGAGCTTTTTTGGTCTGGCAGGCTACTACCGAAGGTTCATACATAATTTTTCCAAGATCACCTCTTCGTTGACAGCATTGACCAAGAAGAATGTGAAATTTGTATGGATCGAAGCACAAGAAGAAGCTTTCCGGACATTGCAAAAGAAGTTGTTCGAGGCTCCAATTTTATCCTTACCGGAAGGATTAGAGGACTTCATGGTCTATAGCGATGCATCTAAGATGGGGTTTGGGTGTGTGCTCATGCAAAGGGGAAAGGTGATCGCCTACGTTTCAAGGCAACTAAAGATGCACGAGAAGAATTACCCCACACATGACTTGGAATTAGCGGTAGTAGTGTTCGCATTGAAATTGTGGCGACATTACCTCTATGGCACAAAATATACCTTGTACACGGATCACAAGAGTTTGAAATATGACTTCGATCAAAAGGAGCTAAATATGAGGCAAAGGAGGTGGTTAGAATTACTCAAAGACTACGATTGTGAGTTGCTTTACCACCCGGGTAAAGCGAATGTGGTGGCCGATGCGTTAAGCCGGAAGGAATATAGTGGAAAGGTCCGAGCAAAGCCTACAAGGATTGAGTTGGTGTCAAGTCTAATGGAGAAGATCAAAACGTCACAAGACGAGGCCTTATTGGAGGAAAACCTCAAGGATGAAGTGATGACCAAGCAACGACTACTTTTGACGGAGGATAGCCGGGGGATCAAATGTTTCAACGGGCGTGTTTGGGTGCCGAAAATTGGAGGAAACTGAGAACTACTTTTGGAGGACGCGCATAAATCCAAATATTCTATCCACCCGGGAAGCACAAACGACCTTATGGGAGCCTTGAAATTGCATTATTGGTGGCCGGTCATGAAGTTGGATTTGGCACATTACGTGGAGCGATGCGTGACTTGTTCGCAAGTGAAGGCTGAACACCAACGACCTTATGGGAGCCTTTAGTCGTTGGAAATACCCGAGTGGAAATGGGATAAGATTACCATGGACTTTGTGACAAAGCTACCGAAGACGCTGAAAGGGAATGACACTATTTGGGTGATTGTTGACCGTTTGACGAAGAGTGCTCATTTTCTGGAAATGCGGGAAACCTTGCCAATGGATAGGTTGGCAAAGCTTTATATAGATGAAGTGTTCTCTAGACATGGTATACCCTTGTCTATAGTTTCTGATCGCGACAGTCGGTTTACATCAAGATTTTGGGGAGTCTTACATTAAGAGTTAGGTACTCGAGTGAACCTGAGTATGGCATACCACCCACAGACCGACAGTCAAAGTGAAAGGATAATCCAGACTTTGGAAGACATGCTTAGGTCGTGTGTGATTGATTTTGGCGGCAATTGGGACACACACCTACCCTTAGTGGAGTTAGCTTACAACAACAGTTACCACTCTAGCCTTGGGATGGCACCATTCGAAGCTTTGTACGGGCGAAAGTGTAGAACCCCCTTGTGTTGGCTAGAGGTAGGAGAGAAGCAATTTGCAGGTCCGGAAATTATGCAAGAGACGGCCGACAAGGTCAAATCAATCCGAGAACGGTTGAAAGCGGCGCAAGATCGTCAGAAAAGTTATGCTGACAAGAAAAGGAGACCAGTGGAGTTCCAAGTGGGAGATCATGTAATGTTAAAGGTGTCTCCTTGGAAAGGCTTGATCCGGTTTGGAAAGCGTGGGAAGCTAAGTACCCGTTTCCTTGGACCGTTTACTATCCTCTAGCGTATTGGACTTGAAGCTTATAGGCTAGACTTACAGCGGGAGATGGACGGAATCCACCCTACTTTCCATGTATGTTACCTGCGAAAGTGCTTGGCGGAAGAAGAGAGCGTCATACCGTTGTCCGAAATTCGTGTGGAGGACAACCGTTGTGTTGAGGAGCCTGACGCCATTCTAGAGAGAGAGACCAAGAGACTCCGAAATAAAGAAATCATCATGGTGAAAGTTCAATGGAAACATCACCGTGGTGCAAATGTGACTTGGGAAGCGGAAGAGGACATGAAATGACGATATCCTCACTTGTTCCTCACCTTGGGGAGCTCCGGTACTCTTTGTGAAAAAGAAAAACGACACCATGAAGATGTGCATTGATTACCACGAATTGAATAAAGCAACAGTTAAGAATAAGTACCCGCTCCCTAGGATCGACGATTTATTTGACCAACTCCAAGGCGCGGGGAGTTTTTCCAAAATTGACCTCCGTTCGGGTTATCACC
Organism: Arctium minus; assembly: GCA_954870635.1. Taxonomy (NCBI): domain Eukaryota; kingdom Viridiplantae; phylum Streptophyta; class Magnoliopsida; order Asterales; family Asteraceae; genus Arctium; species Arctium minus. The sequence continues at coordinate 43,197,920 of OX941085.1, forward strand.
AAGTGAAGGTAAGGAGTGAAGACGTTCCAAAGACGGCATTCCGTACGCGCTATGGGCATTATAAATTCCTAGTAATGCCCTTCGGCTTGACGAACGCCCCCGCCTTCTTTATGGACCTAATGAATCGCGTGTGTCGACCCTTCCTAGACAAATCAGTGATCGTCTTCATTGACGATATACTTGTGTATTCTAAGGATGAAGAGGAGCATGAGAGTCACCTCCAGAAGGTTCTAGATGTTTTGCGATTCGAAAAGTTGTATGCCAAGTTCTCAAAATGCGACTTTTGGTTGCCAGAGGTGCAGTTTTTGGGTCACATAGTTACTCGGGACGGCGTGAAAGTAGACCCAATAAAGATCGAAGCAATGACCAATTGGGAACCGCCCAGGAACCCATCCGAAATTCGCAGTTTCTTGGGCCTAGCGGGATATTATAGAAGATTCATCCAAGATTTCTCAAAGATCGCCTCTCCTTTAACGACTTTAACTCGGAAAAATGTGAAATTTGCATTGACCGAGACTCAAGAGAAGGCCTTTAGGACTCTTCAAAGGAAACTGTGTGAGGCACCAATCCTGACCCTACCCGAAGGCACCGAAGATTTTGTGGTTTACAGCTATGCTTCAAAGATGGGTTTGGGTTGCGTGTTGATGTAGCGGGGTAAAGTGATTGCTTACGCTTCAAGGCAACTTAAGGATCATGAAAAGAACTACCCTACTCATGACTTAGAGCTAGCTGTAGTAGTCTTTGCTCTGAAGCTATGGCGGCACTATCTCTACGGAACCAAATGCGCGATATTCACCGACCACAAGAGCCTGAAATATGTATTCGATCAGAAGGAATTGAACATGCAGCAAAGGCGATGGTTGGAGCTACTAAAGGACTACGACTGTGAATTGATTTATCATCCAAGCAAAGCAAACGTGGTTGTTGATGCTTTGAGCCGAAAGGAGTATAGTGGTAGACTCAAGGTCGCTAATACCAGAATTGATTTGGTATCCAGCCTAATAGAGAAGATAAGTTTCTCCCAGACCGAGGCGCTGAGGGAGGAGAACATTAAGGACGAGTCGATGGGGAAGTTACATCTTCAGCTGACGGAAGACGGACGCGGAGTGAAGTTATTCAAGGGAAGGGTGTGGGTGCCCAAATTGGGAGGTAGCCGGGATTTACTCCTAGAGGACGCTCATAAGTCTAAATATTCCATACACCCGGGAAGTACCAAGATGTATAGAGATCTAAAGTTGAATTACTGGTGGCCAGCAATGAAGTTGGATGTAGCGAACTATGTTGAGCGGTGCGTGACTTGTTTGCAGGTGAAGGTTGAACACCAACGACCCTACGGGAGACTTAAACCTCTTGAAATACTGGAATGGAAGTGGGAACACATCACTATGGATTTCGTGACAAAGTTGCCGAAGACTCTAAAAGGCCACGACGCCATCTGGGTAGTTGTCGACCATCTGACCAAGAGTGCCCATTTTCTAGCCATGAGGGAGACACTACCCATGGATAGATTGAAGAAGCTTTATATCGATGAGATCGTCTCGAGACATGGGGTGCCATTATCCATTATGTCAGACAGGGATAGCCGTTTCACCTTAAATTTCTGGAGTGGCCTTCAAAAAGAATTGGGAACGAGAGTAAAGCTAAGCACGGCCTATCACCCGCAGACCGACGGACAAAGTGAACGAACCATCCAGACCCTCGAAGACATGCTCCGATCTTGCGTCATCGATTTTGGGGGAAGTTGGGACTCCCACTTGCCACTCGTGGAGTTCTCCTACAACAACAGTTACTATTCTAGCATCGGAATGGCCCCCTTTGAGGCCTTATATGGTCGGAAATGTAGAACGCCAACTTATTGGCTGGAAGCGGGTGAGAAGCAGTTCGCCAGAACAGAGATAGTTCAAGAGACAGCGAACAAAGTTAAGGCCATCCGAGAACGTTTAAAGGTGGCGCAAGATCGTTAGAAGAGTTACGCAGACAAGAAAAGAAGGCCGGTGGAATTTCAAGTAGGGGACCGAGTAATGTTGAAGGTATCGCCATGGAAGGGAATAATCAGATTCGGGAAACGGGGAAAGCTTAGCCCTCGTTTCCTTGGACCCTTCCCTATTATTGAGTGTGTGGGACTCCAAGCCTACAAGTTGGACCTCCCACCCGAGATGGATGGAATCCACCCCACGTTCCACGTATGCTACTTGAGGAAGTGCTTGGCCGAAGAAGAGAGTGTCATATCGTTGTCTGAAATCCGTGTGGAAAACAATCAATGCGTGGAGGAGCCGGAAGCCATCCTAGAGAGAGAAGTGAAGAAACTTCGCCATAAAGAAGTGGTTATGGTGAAGGTTCAGTGGAAACATCACCGTGGGTTGAACGTGACGTGGGAAGCGGAAGAGGATATGAAGATTCGATACCCCCACCTCTTTGCTTCAAGTAAGATTTCGGGACAAAATCTTTTAAGGAGGGGAGGATTGTAACGCCACAAAATTTCCAATGAAGGTAGTTTAGCTTTTCTCCTTTGATTAATCTTAAAATTTAGCTATTTATAAGGAGAATTCATTCTAGTTAGCCTTTGCGGAAATTGGATCGCTTTCGCACTCGAAAAACCAAGTTTTGGACTTCGTTGAGTGGTTGGCGACTGTGACCGGCGATTATGCCCATGTCACAGTCGCAAAGGGCATTGTCGCCGAGAGATCAGGGCTCTCGGTATGTCATCCGCTAGTATGCCCGGCGATAGTGCCCTCATACTCGCGTGTCATAGTCGCGGCCGCTAGTGAGATCTCGGTACGAGCTGGGCGATTGTGCCTCGCGATAGTAACCATGTCACTATCGCATGGACATTGTCGCCGACAGGTTTAGGGCATTAAAAGCCCACCGTAGACCGGCCTTTCATTTATTGCATCTGATTTTCTGGTTGGGAGCGATTTTCTTGGTTCTGAAGGTAAGAACTCATTGTCACCTCTCTCTCCTCTTAAATTCTTGGTAACTTTGACCTAAGCTCATTAATGGTATGAATCTAGGGTTCCATTCACCAACTCTAGGAGGGATTGCTAGTTCTTCTCAAAGATTCATCCACCCTACTCCATTTATAAGGTTTAGGTTGTATCAAACCTACAAGGTGAGTTCTTTTTGTATCTTCATGGATTATCTATAATTTAAATGCCAATACTTGATTTTCTTAACTATTATTTTGTAGTAAAGGTAACTAAGGTATATTGACCTAATCTGTATTTGTGAGTAACTGCTAGGGTTTATGCTCTCTTATGGCAAAATGGTGTGTGCATTTAGTGTATTAAATGAAATTATGTACATGTCCATACTTCGATATGGTGGAGGTTGGGAGACTTTATATATATGTATATTTATAACTCGAATATTATCTTTTAATCTATAAATTCATGAAAATGGTACTAGCAAAAAGATGTGTGCAAGAGTGTAAAAACCCCAAATCCTTATCGGTATATTCAGTTGGGAAATATGATGCATAAATTGCTAAGTGAATAGTTTTGATTTATTTCATGGATTTGTCAATGCACGATATATTGGACATGACCCAGAAATAGGCATGGGGGTCAATGGATAATAGTTGTGGCCTCACGAGTCGGGCAACGGCCAAAGACCATAAATTGTAATTTCTTGGGAAAGAGTGAAATCTAGGAGGAATGACCCCATCATTTCTCCGTAGTGGGGCTCAATAAACTGTTGTGTGACTTACTTTGTGTTCCGTCACCAACAAGAATGTTGGGTCACCCCCGTTAATACAAGGCGTGAATACGCATCTTTAGAAGAGGAATGGTATGAGATCTTCGTATGTCATGGTATTGTAAGTCACACTTTCGTTAATTATTCTTGAAATGTATATGTACTTTGTATGAACTCACTAGGCGTTCGCCTAACATTTTCTTATTTGTGACTTGTGTTCAAGGCATAGGGATAGCGGGATGGGAAGCAAGTGAGAGTGGTGCTCTTGGCCGTTTTGGGAAACTTTTGGAGCCGACAAGAGAAATGCCAATGGGGATTTTGAGCAAATTAGAACCCCCTTTTTGGAGCTCTTAGTGACACTCGTCCGTAATCTAGATTATAATCTAGTCTAGATTAGTAGGTTGTCGTTAAGTATTCAATAGTATCATTCTTGTAATCTCCTAATTTAACTTCTCCCCTTTTTGGATGAAAATACTCTTGGAATTGTTGGGTTTTGTTTGCACGAAAACAGGTGATTTTGGAAAAACTTATATTTTGAGACGTTATATTGCCAAATTTTCGAATTTTTGTAAGTTGAGCTTTTAGGATATAACAAGTTGGTATCAGAGCCCTAGTTTAAGTAAACTAGGTATGCTAGCAAGGTGCCTATACATAGACTGAGACGTTAAGCAATGATTGGTGAGAGATTCGGGTAGATCATCTAGGATAAGGAGTCATAGATCAACGGAATTACGCTGGTTGAGAATTGTGATAATGGTAACGAGGATTCTTGTGTAAATGTATATTCATAATAGCACTTAGCTAACGCCATTATGAATGTGCCCTTACGTGAGCATACTTGCTATACTGTTAATATGATGATTGATAAGTGTAGTAGTACGTTACTCGTCTATGATTATTAGTTAACTTCTCACCTCGTTCTCGTGTGGTTTACAGTTGCGATGGTTAGCACTCGGAGTCGATTACCTAACCGAGAAGATATTCCCAAAGTCCGTGTGACCGCCCCTGGACCGTCAAGAGTAGGGGAGTTCACCGAGCCCCCAATTCCTCCTATGTTGGCGGGTCGAGTGGAAATAGTACCTCGTATAAGTCTAGCTACTGACGACCCCGTCGTGCAAGAAGTTGACCCCCAGACTGCGATGATGACAAATTTCCTCCAAATGATGAACTCGGCCATGGATAAGAGAGATGAAAGGTTAATGAAGATGATGGATGTAACACCCTGAATTTTGGGATTGGGTGAGAAGTTGACTTTTACCCAAAGTTCAAGGGGGTATTCTGTAACTTGGGCTATATAAATACAAATCAAATAAGATATTTTGATAATATCACAAAATATCAGTTTCTTGGTTTTGAGAAGTCAGAGAGAAAGGAAGAGAGCAGGAGAAGAAGCTTTTTTTTGGGTTGATCGTTTCGGGCAAAATCAAGGTACGAATCTAGCTTAATGCTTTGATCTGAATGCTTTTAGCCGTGTAGAATCTCGTTGTGAAGGTTTTGAACCGTTCCATTTTGAGATCTGAGTATTTCTCATTTGGATCTGGGTTGAATCTGGGTTCTGCATCGTACTGTTCTTGATGAACAAGGCGATGGTCGTTCGACCGAATGGTTGTGTTCGACCGGAGCTTGTTCGATCGAAGGGGTTCGACCGGGGGGTTGTGCCCGACCGGGGATCGTTCGACCGGGGGTCGTTCGACCGGGGTAGTTGTTCGACCGGTGTGGTTCTTTGACAGGTTTAGGTTCTGTTAAGTTGTTAGCTTCTGTCTTTGAGTCCTATTCAAGTAACGAGAGGTTTATTTGTATTTCGACTTACCGATTCTTTCGGTGTTATCATAGGTAGCGCTTGTTAAGAAGAAGGAAACAGAGGTGAGTTCCTACTATCATTTTAAACTGTATACATATCAAAAGTTACCTTTTGATCTTATCTTATTTTAAAAGTAAAATGATGTTTTACCTGTGCGTTTATGCGAAAGAAATATTCAAAGGAACTTCTTTTAAATGATTTTCATTCTTACCTGAAGTTGAACTGGGAATAGCATTTTGTTTATAAAAATGTGTTTGTAACCATATGTTTATTTATGGTTGGTCACATACGTTGTTGTGACGAGTCCTTACCATTACTAGTGGATCCCTAGGTTTTGAGTAGACTGTATTGTTGGGATGTTACATTCCCAGAATTGTAGCTAGGGATCACTTGTTCCTTGAGGGCAACTTGGTACGGTTATGTGAGGCCGGATACTAGCCATGGTTCATAGTGATCCTAGCGAAGGAGTATACCTTGGTTTTGCGCTTGGGGCTTGATCTCACATTGTAGCACGGACTTTGTGATTCGTATCCGCGGACTCCAATTGGTTTAGCTCGTAACTCGGATTTTTGGCCTAACTTTGTGTTACGCCACGATCCTTGGTAAAATGTTTTGTTTTCGGTCCTTTTATGGTATGTTTATAACGAAAAAGCCCGATTGTGGCAAGGACCTAAATTGTAAACTTAATCTCTTTGGAAATGTTATCTTGGAACTGATGTTTTATCTTTTGAGCTTATAAACTGTATGTTCTCACCAGGCTTTAAGTCTGACACTTTTTCTCAAATGGTATGTGTATCAGGTTTCCATTAGCGGTGGGTTGTCGGGGTTTTGGAGAGACGAGTTTTGAGTCTCGAGGTTTTTGAAGTTGATTAGTATTGTTGCTAGGCATTGTTAAGTCCCATTCTTTTGATAAAATCATTGTATAGGATTGTATAGTCTTAATGACTGGTTCCGTTTATGGAAAGTTAATAGATTTACTTTCGTTATATTGTCAGGTTTCCAGGTTTTAATTTACTCTGATTTTTGAGGTGTTACAAGTTGGTATCAGAGCTCTAGTTTAAGCGAACTAGGCATGAATGTAAGATGTCTAGACTTAGACTGCGTATACTAAGAATTGATCCGCGAGAATTGGGTAGAGCTCCTAAGTTGGGTTAGTCTTAGAGTCGACGGAAAGTACGTTTATCAGGCGTTGTAGTAGTGGTGACAAGAACCATTATGTGTTGTATGTTCATAATTTCACTTAGCTAATGTTATTATGAGGATATTGTACGTAAGAGTCCTTGAATTGCTATTAATATGACAATTGGTAAGGTGGTAGTACGTTTTCCTTTCGTGTTTTCTTGTCTCTCTCTTATCTCTTCCACTGCTCTGTGTAGCAGTTCAGAATGGTAGGTACGCGTGGAAGACCGCGTCCTCGTGTTGATGGTCAGGAAGCGACAACCTCTACTGCGGGTCAGCCGGAAGGAGTTGAGGTTATTGTTCGACCACCCGTTCAGCAAGAACTAGGTGGAGGGCCAGAGGTCATTCCTCGGGTAGAACTGGCTTCGTCCCACCCAGTAATCGGGGATGCTAATCCCCAGTCGGAGTTGTTGGTCAGCGTGATGTTGGCGATGAGGGAAGAGATGGCTAAGCAGCAAGAGTTCCTGCTGAAAGCGATGGAGGACCGCGACGTAAACCATCGGAGAAGCGAGACGGTGGTGGATAATGTCGTATTAGGTTCTGGAGATGATGGTATAAGGGTCACGTCTGTTGAGCGCGGGATTTCTGGTGCTCAGGGGAACAGGAAAAGTTGTTCCTATAAGTCCTTTCTGGGCTGCGGACCGCCAGAATTCTTTGGTTCAGATGACCCGGCAGTGTGTATAAAGTGGATCCGAGCGGTTGAGCAAGCTTTTGGCTCCTCCGAATGTGGTGATGATCAGAGGGTGCGGTTTGGTACCCAGCTGCTGAGGGACACTGCACTCATCTGGTGGAACATCATCCAATCCACTCTATCTTCTGAAGTGTTGGCTCAGTTGTCATGGGCCGAGTTCAAGAAGAAGCTGCTAGAAGAGTTTTGCAACGAGAGGACCATGGACCGAATTGAGAAAGAATTTCGGTCTTTGGTGAAGGGGAGCCTGACGGTGAGGGAGTACACCCGTCAGTTTATGGAGAAACTTGGTCTGGTGGGGCATGTTGCCCCAACAGAGAAAGACAAGATGAAAGCTTATCTCAACGGCTTACCAGCGGACATGCAATCTATGGTCCATAATTTCAAGGCTTCTAACCTCCGAGAGATGGTGGAAGAAGCTCAGTTCATGGAAGAGATGTTCGCGAAGAGCAAGTCTGAGAGTTCGGTGGTGGTGTCTGATAAAAGAAAGTGGGAGAGTAGTTCAGTAGCTCCCAAGTGGACCAGACCTTTTGTTGGAAACCGCAACTTCGGCAGTTACCAGGAAGCAAGGTGGTGCCCGAGGTGTCGGACCAAGCATCACGGTAACTGTAGTAACAGTTCTCAAACTTGCTATAAGTGTGGGAAGCCTGGGCATACGGTCAGAGATTGCCCGGTCAGGGGACCCATCTGTTATGAGTGCAAGGCACCGGGGCACGTGAAGAAAGATTGCCCGAAGCTTGTGTCGGGTAGTGCGCCAGCAAGGAAGGAGAACCCTCCGAAGGTTCAGGGCCGAGCTTTTCAGATGACGGCCGAAGAGGCCAGGGCATCCGCTGATGTGGTATCGGGTACTTTTCTTATAAACTCTGTACCTGCTCGTATTTTATTCGATACGGGTGCTAGTTTCTCTTTCGTATCTGAATTGTTCCGTCAGAAATTTGCTATGCATACTACTAGTCTTGAGGATGCATTAGTAGTAGAAATAGCAGATGGTAGGCAAGTTCTGATCCACGAAGTTCTGAAGCAGTGTGCTCTTAGCATCGAGGGAAGAGAATTTCCGATCGATCTGCTACCAATGTCAATCGGGGGTTTTGATGTTGTAATCGGTATGGATTGGTTGTCAAACAATCAGGCCGAATTCGTGTGTTCCAAGAAGATGATTCGACTTCCCAACCCCTCTAGAGAGGTCGTGGTCATCTATGGTGAAAAGAGAAAGGGTGAAGTGGCAATAATCACAATGGCAAAAGCACGCAAGTGTTTAGTAAAAGGATGTTCGTCTTTCCTAGCCTATATGATCGATGCCAAGTTAGAGAAGTCCAAGCTGGAAGATGTGAAGATCGTGCGGGAATATCCAGATGTCTTTCCGGACGACTTGCCCGGGTTGCCACCCGATCGTCAGGTAGAGTTTCGGATTGATCTTGTGTCAGGCGCTGCACCAATCGCTAAAGCACCTTACCGTTTAGTGCCGTCGGAGATGCAAGAGATGGTAGCACAACTCCAAGATCTTTTTGAGAAGGGATTCATAAGACCGAGTTCGTCACCTTGGGGAGCTCCGGTCTTATTTGTCAAGAAGAAGGATGGCACAATGAGAATGTGCATCGACTATCATGAGTTGAACAAGGCTACAGTGAAGAACAGGTATCCGCTTCCGAGAATAGACGACTTGTTCGATCAACTTCAAGGAGCGGGTTGTTTCTCCAAAGTCGACTTACGATTAGGCTATCACCAAGTCAAGGTGAGAGAAGAAGATGTTCCGAAGACGGCTTTCAGAACGCGTTACGGCCATTACGAGTTCCTTGTAATGCCTTTTGGCCTGACGAACGCACCAGCGGTGTTTATGGACTTGATGAATAGAGTGTGCCGACCATTCCTCGACAAGTGGGTCATTGTATTCATTGACGACATACTCGTGTACTCCAAGAGTGAGACAGAGCACGAGCAGCACTTGCGTGAAGTTATGGAAGTGTTGATAAAAGAGAGGTTGTACGCCAAGTTTTCCAAGTGCGACTTTTGGCTTAAAGAAGTACAATTTCTGGGGCACGTAGTCACTCGGGACGGAGTGAAAGTGGACCCCTCCAAGATTGAAGCAATGATGAATTGGGAGCCTCCTAAGAGTCCGTCTGAAATCCGAAGTTTCTTGGGTCTGGCGGGATACTACAGAAGATTCATTCAAGACTTTTCGAAGATCGCTTCTTCCTTGACAGTTCTGACTCAGAAGAATGTAAAGTTTGAATGGGCAGAGGCCCAAGAGAAGGCGTTCCGGATTCTTCAGAAGAAGTTGTGTGAAGCTCCGATCTTATCTTTGCCTGAAGGGTCGGAAGATTTCGTGGTTTACAGCGACGCTTCAAAGATGGGATTGGGTTGTGTGTTGATGCAACGAGGCAAGGTGATCGCTTATGCCTCGAGGCAGCTTAAAATACACGAGCAGAATTATCCAACTCATGATCTGGAGTTAGCAGCGGTGGTGTTCGCTTTGAAGCTTTGGCGACACTACCTCTACGGCACGAAGTGTACTCTTTACACGGATCACAAGAGCCTGAAGTATGTCTTTGGTCAGAAAGAGCTGAATATGAGGCAAAGGCGGTGGCTCGAGTTGTTGAAAGATTACGACTGTGAATTGCTTTACCATCCTGGTAAGGCGAACGTGGTGGCCGATGCGCTAAGTCGGAAGGACTATAGCGGGAGTATTCGGGCTACCCATTCAAGAATCGAGCTAGTGTCTAGTCTTGTTGAGAAGATCAAGACATCTCAGATGGAAGCATTGTTGGAAGAGAATCTCAAAGAGGAAGTCATGACAAAACAGCGTTTACTCTTAACGGAAGATAGTCGTGGGGTGAAACTGTTCAGCGGTCGTGTGTGGGTGCCCAAGGTTGGGGGAAACCGTGAGCTGTTGCTAGAAGACGCACACAAGTCCAAGTATTCCATTCACCCGGGAAGTACGAAGATGTACAGGGACTTGAAGTTGCACTATTGGTGGCCAATGATGAAGCTTGATGTGGCGCGTTACGTTGAGCGTTGTGTGACGTGTTCGCAAGTCAAAGCTGAACATCAGCGACCGTATGGGAGTCTTCAGTCCTTAGAGATTCCTGAGTGGAAGTGGGAGCATATCACCATTGACTTCGTGACGAAGTTGCCTAAAACTCTTCGGGGACACGATACCATCTGGGTGATAGTTGATAGATTGACGAAGAGCGCTCACTTTCTGCCTATGCGTGAGACTTTACCGATGGATAAGTTGGCGAAGCTTTATATCGATGAGGTGGTCTCGAGACATGGAATACCTTTGTCGATCGTGTCGGATCGCGACAGCCGGTTCACTTCGAACTTCTGGGATGGGTTTCAGAAAGAGCTTGGTACGCGAGTTAAGTTGAGTACGGCTTACCATCCGCAGACCGACGGGCAGAGCGAACGAACAATCCAAACCTTGAAAGACATGTTGAGGTCTTGTGTCATTGATTTCGGGGGTAGTTGAGACTCTCACCTGCCTTTGGTGGAGTTCGCTTACAACAATAGCTACCACTCGAGTATTGGGATGGCACCTTTTGAAGCACTGTATGGGCGAAAGTGTCGGACTCCCGTGTGTTGGCTAGAAGCGGAAGAGAAACAATTCGCCGGACCTGAAATCGTGCAAGAGACTGCCGATAAGGCCAAGTGTATTAGAGAGAGGATGAAAGTGGCTCAAGATCGTCAGAAGAGCTATGCCGATAAGAAGAGGCGACCGATGGAGTTTCAAGTAGGCGACCGCGTTATGCTTAAGGTATCGCCATGGAAGGGCATCATACGGTTCGGAAAGTGTTTGGCGGTAGAAGACAGCGTCATTCCCCTTTCAGAGTTGAGGGTAGACGAAGGTAACCGTTGTGTGGAAGAACCCGACGCCATCTTGGAGAGAAAGTCTAAGAAGTTGCGTCATAAAGAAGTCACTTTGGTCAAGGTGCGGTGGAAGCCTCACCGAGGAGCAAATGTGACTTGGGAATCTGAAGAGGATATGAAGCGTAGATATCCTCATCTCTTTGTATAGTTGAATTTCGGGGACGAAATCATTCCCAAGTTGTGGAGGATTGTAACACCCTGAATTTTGGGATTGGGTGAGAAGTTGACTTTTACCCAAAGTTCAAGGGGGTATTCTGTAACTTGGGCTATATAAATACAAATCAAATAAGATATTTTGATAATATCACAAAATATCAGTTTCTTGGTTTTGAGAAGTCAGAGAGAAAGGAAGAGAGCAGGAGAAGAAGCTTGTTTTTGGGTTGATCGTTTCGGGCAAAATCAAGGTACGAATCTAGCTTAATGCTTTGATCTGAATGCTTTTAGCCGTGTAGAATCTCGTTGTGAAGGTTTTGAACCATTCCATTTTGAGATCTAAGTATTTCTCATTTGGATCTGGGTTGAATCTGGGTTCTGCATCGTACTGTTCTTGATGAACAAGGCGATGGTCGTTCGACCGAATGGTTGTGTTCGACCGGAGCTTGTTCGATCAAAGGGGTTCGACCGGGGGGTTGTGCCCGACCGGGGATCGTTCGACCGGGGGTCGTTCGACCGGGGTAGTTGTTCGACCGGTGTGGTTCTTTGACCGGTTTAGGTTCTGTTAAGTTGTTAGCTTCTGTCTTTGAGTCCTATTCAAGTAACGAGAGGTTTATCTGTATTTTGACTTACCGATTCTTTCGGTGTTATCATAGGTAGCGCTTGTTAAGAAGAAGGAAACAGAGGTGAGTTCCTACTATCATTTTAAACTGTATACATATCAAAAGTTACCTTTTGATCTTATCTTATTTTAAAAGTAAAATGATGTTTTACCTGTGCGTTTATGCGAAAGAAATATTCAAAGGAACTTCTTTTAAATGATTTTCATTCTTATCTGAAGTTGAACTGGGAATAGCATTTTGTTTATAAAAATGTGTTTGTAACCATATGTTTATTTATGGTTGGTCACATACGTTGTTGTGACGAGTCCTTACCATTACTAGTGGATCCCTAGGTTTTGAGTAGACTGTATTGTTGGGATGTTACATTCCCCAGAATTGTAGCTAGGGATCACTTGTTCCTTGAGGGCAACTTGGTACGGTTATGTGAGGCCGGATACTAGCCATAGTTCATAGTGATCCTAGCGAAGGAGTATACCTTGGTTTTGCGCTTGGGGCTTGATCTCACATTGTAGCACGGACTTTGTGATTCGTATCCGCGGACTCCAATTGGTTTAGCTCGTAACTCGGATTTTTGGCCTAACTTTGTGTTACGCCACGATCCTTGGTAAAATGTTTTGTTTTCGGTCCTTTTATGGTATGTTTATAACGAAAAAGCCCGATTGTGGCAAGGACCTAAATTGTAAACTTAATCTCTTTGGAAATGTTATCTTGGAACTGATGTTTTATCTTTTGAGCTTATAAAATGTATGTTCTCACCAGGCTTTAAGTCTGACACTTTTTCTCAAATGGTATGTGTATCAGGTTTCCATTAGCGGTGGGTTGTCGGGGTTTTTGGAGAGACGAGTTTTGAGTCTCGAGGTTTTTGAAGTTGATTAGTATTGTTGTTGGGCATTGTTAAGTCCCATTCTTTTGATAAAATCATTGTATAGGATTGTATAGTCTTAATGACTGGTTCCGTTTATGGAAAGTTAATAGATTTACTTTCGTTATATTGTCAGGTTTCTAGGTTTTAATTTACTCTGATTTTTGAGGTGTTACAATGGAGGATAGAGACGCCGGAAATCGAAGACCGGAGGCAGTTGCGGAGAACGCAGTAATGGGCTCAGGGGGTACGGGAAATGCTATTGGAACCGAAGAGCATGTCATTGGGGGAAGCAGAAGGGTGGAAAAGGGGTGTACTTTCAAGTCCTTCTTGGGTTGTAGATCCACAGAATTTCCGGGGACGACCAATCCAGTGACATATATGAGGTAGCTCCGAGGGATGGAATTAGCCTTCGAATCAAGTAAACGCGGAGAGTCTCAGAAAGTTAAGTTTGCTTCACAGATGTTCAGAGATGAAGCCCTAGAGTGGTGGAATGTGGTCCGCGCAACGTTGGAACCGACTGTTCTTGCTCAACTATCTTGGGGAAATTTCAAAAAGAAGGTGATGGATAAATATTGCAACGAGAGGGCTCTGGATCGAATTGAAGATGAATTTCAGAACTTAAAGAAAGGCGACAAACCAATAGCCGAGTACTCACGGCTATTCATGGAAAAGTTGAGTTTTGTGGGACATCTGGTCCCTGATGAGAAGGCAATGATCAAGGCGTACCAAAAGGGACTACCCGCGGAAATGAAGACCGCCGTGAGAAATGCCAAAGTGGCGACGCTCCAAGAAGCTATTGAAGAATCTCAGTTAGTAGAAGATGATCTCGCTCAGGGCAGGGAAGAGAAAGCATGGGCCGGTGAAAAACGGAAGTGGGATGGCCGACCGGGGCCTCCTCAAAAATCAAAACCTTTTGTGGGGAACCTTAGAGCTGAACCGCATCGGGAACCGAATTGGTGCTCAGAGTGCAAGAGTAAGCACTTTGGTCTTTGTAGCACCAACTCAACGGGATGTTTCAAGTGTGGGAAGGTCGGCCATAATATCAAGGATTGTCCCATCAAGGGGATAACTTGCTTCGAGTGCAAAGACCCCGGGCATGTCAGAAGAGAGTGTCCCAAGCTGAAGACGGGCGGAAACTTTGGAAAGAGGAAGAACCCTCCCAAGGCGCCGGGTAGGGCATTCCAGATGACCGCGGAGGAGGCTAAGTATCTGCGGATGTTGTATCGGGTATGTTTCTTGTTAACTCCGTACCCGCACACATCTTATTTGATTCCGGCGCAAATTTATCTTTCGTATCCAACTCTTTTTCGCAACGTTTGTCCACACCTGTAATGACTTTAGATGAAGCCTTAGTAGTTGAAGTAGCGAATGGGTGCCAAGTCTTGGTTCGAGAAATATACAAGAGTTGTGTGGTTATGATAGAAGGAAAGGACTTCCCAATAGACTTGCTACCTATGTCGATCGGTGGGTTCGACATAGTCATAGGAATGGATTGGCTTGTTAGCAATGGCGCGGAAATCCATTGCGCAAAGAAACTTATCTGAATCCCTACTGACGGGTAGAATGTGGTACTCGTGTATGGGGAACGGAGAAAGGGGGAAGTCGCGATCATTTCCTCGGGAAATGCACGGAGGTGTTTGACCAAGGGGTGCGCGTCATTTTTGGCATATGTGCTGGATGCAAAATTAGAAAAGAAGCGAATCGAAGACGTGAAGGTTGTCTGAGATTACCCCGACGTCTTTCCTGATGAACTCCCTGGTCTACCGCCCGACCGGCAAGTGGAGTTCTGAATCGACCTCATCCCGGGAGCGGCCCCGATAGCGCGTGCACCACACCGTCTAGTCCCAACCGAAATGCGAGAAATGATGACCCAATTGCAAGACCTTCTCGAAAAAGGGTTCGTAAGGCCAAGTTCCTCACCTTGGGGAGCTCCGGTACTCTTTGTGAAAAAGAAAGACGTCACCATGAGGATGTGCATTGATTACCGCGAATTGAATAAAACAACAGTTAAGAATAAGTACCCGCTCCCTAGGATCGACGATTTATTTGACCAACTCCAAGGTGCGGGGTGTTTTTCCAAAATTGACCTCCATTCGGGTTATCACCAAGTGAAGGTAAGGAGCGAAGATGTTCCAAAGACGGCATTCCGGACGCACTATGGGCATTATGAATTCCTAGTAATGCCCTCCGGCTTGATGAATGCCCCCGCCGTCTTTGTGGACCTAATGAATCACGTGTGTTGACCCTTCCTAGATAAATCAGTGATCGTCTTCATTGACGATATACTTGTGTATTCTAAGGATGAAGAGGAGCATGAGAGTCACCTCCGGGAGGTTCTAGATATTTTGCGAGTCGAAAAGTTGTATGCCAAGTTCACAAAATGCGACTTTTGGTTGTCAGAGGTACAGTTTTTGGGTCACATAGTTACTCGGGATGGCGTGAAAGTAGACCCAGCAAAGATCGAAGCAATGACCAATTGGGAACCGCCCAGGAACCCATCCGAAATCCGCAGTTTCTTGGGCCTGGCAGGATATTATAGAAGATTCATCCAAGATTTATCAAAGATCGCCTCTCCTTTAACGGCTTTAACTCGGAAAAATGTGAAATTTGCATGGACCGAGACTCAAGAGAAGGCCTTTAGGACTCTTCAAAGGAAACTGTGTGAGGCACCAATCCTGAACCTACCCGAAGGCAACGAAGATTTTGTGGTTTACAGCGATGCTTCAAAGATGGGTTTGGGTTGCGTGTTGATGCAGCGGGGTAAAGTGATTGCTTATGCTTCAAGGCAACTTAAGGATCACGAAAAGAACTACCCTACTCATAACTTAGAGCTAGCTGCAGTAGTCTTTGCTCTGAAGCTATGGCGACACTATCTCTACGGAACCAAATGCGCGATATTCACCGACCACAAGATCCTGAAATATGTATTCGATCAGAAGGAATTGAACATGCGGCAAAGGCGATGGTTGGAGCTACTAAAGGACTACGACTGTGAATTGCTTTATCATTCAGGCAAAGCAAACGTGGTTGCCGATGCTTTGAGCCGAAAGGAGTACATTGGTAGACTCAAGGTCGCTAATACCAGAATTGACTTGGTATCCAGCCTAATAGAGAAGATAAGTTCGTCCCAGGCCGAGGCGTTGAGGGAGGAGAACATTAAGGACGAGTCAATGGGGAAGTTACATCTTCAGCTGACGGAAGACGGAAGTGGAGTGAAGTTATTCAAGGGAAGGGTGTGGGTGCCCAAATTGGGAGGTAGCCGGGATTTACTCCTAGAAGACGCTCATAAGTCGAAATATTCCATACACCCGGGAAGTACCAAGATGTATAGAGATCTAAAGTTGAATTACTGGTGGCCCGCAATGAAGTTGGATGTGGCGAACTATGTTGAGCGGTGTGTGACTTGTTTGCAGGTGAAGGTTGAACACCAACGACCCTACGAGAGCTTTCAACCTCTTGAAATACCGGAATGGAAGTGGGAGCACATCACTATGGATTTCGTGACAAAGTTGCCGAAGACTCTAAGAGGCCACGACGCCATCTGGGTAGTTGTCGACCGTCTGACCAAGAGTGCCCATTTTCTAGCCATGGGGGAGACACTACCCATGGACAGATTGAAGAAGCTTTATATTGATGAGATCGTCTCGAGACATGGGGTGCCATTATCCATTGTGTCAGACAGGGATAGCCGTTTCACCTCAAATTTCTGGAGTGGCTTTCAAAAAGAATTGGGAACGAGAGTAAAGCTAAGCACGGCCTATCACCCGCAGACCGACGGACAAAGTGAACGAACCATCCAGACCCTCGAAGACATGCTCCGATCTTGCGTCATCGATTTTGGGGGAAGTTGGGACTCCCACTTGCCACTCGTGGAGTTCTCCTACAACAACAGTTACCATTCTAGCATCGGGATGACCCCCTTTGAGGCCTTATATGGTCGGAAATGTAGAACGCCAACTTGTTGGCTGGAAGCGGGTGAGAAGCAGTTCGCCAGACCGGAGATAGTTCAAGAGACAGCGAACAAAGTTAATGCCATCCGAGAACGTTTAAAGGCAGCGCAAGATCGTCAGAAGAGTTACGCGGACAAGAAAAGAAGGCCGGTGGAATTTCAAGTGGGGGGCCGAGTAATGTTGAAGGTATCGCCATGGAAAGGAATAATCATATTCGGGAAACGGGGAAAGCTTAGCCCTCGTTTCCTCGGACCCTTCCCTATTATTGAGTGTGTGGGACTCCAAGCCTACAAGTTGGACCTCCTACCCGAGATGGATGGAATCCACCCCACGTTCCACGTATGCTACTTGAGGAAGTGCTTGGCCGAAGAAGAGAGTGTCATCCCGTTGTCTAAAATCCGTGTTGAAAACAATCGATGCGTGGAGGAGCCGGAAGTCATCCTAGAGAGAGAAGTGAAGAAACTTCGCCATAAAGAAGTGGTCATGGTGAAAATTCAGTGGAAACACCACCGTGGGGCGAATGTGACGTGGGAAGCGGAAGAGGATATGAAGATTCGATACCCCCACCTCTTTGCTTGAAGTAAGATTTCGGGACAAAATCTTTTAAGGAGGGGAGGATTGTAACGCCACAAAATTTCCAATGAAGGTAGTTTAGCTTTTCTCCTTTGATTAATCTTAAATTTTATCTATTTATAGGGAGAATTCATTCTAGTTAGCCTTTGCGGAAATTGGATCGCTTTCGCACTCGAAAAACCAAGTTTTGGACTTCGTTGAGTGGTTGGAGACTGTGGCCGGCGATTATGCCCATGTCACAGTCGCGAAGGGCATTGTCGCCGAGAGATCAGGGCTCGCGGTACGTCTTCCACGAGTATTCCCGGAGATAGTACCCTGGGTCATACTCGCGTGTCATAGTCGCGGCTGCTAGTGAGCTCTCGGTACGAGCTGGGCGATTGTGCCTCGCGATAGTGACCATATCACTATCGCAGGGTTTAGGGCATTAAAAGCCCACCGCAGACCAGCCTTTCATTTATTGCATCTGATTTTCTGGTTGGGAGCGATTTTCTTTGTTCTGAAGGTAAGAACTCATTGTCACCTCTCTCTCCTCTTAAATTCTTGGTAACTTTGACCTAAGCTCATTAATGGTATGAATCTAGGGTTCCATTCACCAACTCTAGGAGGGATTGCTAGTTCTTCCCAAAGATTCATCACCCTACTCCATTTATAAGGTTTAGGTTGTATCAAACCTACAAGGTGAGTTATTTTTGTATCTTCATGGATTATCTATAATTTAAATGCCAATACTTGATTTTCTTAACTATTCTTTTGTAGTAAAGGTAACTAAGGTATTTTGACCTAATCTGTATTTGTGAGTAACTGCTAGGGTTTATGCTCTCTTATGGCAAAATGGTATGTGCATTTATGTATTAAATGAAATTATGTACATGTCCATACTTCGATATGGTGGAGGTTGGGATACTTGATATATGTGTATATTTATAACTCGAATATTATCTTTTAATCTATAAATTCATGAAAATGGTACTAGCAAAATGATGTGTGAAAGAGTGTAAAAACCCCAAATCCTTAACGGTATATTCAGTTGGGAAATATGATGCATAAATTGCTAAGTGAATAGTTTTGATTTATTTCATGGATTTGTCAATGCACGATATATTGGACATGACCCAAAAATAAGCATGGGGGTCAATGGATAATAGTTGTGGGCTCACGAGCCGGGCAACGGCCAAAGACCATAAATTGTAATTTCTTGGGAAAGAGTGAAATCTAGGAGGAATGACCCCATCATTTCTCCGTAGTGGGGCTCAATAAACTGTTGTGTGACTTACTTTGTGTTCGTCACCAACAAGAATGTCGGGTCATCCCCGTTAATACAAGGCGTGAATACGCATCTTTAGAAGAGGAATGGTATGAGATCTTCATATGTCATGGTATTGTAAGTCACACTTTCGATTATTCTTGAAACGTATATGTACTTTGTATGAACTCACTAGGCGTTCGCCTAACATTTTCTTATTTGTGACTTATGTTCAGGGCATAGGGATAGCGGGATGGCAAGCAAGTGAGAGTGGTGCTCTTGGCCATTTTGGGCAACTTTTGGAGTCGGCAAGAGAAGTGCCAATGGAGATTTTTTGGAAATTAGAACCCCCTTTTTGGTGCTCTTAGTGACACCCGTCCGTAATCTAGATTATAATCTAGTCTAGATTAGTAGGTTGTTGGGAAATTCAGAAATGATCAAGTATGGTTAATGCTGCTACAACAGAATTACTACTGCCAGGTGAAGTTAATGCTGCCAATACAAGTTAATGTTGCTCATCAATATTAGTACTGCTAGTTTAAGGTTAGTACTGTTTGAAGAGATTAATACTGCTGAGCATAGTTAGTACTGCTAGAATTAATACTGCTTAGAGTATTAATGCTGCTAAAGAATAATATTGCTTATGAGATGAAGATCCGTATGGAAAGGATGACAGCTGGATTGAAGATATTAATGGAAGCTTAGAGATAAAGATGGAAGTTTATATTGAAGATATTTTATTATTTTGTAATTATCTTTATCTTCAGTATATGTGTAGAATAGTTTGTTTCTTTAGATAGAACAATAAATTCTGAGTTTTAGCTTTCATTAGATAGAATTAACCTCAAGGTTAGAACCCTAATTCTAGAGAAGTAGAATTCGTATTGGTGAGTCTGTTCATCAATGTTGAGGTTGTTTGTAAAAGCTTGTGACTTTCAATCATTCAATAAAGTTTGCAAGTTGTTCATCAGATAAACTGTGTTGGTTATTGTTTCATTGAATATCAAAGTGTTATTCCGCAAACTTCTTTGATATTGTTTTCTGAGAGTTTATTCTTGTTTAGAATTAAGATCCTGACAAGTGGTATCAGAGCCTGTATTCTCAGAAATCTTATTCATCATGGAAAACATTGTTGAAACAAACAGTACCCTGGTCTTAAAGGTTCCAATGCTCAGACCCAATGAATTCGACATCTGGAAGATCAGAATCAAGCAATACATACTTCTTACTGATTATTCTATGTGGGACATCATTGAGAATGGCCCATCTGAAGCAGGAAGGATTGGTGCTGATGGAAAGAGGACACCACCAAAAACTGATGCAGAAAGAAAGACTAGACAGACAGAGATGAAAGCCTTGAGCACTTTGCTCTTGGCTATTCCCAATGAATATCAACACCAATTCTGTAATTGCACTGATGCACAGATGCTCTGGAATGCTCTAGAGAAGAGATTCTCTGGTACCAAAAGTACCAAGAGAAATCAGAAGGCCATACTGAAGCAACAGTAAGAGAACTTTATGTCAACCAAGAATGAGTCCATGACTCAAACTTTTGACAGCTTCAAAAAGCTAATTGGTGAACTAGCTACAGTTGGAGTACAAATTGATCAAGATGATCTAAACAGGAAGTTCTTAAGGTCCCTGGGTGATGAATGGACCATGTATATTGTCTCCTTCAGAAAGAATGATCAACTGGAAGAAAAGGAACTTGATGATCTATACAATGATCTAAGAGTTTTTGAATCTGAGGTAAAGGCTAAGAAGAAGCCTTCTGGGTATGTTCACAATGCTGCACTCCTATCAGCATCAATTGATTCTACTTCTAATCCTGAATCAGTTAGTGCTGCTAATGGAGCAAATCAAGAGAAAGGCACTGATTCTGTGTTTGAAGCCTTTATATCCAGTCATGGAAACTCTTCTCTAATTAATGATGACTTGGAACAACTCCATCCAGATGATCTTGAAGAGATGGACATTAAATGGCAGATGGTCATGCTCTCTATGAGAGTCAAGAAGTTCATCAAGATAACTGGGAGGAACAACTTCTCTCAAAGAAGAGAAGATGGAGCAGGTTTTGACAAGTCAAAGGTGGAATGCTATAAATGTCACCAGAAGGGACACTTTGCTAGGGAATGCAGAAGTGGAGTGTCTCACAACAACAACCACCAATAAGCACAGCCTGGAAGCTTCAATAATAACAGAAACTCTGCACAAGCCCTAGTCTCTCAACAAGGTATGGGGTTTGATTGGAGTGATCAAGCTGAAGAAGCTATACAAAACCAAGCTCTAATGACAGAGGTGTCTGATCTCCCAACAGAGGTAACTTCTAATCTTTGTACACAAAATTGCATTAACACTGTTAAAAGGTACAGGGATCACAACCAGAACATGAGTGATGACCTTAAGAGATTAAAAAGGACATACAAGATTATATGAGGATTGTTGAGAGGTTTGAATAGCAGATTAAGAGTTTTCAAGCCAATGAGCTTCAACATTCTTATGACACAAACTACTGGAAGTAGGAGAAGAATGACCTAGAACTTCAACTAACCAAATCCAAATAGGAGAGTGAAAAGTTAAGAGGAGAGCTAGCTAAAGTCAAGCTAGATGTAGAAAAGTTTTCCAATGCTTCTAAAGCAATGGACTCTCTTCTACAAACTCAGATTCATGATAGACTAAGAAGAGGAATAGGGTACAATACCACACCACCACCCTACAACAACAACTACATACCTCCTAGTTCAGACTTGTTAGAGACAAAGGATAGGAAGGACTTGCCTAAAGGAGCCACTGAGATAGATCCCTTAGATGAAGTAGTTGTTGAGGATAAAACTGAGAAAGAAACTGTCAAGAATAAGGAAAGTACTGTGAGTGGTGAGATTCCTATAGAAAACCACATAATTACCAATGAGGGATGTGGAAAGCATTGGATCAAGTCCAAAGAGATAGAGAAGACTGAGGGAAAGAATAATAAGGTTCATTATAAGCAGACCACTATTGTGAACCCTATCCCTTGCAACAAGTGTTCATGCAATAAATCTGAGCCCCAACAACATGATAAAAAGAGGGGTAATCAGAGAAACTGGAATAATATGTGGGCACAAAAACAAGGGATTGATCTGAGTAAAATCAATAGACCAAAACCCTATTTTATTTGTGGAAAGCTTAATCACATTGCCAAATATTGCTATTTCAATCCCATGAACCAAAGGATGAATTTTCAGAGACCTACTCAAAAACTCTTTGGTTATAGGAAGAAAGAAAAGAACCATGTGGCTAAGAAAGTTGTCAAATCTAATAGCCACATGAAGAAAAAGAACGGAAAAGAAAGTGTCAAGATCTGGATACCTAAAAGCACTAAAGCTGTTAGTACTGCTACCACAAATAGTGCTTCTGACAGTGATAGTGCTGCTAGAAGCAATACTACTGCTACCAATGTTAGTGCTGCTAACATTGTTAGTACTTCTGTAAATGTTAATACTGCTAACTTTGTTAGTGCTGCCAAACTTGTTAGTACTGCTAACTCTGTTAGTACTTCTAAAGATAGTGTTGCTTCTAGTATTAGTGCTGCTAGACCAATAATCTTGACAAAGTACTCAAATACTAAGTGTTCTGATTTTAAAAACCTCATCAAAAAGGAATGTAAGTATTTTGATGAGAAAGGAGACCCAAGACCACTTTGGCTTGGGTTCCCAATCAATACTAATTGTCTAATCTTATGTGCAGGGCAACCAACAGCTCAAAGGGAAGAGCATCTGGCATGTTGATAGTGGTTGCTCTAGGCACATGACAGGGAACATGTCTTGCCTCAAAAACTTCAAGAAGATTGATGGTGGGCATGTTGCTTTTGGGAATACTCCAGATGGAGGTAAAATCAGTGGTAAAGGTGATGTGACCAAAGGTAAAATGACCTTTGAAGATGTTTTCTATGTTGAACAATTAAGGTACAACCTGTTAAGTGTATCACAGGTTTGTGACAAACAACATAGTATACTGTTTACAGATTCTGAGTGTATTATCCTTGCTCCTGGATTCAAGGTAGTTGATGAAAAAATGATACTACTAAGAACCCCAGAAAGGACAATGTATATTGTTTAGATATGGAAAGTGTTTCATCTGATTCATCCCTAAACTGCTTGGTTTCAAAAGCTTCTTTGGATGAATCATCACTTTGGCACAGAAGGATGTGTCACATGAACTTTAAAACAATAAATAAGCTTGTTAAAAACAACCTTGTAAGAGGTTTGCCTTCTAAAGTATATTCATGTGATGACATTGTGTTGCTTGTCTCAAAGGTAAACAACACAAAACTTCTCATAAGTCCAAAGAGGTGAACACAATCTCTAATTCTCTTCATTTATTGCATATGGATCTGTTTGGCCCTACAAATGTGATGAGTATTGGTAAGAAGTCATAATGTCTAGTTATTGTTGATGATTACTCTAGATTTACTTGGGTATATTTTCTAAGGACTAAGGATGAGACAAGTGGACTGATCAAATCCTTTATTCTAAGAATTGAAAACCAAACCAATCAAAAAGTAAAAATCATTAGGTCAGACAATGGTACTGAATTTAAAAATATTGACCTAAACACTTTTTGTGAGGAAAAAGGAATTGAGAGACAATACAGTGCTCCTAGGACTCCACAACAAAATGGTGTTGCTGAGAGAAGGAATAGGACACTGATTGAGGCTGCTAGATCTCTGTTAGCTGACTCTAAACTTCCAATAACTTTCTGGGCAGAAGCAGTTAATACTGCTTGCTATGTCCAAAATAGAGTACTAGTAGTCAAGCCTAAAAATAAGACACCTTATGAGCTTTTAAATAAAAGAAAACCCTTTATTGGATTTTTCAAACCTTTTGGGTGTCCTTGTACAATTCTCAATACCAAATCTCACTTAGGAAAGTTTGATAGCAAGGCAGATGATGGTTTTCTTGTTGGTTACTCATCTCAGAGTAAGGCCTACAGAGTTTTTAATACTTCTTCTAGAATAATTGAGGAAAATGACAATGTCAAATGCAATGAGAACACACCAAATCCTATTGGGTCTGGTCCTCAGTGGCTGTTTGACATTGATTCACTAACTAACTCTTTTGGTTTCAGTAGTGACAATTATGCAGGTTCAGGAAATGAAGGATCAGGGGCTACACAAGTTCAAGACATTATACCTCAGTCTGTGATCTTTCCTATGCTTATAAAAGAACCTGTTGAATTCTGTGAAAAAGAAACTCTATCTGAGCCAAGTCAGAGTGAAGAAGAAAGAAGAGATGAGGAGAATCAAGTGAATGAAGTTCAAGAAGTAGCTGATGAGATCCCCTCAGCTGACTTAAATGATTCCAATCTAGAGGTGGGACTTAATGAAGAACCTAGTTTTCAGACTAGAACACAAAAGAATCATCTTCCAGAGCTGGTAATAGGAGACATCTCTTCTCCTATCATTACAAGGAATCAAAGTAGACTTCAAGAGCTGCAGGATCAACAACACACAGTACTCTCCTGCTTTCTATCCCAGATTAAGCCTAAGAAGGCCTATGATGCAATGAAAGATTCAAGTTGGATAGAAGCCATGCAAGAAGTGTTACTTCAATTCAAGTTACAGGATGTTTGGGACTTGGTGGACCTTCCAAAAGGTCATAGAGCTATAGGCACCAAGTGGATTTTCAGGAACAATAAGGATGAGAGAGGTATTGTGATCAGGAACAAAGCAAGGCTTGTGGCACAAGGGTACACCCAAGAAGAGGGCATAGATTATGATGAAGTGTTTGCTCCAGTGGCAATGGTAGAGGCAATTAGGCTGTTCTTAGCCTATGCCTCATACATGAAGTTCAAGGTCTATCAAATGGATGTAAAGAGTGCCTTTCGATATGGTACAATTGATGAAGAAGTATATGTCTGTCAAACTCCTGGTTTTGAAAATCCTTCATATCCTGACAAAGTATACAAGCTTAAGAAAGCACTCTATGGTCTACATCAAGCCCCAAGAGCATGGTATGACACTATGTCTACCTATCTCTTGGAGAATGGGTTTGAAAGGGGCATCATTGACAAGACCCTTTTCATTAAAAGAAGTAAGAAGGACATCCTACTAGTTCAGATCTATGTGGATGATATCATCTTTGGATCCACAAAAGATCAGATGTGTAGAGACTTTGAAGAGTTGATGCACAAGAGCTTTAAAATGAGTTCAATGGGTGAACTTACCTTCTTCCTTGGGCTTCAGGTGAAACAGTAGTCAGATGGGATCTTCATTAGTCAATCAAAGTATGTGCAAGACATCCTGGAGAAATATGGTTTAAAAGACTCAAAGACAGCAAGCACACCAATGGAAACTCACAAACAGATCACTTTTGATCTTGAGAGGGAGGATGTTGATGTCCATCTATACAGATCAATGATTGGATCTCTCATGTATCTCACAGCCTCCAGACCAGACATCATGTTTCCAGTGTATGTGCCAAATTCCAAGTCAAGCCTAAAAAATCACATCTTCAAGCTGTGAAGAGGATTTTCAGATACCTAAGAGGGCAACCTAGATTAGGTCTTTGATATCCATATGAATCTTCATTTGACTTGATTGCTTATTCAGATAGTGACTTGGGTGGTGCCAACATGGACAGAAAGTCTACTTCAGGGGGATGTCAACTTTTGTTCAAGTAGCACTAACCTTGACTAGCAGCATTAATTCTACTAGAAGTAGTAATACCTAGAAGTATTATCTTTGACATGCTCTGGCAGTACTAATTCTGAACTGGCAACATTAATGACTTGGTCACATCTTCAGTTCCCAACAATCTCCCCATAACTTGACTTTTTGAAAGAGAAGTCAAGTTCTTCAGATCTGATCTTCAATATGCTTTCAACACCTCATAATCAGTTGCCCAAATTTGGATCTATACCCAGACTTTGATTGATAGTTCTTCTCACCACTATTCTGGCCATTTCTGAATCCTTTGTGCATACTAACTTAGCTTTTAGCATCCCTTCTAGCTTCTCCTTGCTGTGATTATAAATTTTATCCACTAGGTAGTATTCATGATAACATTTGTCAATAGTAATCATGTATACACCACAGTTTTCAAATAACATCCAGTGAGTAATCTTCTTGAATCCATACTCATGATGAAGATCTTTAATTTTGTGAACCACCTTCTCTGGTTCAAACATCATACATAAGTATTCCATTGCCACCTTGAGAAGATTTTCTTCATTACCTTTCAACACAGACTCATAGAGTTTCATCCCTACTTTATACATTTCTTCTATGTCTGCTCTTGAACAACCTCTGATAACTCTCCCCCAGGTTGAAAATGCTTCAAATGAACCATCAGCTCTTTTGATTCTAAAAAAGTCCTTTCCATTATCTCTTAGAATGTCCCAAAAGGTGATCTCATGAGCTTTCATGGAGATTGGAACAGCCTTTATAGGTTCTACTATAGTCATGTAGACATCCATATTCTCATCAGTTTGCTTATTGGACTGTTCTGGATTATGCACTGGTTCTGCTGCAGTTTCTTCTTTTTCCTCCACTCTTGGCCTTTTAGACTGCTTTTTGGAAGCAATTGTCTTCACCCTCTTTCCAGATTTGGCTTCTACATCAACATTCTCATGTTCTTTCTTCATCTCTTCAGCTTTGTCCTTTGAGGGTGTGGTCTCCTCAGGGAATGGTTGTTGAATATTGAGGCCATGCCTCTCCTTCATTCTTCTCTCAGCCTCTTCCCTTTGAGTTGAATCACCTTGAAGCTTTGCCATCTCTTTCTTGTATAACTCTTCAATCTGATTGTATGCCATGTTTGTGAACATCTCCCCCTTAACTCCAATTGCACCTTTCAGGAAATTTATCATTTTTCTTCTTTCCTGATTGGCTAAAAAGGTCTTGGATGGTTGTGTTTTCTGCTTTTGAATTGGCATCTTTTTGACTTGAAGTTTCTTGGCCTGAGTTGCTTCTTTGATACTTTTCTGATACTCTGCATTTAGCTTTCTTGCCATGATCTTTGCAAGTTCTCTATCTGTCTCAGTTTGCAACTGTTCCTCCTTTTCCATTTGATCTTGAAGCTCCTTTGCTATTTCCTCATCTAATTCAATTTGAGTCTTTCTCTTTGAAGGCATTTCAGATTCAACAATCTTCTCCTTTCCTTTTCCCTTTGTATCTGCAGCCTTGTCTTTCTTTTCTGTCTTCTTTTCTCCCTCTTCATTTATGACCACTCCCTTTGCTTTGGGAGTGTCATTCTTGGCTTTAACCAGTGTTTCTGCAATCTCTAATTCTTCTACAGAAAGCCCTGTTACTGCTTCCTTTGCTTCAGCAGCATTAACTGTTTCTGCTTCTTGAGCAAATTCTGTTTCTGCTTCTATCCCATCCTTTTTCTCTCCCTCAACTTCAACTCTCTTTTCAGAAGACCTTTCTTTCTCTGTTTCTCCCTATTGCTTCTCCCCCTTGTTGAAAGGATCTTAAACATTGGATCTCTTCTTGAGTACAAATTGTTTTCTCTTCTTCTTTTGTATCAGCCTAGTCACCATTTTCTTTAACTTGGCTATCTGTACTTGTTGTGACAGGATTACCAGCTTCATTTCATCTATCTCTTTGCCCTGTTTAAGAACATCCATGTTGATGTTTCCCATGGTTTCCATCAATTCATCATAGTTATATCTGTCCTCACCTTCTCCAGGAGTGTTACCCCCTATTGAATGATCATTGGATCTTTTATTAGTGGAAGTCTTCTGCCTAGCAGAAGCACTATCCACCCCCGTGGTTTCTTGGCACCTGGGACCTTTGGATGATTGCTCACCCAAAGTTGCCATGGGGAAGGTCTTAGAGATGTTACCACTGACATCCTCTGTGCGAGCAGGAGTAGTGGCAGCCTTCTCACCCATATGCTCTTCCATCTCCTTAGAGAGCACCTCCTGAGGGTTGGGAGACACCCTATTGGTTTCCCTTTGGGTATTCTCTAAAGGAGAATTCTCCCTTAGAGTGATTAAAGGCTTAGTGGGTGAAGGTACAAGAAGGGAAGGAGCCTTCTTTACCTGTTTCCTTTTGTAAGTTTGGGTAATTGAAGAAGTGGACTTTTGAAGTAGAGACTGGGGAATAGATATAGAGTGGGAAGGTTGGGATTGGCTAGCAGTGGGATGGTCTGAGGAGGGCTTTGACCCTGCTGCCATACCTTCATCAGTGTGAGACACCACCATCATTGTGGAGAACAATGGGGTGTCAACTCCTTCCGAGTCCCTAGCAGATCTTCTCATATTTGAGAAAACCTTGCCTTTAGGGGGTTTAGGTACATATACCCCATCAAAGTGAGGTATATCCGTCAATTCAGTAGTGATAACTGTCTGAAAAAATCTGGGATACATGAAGAAGCTCTTCTTGTTGTCCAGATTTGAGACAAGATCATTGAAGATCATTTGAGAAAAATTATATTTTCTAGCAGTGGATAAACACACCAAAGCATAGGCAATGGGACTGCTAAATTGGCTCCAGCCAGTTGTTTTCTTAGAAATACAATGAATCAAAGTATGAACAAAGAACCTCCATTGGGGTGAAAATTGAGCTTTGAAAAACTTGAAAATCCCCAATGGGCCTCCATACCCCATTCTGGTGAGGTTTGAAAATAAATCCTCATTTGGGATAGAAGAAATACCTGAAGCATCGTCTAGACGTAGACAGATGCGAATAGTCTCCTCAGTAACTATCAAGGGTCGAATTCAGGATCTAGAATTAAAGGAGAAACTTTTCAGGATCGAATTCTCAACAAGAATTATGAATACTCATAAACAATATCAAAGGAGTTTGCGGAATAACACTTTGATATTCAATAGAACAGTAAACAAACAGTATAAATTTGATGAACAACTTGTAAACTTGTATTGAATGATTAAAATCACAAGATTACACACTCAACCTCAATCTTGAAGAATAGGCTCTTTCAAGACGAATTCTACTTCTCTAGAATTAGGAACTATGCCTTGAGGTTGATTTTCTCTAGAACAAAAACTTAGTATAAAACTTCTTATTCTAAAACTACTCTATCAATTCTATACATATACTGAACAAAAGATAATTACAATTAATAAAATATCTTCAGCATACCTTCCATGAATATCTTCAAACTTTCCATGTTTATCTTTAAATGCAATCTCTTCATCATTATCTTCACATTATCTTAGAAGCAACATTAATTACTTTGGAAGTATTAACTGATTCTTGGCAGCATTAACTACTAAGCAGCACTAACCTCTAGCAGTAATAACTAGCTAAGCAATACTAACTTTGTTCAAGCAGCACTAACTTTGACTAGCAGCATTAATTCTACTAGAAGTAGTAATACCTAGCAGTATTATCTTTGACATGCTCTGGCAGTACTAATTCTGAATTGGCAACATTAATGACTTGGTCACATCTTCAGTTCCCAACATAAGGTCTTTTCAAACATGAAGAGATCCCCTTTGGACTCGGAAGGAGTTGACACCCCATTGTTCTCTACAATGATGGTGGTGTCCCACACTGAAGAAGGTATGGCAGCAGGGTTAAGGCCCTCATTAGACCATCCCACTGCTAGCCAATCCCAACATTCCCACTCTATATCTATTCCCCAGTCTCTACTTCAAAAGCCAACTTCCCCAATCACCCAAACATATATAAGGAAAAAGGTCAATAAGGCTCCTTCCTTTCTTGTATCTTCACCCACTAAGCCTTTAAGCCCTCTAAGGGAGAATTCTCCCTTAGAGAATATCAACAGGGAAACCAAAGGGGTGTCTCCCAACCCCAAGGAGGTGCTCAATGAGGAGATGTATGAGCATATGGGTGAGCAGGCTGCCACTACTCCTGCTAACATAGAGGAGGACACTGGTAACATAACTAAGACCTCCCCTATGGCAACTTTGAATGAGCAATCATTCAAAGGTCCCAGGTGCCAAGAAACCAAGGGGGTGGATAGTGCTTCTGCTAGGCAGAAGACTTCCACTACAAAAAGATCCAATGATCCTTCAAAAGGGGGTAACACTCCTGGAGAAGGTGAGGACAGATATAACTATTTTGAATTGATAGAAACCATGGGAAACATCAACATGGATGTGATCAAACAGGGCAAAGATATAGAAGAGCTGAAAATGATAGTTCTGTCCCAGCAAGAACAAATTGTCAAGTTAAAGAAAATGGTGACAAGGTTGGTGCAAAAGAAAAGAAAGAAATAGTTTGTTTTGAAGAAGAGGTCAACTGATAAAGATGCTTCCAACAAGGGGGAGAAAGAGGTTGTAACAGAGAAAGAAAGTACAACTAAGAGGGCATTTGAGGTTGAGGGGGAGAAAGAGGCTGAAACAAAAAAAAGAATAGAATTTGCTGAAGCAGCAGAAACTGTTAATGTTGCTGAAGCAGTAGAAACAGTTAATACTGCTGAAGTAAAAGAAGCAGCAGTAACAGAGCTCTCTGTAGAAGAAATGGAGATTGCAGAGACTTTGGTAAAAGCCAAGCATGACACTCCTGAGGCTTGTAAAAAGGCCAAAGGAGTGGTCATCAATGAAGGAGGTATCTCAAGTAAAAGCAAAGTAACAAGTAAGGAAAGTCTACAAGATGCTAAGGGAAAAGGAAAGATGGTTGAACCTGAACAACAACCTTTAAAGAAGAAAAGCCAGATTGAGCTAGATGAAGAGTTAGCAAAGCAGCTTCAAGAACAGTTGGAAGGAGGAACAACTCCAAACTGAAACAGATAGAGAGCTTGCAAGGATAATGGCCAGAAAACTCAATGCAGAGTATCAAAAGCGCTTAAAAGCAGCAGCTGAGGCCAAGAAACTTCCAGTCAAAAGAATGCCACTCAAAAAGCAGAAGAGACAACCCTCCAAGACCTTTTTGGCCAATCAGGAAAGAAGAAAAATGATAAATTTCCTGAAAGGTTCAATTGGTGTCAAAGGGGAAATGTTTAATAATATGGCATACAGTCAAGTTGAGGAGCTGTATAAGAAAGAGATGGCTAAGCTGCAAGGAGACTCCTCACAAAGGGAAGAGGCTGAAAGAAGAATGAAGGAGAGACATGATCTAAACATTCAGCAACCATTCCCTGAGGAAGACACACCTACAAAAGAGCATAAGGAAGACTCAGAGAATGTTGGTATAGAGGTTAAATCTGCAAAGAGGGTGAAGACTATAGCCTCCAAGAAGCAGATCAAAAGGCCAAGAGTTGAAGAAACAGCAGAAACTGCAACAGAACCTTCAGTTACTCCTACAACTGAATTTGTGCAGAACCTAGAATAGTCCAATAAGCAATATAATCTTGATCTTTATATGACTACAACAGCTGATGAACCAGTTCAAGTTGATCCCATTTCTATGAAAGCACCAGAAGTCATCTTTTGGGATATTTTGGAAGATCAAAGGAAGAAATACTTCAGGCTTAAGAGAATGGGAGATCTATATGAAGTGTACTCTACTTGGGGTAGACTCATCAGAAGTTGTTCAAGATTAGATTTAGAAGATATGTTTAAAGTTGGATTGGATATATATGAAAAGGAGCTGAAAGGAGAAGGAATGAGCTTAATCAGATTATCCATGGAGTACTTATGCATGATGTTTGATCCTAGCAAAGTTCAACATGTGATCAGAGATTTGCATCTACAGAATAAATTCCAAAGAATAGAAAACTGGATGATATTTGAAAGGTGTGGAGTCTATGTCATCACTGTGGACAGAGCTTATCATGAGTACTACTTGGTTGATAAAATCTATGATCACAGCAAGGCTAAATTACAAGCAATGTTGAATGCCAAGCTTACATGTTCAAAAGATTCAGAAATGGCAAAGATTGTGGTTAGCAGAATCATTAATCAAAGCTTGGGTTTGGATCCTAATCTAGGGGTGTGAACTGAAGTGTTGAAAGCATCTTGAAGAGCATCTGAAGAACTTGACTTCTCTTCCTAAAAGTCAAGTTAGGGGGAGATTGTTGGGAAATTCAGAAATGATCAAGTATGGTTAATGCTGCTACAATAGAATTACTACTGCCAGTTGAAGTTAATGTTGCCAATACAAGTTAATGCTGCTCATCAATATTAGTACTGCTAGTTTAAGGTTAGTACTGCTTGAAGAGATTAATACTGCTGAGGATAGTTAGTACTGCTGGAATTAATACTGCTCAGAGTATTAATGCTGCTGAAGAATAATACTGCTTATGAGATGAAGATCCGTATGGAAAGGATGACAGCTGGATTGAAGATATTAATGGAAGCTTAGAGATAAAGATGGAAGTTTATATTGAAGATCTTTTATTATTTTGTAATTATCTTTATCTTCAGTATATGTATAGAATAGTTTGTTTCTTTAGATAGAACAATTAATTCTGAGTTTTAGCTTTCATTAGAGAGAATTAACCTCAAGGTTAGAACCCTAATTCTAGAGAAGTAGAATTCGTATTGGGGAGTCTTTTCATCAATATTGAGGTTGTTTGTAAAATCTTGTGACTTTCAATCATTCAATAAAGTTTGCAAGTTATTCATCAGATTAACTGTGTTGGTTGCTGTTTCATTGAATATAAAAGTGTTATTCCGCAAACTTCTTTGATATTGTTTTCTGAGAGTTTATTCTTGTTTAGAATTAAGATCCTGACATTGTCGTTAAGTATTCAATAGTATCATTTTTGTAATCTCCTAATTTAACTTCTCCCCTTTTTGGATGAAAATACTCTTGGAATTGTTGGGTTTTGTTTGCATGAAAACAGGTGATTTTGGGAAAACTTATATTTTGAGACGTTATATTGCCAAATTTTCGAATTTTTGTAAGTTGAGCTTTTAGGGTGTAACAGTTTGCTCCTGCGATTTTTGGTAAGGACTCTTGCCCTAATCCCACCAACATAATTTAATGATCTTCCATGAGCGTTAATGGGGATGTAAATGCTTCCTTAGGTGCGGTTTTGGAAGGATCTTAGCTTGTACCAACTTCTCCAACCTTCAACTCTCCACTTTCCATTTCTAGGGTTTGGTTTCATTTAAGAAATCACCTAAGGTGAGTGTATTATTGACTCTTCTACTTATATACATGTTTAACGATGTGCTAGTAAATTTATTTACCTTTGATTTCCTCTTGTTTTGATTTATGCGAAGTTAACCTAAAATCCCATTTGGGGATATTGTCTCAATGATGAGTATTAGAGAAAATGCTAGATATTAGCATGTATTAAGAGTTGTATGTAGCCATTGGGTTATATGTTGGTCATTTTGGTAACTTGGTGAAGAGACTAAAGACTCGGTTTGAGTTGATGTCATAAGTAGACTAAAGACTCGGTTTGAGTTGATGTCATAAGTAGACTAAATACTCATTTTGAGTTGATGTCGTAAGTGGGCTAAAGACTCGGTTTGAGTTTATGTCGTAAGTGGGCTAAAGACTCGGTTTGAGTTGATGTCATAAGTAGACTAAAGACTCGGTTTGAGTTGATGTTGTAAGTGGGCTAAAGACTCGGCTTGAGTTGATGTCATAAGTAGACTAAAGACTCGGTTTGAGTTGATGTCATAAGTAGGCTAAAGACTCGGTTTGAGTTGATGTCACGAAAAGGCTAAAAGCCCGGTTTCGGTTGAATGCCCAATTAGCTAAAGATCTGGTTTGGATTGATGCTATCAAGCTAGTTGGCTTGGGTGGAAATTATAAGTATGTTGATGAGTTTTGTGGAAATTTTATGTTTAATGACAGGTGAAAGAATTCAGTTGAGAAATATGAAAATATGAACGCTCTTGTGTTGTAATTCCATTCCGTTATTTAATTTGTGACCATACTTTCTCACTATGCTCTAGCCAAACACTTGTTTCTTTGGTTGTCATGTATGACATGGTCTCCTAGTGGCGGGAACCTTCGGGAATGAGAGGTCGATCGCATGGTTAGGAGTGGTCCTTTTGGGAGATTTAGAGACCGGTGTATACACATTGATAGTTACCCATTTTTGGAAGGATAGCGACACCCAACCGTAATCTAATAGAACGGTTTAGATTATTAGGTTGTCGTATATTTATTCTTCATTCTTTGAGTTGTAAACATTATGTTATATTCCCCGTTTTCGGGATGATATTTTGGGAAAATTTGGCAGGTGATTGTTTAATCAGGTTTCACTCATTTTATAGCCGTTATATTACCGAATTTTCGATTTTTAAATTCCTCCAATTTTTAGGGTGTTACACCTGTAAACCACAATTATCCTGTCAAAAGTAGGTTCTTGGATTGTAATCTTACTCGCCAAATTCTGTAAACTGGTAAAATTTAATGTGTGAGTCTCATCAAATATATTCATTTAATTCACATTCACTTAAGATAGAAATAATTTGTTACATCATTTCTCAAGAGATAATTAAGCTGATGTAAAGTAGTAACTATTAGTAAGTAAAGTAATAGTGCAACCTTAAGCTATAACAACAATAATAAAGACAGACTTAATTATAAATAAAACCTGAAGTCCAAATTTTCAATCCGGATCCGCTCAACGTACAAATCATCCTGAAATTTTTCGTCTTTTGTGGTTTCATCATCTTTCTTAAATGGTGCAATTAATTTTCTTAAAAATATATTTTCTAGTCTGCAAGCACAATTAATTACAACTTCTCTACATAAGGTACTACTTGTCTAATCTTCATTAGAGTTGGAGTTTAAGTTGGTAAGTAAATTAGCATGATTTGTTAGGAAACTTGCCTAGTTCTCTCATGATCCACCCCCATATGCGCAAAATTATCATTTCCACCTTCTCCAGGAAAAAGTAATTAGTCGTTCGATCAATTCCAATGCCACGTCGAAAGATTACATACTGCAAACCAACAATAAACAAAAAGATAAGGCATTCAGAAAGGATCCATGCCAATCCACAAACTATATTCAAGCATTAACCACCGATATGAAGGCAGAGCGATCTTAATACATCATATACCAAGGTTAGGTATATATAATCTATTAAAGGATGGATACAACAGATTAAGATGAGTATGTGTGTTTAAATTTATGCCAAATATAAATTAAGATGATATAATATTGCTTATAACCAATATCAAAAAATATTTAATGATTCTAAAAAAAGCACTTGTATGAAAATTTATAAACAAAAGTTGTAGAGTGTCTTTTCATTTAAGATCAATTTGATATAATTTCTTAAAAAGATTTATTTGTCTCCTAAAGATCTACCAATTTCACAAAACTCCGTTAACTGCTTTTGGCATCATTAGAAAGAAAATTAGGATACGACGTACTCTCTAATAATGACTTACATTAGCTTTCTTAATTATGGTTCTCAAAAAGAACCACAAGCCAAAGGAACAATTATTATGCAATTTACAAAATCATACGAACTTAACATAGCTTAATTAAAGAATAAATGATTAGTAGAGTTGTTCATGGGCGGTAAGGCCCGCTAGACCCGCCCCGCCCAGCCCGTTAGAAAAGTGGGCTTGGACAACCATTTTAGAAAATATGGTCGGGCTTGGACGGGACCGTTCAACTTAACGGGCGGGCTCGGGCTATGAAAAAAGAATTTTGGACAAGCCCGCCCGGCCCGTTATACAATTATAACCAATTATTTTTTTTATATAATTAATATTGTATTAAAAAAAGTTCAGAGAAGTAGTTTTTGGTTGGACTCCTCTACTATGTACCAACTACCGTCTAAATATATGATATATGTCATATGTCATATAATACGTTTATGATCTTCATCTTGAAATATTAGGTGGTTAATATTTTGTTGTTGAGGAATCCGAACTTCGGAGGATGATAATCTTTGGAGAGGAAGATTCCATACTCCATATTTTGTGAAAAAATCTTTTTCTTACATTGTGGACATTAGTATAGTTATGTTTTTTTAGTTGGAAAAAATTATGTATTTTGGATAATTTTAGACAACTTACCATTTTATATAAGTTTTTTTAAATGTAAATATCCAGGCCCGTTGGCAAGCCCAGTCCGTTAATAGGACGGGTAAGGGCAAGTTCTCAAGCCCGTAAAAACGGGCTTGGGATTACTGTATTAGGCCCGTTGGACAGAAAATATATGTTAGGTCCGGCCCGTGGCCCGTCCAAGCCCGTAAATGATCATCTCTAATGATTAGCAATGTATCCAACGAGGTGGGATTAATGCCCGCGCGTTGCTGCGGATGGAAAGAAATATTAAGACCATAAATTTGAGCATGACCAATTATGAGAAGAAAACATTTTGTGTGTGTTAGCAGCATGACTATAATTTACAAAATGCTCTATGAGGATGATGTGTGTGTATAATAGGAAGCGAAAATAAATTGGCAAATGGTACATTACATCATTAAACCTAAAAAAAGTTACATTGTTATTAAACCTAAATTAAATTATAATAAAAATATGAATTAAACAAATTTTACATCATTATTAAACATAAAATAAATTATGATAAATTATTTTATTAATAAATAAAAAATTGGTGCGTGAATCACCTACGACTATGTGCTTGGATTGATGGGGAAGGCGGAAGGTTTTGGGTTGGAGAAGACACAGTCATTAAGATGCGATGCATGTTAAGGGATCTTTATTTTATGCTTATATAATAAAAATAATTTTTATAATATAACTTTTATTTATTTAAATTAGAAAATGAAAAAGTTATAAATGATCGAAATGTCATTTACTTAACGGTCAGGAGCTAACAACTTTTAGTTTCTAGGACCAAAACATTACGCAAATGCAAAATCGAAAGTCTATTTTGGAATCAACAAATTATGGGGACTAAATCCAAGAGGAAAATAAAACTATAGGGACCAAATCTGTAACTCTACAAACATAGGACTAAATCTAACAGGAAGATAAAACCTGAAGGACCAAATCTGTAATTTACTAAAAACCTGAAGGACCAAATCTGTAATTTATCAGAACACTGTTCATGAACAGTGTTCTGATAAATGTTATAATATATAATAGGATATAAAAATTTTATTTTAATTCGAAAATGAAAAACTTATAAAAGATCTTGTTAAAAAATAAATCCAAAATTTATGTTTAAAAAAATTACAATTGGTTGAATTTGCTATTTTGAAGATTGGGTAAATAAAAATCTGCACTAATTAAATATATCTCTATTTGTGTCAAAATAAAGGTTATAAGACACTAATCTTTTTGTATAATTTGTTTAACTCAAAGCGTTATTGTAATTAAAATATTATAAAATTAAATTAAATATATAATTTATTTTGTTTTTATTGATGCAATTGTGTAGATGGTGGTGGCTGTCGACGGTGGCTCTCGATCGAAGCGGGGTTGCCGGTTTACAAAACGTGGTGGTCGCTAGATGGGGGCTCGTACGATTGATGGTTTTACGAAATGGGCATTATTTGAATTAGGAGCCCTTTTTTATAAAAAAAATTCAATTTGTGACAGATCGATCACATTTACCCGTCAGTAACTATTTTCCGTCGATGATCACCGACATATTCTTTTAAAAAAATAAATTTTATTTAGTAAATAATTGCGACTAGTCGGTTACTCTCATCGATGATCCGTCGTGGAGCACCAACGAGTTCTGGTTGTCGGTGATGTTGATCGGTGAAAGTCAGAATTCTAGTATTGTTAGATATATAATTTGAGGATATTTTATCGATTCCTGTGTTTGATTATCCATATATCGATGTGAACTCATAGAAAAGATATAACACTTTCTCCTTTTCCATAAAAATATTGTACGTTGATGATGTTCCTTCTTTTTTATTGAGAAATGAAGAGGAATCTATTCTGGGATAAAGCGGCTTTAGGAGAAAAAGTGAGCACTCATGGTTCTATTATTTGCTACAACTTTTGAATTTTTCTTCTTTTTTACATAAAATTATCTTTTTTGCTCATAAAGATGACACGAAAGCAAAGAACGTTCTTAGTTAGTAAGTATATATGGTTTAATGGAGGTTTTTAATTAATTAATTACTGGTGTACTCTGAGTAAACGTATATATATATATATATATACACAGGTCCGAACTTGTCATATGCGTACGTACGTATCCAGTGTCTACACATGCATGATGATCATGAGATCACGTACACGTTATAGTAATGAAGACTCTGAGATTAACATATATATATATATATATATACATACATACTCGGTATATATAGTAATAAAGACTCTGATGAACGTATATATTTACATATGTTTGCGTATACATATACATACATTCTCGTTCCGTAGAGGTGGGTTCATACGAAAACAACATATATTTAAGAAAACACGGGAATAGCCGAGTATATACAAAATCATACATGATTCAAGTGCACAATCATATATGATTCACGCGGCCAAAGTTCGCTCACGTCCATTTTTTTCGAGTTAATTTAAAATCACATATGATTTTGTACACGATTTTCTGTTTTATTGTTTTCTTAAATAGTTAGCGTTCTCATTTGAACCTTCCTCCCCTACTTATATATATATATATATATATATATAGGGGTAGGTTCAAACGAGAAACTAAACATTTTGCGAGAAGGCGAGAAGTGTTTAATCATATATGATACACAAGCTTAATCATATATGATTAAACACATGTTATATTAGCAATACATAAACGTTTAATCATACATGATTAAACACACCTACCAGCCGTGTAATCATATATGATTAAACACGTCTCGCCTTCTCATAAAATGTTTAATTTCTCGCATGATCCTCCCTCTCTCTCTCTATATATATATATATATAGACGGAGGTTCAGGGAAAAATCTCAAAAAACGGAAAACTAAAGAACACTGTGGTAGCCCTTCATCTGGACGGTATGCATTTGTGCATACAGGTACATTTTGTTGTTTTTTTGGTTTTTATGCGCGTGTGCATTATGCACTTGTACATATGCACGTGTGCATGTTATAAGTTACTTGTATATGTAAGTGCATACCGTTGAAATGAAGGACTATTAGGGTGTTAATTCAGTTTTCCCTTTTTTGAGGTTTTCTCCTGACTCTCTCTTTCTTATATATGTGTGTGTGTGTGTTTGTGTTCCTTTTAATCCATTTGCACACAATATGATTGAACACTTGCATCTCTCATTTGCATGTTGATCACGTGAAATTTGAGTTATTTTATTATGAATACTTTTTCCATCCTGAAGAAAAGTACATTTCAACAACTGATTAATTAATTAGCCTTCCAAACAAACAAGAAAGTAATCTTAAGTTAACATTTGCAGTCAGATACATATTCAAGGTCATGTCTTGCCTGAGTGGTAACCTAAAACTCGGTAACACCCCGGGGGACTGTGGATGGTATCCCAGTCTACCCGGGTTCGAGTCTAGGGGGAAGCTTTGGGCGCATGAGGAGCATCGCAGACTCAGACTCTGGGTCAGCCTTCGGGTCGGGTCGGGTCGGATCCAGGTTTCCGGACAACCGGTCTATGGGTTGCGGGTTCACATGTCGTTTTCGAATATGATATGATCGCGATGGTTTGGTTTGATCTTTTTCAATTTAAAACGAGTTAAAATATGATCGTGGAATATTCAAGAATTAATTATCAGCAAGTGCTGTTTGTCAAGATTAGATTGGTCGGCTTTTTGACAAAACTATCAGCAGACAGCAAAATTATGGCTGTTGTCTGATCTCTTAACCACCAGATACATATATTTATGCATATCATATATGTAAATGTAAAATTAAGACTAGGGTGTCGTTTGTTTTTTAAAAAGTCTAAAGTCTGAAGTCTTAATTAATTAGTTATGATTAATAAGAGGTGATGTGCAAAAAGGTCTAAATGATTCAGACTTAAGAGTCATTAAGAGATTTTTTTTTAAAAAACAAACAACCCCTAGGAATCCTAAGAATAGATACAGTGCCGGCCCTTGTCCATGACAGTGATGGCGGTGGCCATGGGCATCAAAACGTGGAGGGCAACAAAAATGGGAGTAGGAAGCAAGACTCACTATGGGGAAAACAAATAGTGTGCTGAAAAATTGTTTTAATATT
This sequence comes from Arctium minus, assembly GCA_954870635.1. Classification (NCBI taxonomy): domain Eukaryota; kingdom Viridiplantae; phylum Streptophyta; class Magnoliopsida; order Asterales; family Asteraceae; genus Arctium; species Arctium minus. The sequence continues at coordinate 43,237,465 of OX941085.1, forward strand.
AATTCCATTATGGGCTTGAAATTTGTGTTTTTAGTTTTAAATATTTATTACTTCGGGTATTTAGGATTTTAAATTTCTTAATTTCTCAACATCATTAAGTTTATGTTTTTAGTAAATGTTTTCTTTATTTTAGGTTATTGTTTTGTAAAAATTTTGTAAATACTTTTTTTAGTTTACAACTCTTTAAACTTTGATTTTTGATTTTGTTTGTATTTAACCTTTGATGTTTCCATATAATAGAGATTGTTTTGACGATTTCAATTATAGTGTTTTCTTTCTATGCTTCATAAGATACTTTGTTCAAAAAATGCACAAAGATATCTTTTTAGATGAGGTGTTTTATGTTTTATTATTTGGGGTTTTGTTTTATGTCTTTCATTGTATTATTCTTTGTCATATTTAATACAAATCAACGTGAGGATGAGCCATCTAGCTTAACTAGATTCCAAACCTCTTTCAAATAGTTTACTTTTTTGCATGAGTTTGCACCATTAAAAAGTTTGCATTTGAACACCCCTCTCTCTCTCTCTCTCTCTCTCTCTCTATATATATATATATATATATATATATATATATATATACATATGACCGATTCAAATAAGAAAGCTAAATATCGTGATAACATAAGAAGGGAAAGTCGAGGGAAGATTCATATGGGTATTATTGAAAATATCTAACAAAATTTATTTGAAAATGCATATATGAACCGATGTTATAAATTATACATATATGCATCTTCAAATGAATTTTTTTAATAATTCACATATAAACATTCCGTTGTTACCTTCTCACGACACTTAACTTTCTTATTTGTACCTTCTGATATATATATATATATAGGGATACATATACATATATGTATGTGTGTGTGTGTGTCGGGAAGGGGGCATTTTTTAGTTTTTCGCCATGAGCATCCGAAAGCTCAGGACCGGCCCTGAATAGATAAATGTGCCACTGGTATTTGAATATCGGTTAAAGGGGGCTTGATATATATATATATATATATATATATATATATATATATATATATATATATATATAGATAGAGAGAGAGAGAGAGAGAGAGAGAGAGAATGAAAAATTGAGGAACATCCTTGTAGCCCTTGATTTGGACGGTATGCATTTTGTGTATATAAATGAATTAAGTTGTTTTTTTGGTTTTTATGTACGTGTGCATGATGTGCATGTTACAAATTAATTGTATGCACAAGGGCATGCCGTTCAGGTGAAGGGCTACAATTATGTTCGTTTATTAAACAAACATAAATGAACATAAACAAACATAAACAAACGAAGACGAATGAACGAATAGCAATCACCATTATTCAATTACTCATCAATTATTTTCTAAAAAATAATGTAATAAAATGAAAAACCGGATAAATTAACTTAGGAGCACTACAAGAAAAAACCTTGTTAGTGACCATAATTTTAGTGACTACTTATATTTTGGTCACTAACTATAAGATTAGTAACAAAAATAAAGGTCGTCACTAAAAAATTGTCACTAATATGAATGTAGTGACAAAAACTATAATTTAGTCACTAAGATTGGTCACTAATTCTCATGAAAACTTTCTTTTCTTCATATTAATCAAATTTAATGGCTACAATTTGTGACGAGCGAATTTTTCGTCACTAATTGTATAAACTCATGTATTTAGTGACCAAAATAATGGTCACTGAGTTGAGATGGTTAGTGACTAAAATCGGTGCTCACTAAGTCCAAAAGTAAGGGGTTGTTTGTTTTTTCCTAAAAACCTCTTAATGACTCTTAAGTCTGAATCATTCAGACATTTTTATACACCACCTCTTATTAATCATAACTAATTTAAGACTTCAGACTTTAGACCTCTTAAAAAACAAACGACACCATAGTGTGATTGAATGTGTTAGAGGCCAAAAAAGGTGGTCACTAAGTTAGAACCGTTAGTGACTAAAAAATAGTGGTCATTAATTAGACTTCACTAGTTAGATAATTGTTGTGAGTTGGAATGAAATGGTTAGTGACCAAAAATTGGTGGTCACCAAATTAGAATTGTTAGAGACAAAAAATAATGATCACTAATTAGTTTTCATTAGTTAGAGAATTGTAATGAGTTGGAATGGTTAGTGACCAAAAATTGGTAGTCACCAAGTTAGAATCGTTAGTGACAAAAAATAATGGTCACTAATTAGTTTTCTTTAGTTAGAGAATTGTAATGGTTAGTTTTCATTATATAATATGAAAAGCATTTCGAAAAGCATTAGAGTCACTTTAAAAAAAACTTCTCTAAAAATAAGAACGAGGATTTAGTAACGATTTTATAAGCGTTTCTAAAAGTAATTAAAATTAGATTTTATAATAAATGTAATGGCATAGTTGAAATTAAGGATTATTTAGGTGGGCATATTTTCATTAAAGTGATAAAACGGGTTCCATGTGAATTGAAGAAGAGTGACACCTCATCTGTCTCTCTCCAATCCATGGACCCAAATTCGGATCTCCCGCCGATCACCTCTCCGACCAACCGCCGCCGTCTAACCATGCGCATCCACCCTACGCCGAGGTAACAACTCTCTCTCTCTCTTCAAGATTCTATCGTCTAATTTTGCTCAAACAGTTTTCAATAATTCTTTCAAAATTAGGGCTTTGAATTTCATTTCTGTTTCTCTACTATTAGATGATTACAGCTGCAATTACTCTAAAAGTTAAAGATGGTTCCAGTAGACAAGCTATTTCTAAATACATAGAGAAAGAGTACACTAATTTACCACCGACTCACTCGGTCTTGTTGACTCACCACCTGAAACGTTTGAAGAACCAGGGTCAACTCATGATGGTCAAACACTCTTACATGTTACCTCCTAGATCTGTTCCTTTTCAACCTCCTACATCCGTCGTCCAAATCTCTCTCAAATCGGCGAGCAAATGGTAATTTTCTTTTTCTGTTCAAATCTCTCTAAAAAACGATCCGCGTTTATATGTCTCACCATTTAAATTTGTTTAGCTCTATTTCATTTCAAATTCTTCTTCTAATCAGAAAACGCTATTTCATATTTCTCGATCTATGTCTGAAAATTATACTAAGCTTGATGATGCTTTCAAACTGTTGGATGGAATGCCAGAGATTTCCTTTGCCATCGTTTTTTTTAAATTCAATCAGTTGTTGGATGTTGTACTAGCCTTCCACTGCTACATGTCTGATTCTGTAAGTCTTGTGATAATCACCCTTCTATTTTCCCTGTTTGTTGGACTTTAAATTCAACCGTATATGTTGCCTCAAATCATTATAACAGAATTTTTAACGAGCCACTTCTTTGCTGCCTCAGAAGTATGCTCGTAATGGATGCTAGTTTTGTAAGTTTTTACTTGGTATTTTTGCTAATTTTACATGATTGTTTGTTGGCCTGAGGAGCCAACCATTATCTTATCTGCTCTTATGAGTTCTTATGTTATTTTACTATGCATTTCTTGTGCTATTGTGTTGCTGCCATTATTAGGTAGCAAACCAGTCATCTTGATACATGCTTGTTAAACTAGTCCAAGCAAATCAATCTTGTGTCTTTTGATTAAGGTTTTATAAACCAGCCTTCTAGTCATAATGGTTGATTCTTCAAAACATAACTTCATAAAATTGACCATAATTCACATGAAAAATGGGGAAGGGTGTGATTGTAGATGAGAAACTAGCCTATATGGTTACATGATGTTTAAACATGGGGTGAAATCATTCACACTTTGAGAGCACTAATGACTAATCAATGCCAACTAAGTGGGTTATAAACGAACATACCCATAAATAACCTTTTATTACTTGCTTGTAGAATTTTGAGGAAAACGAAAATAATAAGTCTAGCATACCATGAAGAAAAAGTGAATACAGCATGGCCTTCCTTTTGAAGAAAGTATGTCACTAATGTCAACTTGATAGCTGTGAAACAGTCACAGTGGGGCACTTATAATTGATTTCTTTCTACTTAGCAATTTATTTATGGTTACGAGTCGTTATTCATTCAAACCTGTTAGTGTAATCCTGTGCCTAGATATGCAATTAGAGGAACACAATTATAAGCCTATCATGTCATCAATATGTAGCCTCTGTTTGGTGGGAATCAAAGGGAATTATGTTCTCTCTTCTATAAGCATCTTTTTGGTTACAGACTTCCGGTTGGATGTGCCAAAACACCCTTTCTTAAACTTACCATGGACAGTCTTGTTGAAATTGTATTCATGTTACTCGAATGGTTCTGTTAATTCTTGGCTTGTTTGAAATGCAGCGGGGAGGCAATGCCTTGCTAGAAGCATCACTCCCCTTTCATCAGGCAATGCCAAGCATGACCCATATGGCTTTGGTTGAACTAGAGAGAGCTGGCATTCTTAAATTTGTTATTAGCCAAGTATGAATCTCCTGCTTCCTTTTCTATATATAATCTAATATGCTGCCATTTTATAGTTTACATCTTCATCAGGGATAACAGGCTTGTAGCCCCGTTAAGCCTCCCTCTCTTAAAAATTTGTAGTGGCATTCACTCGATCCAGGGACATGGATGCAGTGCAGATATTGATAACTGATGTTGGACTTATATTACCTTGTGTACGCTTACGCGGGTAAGTTCCTCCGTCTGCTTATAGCTTTGGTAGCGGGTGAGAAGCTTAATCATGTTGTTTCAAAATTTAACAAAATCAAATGTCAGTAGCTTGACCTTAATCTAACTGGTAAGCAGAATACACGTTATTATCGAGTTCCATGTAAAACGTATCATTGCATCAACAGGAAGAAGGAATAAGGAGGAACAAAGAAAGTACAAGCACATGCTACATGTCTAAGAAAGAAATGTCATAGTTTACAAGGATGTGCAAGGATGATTTATGCTGATAGAGCCATTTTATCTATGTGTTGAGGCAAACAGGAAAAATGAGGTCCTCATAACCCAGAGCTATTTGTTACCAAAACATGATTGCTTTGCCATTTTTGTTCTTCTACACAAACTGTAGATACATAAAAAAAGTAATGACGAATATCAGTTACAAAAATTGATTTGTCACTTTTATGAAAAGTTGGCATCTTGCCACATATTTTATCATCTTATATGCCTATGTGAATTAGATACGAGTACTATCTTCCAAAAAGTAGGTTTCTAGCTCAGTGTCATCTGCTCTTTCTGTTCCTGTTGTTCTGTCTTAGCCTATGTGAAGTTAGTGCATGCTACTAGTGGCCTTATCTTTTCCAGAATTTTGAAATCCTTCAGATTTTCTTCGTTATGAAATCATATTATTCATATCTGTGTGTTTATTGCAGTTCTCAGTTTGCATTGCGTTCCTACCTGTACATTCTTTTTCATTATTTGGTGGGCTGGTCGGCTGCATGGTGCTATAATTGGCTTGAGGAGGAAAAAGTACAAATACTTGCAATTTATTATACGTATAAGCTCGTTGACTGTTATCTTCATTAACATAATTGTTCTAATTCTTGACCACATTCCAGGTAAGAGTATTTTATGTTGTGAGGATATTCCTTGGCCTTCTTTCTGTCATGACTGAAGCTGCTTTGGTAGTAGCGCTTTCCAGGAAGTATGGAAAACGCCTTGCTCTTTACACGCTAGCCATGTTATGCTTGACAAGTGGTTGCTTTTTCGCTAGCACAAGTGAGTAGCCATCAAACTTCTGTAATACATAGTTTCTTCTGTTGCATTTTATGAGGAGCTTCCTTGCATCATTTGGCTAGTGATCAAGAAGCCAGAAAGATGGAGCATAAGTTGGTGTATAAATTGGGTAAGTCATAACTTAATATTTTTTGCACTTATTATTGTAAACATTTCCAATCCTTTTATTCGAGGTGCCTGATTCGTGTGATGAATGTTTCAGATTTTCATAGTAACTAGGTAATTTTTCCGCGCTTTGCGCGGTCGTGGCAATATATTAATAAAGAACATTGAGAAGTTGCGATTCAATGTGAAATATTTAAGGTGTTACAGTAATTATAATAAGTTTTATTTGTGAATGCTTCTATAATTATAAGAGTAAAGATACATATGAAAATGAGACTTTAGTGTGTAGAATAAAAAAATACATATCATGTTGCTGCAGTGGATTTGGAGATTAGCTTCATTATGGAGATGCCAATAAAGTTGTTAAATAGTTGATAATTTCTTCATTAGATGAACTAATTTTTCTGTTTTTACTAGTGTTATCATAACAATATATAGAGTTGGAATATATTACCTTGGGAAAAATAAAGTTAAATCGCATGTTGCAATAGATAGAGCTTTACAATGAAATTGTGTTTTAGATTCGTTACCCAACTCATTATAATAAGTTTTTAATTATATTGATTGTCATGTAAATAAAAAGAAAATAACTCGTTTAAATATATAAAAAAAAAACAAAATATTGATTGCAGTAAATTTTTAATTTTATTCAAATATTGGTCCGAATTTTATCTTATGTAATGTACTCTCAAAATACTCATTTTGGATGTGATATATCAAACATTTAGGCATCAAATTTACATTTTGGTATGATTCTTATTTTGTGTTATGTATTTTGGTCTAAATGTTTGAGATATCATGTCTGAGGTACTAAAATGAAGATTTTGAAAGTACATTGCATAAGAATTGGATCAGAAGAAAGTATGTTGCATTTTTATGTAAATTGCCTATATACAAACTTCAAACCCATGCTTAACTTCATAACTTGTACTTATGAAACGAAGTTTGATGACATGATAAAGAGGCTAACACAACACGAGATGGATTTGCAGCCGGTGTGTTTGCCTAGAATTGTAGTGAGCTCTTTAGTTTTCTATATTGATATGTTTTGATTATATATAGATGAAGGATTGTGGGAGAATAGAAGTTAAAATGAGAAGTGTGAGAAGGGATGTAGACCTTATCACCTTAATCACTTTTGTTTATTGTTGATCTAATTTTTCATTTAAATCCCAAAATGACCCATGAATTAGCTTAGAAGGAAATTTTCATTAAGCCTAGTATTATTAAAGTGGGGTGTATAGTTTTTATTGAAAACTAGAAATAGAAAATTAATACAAACGCTCATTAATAAAACTCAAACTTTAAGTTGGAACAAAACATAGATTATAGTATGCAAAGAGATTTTTCATCAATGAGCAAAGCATATGAACCTGAGAACAAAGCAACAAATTGAGCCATCCCTATTAGCATTACCTTCTTAAAACTGTCTTTCAAAACTTGCAAGGTCAAATTTGTCATTTCCTGTATAAACTCCAATCCTAAAATAACACCAAAAACAAAACAAAGCAATATCTGCTCACAACACATTACCAACTGTCTGATTGGCAAATGCCATTTTGGGTTCTCTATTTCTTCCTTTACCTACATCAATTTTTTTATATGACAATCACATGCAAAGATGAAATTGAAAATATAGGTAGTGTTATACGGTTTGCCAAAGGTCTCTTGCTTCACAGGAAAGTCACTTCATCCTCCTTCCATCCCTGTCTTTTCATTGAGACAATTGCAGCAATATTTCAGTAGCTAATTCCTCGTCTTTAGTTGATGTCGTCTTATTTATCAAAGTGGGACTTCAGTTGTTGGGAGAAGGGTTAAAGACCAAATTCACCATCAAAGTTACCGTCTCTCATTAATTTGAAAAGTTTTTGCTTATCTTCAACAGATTGTGTTCCTTGGCCCTGCAAGCATGAGTAAAATACGACACATTGAACGTAAAACAATAACCACAACAACTTCTTAGAGTTGGAGAAATACAGTTAACACTTTAGTTATGGGTATACCTCCAAATAAAAAAGTAGCTTAAATTACTTGTACCTCTATAATTGCTTGTAAAAAACTCATGCTTTGCAAGTATAGTATAGATAATCTGGCAGACAAGAAATAAATTGAACGCAAATTACTGGTAAATTCTTTGTAAGCAACAACTTAACTGAAATTCAACCATAAACAAAAGAAACTTTCTAGCATTCTACAAAGGTAACGAAACTGCTCAAGTACGAGAATAATCCCTAAATCTCAAAATTGTGTTTAGTTATACATAGAATAAAAAAATTTCGTTAGGGGTATCAAAATCGACAATCATAAAACATATATGAGATGGAGAGATTATGGCGTACAATCTTATGATTCATGAAGAGCTTGTTTGGGTGAAATGGGTATACAAATAAAGAGATCTAAAGTAAAGAAGGAAAGAAATATAATTATGAACCGAAAGGAAGTGGATGAATTAGATGGAAAAGAGAAAGATAGAAAACTGACCATCTCCATTCTTACCGAATAGCCTTAAAGCCTCCTTAAATTCAAATCTCCTTAAATTCAAATATCTTATCATCAGTAAGCTGATTTGGTGAGGCAATATTGTAGTTTGAAATGATCCTGAAACGTGTTTGGTGCAACAATTGGTTTAAGTACATTCAACAAAAAGATAAACCACTTAACAACTTGAAAAGGTGAATATATTTTCCATCCAAGTGTGTATGTGTACAACAGACCCTTTAACTTAATCATAAACATTTTGAAACATATTTATAAAAATGTAACACACTAAACGTGGGTTTTTGAGATTATATAAAGCAATCATTAGAATCACATGCAATGCTTCATTCTATCTGGTACAATGGCAAACACATAGTGTGACGTAGGGGTCGTTTACCAAACGATTGTCGGGTAACCGCTTACCAATACCATTTACCTTATTGATTGAGCATGGCGAGAACGAAGCTTACCCGGTAAGAGACAAGGGAAGGACTGAGAGTCTTACCCGGTAAGTGTGAGAAATGACTCTTACCCGGTAAGCGCTTACCGGGTTTAAAATGATTACCATCAATCCATTTTCATGGCTAACAATGTTAGACGATAAGGTAAATGAAGGTGAATCTCTAGCAGGTAAGTACTTACCCGGTAAGAATTTGGTAAACGACCAAACTATAAATAATATCATTGATCGGACGACACTTGAAATTTTAATATGAATAACAATGTACTTCAGAAACATCCCTCCGGTAGAGGTATATCCATCAACCTTAAAAACATGGGACAATTTGATATAAAATGATGACTTTGTAGAAGGAATGATTACCATCAAAAGATTGTTTTGGTGCCAAGGCGATAAAGAAGCGACCCACATTTGTATTTAGATCAACATTAGTCATAGATATGATACCAGCTCTAGTATGCTTCAATTTTGAATTCGTCTGATCCTCAAAACTTTTAGCTTCAATAACAGACATTCATGTCAACAAAACAACCAAATTTCTCAAAACATAGACAAAACCTTTACAAGAAAAGCACAAGTTTTTTTTTATGCAATAGAACACACCAACAACAAATTAGTGTATTGTATTAATTTAATCTTAATTTAACTTTTGACATCCATCTTTTATTTTGAAACAAAAATTTACATAAGTTGTTTATACACCAAAAAGTTGAGCAGGTATGATCGATTCGACAAAAGTATGATAACTTTAATAATCTAAATCAAATTCATATAATTTCACCATATAAATTCTAGAATAAAGCTTTATTAGAGCTTAAAACATAATGTTATTAGCCATATACATAAACATAAATGGGATCTACTTCCTTGAACTATGAAATTCTATTCCAAAAGTAAAAAAGATCTGAAAATTCATACAAACTTAGCACTTTGGTTAAGAAGATGATCGTTGCTCTAAGCATACACTTAGTCAAAATAGGGATTCTGGGGGGTTATACACCTTGATGATTTTGTAAAATTTAACATTGTTGTAGTAACCCCTCGATGTGGTTCAACAAAGTTTTTGCAAGTTTTAGGGGGCGTGAACAGAACATTATATCTAATTTCTAATACAAGTACCGGTACTTATTTGCTTAATTCACCAGGACAGATTTCTCAAAATTGAGATTTGAGGCTCAAATCATAATTCTTTTATCGAATTTCTAAATTTGCATGTATTGTATTTCATCCATTAATGTACGGTTTTCGGTCTTAAAGTTCATGTACTTATTAGCTACAAAACTTGCCAAAGAGAACCCTAAATTCCAAAAAGCGAGAACTAAGATGACTAAACAGAGTCACAAAATGTTGATTTCACAGTATTCATAGAAAACACGAAGCCCGAACACATCAACTCAAATCAACGATCTTGAAAAGCTCAACTCCTAATCAAAATCATATATAGTAAAAAAAAATAATGATTCAATTCACCAAGGAAAAAAAATCTATGTGAATGAACTTATGTGGTGGAGAAAGTCTGGTACATTCAGATTACCTCCGTGGTTTTTTCCAAAGTTGCCTCTGTTTTCTATATCATCGAGTTACCTAACAGGAACTGAAAACCCACGATACTTGATTCAATCATCGATTTTTGGTGGTTTCAATTGAGCAAAACCTTCATTTTAGCATCTATAATGTAATAATAAAAATCAGATTCTAAGTCTACACAGAGATCAATTTACTGCAAATTACATGATAATTTAACATTTGAAATCGACATAATGCAGTTAGGATTCTATGGAAAAATCTATAAAAGTACACGATACTTAATTCAATCATCGATTTTTGGTGGTTTCAATTGAGCAAAACCTTCATTTTAGAATCTATAATGTAATAATAAAAATCAGATTCTAAGTCTACACAGAGATCAATTTACTGCAAATTACATGATAATTTAACATTTGAAATCGACATATTGCAGTTAGGGTTCTATGAAAAAATCTATAAAAGTATCGATAAACATGGATAAGAACAACAATAATGTAAGACTACACAACCTTAATTTTCTGATTTAAATTACTCCAACTTCTTCATCAACTTGAGAGTAAACCAGAAAATTTGAATACTTTCCTTCATGATTTGGGACAAAAACCCAGAAATTTGAAGTCTAGTCTTGTGATTCTTCCGAAATGGTTGTGCCAAATCATGAAATTTTGTTGTAGAGAAACCGTAGAAGAATGGGGGAAGGGAGCAAAAGGGAAAAAGAGATGGAAGAAGTAAAAGACAATCGGATTGAGAGATGGAGAAGACAGAGAGGAGTAGTGGAGGAGATGAAAAGTTTTTGAAGTTACAGGTAAAACTAAGGAAAAAAAAAGCAAAAGAAGGAGAAAAAAGGAAGGGAGGAATACTGAGCATAGGAGATACCACGTCAGCTGTGTATGATCCTGCTTTATATATATATATATATATATATATATAGATATATAGAAGATTGATGTCCTATTGATGATCGTAGCTCCCATCGGAGGTCTAAGGTCGATCATTTTGGCAACTGGGAGCTACCATTTTTTCTCGTAAACTTCCATCTCTCTCTCCTATACTCGATTATAGTAATTAATATTTTAGATTTTCATTATTATAAATCAGTAGGTTTTATTTTTAATGCAATAATAATTATAGTAGAAATTAGTGACTCTTTTTTTTCTTCACATTTTATAATTAGTAACCATTTTTTTTGTCACTAACAACTATTAACGCTAGTGACCACATATTTGGTCACTAATGGATGCTAACGGACTTTAACGGAGCCGTTATCTTGAACTCAATTAGTGACCTATTTTGTGGTGGTCACTAACTTGGTCACTAATTTAATCAAGTTAGTGACGACTTTTTCCGTTTAGTGACGATAATTAGTGACCAAATTAGTCGTTACAAACATAGTGACCACTCTATTTTTGTCACTAATTAGTGACCATTTTTGTATTTGCTCACTAACGCAAACCAGTGACGGACCTTTAGTGACGGACCTTTAGTGACGGACCTTTAGTGACGGACCTTTAGTGACGGACCTTTAGTGACGAAAAATGACCACCCAAAATTTGGTCACTAAAATGCATTAGTGACCAATTTTATATTGTTAGTGACCAAATTTTTTCGTCACTAAATAACAATTTTCTTGTAGTGGAGAGATAAAAAAGGAATTCTAAAAACTTAATTTAGTTGATGATTTTACATATGTATTAATGTCATAATATATAAATATATTTACATATAAACAAATGTAAACAAACATAAATAAACGAACTTTCACGAGCATGAATTAACGAACGAGACCATAGTTCATGTTCGTTCGTTTAACTAAACAAACAAAAAAATGTGTTGATGTTCATTCATTTATTAAATAAACGAACTTTCCGTCGAACGATTCACTAATAGTTCGCTGAACGTTCGGTACGTTTACAGCCATAGGTCAAGCCAATTAATTCAAAATAATCCCCAAAGATTAATGAATTAAGTTGTATATTGAGATCCAAATACGATTATATATATTAGGCTAAATATCATCAATAAATACAACTAAAAATAGACTTTTTCTAGCAGAAATTTCTGGACGAATTTCCATCGGCGAATACCGACGATCGTAAAAAAGTCTAAAATAACCAATTTTAGTTGACTTCCACCACTGAAATTTAAATAAAAAATTGAATTATTTATCTGGTGGACAGGAATATTTATTTATTTGTTATTTAAAAATTCCGCTACAAATCTGCCACAAAGATTGTCTAACTTTTTAAAAAAAGTGATTAATTTTACTTAATTAAAACTTGTGGCGGATTTTCCACTACTGTTTTGCTTCAAGTTGCCGCAGATGATTCAAATGCTCTTACACCGATGATCCCTTACGTTTTCGAAAATTTTGATGACTTGCTTGGAGTAAATAAGTGCTGATGCAAATGACGATATTCATGTGGTTGAAGAATATTGTTCCCGTGATTACGAGGTTTCCATTGTAATTGTGTTGTTCATACATCACAATCTTCCAAGTGTGCATATCCATTGTAATTGTGTTGTTCATACATCGCGAATGAAAAAAAATCATGATTTCATGTTTTGTAGGTATGGTTTTAAGATTTCATAGTTTAATTAATTGAAAAAAAAAACTCAAGATTTCATATGAAGGATTGACTCATGATAACATACAACATGAAGAACCTGATTAAAGATGTAAGTTCTCAATCTGATCTTCTAACAATTATCAATTAAGAACATATTCATAAACACAATCACAAAGAGTAAAGAGATTAGAATCCAAATGTCATTTGTATTGATTCAACAATGAATTACAAAAAGAATGTAGAAAGAGATATATTACAACTGAATTAACTGTCAAAATTGCTCAAAAAAGAATCTTACAAACAACCCTCTACAACACTAAGGGGTTGTTTGTTTTTTTTTTAAAAACCTCTTAATGACTCTTAAGTCAGAATCATTCAGACATTTTTACACACCACCTCTTATTAATCATAACTAAAATAAGACTTCAGACTTTAAACCTCTTAAAAAACAAACGACACATAAGTATACAAGACTAGAAAGACTAAAGTTACATGTCATTTACAAGAAAGACTAATTACACAATGACTACAAGCAGGTCTTCATGTCTTCGAATGATGAGAGTTTGATGAACTCAAAGTAAAACATTCCAAGGGCTTGTTTGCTTTTTGGAAAAACATCTTATTTCCTATGAAATCTTAATCGGCCAAACTTCAACATATTAAGAGTGTTTTTTTTAACAAGAACTGAAAAGCTTTGACCGTTCTCTAATTTCATAAGAGGTAAACAAAACCCTGAATTCCTCTTATATATATAAACATCGACGCCTCCCTCCTCTAAGTCCAGATCTCACCTCCTCTAGATTTTGCCTCTTGAACCTGTCGATCTTAAGTCGATCGATCTCTGTAACACCCTCAAATTTGGAATAAACACAAAAATGCATTTTAACCAAATAACCTCCATTTATGAAATAAATCATCAAAACATTTTCATTATGATTCATTAATCAAATTTCCCAAAAATCCCAAAGATAAGTGTTTCACAAGACCTATCAAATCAAATATCCCAATTAAATAAATTTCATAAAATAATCCAACATTTGATGATTATCAAATAAAACACATAAACACTTTAAAATGGACATTTTGGCATGTACATAGTTTTCACAAATCAACTTGAACTCACCTTGCTAGATTTAGGCTAAATGTAGATTTTACCCCAACTTGTGTTTCCTTGAAGAAACTTGAATCCACAAACAAATCCTTCCAAAACCTAGATCCACAAGTTTCCAACCATAAACATTCATATTCAACCATTTAGAATTGTTCTCCAAACATTTTATATCAAAATCTCCATTTTGGCCAAAACCCTAATTTGGCCTAACTTTTCTCAAAATCTTCCAAACCAAAATTGGAGAAATAAAACACTAGGGAGTCATCAATAGAGCATTTATAACTCATAAAGGAGTTTGGAAATGGAATGGATGAACTTACCACTTAGGTTTTGGTAAAAACCTTTAAAACCCTAAATGAAGCTTGAGGTTGAGGATAAAGATGGAGACTTTTGATGTCTAGCTTCTACCCTTGAGCTTGATGACGGTTTACCCCCATAATATCCAAATATTTGAGCCAAAGATGCCCCAAAATATCAAAGGATGATGTTAGGTCATTCTTGAGAGGTTTTGAGAGAGTTTAGAGCTGATTTGGGTGAAGAGGGAATGAGCTAGAACATAAAATTGCGACTTTAAGGAGGCCTGACACACCTGGCAACATTGCCAGGAGACAATGCCAGTGGCAAAGTCTCTTGGCATAGTCGTCGGAGTGTACCAACCTACTGTCCAAGGTGTGCGACTACGACATTGTCATAGTCGCCGGGCATTATAGTGAGACCCTTCCCAACCCCGATACTCAACGTTTTAAACACCAAGGCTCCCGATACTCTTAGGGACTTTAAATAATGTTTTCCCAACATAAATCCCACCATCTATAAGTTGCAAAAAATGTTCGGGTGACCTTTACTTACCGAAAATTACGGGTGTTACAATCCTCCCAACCTTAAAAGAGATTTCGTCCTCGAAATCTAGTTTCCCATTTAACGTTGCCCTCTTAATAGACTGTTTCTGTTTACGAGTAGTTGTCTCTAATCCACTTGTCAGAAGAATCACGATAACTTTATGCTGATATTCCCGACAAATGTCCCATCAGGCATATTACACTTATATCCGAGTGAACGCTTAACTTTTATTAGAGTAACCACTAACCACAAGGCTACGGTTGTCTCCCAACCTTGAGTGATCCATACTTCCTCCAATTTATCACCATGAAGATTTATCGTTCTTTCCTTGAAGAACTAACTAGTCTTTAGTTTAGCTTGGTCCAATACAACTTTGAACACGTACTCCTAAATCATTACAAGGTGCACTAACCGCAAAGGTTTCCACGCTTCCCGAGCCAAGCTATTTCCGTCATGGGTCCAATGTTCTCTCTAAAAACTTGTCGATGCTTTCCATAGACAATCGATTATCCCAAACTCACTAGTTACACAACTCTTAGAATGCATTCCAACATTGACTCCTCAATTATAATCCTTGACAAGACAAAATGGCCTCAACTATCAATCACTAATTACCAAAATCTAATATCCTCATAATCACCACCTATTTCGCGAATGCTTCTTTGAATCCAACTGAAGTATCCCAAGTACCTCAATGATTATTATCCTCAAAATCAAAAGTCAACTCCTAAGATTGCAAATGACCATATTACAAAACATTTTAATTAGTAAAGACCCATCAAGGTGGTACATCACTAACACTCTGCAGGATGCCGCCCATCTAATCCACCAATTCACATCCAACCATGTGCAAGCAACCACACAAGGTTTTAACTCGAAGTTTTACCGAAAGGGAAAGATTATCACTTACATAACTGAGATAATAACATAAACCTACAATCTTGATTATTCATACGTGAACAGACTCATGTGGATATATTCCCCAAAATTCAACCGTGTCCACGATTGATCATCCGCCATTTCAATTCCAAGGGACTCCTCTAGTCCTTACTTAGAGTTCATATCACAAAAGGGGGTTTTAAATCTATAGCTCTGATTAAGTTCAAGGTTTTTCAAACTAATATGCCAATTTGAAATTTTATAAAAACTTTCAACACGTAATCTTTATAACAATTAGTCATACAAGGAAGGCTTACTACCGCTTATCGAAAGTTGTGCAAAGTGGTCACCAATGCCACGCATATAAAACCATTTCAAAATTCATTTAATCATTACTCACGCTAATAATGACAACAACAAAAGGTGCGCAACATACTTCTCAAATGGACCACTATGGTCCTAGCATGCATCAATTTATGCCATGTTCGTAAAAAAAAACAATTTTCTGCACTAAAACAATGTGCAACAAATGCTTGTACAAACTCCAAAAGAGGAACTTCATAAATTCAAGCTCCAAAATTTTCTTCTTTAACCATAAAATGACATGAAATAGAATTTCCAAAAATACCCGTATATATCAGTTTATTTCCCAAACTTAGTAAGATGATAGGTGCATGCGATTTGGTCAAACGTAAAATAATTTAGATCGGCTTCAAACTTTAAATCGGACCACCAATGTGTTCCATGTTTTGAAATAGTGGCCATAATACCATGCATACCAAGTGATTCGATATAGTGCATTTATGTGAAAGATCAGCAATGGCAACAACAACGAAATGCACAAAACACAACATTAGTATAAAACATCATAGTGCGACTACACAACCGCTCGCCAAGAGTATAAATCAATCGTGCGCTAAATAGTGTGCTACAAAATATACTAGCACAAAACCCAAAAGTGACATCACATGATATTAAAACTCCAAAACGACTCTCCTGGCTGCGAAAAGACACGGGATACATCCCTCGACAATACTCACATGTGACAAAATATTCAATAAAAACTCATAATTTAATGCACACAACAAATCAAGTATGCGTATTTCAAAGTTCATCTACGCGGTGCAAAATGAAATAAAATAAAACTCCAAAAGACTCAACAAACTACCATAAAACTCAATGAAACTCAATGGCGCCCCATCACTCAAATGGTGCCAAAATTTTCGTTCTCAAAAATCAAATAGTATAAGACAAGGTTATGACTAAAATGTCAAAATTCCAAAACTTTCCTTTTTATTGCAATATGATATAAAGTGACACCTTTCAACAAAACTCACATGGAATAAAATTTCCAATAAAACTCGAACACCAAAATAATGGAAATAACTTCCTCCTTTAAAACATTAACATATGTGGAGGAAATCCAATGTCAATGTCATAAATTGCAGTTACTTGTCCAAGACCCTAAACAACATTTAAAATATGGATATCACAGTACCCGAAAATAGCGTTGGACAACAACGAAAATAAAGAAGGTCTCAACAAGGTTTGCAACCACATGCAATAGAAAATTTTTATACATGTTTAAAATCATTGTTTGAAATCTTGTGCATGCTAAACGTTTTTCCAAATTTCGTAATACAACCCACATGATGGTTTAGAACATAAGAAAAATAGTTGATGCAATTTATTCTAGAAATGAATTTCGTGCATGAGTTTGGTCGGCACCCAACGTCTCAAAACCATGCTCCTCAATTTCCCAGTCACACTATCATCATATGGATGCACAAACGTCTTAAGGCAAAATTAAAAATTTCATCGGTTCACCTTATAATTTTTCCCCGTGTAATATCGATTCCATAAGTCTATGGTTCTAATCCAACTAATAATTCTAACCCGAAATAGTCCGCTTAATACAAGCATTGTGCTTATTGTCACTTCAAGTGACTAATGTGATAAACATCAATTTCTTCTAGCTACTACTCCTCATAATTTCATCCACTACCCCATCGGTCGTCACATAAAGGCGATTCAAGTACATACATGTAACATGTAAGGTCACCATGACACTAGCTAGGTGCAATTATGAACGTACCGTACATGATTATCCTTGATACCTTCCTCACGATTCCTGATTCTAGAGACTCTATCGACCTCAAAGTATTCTATCTTAAAGTGTCTAATGGTGCAATTTCACTTTCAATCACTTAAAAGAACCCTAGTTTGAGTCTAGGCATCCAAAATCAACACCTAATTCTCTCAAACTTAAGATCTAATACCAACTTGTAACACCCTCAAATTTGGAGAGAGCGACTAATTTAAAAATTCCAATATTCCATCAAATAAAGGATAAAACTTATTCCAACAAATCAAAACTCAAAATGTCTCAAAATAAGTTATATAATTAACCTCATCAATTGTTAACTCAAGTCTAATACAAAGACGAAATCGAGGTCGGGTGTTACTAAAACCAATGATAGTCGCTATATCCAAAGTGCGGAAGTGTAACACCCATAATTTTCTAAAGAACAGTTTATGATCAGCTAAGGAAGTCAGTCAGCGATCGACCGAGAGAAACGATCGGGGAGTGGTTTAACACGAGAGGTGAGAATACGTGCCAGGGACACTCGCAGCTTAGTCCGCGGCCTCAAAGCCGCAGCTAAACCCGCGTAACCCACTGTTATGTGCAGCTATGTAGCACGCGCGGCTTGGACCGCGGCTTGAAGGTCGCATCCAAGACCGCGGAAGCTACCTGTTCGATTAAAACCCAAATTTTTAGGGTTTTCTCTCATATCCACTCCTCTTCTCCATTCTTCTTCTTCTTGGGACGATTTTGGGAGCTCCAATATCAGTTTGGGAGCATCATGGAGTGAATCCACCTTAAAGAGATGAAAGATTTGTGTTTTGGAAGCTTGAGTTCGGAAAATAGGAAGATCTCATGGAAGTGGGTTGGTTGGAAGGTCAAAGATTTGAATGTGGTAAGTTTCTTGTATATTTCAAGTTATTATATGAAGATCCTTGTAGATCTAAAGAGTTTTACTGGTTGGTGGTCCATTTCCTTAGATTTGGAGAAATGGGTTATTTGAAAACCCTAGCTCATTGTTGATGATGATGTGTTGAAGATGGATGCTTCATTCTTGGAGGCTAAGGATGTGGGTTTGAAACCTAGGTTTAACTTAACCTAGCAAGGTGAGTTCAAGTTGATTTGTGAAAATGTTGTACATGCCAAAATGTCTATTTTAAAGTATTTACATGTTTATCATGAAATTATCAACTGTTGAGTTATTTGGTAACTTTTGACTATTTGAAGTGTTTTAACTTTATAGACATTGTAGAACACCCATATTTGGGAATTTTGGGCATCTCGGTAAATAAATCATAAATGGAAGTGTTTTAAAGTGAACTTGGTCAAATGGAGTTTACTTGGTCAAAATGAACTTTTGACGTTTGTTGGAAATATGCATCATTCTAGAAGTGGGACGTTTTGAAAATACGAATGTGTGAGTCATTGATTTTGGGTCGTTCCCGACTTTGGGGACATTTTAGCAATCGTGAACCTTTGGTTTTGGGTCGTAGGCCAATTTGAAATGGAGAGTCCAGGATTGTTGGAAAAGGATGTAATTTATCGACTTATGTATTTTGGCCAAATAATTATTATGCCATTGGGCTTGTTTTAAACTCAGATGAGTCTTTGGAGTATTCGTCGGTTTTGGTAGCTCGATATGGAGCCTTGTCGTATGGTGTACCTAGTTGCATCTCATTTATGAGTTACATGTTTAGGATGCGTTAGTTCATCCGTTGGAGTCATGTAACGTGTGAGACTGTAATGCAATGGATCCATAGGCAGAGAGGTCGGTCTTATCGTGTTAGTGGGATGAGATTCCTGTGTTGTAATTTGGAAATAGGTGTTGGTGATACGATGTAAGTCCTAAATAAATAAGTGTGTCAAGGATGGAGAGATCCCAAGGTAAAGATCAGGATAGATAGAGTTGAACCCACGTTTACACTGAACTAAAGACGTGGATAGAGTTGATGTTCAAATGGCCAAAGACCTGGATAGGGTTGATGCCTATTATGACTAAAGATCTGGATAGGGTTAATGTCTACCCTGAACTAAAGACTTGGATAGAGTTGATGTTCAAACGACTAAAGACCTGGATAGGGTTGATGTCTACCCTGAATTAAAGACTTGGACATAGTTGATGTTCAAACGACTAAAGACTTGGATAGGGTTGATGCCTATTATGACTAAAGAGCTGGATAGGGTTGATGTCTACCTTTATTAAAGACTTGGATAGGGTTGATGTCAATGGTTGTTTATCCTTGAAGATACGCTCATAACATAGATATGTGGCTTAACTTTGTGTGCCCGCCACATTCAATGGAATCGGGTCTTCCTCGTCACCGAAAGGCGTTGTTTTGGGTACTGAGTTTTATATCCATGTTTTCGGTGACATATTGTATATGTGATTTATTAACCATGATTTATGGGTTGAGTGTTATGCCCTACCCGTGTTTTGGGTGTTTTGGGATGTGAAGTGTCATTCACGGTTTCATAACTTGGGAGTCGATTTATATTCACGTTTTGAGCGAGTTTTGGGTTATATCAATTTATAAAGAATGTTTGTATTGGAACGTGGTCTTTAAAGGTGAACATTATGGGAAAACGAGTCGTTTCTATTTCTAAAGTAAATTAGTTTGAAAGATCTTGATTTGAACTGATTTCCTTTCTTTTTAAAGACATATTCATTCATGTTAAAACTCTTGAACTTACTAGGCGTTAGCCTAACCTTTTATTTATCGGCATGTGCATCAGGTTTCAGTTGGGGTTTGGTTCTAGCGGTGCTATGAAGAGATGAGCACTAGATCGCATGAGAGTGAGTAATTTGGAGAAGTCTTCCGCAATTGGAGATGGTGACTGTTTTTGGGATTTAGTAACATTCGTACCTATATTAGATTGTGTATAGGGATTGATTTGTGTTTATTGAAGTTAAACCTTAGATTGTTGTTGCAGTTGTTTCAGTTGTCGATGAAATTAGAATTTTTTTTAATTAGTCGCTATTTCCAAGTTTGAGGGTGTTACAAGTTGGTATCAGAGCTTAAGTTTGAGAGAATTAGGTGTTGATTTTGAATGCCTAGACTCAAACTAGCGTAATTTTAAGTGATTGAATGTGAGATTGTACAATTAGGCACTTTAAGATTTGATGATGCAAGGTGAGTGGAGCCACTAGGAACGGGAATCACGCCGAAAATGGCAAGGATGATCATGTACAGTACGTTCATAATAGCACTTGGCCAGTGTTATGGTGAACCTACGAGTTACGTGTGTATGCTTGAACTGCCTTGGTATGATAACCGTTGGGGTAGTGAAGCAGTTTCTATATGGGTAGCCATTAGAAGAAGTTGATGATTTTAGTATTCGTCATTTGGAGTGACGGTAAGCTTGGTGATTGCATTAAGTGGACCGTTGCAGTCGGATTGATTGGCTGGACTAGAACCATAGACTTTTGGAATCGATGTCATTTCAAGGAGAAATTGTAAGGTGAACCTATGAAGTCCTTGATTTTTTGCCATAAAATATTTGAGCATCCGGGTGACGATAGCGTGGCTAAGAAGTTGAGGAGCGTGGTTCGAAATGTTGAGTGCCGAACAACTTCACACACAGAATTCATTTCTAAAATAAATTACGTTAATTATTTCTCATGTTTCCAAATCGTCATGTGGAATATATTACAAATCTTGGAGCAATGCTTCAGCACACACGGGGTTTTAAACCATGATTTCGAGCATGCACAAAATTATTTCATGGCATGAGGTTACAAACTTTGTTGAGATTTTGTTATTCTCATTTTTGCGAACGCTATTTCGGATTTTGTGATGTGCGCATTTTGATGTTGTCTAGGGTCTTAGACAAGTAACTGCGGTTTATGACTTTAACATTGGATCTTCTCCACATATGTTAAGGTTTCAGACGAAAAGTTACCTTCCATTATTTTGATGTTTGAGTTTTATTGAGAATTTTATTTTATGGGGTTTTGTTGAATTGATGTGGAAATTTTAATGGCGTCCAGTTGTATTGTTTTCCCCTTGAGTTTTGTGTGAGCAGTTTGGTTGCATGTAGCATGTATGCATATTTTTATTGGGAAGTTTCGTCTCGGTGTTTTAGCCAACGTTTTAGAACGATGAGGGCATATTTTTATTTGGCTTGAATTTGAAACCGACATAGACTACTTCATGTTTTTAACCAACGCGCGTACACAAGTCACTTTACTAGTCTTGTGAAACAATTCGTCTCATGCAAGTGTTGTTGTGGGATCTTACTCCACGTCGTGTTGAGGGCTAAAAGACAGAAAACTTTGAGAGTTTGATATCATGAAAAGTTTGTTTTGGGTCTTGCGAGAATTTTATCTGTACGTCCTAGAGTTTGGAAGCAAGCTAAATTATTTTTACGTTTGATTAAATCGCATGCATTTGTCTTTCACTAAGTTTTGGGGAATAAACTGAGGTATGCGAGTCACGTTGGGAAATCTTATTTCATGACATTATATGGTAAAATGTGAAATTTTGGGAGTTGATTTCATGAATTTTCCCCTCTGTAGTTTTGTACAAACGCTTTGTGATACATTGTTTTAGTACGTAAAGCTATTTCTCATTCGTGACAAAAATATATGCATGTTGGGACCATAGCGGTTCCTTTGAAAAGGGGTTGTTGAAATATCTTTCGTTGGTGTCAGTATTAACTTGATTATTAATCAAATATTTTCTGAAATGGTTTTATATGTGTGGCGGTTGTGACTACTTTGTACACCTACCGAGTAAACGGTAGTAGATTCCATTCGTATGACGAATCGTTATAAAGCTTTTGCATTTAGAAGTTTTATGAAAACCCAAATTGGCATTGTAGTTTGAAAAAAAAAACCTTGAACTCATTAGAGCTATAGGTGCAAACCCTCTTGTGATAGAGGTCGTGTTTAAGGACTAAAGGAGTACTCGGAGATTGAAGTGTCGGAGGACTTGACCTATGGCTAGTTTTGAATTTGGGATTTCGGTTTTATGGACTGGTTCATGCAGAGGCAATTGATGTATTAGATTTATGCATTCTACCATTATTTAAGTGGTGATCGTCCTGTTCGGTAAAACTACGGGTTAAAGCTTTGGATGGTTAATAGCTTATGGTTATTGATGAATTAATGGGTTGAATTTCGACATCATATATGGGTTGGATGTGTGCCATCCGGTAAGTCTTCGGAGATAAAGAAAATATGGTGATTCGTTTGTTGGATATATAAGATTTAAATTTTAGTGTCATGGTAAGTGTCAACTTTAACTCGTCGATGCAAGTCTGGAATGACCTATATTTGTTAGTATACCCACGTTTGCAGAATGGACATTCCGAGGTTAGGTGTCGACGCTCGATTTGAGAACAATGACTGTAGGTTTGCTGCAGTGCACTTCCGTTGGACCTGGTGTGTCTGCAGGTCAAGTGGTAACCTTGAAGAGATTAGATGTTGATAAGTAAGAATCAATCATTGGTGTTTCGGTAATCGTCAAGGCTTTCGTTGATTTGTCGATCGATGATCGAATGCATTATGGGAGTTGTGTAACAATGGAGTTTAGGATAGTCGACTATCTGAAGAGTGTAGTGGCACGTCCCTGGAGGAAACATCAAACCAATGCTTGGATCTATAGAAGCTTGGGAGCCCTTGCAGACATCGTGTCTATGTCAGCTTGGAGGAACGGATCTAAGGTTGTGTTAATCAGACCAAGCTTGTTTTTAGGAAACTTCGTCGAAGAACAATAAATCTTTGGTGGTAATGATTGTTGGAGAAACTTGGTGAGAATGTCGAGGTAGACTTTAAGTATGAATCGATTATTGAGTAGACCTCGATGTGACAGAATTGGAAGTATCGATTCTATAACAACGATGGATGATCAGCTCAACGGTTTATAAGGATTTCTGCACCACTCGAGTAAGGCCAACATGATTGTGAGTACATAGAATTGAAAGGAGTGTGGGCAAGTGATGGTTTGATTCCTTCTATAAAGATGGTGGTGTTTAGAGGCAAGGAAAGAATATAACGTCACTCCTTAAAGGGCGATTGGAAGTAATTAAAGGTAAATTGCTTTGGGGTATTCTTGGCGGAGATGGTTAGCTAAGGTCGTAAGCTACTCTTGAGGTGATAAGTGCAACCTAAGGTTGGGAGGCAACTGAGACCTTAACGATAGGAAAATGATTTAATAAGGACCCTATGTTCTTTCCGTCATCAGTAAGGTACAACGAACCTTGGAATTACGTTTTATGATGGTTCGTCATGTGAAATTCAGTGACAACCTCAACCGGGATGTAATCGGTTTCGTCCATGAGGCAAGGTATCACGAAGGCATCCCTTTTGGGATAGAGAACTAAACGGTCCCGCTAAATGCGATGTTGGAAAGGTTTGTCGGTGCCAGATTTCGAGAACGAAATCTCTTTTAAGGTTGGGAGGATTGTAACACCCGTAATTTTCTAAAGAACAGTTTATGATCAGCTAAGAAAGTCAGTCAGCGATCGACCGAGAGAAACGATTGGGGAGTGGTTTAACACGAGACGTGAGAAGACGCACCAAGGACACGTGCGGCTTAGCCCGCGGCCTCAAAGTCGCGGCTAAACCTGCGCAACCCACTGTTATGTGCAGCTATGTAGCACGCACGGCTTGGCCCGCGGCTTGGAGGCCACGGCCAAGGCCGCGGGAGCTACTTGTTCGATTAAGACCCAAATTTTTAGGGTTTTCTCTCATTTCCACTCCTCTTCTCCATTCTTCTTCTTCTTAGGATGATTTTAGGAGCTCCAATATCAGTTTGGAAACATCATGAAGTGAATCCACCTCAAAGAGATCAAAGATTTGTGTTTTGGAAGCTTGAGTTCGGAAAATAGGAAGATCTCATGGAAGTGGGTTGGTTGGAAGGTCAAAGATTTGAATGTGGTAAGTTTCTTGTATATTTCAAGTTATTATATGAGTATCCTTGTAGATCTAAAGAGTTTTACTGGTTGGTGGTCCATTTCCTTAGATTTGGAGAAATGGGTTATTTGAAAACCCTATCTCATTGTTGATGATGATGTGTTGAAGATGTATGCTTCATTCTTGGAGGCTAAGGATGTGGGTTTGAAACCTAGGTTTAACTTAACCAAGGTGAGTTCAAGTTGATTTGTGAAAACGTTGTACATGCCAAAATGTCTATTTTAAAGTATTTACATGTTTATCATGAAATTATCAACTATTGAGTTATTTGGTAAATTTTGACTATTTGAAGTGTTTTAACTTTATAGACATTGTAGAACACCCATATTTGTAAATTTTGGGCATCTCGGCAAATAAGTCATAAATGGAAGTATTTTAATGATTTTATTGCATAAATGGAGTTTACTTGGTCAAAATGCACTTTTAACGTTTGTTGGAAATATGCATCATTCTAGAAGTGGGACGTTTTGAAAATACGAATGTGTGAGTCATATTGATTTTGGGTCGTTCCCGACTTTGGGGACATTTTAGCATTCGTGAACCTTTGTTTTGGATCGTAGGCCAATTTGAAATGGAGAGTCCAGGATTGTTGGAAAATGATGTAATTTATCGACTTATGTATTTTGGCCAAATAATTATTATGCCATTGGGATTGTTTTAAACTCATATGAGTCTTTGGAGTATTCATCGGTTTTGGTAGCTCGATATGGAGCCTTGTCGTATGGTGTACCTGGTTGCATCTCATTTGTGAGTTACATGTTTTAGATGTGTTAGTTCATCCGTTGGAGTCATGTAACGTGTGAGACTGTAATGCAATGGATCCGAGGCAGAGAGGTCGGTCTTATCGTGTAAGTGGGATGAGATTCCTGTGTTGTAATCTGGAAATAGGCGTTGGTGATACAATGTAAGTCCTAAATAAATAAGTGTGTCAAGGATGGAGAGATCCCAAAGTAAAGATCAGGATAGGGTTGAACTTGGTGATTCTTTGGGGGTAAAGACTTGGATAGAGTTGAACCCACATTTGCACTGAACTAAAGACTTGGATAGAGTTGATGTTCAAATGGCCAAAGACCTGGATAGGGTTGATGCCTATAATGACTAAAGACCTGGATAGGGTTGATGTCTACCCTGAACTAAAGACTTGGATATAGTTGATGTTCAAACGACTAAAGACCTAGATAGGGTTGATGCCTATTATGACTAAAGACATGGATAGGGTTGATGTCTACCTTGATGTTGATGTCTACCTTGATTAAAGACTTGGATAGGGTTGATGTCAATGGTTGTTTATCCTTGAAGATATGCTCATAACATAGATATGTGGCTTAACTTTGTGTGCCCGCCACATTCAATGGAATCGGGTCTTCCCCGTCACTGAAAGGCGTTGTTTTAGGTACTGAGTTTTATATCCATGTTTTCGGTGACATATTGTGTATATGATTTATTAACCATGATTTATGGGTTGAGTGTTATGCCTTACCCGTGTTTTGGGTGTTTTTGGATGTGAAGTGTTATTCACGGTTTCATAACTTAGGAGTCGATTTATATTCACGTTTTGAGCGAGTTTTGGGTTGCATTGATTTATAAAGAATGTTTGTATTGGAACGTGGTCTTTAAAGGTGCACATTATGGAAAAACGAGTCGTTTCTATTTCTAAAGTAAATTAGTTTGAAAGATCTTGATTTGAACTGATTTCCTTTCTTTTTAAAGACATATTCATTCATGTTAAAACTTTTCAACTCAGTAGGCGTTAGCCTAACCTTTTATTTGTCGGCATGTGCATCAGGTTTAAGTTGGGGTTTGGTTCTAGCGGTGCTATGAAGAGATGAGCACTAGATGGCATGAGAGTGAGTAATTTGGCGAAGTCTTCCACAATTGGAGATGGTGACTGTTTTTGGGATTTAGTAACATTCGTACCTATATTAGATTGTGTATATGGATTGATTTGTGTTTATTGAAGTTAAACCTTAGATTGTTGTTGCAGTTGTTTCAGTTGTCGATGAAATTAGAATTTTTTTTATTAGTCGCTATTTCCAAGTTTGAGGGTGTTACATGAAGGCTTTACCCAAGCTACTTTCTCTTGTGCATATAACTAGCACTCGCCTCTTCACAGAACACTAGAACCATTCCCCAACCGGAACCTGATGCACATGCCGGCAAATAAAAAGGTTAGGCTAACGCCTAGTGAGTTTAAAAGTTTTCAAAATGAATAAATATATTTTAAAAAAGGAAAGAATGTAGTTTAAATCATAATATCTCAAAGTGATTTACTTTAAATATTAAACGGCCCATTTTCCAATAACACACATTTTTAAAGACGAGTACCCCAACATAGAGCATTCTTTCGTAACGTAATTCAACCCAAAACTCACTCAAAACGTGAATAGAAATTGAACTCTCAATTTGTAGAAAAAATGCGGATAGAACTTTATTTCCCAAAACACCCAAAAAACGGGTGAGACATAATACTCAATCCAAAATTATGGATAAAAATCCATATATATATATATATATATATATATATATATATATATATATATATATATATATAACATCGTCGAAAACATGGATAATAAAATCAAATACCCAAACATCATCTTCCGGTGACGGGGGAGACCCGTTTCCATTGTACGTGGCGGAACACAAAGTTAAGCCACGTAACTATGTTATCGAACTACACCTCAGATCGTGACTTTATTGCATGCTTTAAAGAAAAGCTACACCTCAAGTTGGACTTTATTGTCTGCTTTAAAAAGCTACACCTCAAATCCCTAATTACACCGTATCCTTTATTGCTTGTTTTGCCAAGCTACACCTCAAGGATACACAATCTTATTGTCTGTTCGTTTCCTAGTAAGTTACAACCTCAAGGTTCCCAATAGATCTTTAGTGCATACTTACTAGCATTCAAGATAGGGGTTTCAAAACCCCTTACTTGATGACTCTAAGATGTTTAACCCTCGTGCACAAGAGTTAGAGCATCTAAACCACGAAACCCAAGGTCCCGGAGTATAATCCATAAGGGTTCATCTCCACAAAAACCGGGACAACAACAATGCCAACACGACATATTTCCCAAAGTGAGAATATCAAGACTCCTCATCATTAAAATATGACTGACTTACATGCCTATGGATCCAATGAATTACAGTCTAGAATACATGACTCCAAATGAATGACACACGCACTCAAAACATGCATTCTTCAAAAATAAAGTGCAATAAATGCAACTCACACCCAAAGCTCCACATTAAGCTATTAAAACCGGAAAAATATCCTCAAGACCCGACAAAGAAGAAAACCGAACCTTAAGCTCAACCAATCAAATGACTATATGTTAAAATCCATAAAGTGCGATGAAAAACAATCGACCAACGTTTATGCAAACACATGCTCCAAAATACATGAATAAACTCCAACACAATTTAGATTGAGACAAATCATTTTCCAAACAAGTTTATGTCATTGGTTCTAGGGGTGAGCATCAGAAGGGGTACTCACCTTTGGAACCGAAACCGCTTCGGAACTGCCGGTTCCGGAACCGGAACCGATGTGATTGGTTCTGATTCCGGTTCCTAAAATATGGAACCATCGGGACTTGTTATGGTTCTGGTTCTCGTTTTTTTGGAACCGTTAACCGCTGGGTACCCACCAGGACCGGTTCCAGACCGGGTGCCCGCTATATTTTTAATAAAATATATATTTATTTATAAAATTTTTAATAAAATACCTTTTAGGGAAACACCGTTTGTAGTGTTTATTAGCATCAACTAATTTTAATGACGTGAAATGTTTTGGAAGCACCGTTTGTAGTATCTATTTATTTTGGAAGTACCGTTTGTAATATTTATTTGTTTTCTAAACATCGGTTGTAGTATTTATTAGCTTTTAGTTTTTATCGTATTAGTTTTCACGTTTGTGGTATTTATTTATTTACGCTGAGACTTTATAAATATATTAATATTTACTTTTTTATAATATGAATGATAAAAAAAAATTAAAAAATTAGACAACAAGTACCCGGTACCGGAACCGGCGGTTCCGGGAACAGTTCCCAAATATAAAGAACCAGTGTAACCGGTTTCGGTTCCGTTTCCTTCATTCTAGGAACCGCCAGTTCTGGTTTCGGGAATTTTAGGCGGGTACCCGCCTTTGCTCACCCCTAATTGGTTCTTTCAAAATGTCCCAAAACACGGGATCAACATTTCTCTAAAACACACACTAAAAGTGCATTTACTCCAAAGGATTTACACTCGTAAGATAAATCGTTAAAACATCGATACCAAGGATTTACTCATCAAAATACTTGAAATACATCTCTCCCCAAAAACAAAAAAAGTTTACAATTTCCAAAATGTTCGCAAAGTTGGGAATGACCAAACTCCAATGACCCACACGTTGGTATTTTCAAAACATTCCATAACACAAACTACGCATATTTCCAACAAACACAAAAATGCATTTTTATCAAATAACCTCCATTTATGAAATAAATCATCAAAACATTTTCATTATGATTCATTGATCAAATTTCCCAAAGATGAGTGTTTCACAAGACCTATCAAATCAAATATCCCAATTAAGTATATTCCATAAAATAATCCAACATTTGATAAATATCAAATAAAACACATAAACACTTTAAAACGGACATTTTGGCATGTACATAGTTTTCACAAATCAACTTGAACTCACCTTGCTAGATTTAGGCTAAATCTAGATTTTACCCCAACTTAAGATTCCTTGAAGAAACTTGAATCCACAAGAAAATTCTTCCAAAACCTAGATCCACAAGTTTCCAACCATAAACATTCATATTCAACCATTTAGAATTGTTCTCCAAACATTTTATATCAAAATCTTCATTTTAGCCAAACCCTAATTTGGCCAAACTTTTCTCAAAATCTTCCAAACCGAAATTGGAGAAATAAAACACTAGGGAGTCATCAATAGAGCATTTATAACTCATAAAGAAGTTTGGAAATGGAATGGATGAATTTACCACTTAGGTTTTGCTAAAAACCTATAAAACCCTAAATGAAGCTTGAGGTTGAGGATGAAGATGGAGACTCTTGATGTCTAGCTTCTACCATTGAGCTTGATGACAGTTTACCCCCATAATATCCAAAGATTTGAGCCAAAGATGGCCCCAAAATATCAAAGGATGATGTTAGGTCGTTCTTGAGAGGTTTTGAGAGAGATTTGGAGCTGATTTGGGTGAAGAGGGAATGAGTTAAAACAGAAAATCGAGACTTTAAGGAGGCCTGGCACACCTGGCAACATTGCCAGGCGACAATTCTAGTGGCAAAGTTGCTTGGCATAGTCGCCAGAGTGTACCAGCCTATTGTCCAAGTTGTGTGACTATGACAGTGCAACCATGACAATCATTATAGAGGGACCTTTCCCGAGCCCCGAAACTCAACTTTTTCCCGATACTCTTAGGGACTTTAAATAATGTTTTCCCAATATAAATCCCACCATCTACAAGTTGCAAAAGCGTCTGGGTGACTGTTAGTCCCAAAGAAGTAAACAAGTATTGTAGAAGGGGGGGGGTTGAATACAATAACACAAAATTACTTAATTTTAATTCTTTTATTGATAATGAATATCAAGAATTACACAAAGAGAAAATAAAGATTGTTGCGGAATAAGAATAGTTAAGAACTACTCTAAACAATCTAACACATAGAAGATATTAAGAACACAAAGACTTAAACCTTAAGAAAGTAAAAGACAACTATCAACCTGCTTGAAATCTTTTGAATGCCAAAGCTGGAGCTGAAAGCGTGAGTAGCAAGGTGCTACTTCCATCCTTTATATACTATCCAATGTAATGAGTGCAAAGGACAAGTAGGAATAAAGGCTTTGGTGGTTGAGAGGTTGACAATAAATTATAAGATATTTGATGTGACTTGTCACAATACAAAAGGTAATTTTTATACTATGAAAGTACAATATCTAAATAAAATATTCTTGGGAAAATCTTTTTGAGATCTATTAGAAAATAAACATCTAATCAAATTAAGACTAAATGTAAATCTTCTAAAGGAAGATAGAAGTTTCCATTTCCATTGTCAGAAGATCATTGGGAAAGAGGAAGTATGTCAAATCATGAGGATTTAACATAAATGGTCGTACTAGATAAAGAAGCAATCTGTACGAGGAAAGTTACCGAAGAAGGAATTCGATAACTTAGGTATGTGCCGAAAGAGGAACTCGACACAGAAGGAATGAATGCCGAACAGGTGAAGGTTCGGCAGAAGAAAGTTCTGCCGAACATAAGAGGATTCGGCACAGGGGAAACTTGCCGAATTAGAATCGGCAGGAATATGATCTGCCGAATTGGAATCGGCAGATTATGCTTAGTTCACTCTTGAAGTCCATCTCAATCCGCATTGTAGACTTCCTTCATGATGGATTCGGTTTATCTTCGACTCACCGATCTGTTAAACTAACTATTATCAATAAAGAACCATAAAACAAAATACAGGGTTCAATCATCAATAAAGACTAAGGAGAGGTTATCTTTAAATCTTAGATGACCCAACAATCTCCCCCTATTTGATGATAACATCTCATACAACATAGAAGTTAATGAATAATGCATTTTGACCCTTATTCATATTCTTTTGGGTTCTTTTTCACATAGACCATTCTTTTTGTTTATATTTGGATTTTCTAGAGTATCCGACATTTACAAGTATAAAAGAATGAAATAAATATTTGTACAAATTATTTACGATAAGACATAAAAGCTCAATGTATTAATCTTTTTAAGAAGATTACAATACAGAGGAAAACAAAATAAACTATACCGAATTTATTCAAAAGAAAAATGCGGTTCAGCATCCCTCTTCTTTAGTTCGTCGGTAGTAGCCACATAGAAATCCTTAGCCGACATTGGAATTATTTGAATAATCCCATGGAGAAAGGTTGTGTCGGCAATAGGGATTTGGCTTGATCTGAAGAAGGAGATCTGCCCAAGCGCATCGTTGAAGAAAATACCGTGAGTTGGCTCAAAAATCACAGTGGTTGAAGGATGAGGAACCGGAGTTGGTAAGGATAGATCCAGATTTGAGGTTTTCGGAACCTTTCCTTCTTTATCCATTTTAGCAAACAAATCTTCCTTTTTGGATATTGGCTTGGATTTGGGAGGAGGACGATCAAACCTAAGACTTTCGATGAGCTTCTCTTCAGTCGGAGAGTGAACAATGTTATACGTCTTTCGGTACGTCCTGAACTTCGTTTGGAGATCTGTAAGAAATTTATCAACCTCAGGCTTGAGAGCATTTCGGATTTTATTCAAACAGATACCAATTTCCATCCATTCGGCAACTCCAAACCGAACAAGAGAATCCAGTCTATCCATAGAACTTGAAGAATCCTCCCTTATAATCCTTAGCCGAATGACATTGCAGCTAGAAGACGGTTTGATAATTTTGACATCTGTGATTTTTGCAGAGGATCGGCGTCTAGAGAGAGCTTTGTGGTACCAATCGATACACAAAGACTTTATTTCTTCATTTTTCTTCGCCGATTCCTCCAGAGCACTCACCTGAGCTTTGATTGTGTTGGTAGGATTTTCTTCGGCAGCAAGTTTAAAAGCCAGGTCGGTATCTCTGTCACGAGCAATCAGGGCAAGCTTTGCAGCTTTTAGTTCCTCTTCGGATAAGCCCAAAACAGAAGAGGTAGTCTTTAGGGGAGGAAGGTGAAGACCAGTACCATCTGCAGCTTTCTTTAGTAAAGCATCTTTTCGACGCTTTTCTTCAGCAGCTACTTCATCTGGTGACATAACAGCTTTGCCCTTATCCTTTTTGGGTTTTTTCTCCCCCTCAGACTCTTCGACCACCAAGGGGTGATCGGTGCCCTTCTCTTCGGTAGCAGAAGGTTCGGCAGCAGCAGCAGTAGTGGGTTCGGTAGCAGCAGAGGGTTTTCCCTGACTCGTACTGACTATATGAACCCGAGGGAGTTGATCCCCCTGAATTTGTTGTTCCCCCTCAGTTGATTTCTCCCCCTCAGAACGAGCCGGGGAAGAAACACCAGCTTTAGCCGACACACGACCAAGACGGCGATCAAGACGCTCCAATACTGTGCGATCATCAGGAGTGAAGGCGGACTCGGTGATGTCGATGTCCAGAGATTGAGCACAGTATTGAGCAACATCGGCAGGCATAGAATCAAGACGCCGATTTATATTCTGAAGAGCAGTGAGAATTTGAGAGTTAACATATTCTTGTGCCAGGGCCTGCTTCCGAAGATTGATGAGATCCTGATCCCGTGCATCAGAGGCTGCCTTTAGAGCGGCCACTGACAAAGTCAAGGAGGTATTGTGATCAGTGAGCCTGACCACCTCCTTGAGAATAGATTCCATAGCTGCAGAGAGAGGAGCACGAAGACCATCAACTTGATTATGCACAACATCCAAACACCTAAAGATGTCACGATTGAGACCGATAACTTCAGAATTTTGCTCTTTGACGAGCTGCAGAAGTTCGGCAAGAGAAATGTTGTTGATATCCAAAGAATGAAGGAGCGCTGGTTCACGCAAGGACTTGCGGAGCTGCTCAAACTGAGCACCTAGCATCCGTACTTGCCGATTGGAGTCAACAATTTCGGCAACAAACTCGGCAGGCACGGTACGGATGCATATGCCCCACCCTTTTCGGTAGAGGAGGGTTTTGGGGAGGGGAATTTCTGTGATGAAGGTTTTGGGGAGGGAGGCTTCTTCGGTGATTGTTTTGGGGAAGGTGATTTCACCGGTGAGGAAGTAGGAGAGAAGAGCCGTCGGTACATATCCTGGGATGAAACCCCAGTTTGTGCAATATCATCGGGATTGACCCCGGGTGATAGGTTGTGCGGTGAGGAAGCAGAATGTTGGTCCGGAGAGAAGACCAACTCATCTTCAACCTCCACATGAAAATGAGGAGAAGGAATATGTGGGGACTCCTTTTGTACATTCAAATCTTGTTGAGAAGGTTTGCAGGAGGTGGGAGAGGGTTTAACAGATCCCCGTGGCCCTGGAGGGGAAATTTCAACATCTACCGATTGTTGAGAATCGGTAGATGGAGAGTGAGGCTCGGCCGAAGGTTTCCTAAGTTTCTTAGAACGAGACTTAGGAGGGGATTTGGAGCTCCGTCGCTTAACAGAAATAGAAGGGGTTATGACTGGGGTAGCCACCGAAGGATTCGTCGGTGGCATAGTCATGAGAGCAAGTACGACGTTTCCGGTGGCCTTTTTCTTTTTAATAGCCACCGTCTTAGCTCGGGAAGGTTTTAGGGGAGAGGGGACCACCGATTTGGATGGCTTAGGAGAAGATGAAGACCTTGCGGATTCACCTTCGGCAAGCGTTCCCCAAATCGGATTGGGAGAAGAGATAAAAGAAAGCATACCTGAGGTGAGCGGAGAGTCGGTAGATTTGATAGACTTAAAGATCGTTTGCTTGCTGATTTGAGAAATGGGCAAGTCAAACTGGATCGTCGGTTCAGGCAAAGCAGCATCAGCACACAGTTTTTCGGATAACTTGTGGTTGATGATCAGAGAAATGAACCGTGGGAGAGCTACATTGTGAGTTCTTGGAGGTGTGATGGCAGTGACCAAGGAATCGAAAAATACCTGAGCAAAGTCGATCCTCCTCATAAAGATGAGGGCATGGGCCAGACGAGTGATGGCAGCCGGTGATTGATCCCACCCCGAAGTCTTGTGAGAAATACAGTAGAGGAGATGAGAAAAGAAGTAGTTCCACAGTGCACCCATATTCTTTCAAAGAAGAGTGCCGGAACCCTTGGATTTTCCCTCGTGTACATAGTTGAGAGCTGCAACAACTTCATCATGCTCTTGATGAGTAGGGAATGGAGCATATACATTAAACTCTGGTATTTGGAGAACCGAGCGAATATCATCCACCCCAAAAGAGAGATCGGGGTGTTCTTCAGGGGATAGAACGGAAGCAGACACCTGGTGAGTAGTAGAGTCATACTTACAGGTCAACCAAAAGTTACCAAGGAGCATTTTGCTCATCTTGGTGGATGAAGTGAGAGCATGGCATATTGGAGATCTTTGGAGAAAGATGGAGACTTGGTTGAACTCTGGGTGATCAGCATCCGCAGAGAGACGAGCAGCTTGGTTGCAAGCAGGGAAAGTGAGAGATTCACGAGTGAGAGGAGTATCCTTGGAAGCCTTAGTTGATTTGGAGGATGCCATTGATGAAGAAGAGAGGTGCAGGTTTAGTGTGTCTTGATGAAGAAGATGAGAAAACAGATAAAGAATAAAAATGAAAAGAATCGAAGTATATATAGGTTTGAAAAAGAAGAGGGAAAGGTGAGAATTCAAAAGCCAAAAAAAATAATGGTAATGATGGTACGACGCAAACGTGCGTTATTGAGAAGTGTAAGGGACGAAAAACGGCTAAGTGTCAGGTCGTGGACGTCCCATCAACTGACGCACGAACCCTGTAGTGCCACATGGCATAAGCCCATAGAGTAAAGAGAAGGTGCCGAAGATATTCGGTATGAGAGAAGTAGATAAGGATGACACATCATACAAGATACCGAAAAGAGAGATATGCCGAAGTATGAGAAATATTCGGTATGGGAGAAATTTTCGGTAAGCTCAATGGTACCGAAAAGAGAGATATACCGAAAAGAGATAGTTGCCGAAATATGAGAGATATTTCGGTAAGAAGTAGAGAAGTACCGAAGTATGAGAAATTTTCGGTATGGGAGAAATTTTCGGTAAGCTCAATTGTACCGAAAAGAGAGATATACCGAAAAGAGATAGTTGCCGAAATATGAGAGATATTTCGGTAAGAAGTAGAGAAGTACCGAAGTATGAGAAATTTTCGGTATGGGAGAAATTTTCGGTAAGCTCAATGGTACCGAAAAGAGAGATATACCGAAAAGAGATAGTTGCCGAAATATGAGAGATATTTCGGTAAGAAGTAGAGAAGTACCGAAGTATGAGAAATTTTCGGTATGTGGTATAACGAACGAAGTCATACCGAAATAAGACATATACCGAAAGGAAATCTTCGGTAGAGGAGGTACCGACAATTATTGGGCAAATTTTTTTTTTTTTACGATAAATTTAACATACCTAAAGATCCCATAAGGAAGTTAAAACGTGCCTCATCCAGTGGTTTTGTAAAGAGGTCTGCAAGTTGAAGATCTGTAGAAATGAAGTGAAGTTCAATATCACGTTTAGAGATATGATCTCTGATAAAGTGATACCGAATATCAATGTGTTTAGATCTGGAATGCAGCACTGGATTGTTGGCAATGGCCATGGCACTAGAATTGTCACATAGAATCGGTACATGAGAATAAACTTTGGCATAATCTTGTAGTTGGTTTTTCATCCACAAAATTTGGGCACAGCAACTTCCAGCTGCAACATATTCGGCTTCGGCAGTGGAGGTGGATACCGAATTTTGCTTCTTACTGGACCAACTGACTAAGTTTCCACCTAGTAATTGACAGCTGCCAGTTGTACTTTTTCTGTCAACCTTAGACCCTGCAAAGTCAGAATCTGAATAGCCAATTAGATCAAAACCTGAGTCCTTGGGATACCAAAGACCCAGATTCATGGTACCTTTAAGGTACCGAAAAATACATTTCACAGCCGCCAAGTGAGATTCCTTGGGATTGGCTTGATAACGTGCAGACAGACACGTAGCATACATGATGTCAGGTCTACTAGCAGTAAGATAAAGAAGAGACCCTATCATTCCTCTATAATTCGTGATATCTACCGACTTGCCGGTGGAATCTGCATGAATTTTTAGAGGTGGTGCCATTGGAGTTTTCATGGGAGAACAATTTTCAAAATCAAATTTTTTCAAAAGATCACGAATATATTTATTCTGACAAATGAAAATACCTTCAGAGGATTGTTTAATTTGAAGACCAAGAAAGAAAGTAAGTTCACCCATCATACTCATCTCATATTTACTTTTCATGAGAGAGGCAAACTCTTGACAAAGATTTTCATCAGTGGCACCGAAAATGATATCATCCACATAGATTTGAACGAGAATGATATTACCATTTGTTTTCTTGAGAAAAAGAATATTATCAATTTTACCTCTGGTATATCGGTTGGATAGAAGAAAATCAGACAAAGTGTCATACTAAGCACGAGGAGCTTGTTTCAGACCATAGAGAGCTTTGTCAAGTCTGAACACATGGTACGGATGAGCTAAATCTTCAAAGCCAGGTGGTTGTTTCACATAGACTTCTTCAGCAAGTTCTCCATTGAGAAAAAGCACTCTTAACATCCATTTGAAAGACCCGGAAGTTTTTGTGAGCAGCATGAGCAAGAAAGATTCTTATTGCCTCAAGTCTAGCAACAGGAGCAAAGGTTTCATCATAATCAATACCTTCCTCCTGCCTATATCCTTGAGCAACAAGCCTGGATTTAATCCGGATTACAGTACCGACTTCGTCCATTTTGTTTCGGAAAACCCACTTAGTACCTATAATGGTTTTACCGAAAGGTCTTGGCACAAGTCTCCAGACTTTGTTTCTCTCAAATTGAGACAACTCTTCTTGCATGGCAGTGACCCAACAAGAATCTGCTAGAGCTTCTTCAATTTTCTTGGGTTCGATAACGGATAGAAAATTCACATAGAGACAGATGTTTCTAATACCTCTTCTATTTTGGACACCTGCTAGCTGATCTCCTATAATTTGATTTATCGGATGATCTTTGGTCCATTTTAAAGCTGGAGGAAGAGATGCAGGAACTGTGTTTGGAATGTATGAAGGATCGGTAGGTATAGGATGAATATGATGAAGAGGAGAAGTATGTAAGGTAGTTTCGGTAGGAGCTATGGATTCGGTAGTAGCTGTGAGTTCGGCAGTTGGTAAAGATTCTGTCGAATCATGATGGAGAGAAGTAGAGGATACTGAAAATGGGACATATGGAGGTCCTGAAGAGAGAATATTTGGAGACTCTTCTCCAACACAGGAAATAATCCATTCATGAAGTTCAGTGTCATCACAAGATAGAGAGGATGTCTTGTGATCATCAAACTTCACATGTATTGACTTATCAATACATTTTCTTCTTAGATTATATACTCTGTAGGCTTTAGAGGAGAGAGAATAACCCACAAATATACCTTCATCAGCTTTGGGATCAAATTTTCCAAGTTGCTCTCGATCATTCAAGATAAAGCAAAGGCAGCCGAAAACATGAAGAAAACCAATGTTTGGTTTTCGGCCATAGAAGACTTCATAGGAAGTCTT
This sequence comes from Arctium minus, assembly GCA_954870635.1. Classification (NCBI taxonomy): domain Eukaryota; kingdom Viridiplantae; phylum Streptophyta; class Magnoliopsida; order Asterales; family Asteraceae; genus Arctium; species Arctium minus. Next base: position 43,275,321 of record OX941085.1, read on the forward strand.
GTTGTGCCTTTTCACAATGATAGATCGATTTTGAGTGAAACATGCTGTATTGACAGCTTCAGCCCAAAAATAGGTTGGAAGATTTGATTCACTTAGCATGGATCTTGCAGCTTCACATAGCGTACGATTCTTTCTTTCCACAACACCATTTTGTTGTGGAGATTTTACTGCTGCAAAGTTTTGAGAAATATCTTTGTCACAAAGAAAGGCATCTAAAGTAGCATTTCTGAATTCGGTTCCATTGTCACTTCTGATAGATCTGACTAATTGACCGTTGAGAACTTCAGATTTCTTGATAAAGTTGATGATTTCTTTAGGTGTATCACTTTTGTACCTGAGAAAGAATACCCAAGTGTAACGTGTGTATTCATCAATAATTACAAGAATGTACCTTTTTCCACCTAGGCTAGGTGTGCTGACAGGCCCACAAAGATCCATATGCAGCATCTGTAGAGGAGTAGAAATAGAAAAACACTGTTTTGATTTGAAAGAAGATTTTGTCAGTTTGCCTTTCTCACAAGCTGCACAAAGCTTCTCTTTTGAGAAAGAAATTTTCGGCAAGCCAACAACAAGCTCTTTGTTGGAGAGAGCATGTAACGTCTTGAAGTTGAGATGAGAAAGACGTTTATGCCAGAGCCAGTTTTTCTTTTCAGAGTCTTCAGAAATGAAGCAGATTCTTTCCTTTTCAGTTGATTTGTCATTCATATTGATGACGTACACATTATCCTTTCTAAAACCAGATAGGACTGTGTGAAACTGTTTATCAGTGACGAGACAATCAATTTCTCTGAAAATTACATAGAAATCTAAATCACATAGCTGACTAATGCTTAAAAGATTATGCATCAGTCCCTCCACATAGGCAACTTTGTTAAAAGTAATGGAACCGTTAGAAAGAGTTCCATAACCTTTAGTGGAACCGCGAGAGTTATCACCAAAAGTTACAGTTGGTCCCTTTTCTTTCACAAAGTTTAGAAGAAGAGATTTGTTCCCAGTCATATGTCGTGAGCATCCGCTATCAAGATACCATGTTTGATGATGCTCATAGACCTGAGAAGAAGAAGAAGAGCACTCAGCAGTGAAGTCCATCCTAGAGCAGGAGTCTTTAGATTCTTCATCGAGTTTGGCCATAAGACATTTACTCGACACTTCTTTCTCACTATCGGAAGTGGGTTCGTCTACCCAGTCTAGAGTTTCTGCCATCAAGCCTTTGCCTTTTCGTTGAGAGTTGAAATTTCTTTCTTTCTCTCTCTTGTACTTGGCTTTGTATTTGTCGGCTTTGTCGGAAAGCTCTTTGAAGGAAGAAGATGGAGAAGGTTTTCTGGGATGCGATCTGCCTGTAGAATTAGATCGAAGATGTCTTCTTTTAGAAGAGTTAGAAGAATTAGATAAGGAAATCCTAGAAGGATTGCTTCTGCATTCAGATGCAAAGTGGCCTTTCTTTCCACATGCATAACAGTCCTCCTTGGATTTATTCAAAGAGTTTCTAGAAGAAGAAAAATTTCTGTTTCTTTGGAATTTATTAGAAGAATTCTTTTGAAATTTAGAGAAATTTGCAAGCATACCCATTTCCTCTGTCAATAGATTGACAGAGGGATTTTCTCCTTCATCATCAGCTTCACTTAGATAAGCTTCCGAGGAGTGATTCAGATTTTCATGACTTTCTCTATCTGAATCATCAGAAGGGTAGGTTATACGAGGAATACACACAGATTTCTTGGACCCATCACTGATAAGAGCCATAGAGGGGGCTCTTATTTCTTTATAGATGGTTTTCCTTTGAAGTTGGGTTTGTTCGTGATTAAGAAACATACCATAGAGAGAAGTAAGAGGAAGGCTTTCCAAGTCCCTGGAAGTCTTAATGCAAGTGGAAAGGGTATTCCAGAAATCTGGAAGACCATCCATGAATTTGCATATGATTTCATCATTGTCATAAAGTTTTCATGAGAGAAAAATTCGTATCTACGTACGAGAGAGATCTTTTTAGATTTCTTTACTTTACTTGTACCTTCGTACAAAACACATAGAGTTGACCACATATCTTTTGCCGTTTTAAGATTGACAAGAGATTGGTAAACTTCATCAGGAAGAGATTGAGCAATGATGGTTCGCACTTTGGAATCAAGTCCAACAATGCGCCTATCCTCATCATTGTATTCTTTGGTCGTTTTTAAGACATATCGATCAGTTGCATAAGTTCTTTCCTCCTCTGAAGAATCATCGGAAACTTGAAAGAGATTGTCCTTTTTCTTCTCTTTATCCTTAGGGGTTTTGACAAATCTATCCCAGACTTTTGGGATAAGAGGACCGTCACTAAGAATGGTAAGATACCGACTGTCAACTCCTTCGAAGAAGAGCATCATCCTACTTTTCCATAAAGAAAAGTTGTTCGAGTTGAACTTAGGAGGTTTAACAGTAGATCCATTTTCAGAGTAAAAGGAATTTTGAGAAGAAGACTCAGGTTTTGTAGAAAGAGAAGTCATCACGGATCTGGTTTATTAGATTAAACCAACCGCTCTAATACCACTTGTTAGTCCCAAAGAAGTAAACAAGTATTGTAGAAGGGGGGGTTGAATACAATAACACAAAATTACTTAATTTTAATTCTTTTATTGATAATGAATATCAAGAATTACACAAAGAGAAAATAAAGATTGTTGCGGAATAAGAATAGTTAAGAACTACTCTAAACAATCTAACACATAGAAGATATTAAGAACACAAAGACTTAAACCTTAAGAAAGTAAAAGACAACTATCAACCTGCTTGAAATCTTTTGAATGCCAAAGCTGGAGCTGAAAGCGTGAGTAGCAAGGTGCTACTTCCATCCTTTATATACTATCCAATGTAATGAGTGCAAAGGACAAGTAGGAATAAAGGCTTTGGTGGTTGAGAGGTTGACAATAAATTATAAGATATTTGATGTGACTTGTCACAATACAAAAGGTAACTTTTGTACTATGAAAGTACAATATCTAAATAAAATATTCTTGGGAAAATCTTTTTGAGATCTATTAGAAAATAAACATCTAATCAAATTAAGATTAAATGTAAATCTTCTAAAGGAAGATAGAAGCTTCCATTTCCATTGTCAGAAGATCATTGGGAAAGAGGAAGTATGTCAAATCATGAGGATTTAACATAAATGGTCGTACTAGATAAAGAAGCAATCTGTACGAGGAAAGTTACCGAAGAAGGAATTCGATAACTTAGGTATGTGCCGAAAGAGGAACTCGGCACAGAAGGAATGAATGCCGAACAGGTGAAGGTTCGGCAGAAGAAAGTTCTGCCGAACATAAGAGGATTCAGCACAGGGGAAACTTGCCGAATTAGAATCGGCAGGGATATGATCTGCCGAATTGGAATCGGCAGATTATGCTTAGTTCACTCTTGAAGTCCATCTCAATCCGCATTGTAGACTTCCTTCATGTTGGATTCGGTTTATCTTCGACTCACCGATCTGTTAAACTAACTAAGCTATTACAAAGAACCATAAAACAAAATACAGGGTTCAATCATCAATAAAGACTAAGGAGAGGTTATCTTTAAATCTTAGATGACCCAACAGTGACCTTTACTTACCGAAAATTATGGGTTTTACAATCTCTCAAGTCGATCGATCTCTCAAGCCCTACTGCCCAGATCGATATCTCAAGCCCTACTGCCAAATCGATCGTCTCAATGTATGTCGATCTCTACATCTCCAAATTCCATACTTGTTTCTTGCCAATCGATCGAACTGAGATGGGTTTTTTGGTTTTCTCCACTAAAAGGTTATCTACCCTTCTGTATACTCTCGATCTCAATCCTGCTCTTTCCAGTGAGCTGATTCCATTTAGTTAAAGGCCAGAGATATGTGAAAATATGGGTTTTATTTATGTACAAAATTTGTTGGTTTATGAGTAATTTACAGAGATGCCCAGATGAAATTAGATACAAGTTTCAAGAAATCTTGGCATTAGTCATGAGTTATGATGAGGACTTTTGTTTATTTAACCCCAACTGTGGATAAGTTTGTTTTTATGGGAATTTGGGGATAAAGAAAGTGTATATGCTTTATCTTTTTGGTGTGAGCTACCTTTGTGATGTTATTTATGAATAGAGTCCATCAGTATTTTGTTTGATTAGAATTCTAGTTCTCATGATGGACCTTGTGTTTGAAGCTTTTGGATTAAAAAAAGCTTTGTTTTTTATTGTTCTTGCTTGTGTTGTCTATGCAGTATCTTTGAGTTTTGAATCTATGGTGGTGGTGGTGGTGGGTGGATGGGGGAGGTATTTAGATGTTAAATGCAAGATCTTTGAGTTTTGCCATATTTTCTCCATCAATGGCCTCTTTTATTTTGTGTGTGTGAAAGAGAGAGATGGAGATAGAGATAGATATGGGGCTTTGAAATTAGTTATGTGGAAAAGAAGATAGAGTAATCGCATTCCAATCCACAGCGGTTGGGAATGGGCCTTTACCTACCACGACTCACCCTCCTAAGTCGTGGCTTTAGTTCCATGAAAAAAGACTCACCATAAATGGGGATGGATTGAAGAAGGATAGGAGAAGAGGGTAAGACCTATGCAACAAATTGAGAACAAGGGTCATTTCTTGGCCAAAGGTAAATGGGTATTGTTTTTATTTATTTAATTTTTTTTAAAAGAATGATTTTTAATAAAGAAAAAGAAAAAGAAATGAAAATCTTGGTTATTCCTCCACTTGTTGTCGGTGTAAATAAATGAAAAGAAATGGAATTTGTAGCTGGGAATGATGGGAATAATATATATTAATAGGAAAGAAATAAAAATAGAAAGATAGAAAGAAAGAAAGAAAGAAAGAGAGAGTGTGTGTGTGTGTGTGTGATTTTTGGACAATGGTTTGTGGTGTAAGAATATTTGCAGGGAGAGGGAGAGGGATGACAGTAGATGGTGAGCTTTTAAATCTTGGATTTTAATAATTAAATAATAAAATCAAATCTAGTTTGGTTATATTTTTATTTATATTTTTAGATTAAATTATATACACCCTCGTTTTACCATTTATGAATCAGATTCAGATTCAGACGTTTCAATTTACAAAAACAAACAGTCTTGTTGATTCAGATTCAGATTCAGATTCAGATTTCAGACTTCCGACGTTACAAAAACAAACAATCTTATTGATTCAGATTTCAGACTTCAGCACCACCTCTTATTAATCAGAAATGAAATAAGACTTCAAACCTCTTAAAAACAAACGTCGCCTAAGTGTCAAAGTCTGAATAAGTCTATTTAGACTTTCTACCCGAACTCTAAGTCCATTGGTCCAGATCTCTGAAGTTCTCAATACTTAGCAGTCTGGGCGAACTCAAGAAATAGCCAAACTCTGGATCTTCACTTCCAGACTTCTACACTTAGCTTCTACAAGGACTCAAAACTCTGAACCTTCTAATACAGATCTTTGAACCTTCAATTCAGAGTTAAACACTTATGCAAAATTCTTTGAACCAACTCTTTATTATCTTCAATCTTCCCTTTTGGTTCAAAAAGGATTGTAAATGTAAAACTTGTTGTCCTTTAAAACTGTTAATCATAAAATCCCAATCACAACAAGCTAATTACTCAAGATATGAACATTATGCACAAGAACTAGAGAGAGAATCTAGAGAGAGAAAGTAGATCTTGTATTACACACTCTAGAATTACAATATGCATAAGCCTCTAGTTTGTTTTCTACAAGTTTACAAAGACAAACCTATATATACTATCTAACTAAAACAAAGCCTTAACTACTAAGGAAAGTAAAACATACTTTGACTAACTATTACAAGGTCAATGTTGACTTTTACACATTTGACTTTCCTATTAAATCTTGGATACAATATTTAGACTTAACAATCTCCCCCTTTGTATTCAAGATTTAATAAAAATTTGATGCAGATCTTCAACTCTTGATTCTTCATCTTTTGTCTCTTGAAGCTTTCAAAAACTTTGCTCTTTTGTAGCTTTTGAAGAATCTTGGAAAGTCTTTTTAATCTTTGAAGCTTTGGAAAGTCAACATGCCTTGAACAAAACAGGAAATTCTTGAAACTTCTTTGAAACTTGAAACTTCATTTCTGAAAAAGCTTTCGTCTTCAAACAAAATTGTATCTTCATCACTTTGATCAGTGAATCGTCTTCGGAAGAACAAACCTTCTTGAAACTTGAAATTCTTTATCAGAAACTTTTGACTTTGAATCAGTCTTTGAAACAGCAGCGGAAGCTATTTTGAATTTTAGGCTTGAACTTTGAACTTGAACTTTGAAATTGACTCTTTATAATTCTCCCCCTTTTTGATGATGTGAGCATCATTATCATCAAAATATCATCAATTTCAGAATAGGCTTTGATTTCCCCCTTTATGAACAACAAACAATCTCCCCTTTATATTGTTGTACTTTTGATCTGAAGATCCGAATCATGAACAGTATATCTGAATCTTTTCAAATTCAGACATAATGAGCTTGTAACCCTGATTCAACAATTGAAACAGATAGAAATGCCTGTCAGTAACACGAAGTTACTGTGTACAACGGATGTACAATGTAAGGAGCTGGTTTGATGTTGACTCCCCAGGACTTCCATTCAATCATTGAAAGACACAAGGTAATTCTATGAATGTTCTGATAGAAAAACATATTCTCTGTGTGCTCGTGCTTGTGTTTTGAAAAAATTAGCACAATGATTGTGTTTGAGGTTTTCGAGTGTCGCCTGGAACGCAAAGCTGAGACTTTGCGTATGTGCTGAGAAACGCACACTACTTTGCGTTTGTGCTTTGCGTGTATACTGTGAAACACACACTCTGCTTTGCGTGTGTAGTGTGAAACGCACACTCTGCTTTGCGTGTGTAGTGTGAAACACACAAAAGTCACTTTGAGTTTGCCTTGTGGAACGCAAACATGAACTGTGCGTTTGTAGTGTGACACGCAAGTTTTAACTTTTATGAATGAAACACACACCAGTATGAACACCCGCAAACTAAGATGAATCAAGCGCAAACCAGATGAATTAAATGCAAACCTCTAAATTCAATCAAAATCACATCAAAACACATCTAGACTTCAAATTTCAATCTGAAAATTTGACAATATACTTACCAACACATTTCGAACACAATTTTAACAGTCAATTTCGATTAAAAACATACAAATCATACAAAATCGATCAAGAACAGTAACCGAACAATATTTCAAGAAAAATCTCAAAAATCGAAAATTGACAAAGATTTAGATCGAATTACGATATGGAATCAACACAAGACTCAATCACCAACATAAATCGAACACAATGAATCCAATTTCTTGCATTAAAAATGATTTTCCACAAAAAAATCGGATGAAAAAGTAAAAAACACGTTTTCTTGAAAAAATTTCGAAAATAACGATTTTCAGTCCAAATCACACAAAATTCAATTCAAATCATGATCAAATCAATTCTGAAAAGTTTGGTATGGCTTTGATACCAATTGTTAATCATAAAATCCCAATCACAACAAGCTAATTACTCAAGATATGAACATTATGCACAAGAACTAGAGAGAGAATCTAGAGAGAGAAAGTAGATCTTGTATTACACACTCTAGAATTACAATATGCATAAGCCTCTAGTTTGTTTTCTACAAGTTTACAAAGACAAACCTATATATACTATCTAACTAAAACAAAGCCTTAACTACTAAGGAAAGTAAAACATACTTTGACTAACTATTACAAGGTCAATGTTGACTTTTACACATTTGACTTTCCTATTAAATCTTGGATACAATATTTAGACTTAACAAAAACACTCACAAACTTTTGCAAGACAACATTCTGAGATTAAGTTGATCATGAATCCTTAACAACATTTTGTCACAAACTTCTACATTTTTTTCTTTCCTCTTCTTCTTAATGGAATTCTTTAGTTGTCTTAAAGTTTTTTTTTGTTTTTTTAGAAAGGTGTCCTAGGCTTTGCCTTAGTTGTCTTAAAGTTCCTGAAGAATACTTTGCATCCTCTGAGACTTAAAAAAAATTTCTTCTTTCCTTTTGCAGTTATGAATACAAGACCAGTCTCCTGTTTTTCAATCATAGACCCATTTGAAATTTTATCAATTCCTGCCAATGAAGTATCAAGAGCCACCAAATTCACATTTTCTTTTCATAACTCCAAAGCTACTTGAAAACCAGTCATTGTTGCCCACCTTGTAGCTCTGAACATTCCTTATTTCATAATTGTTATTGCTTTTATGTACTTGATTGACTTTTCTTCCAAAGGAGCCAATATATGGTACGGTTCTAAGAAATCTTGAAGATGTAAGTTTCTAAAATTTGCTTCTGAGAATACATAAATTGCTTCATCCTCTCTGATAACTTCAAATTCTACAAATTCAGACTTCATTCTGCTCCTGATTACAATATCTATGATTCTTGTAATTTTCAACTATGAATACACAGCTTTTCGCAGCTTTCCAACTTTTTCTATAAAATCTGAATACGTCTTCACAAAATTACTTGTCTTGTTAGAAAGAATATCCAGATAAAAAATGGCTTTGAAGTCTTCATTACTCACAAACATATAGTTGCATCTGAATTCAAGGAACCACTCATTCACATCCACATCTTCATATTATTGCTCAACAACCTTCAGCTCTGAAGCCTCTATCATCTCTGTATCAACTACTTTAACTTGTTGAGAACTGAACTCTGTACAAACTCTAAATTCCTTTGGTAGCAAAACATCTTGTTCAAAATCCCTCTTTAAATTTACTGGAAAGAAAACTTTTAAACCTTCTCTGATCAAGCTTCTTAAGTCTAATCTCTCACTTACAGCTCTGATCAATTCATTTTTCATTATCTTCATCTCTTCATTTATGAAATCTCATTCATTCTGCTTAACAAACATTCAAGAGTGGTTGAAGAGTACTTTGATACTTCAGATAGTCTGATCAACTTGATTACACTGACTGGATGAAATAGAAATCCAAACTTTGGAAGAGAAGTGAACATGTTTCCATACAAGCTAACATCATTCATCTCATCATTTCGATGTCTCATCATTTGGATGTCTCATATTTGTAATCCTTACCCTTAGCTCAATTGCAGTTTGGAGATCATATAAAGCCACATTCCTGATGTAGAATCCCATGATCCTTCCTATTTCCAATTTAACTCAAGTCTCATCTATTCTTTCAAAGAATCTAAGTAAGAAGACCTGATCATTCAATCTCAACCTATATATCCAAACTTGTCAGTGTGTAGATTGAATCATCACTCCTTTTCACATTTATCAGCATATAATCCATTATAAAAATTTCTTTCCTCTAAACCATCCACGCTTACAATCAGATTATCCAAGTTCTGCTTCTCATCAACAGTTCTTAGTCTATTCATCATATTTGCATACATCATCTGAACTTCTCCTAGCCAAGAACCATCTATTTCATGTTCTAACAAACCAGTTTGTTCCTCTTCACCAAGATATAGATTGTCATAGTTTCCTCTGGATATGCATGATCCTTCGAAATTGTAATGTCATTAAACAAAAATTTTCTCTCTTCAATGATCTGATCAACAATGGCCTCTTCCATTTTCTTGATGTAACCCTTTGGAATCTTGATGGGATCTCTTAACTCATAATCTATGACAAGATAAGCTTTAATTTCCTCAAAGTTGGGCAGATGACCAAAAATTTCATCAAACTCATGACAAAAATTTGTATCATCAACTCCATAAATGATATTGGCCTTGAAATCTTCAAATACAGAAAATTTACCAAAACTTTGTAACTCTGAAACATAGAACCTTTGAGACAAAAGCCTTCTCCAATAATCTGACTTCCATCTTGTGTAATTCTGGCTTAGGAACCACCAAATATGTGCATTTATTCACTGCTATCTCAGTAACCTCCATATAACCACTACTATCACTGGAATCATTGAGCTCTTCCTTTGAAAACTTTGCACTGTCATTCATAATCACATTATCACTTTCAAACATCATAACTCTTTCAACATTTTCATTTTCACTTTGCTGATGACTTTGTTGGTCTTGTTTCTTTCCTGAAATAACAATTGTAGTTTCACTAACCTTTTGTCTTTTCTTCCCCTTATGATTATCAAGATTTTCTTAATCATCATATTTTCTTTCTCTTATATGTTTGATTCTTACAAGTTCCTTTAAAATGCTTTGCCAGATCTGATTTTACTTCCAAACTTTCAACCTTCTGTGCCACTTGATCAAATTGAACATCACTCACATACTTCTCAAATAGTGAAGGTTGATACAAATAATCTTTTGGAATTGCTGGAATTGGATTGCTTGCAGATTCCTCTGTTGTAGATGGGATTGTTGGAAACATAGATTATCTCTGAAATTTCATCATACTGTAACACCCCAGATTTCCGTTGTGTAATCTTGTTATTCTTGTGTTAAGCTTTTGCCGATTAGCTCCGTGTTTGGTTGGTGTTGTTTTAGAGTTTTGAGAATTTTGGGGGAGAAACAGTGAATTACGTGAGTTACACCGCGAGTTGAAGTCGCGGCACAACCCGCGTAACCCTCTGTTGGATATTGGATTTTGAGAACTACGCGAGTTACACCGCGACTAGAGGTCGCGGCATAACCCGCGTAACCCACTGGATGGTTTAGGGTTTTTGGACACAGGCGAGTTATGTCGCGGGTTGAAGTCGCGGCATAACCCGCGATGTTGCATTGACCGTCTTAAAGAGGTTCAGTTTCCCAAATTCACTTTATCTCAAAAATCAAAATATCTCTTCTCTCTCTAAACTCTCTCTCTCTCTCTCTCTTTATCATTCGATCTTCGAAGTCTCGTTTGGTTGCTAGATTTCGGTGTTTCTAGCAAGGGGTCGGTGTTTTAAGCTTCACCTCTTCGTCGTGATCGTTATCTGGTTTTCTAGGTTTTATTCCAAAAACCTATCGGTGAGTTCCTACTACCATTTTACAAACTTTATACATGTCAAAACTCTTATTTGCGAAATCTGAAGTATTTCTACAGTATGATTTTATGTTCTCTACATTTTGATGTAAATGAAGTTTTTGGTGATTTTCGGGGTTCCCGATCAGTTTTGACTAAAATGACTGGTTCCGCCTTATTAAAAGTAAAATGATGTTTTACTTGCACATTATGTGGATATGTGAAAAGAATGTTTATGAACTTATTTTAATGAGTTTCATTCTTACCAGAAGTTGAACTGGGAGTAGCATTTTGTTTATAAAATGTACTTATACCATATATTTGTTTATGGTTGGTCACAAATGTTGTTGTGACGAGTCCTTACCATTACTAGTGGATACCTAGGTTTTGGAGTAGACTGTTTTGTTGGGAGGCTATATTCCCCAAATTGTAGCTATGGATCACATGTTCCGTGATGAGTTTATGGTACGGTTATGTGAGGCCGGTTACTAGCCATGGTTCATGGTGATCCTAGTGAAGGAGTATACATTGGTTTCCCTTGGGAGCGCGATCTCACCTCGTAGCACGGACTCTGGGTTCATTGCTGAGGACTCCAAGTGTTTAGCTCATAACTCGGATTTGTGGTCTACTTTGTGTTACACCACTCTCCTTGGTAAAATGGTCATTTTATCACCGTTTAAGAGTTTTTGACCGAAGAGGCCCGGTTGTGGCGAATTGTTACCTTTATGAAAAGATTTCTTTATGATACTGATGTTATATCTTTTGAGCTTTATAAACTGTATGTTCTCACCAGGCTTTATAGTCTGACACTTTTTCTCAAATGATGTGTATAACAGGTTTCCATTAGCGGTGGGTGCCGGGGTTTTTGGAGAGACGAGTTTTGAGTCTCGGGGTTTTGGAGATGTTTTAAGTATTGTTGTTGGGCATTGTTAAGTCCCATTCTTTTGATGAAATCCTTGTATAGAATTGTATAGTCTTAAGGACTGATCCCATTTATGGGAAGTTAATGGAATTACTTTCGTTATATTGTCAGGTTTCCTGGTTTTAATTTACTCTGATTTTTGAGGTTTTTCAAGTTGGTATCAGAGCTCTAGTTTAAGCGAACTAGGCATGAATGTAAGATGTCTAGACTTAGACTGCGTATGCTAAGAATTGATCCGCGAGATTTGGGTAGAGCTCCTAAGATGGGTTAGTCTTAGAGTCAACGGAAAGTACGATTATCAGGCGTTGTAATAGCGGTGACAAGAACCGTTATGTGTTGTATGTTCATAATTTCACTTAGCTAATGTTATTATGAGGATATTGTACGTAAGAGTCCTTGATTTGCTGTTGATATGACAATTGTTAATGTGGTAGTACGTTTTCCTTTCGTGTTTTTCCTATCTCTCTCTTATCTCTTTCTTTGTTCTGTGAAGTTGTTCAGCATGGTGAATACGCGTGGTAGACCGCGTACTCGTGTTGATGGCATGGAAGCGACAACCTCCACCGCTGATCGGCCGGAAGGAGTTGAGGTTGTCGTGCGTCCGCCAGTTCAGCAGGTACTAGGTGGGGGGCCAGAGGTCATTCCGCGAGTAGACCTGGATTCGTCTCACCCAGTCATCGGGGATGCTAATCCCCAGTCTGAGTTAATGGCCAGCATGATGTTGGCAATGAGGGAAGAGATGGCAAAGCAGCAAGAGTTTCTGCTAAAAGTGATTGAGGACCGTGATGTGAACAATCGGAGAAGTGAGACGGTTGTGGAGAACGTCGTAGCCGGTTCTAGAGGCGATGGTATAAGGGTCACAGCGGTAGAGCGCAGGATTTCTGATGCTCCGGGGAATAGGAAGAGTTGTTCCTATAAGTCCTTTCTGAGCTGCGGACCGCCTGAATTCTTCGGTTCAGATGACCCGGCGGTGTGTGTAAAGTGGATTCGAGCGGTTGAGCAAGCTTTCGGCTCTTCCGAATGTGGTGATGATCAGAGAGTGCGGTTCGGTACCCAATTGCTGAGGGACACTGCACTCATCTGGTGGAATATCATCCAATCCACTCTATCTCCTAAAGTGTTGGCCCAGTTGTCTTGGGCCGAGTTCAAAAAGAAGCTGCTAGAAGAGTTCTGCAACGAGAGGACCATGGACCGAATTGAGAAAGAATTCCGGTCCTTGGTAAAGGGAAGTCTGACGGTGAGGGAGTACACCCATCAGTTTATGGAGAAGCTGGGTCTGGTGGGGCATGTTGCCCCAACAGAGAAAGACAAGATGAAAGCTTATCTCAACGGCTTGCCTGCGGACATGCAATCCATGGTCCATAATTTCAAGGCTTCTAACCTCCGAGAGATGGTGGAGGAAGCTCAATTTATGGAAGAGATGTTCGCGAAGGGCAAATCTGAGAAGGCAGTGGTGGTGCCTGAAAAGAGAAAGTGGGAGAACAGTTCAGTACCTCCCAAGCGGACCCGACCTTTTGTCGGAAACCGCAACTTCAGCAGTTATCAGGAAGCAAAGTGGTGCCCGAAGTGCCGAACCAAGCATCACGGTAACTGTTACAACAATTCTCAAACTTGCTTCAAGTGTGGGAAGCCTGGTCATACTGTTAGAGATTGCCCGGTCAGAGGGATCATCTGTTTTGAGTGCAAGACACCGGGACACTCGAGGAAGGATTGCCCGAAGCTTGTGCCGGGTAGCGTGCCAGCAAGGAAGGAGAACCCTCCTAAGGTTCAGAGTCGAGCTTTTCAGATGACGGCTGAAGAAGCTAGAGCATCCGCAGATGTGGTATCGGGTACTTTTCTTATAAACTCTGTACCTGCTCGTATTTTGTTCGATACGGGTGTTAGTTTCTCTTTCGTATCTGAATTGTTCCGTCAGAAAATTGCTATGCCCACTACTAGTCTTGAGGATGCATTAGTGGTAGAAATAGCCGATGGTAGTCAAGTTTTGATCCACGAGGTTCTGAGACAGTGTACTCTTAATATCGAAGGGAGAGAATTCTCGATCGATCTATTACCGATGTTAATCTGGGGTTTTGATGTGGTAGTCGGTATGGATTGGTTGTCAAACAATCAGGCCGAGTTCGTGTGTTCCAAGAAGATGATTCGACTTCCCAACCCCTCTGGTGAAGTCGTTGTCATCTATGGTGAGAAGAGAAAGAGTGAAGTGGCAATAATCACAATGGCAAAGGCACGCAAGTGCTTAGTAAAAGGATGTTCGTATTTCCTAGCCTATGTGATCGATGCCAAATTAAAGAAATCAAAGCTAGAAGATGTGAAGATCGTGCGTGAGTTTCCAGATATCTTTCCGGACGACTTGCCCGGGTTGCCACCCGATCGTCAGGTAGAGTTTCAGATTGACCTTGTGCCTGGCGCTGCACCGATCGCTAAAGCACCCTATCGTTTAGCGCCATCGGAGATGCAAGAAATGGTAGCACAACTCCAACAGCTATTGGAGAAGGGATTCATAAGACCGAGTTCGTCACCTTGGGGAGCTCCTGTCCTATTTGTCAAGAAGAAGGATGACACAATGAGAATGTGCATTGACTATCGTGAGTTGAACAAAGCTACAGTGAAGAACAGATATCCGCTTCCGAGAATAGACGATTTGTCCGATCAACTTCAAGGAGCGGGTTGTTTTTCCAAAATCGACTTACGATCAGGTTATCACCAAGTGAAGGTAAGAGAAGAAGATGTTCCGAAGACGGCTTTCAGAACGCGTTACGACCATTACGAGTTCCTTGTAATGCCTTTTGGCCCGACGAACGCACCAGCTGTGTTTATGGACTTGATGAATAGAGTGTGCCGACCTTTCCTCGACAAGTCGGTTATTGTATTCATTGATGACATACTAGTGTACTCCAAGAGTGAGTCGGAACACGAACAACATCTACGTGAGGTTCTGGAAGTGTTGAGAAGAGAAAGATTGTACGCCAAGTTTTCCAAGTGCGACTTTTGGCTTAAAGAAGTACAATTTCTGGGGCACGTAGTCACTCGAGACGGAGTGAAAGTAGATCCCTCCAAGATTGAAGCTATGATGAATTAGGAGCCTCCTAAGAGTCCGTCCGAGATCCGAAGTTTCTTGGGTCTGGCGGGATACTACAGGAGATTTATCCAAGACTTTTCAAAGATCGCTTCTTCCTTGACAGTTCTGACTCGGAAGAATGTGAAGTTCGAATGGACTGAAACCCAAGAGAAAGCGTTCCGGATCCTTCAAAAGAAGTTGTGTGAAGCCCCGATCTTGACGTTACCTGAAGGGTCGGAAGATTTCGTGGTGTACAGCGACGCTTCAAAGATGGGATTGGGTTGCGTGTTGATGCAACGAGGCAAGGTAATCGCTTATGCCTCGAGGCAGCTTAAGGTTCACGAGCAGAATTATCCAACTCATGATCTGGAGTTAGCAGCGGTGGTGTTCGCCTTGAAGCTTTGGCGACATTACCTATACGGCACGAAATGTACTCTTTTCATAGATCACAAGAGCCTGAAATATGTCTTTGGTCAGAAAGAGCTGAATATGAGGCAAAGATGGTGGCTCGAGTTGCTGAAAGATTACGACTGTGAATTGCTTTACCATCCAGGTAAGGCGAACGTGGTGGCCGATGCGCTAAGTCGGAAGGACTATAGCGGAAGCATTCGAGCTACCCATTCGAGAATCGAGCTAGTGTCTAGTCTTGTTGAGAAGATCAAGACATCACAGGTGGAAGCACTGTTAGAAGAGAATCTCAAAGAAGAAGTCATGACAAAACAGCGTTTACTCTTGACGGAAGATAGCCGTGGAGTGAAACTGTTCAGCGGTCGTGTGTGGGTGCCCAAGATAGGGGGTAACCGTGAGCTGTTGCTAGAAGATGCACACAAGTCCAAGTATTCCATACATCCAGGAAGCACAAAGATGTACAGGGACTTGAAGTTGCACTATTGGTGGCCGGTAATGAAGCTTGATGTGGCACGTTACGTTGAGCGTTGTGTGACGTGTTCGCAAGTTAAGGCCGAACATCAGAGACCATATGGGAGTCTACAGTCTTTAGAGATTCCCGAATGGAAATGGGAGCATATCACCATGGACTTCGTGACGAAGTTGCCTAAAACTCTTCGAGGTCACGATACCATTTGGGTGATAGTTGATAGATTGACGAAGAGCGCTCACTTCTTGGCTATGCGCGAGACTCTACCGATGGATAAGTTAGCGAAGCTTTATATCGATGAGGTAGTCTCGAGGCATGTCATACCATTGTCGATCGTATCGGATCGCGACAGTCGGTTCACTTCGAACTTCTGGGATGGATTTCAGAAAGAGTTTGGTACTCGAGTGAAGTTGAGTACGGCTTACCATCCGCAAACCGATGGGCAGAGAGAACGAACGATCCAAACTTTGGAAGACATGTTGAGGTCTTGTGTCATTGATTTCGGGGGTAGTTGGGACACTCACCTGCCTTTGGTGGAGTTTGCCTACAACAATAGCTACCACTCGAGTATCGGTATGGCACCCTTTGAGGCTTTATATGGGCGAAAGTGTCGAACTCCTGTGTGCTGGCTTGAAGCGGGAGAGAAGCAGTTTGTCGGACCTGAAATCGTGCAAGAGACTGTCGATAAGGTCAAATGCATTCGTGAAAGAATGAAAGCGGCTCAAGATCGTCAGAAGAGCTATGCCGATAAGAAGAGGCGACCGATGGAATTCCAAGTAGGCGACCGTGTTATGCTTAAGGTATCGCCTTGGAAGGGCATTATACGGTTCGGAAAACGTGGGAAGTTGAGTCCCCGTTTCCTCGGACCTTTCAAAGTGCTTAAACGGGTGGGTTTGCAAGCCTACCAGTTGGAACTGCCACCGGAGTTGAGTAGAATACACCACACGTTTCATGTTTGCTACCTCCGGAAATGTTTGGCGGTGGAAGACAGTGCCATTCCCCTTTCAGAGTTAAGGGTAGACGAAGGCAACCGTTGTGTGGAAGAACCCGACGCCATCTTAGAGAGAAAGTCTAAGAAGTTGCGTCATAAAGAAGTCACCTTAGTCAAGGTACAGTGGAAGCATCACCGGGGAGCGAATGTGACGTGGGAGGCCGAGGAGGATATGAAGCGAAGATATCCTCATCTTTTCGAATAGTTTGGATTTCGGGGACGAAATCATTCCCAAGTTGGGGAGGATTGTAACACCCCAGATTTCCGTTGTGTAATCTTGTTATTCTTGTGTTAAGCTTTTTCCGATTAGCTCCGTGTTTGGTTGGTGTTGTTTTAGAGTTTTGAGAATTTTGGGGGAGAAACAGTGAATTACGCGAGTTACACCGCGAGTTGAAGTCGCGGCACAACCCGCGTAACCCTCTGTTGGATATTGGATTTTGAGAACTACGCGAGTTACACCGCGACTAGAGGTCGCGGCATAACCCGCGTAACCCACTGGATGGTTTAGGGTTTTTGGACACGGGCGAGTTATGCCGCGGGTTGAAGTCGCGGCATAACCCGCGAAATTGCATTGACCGTCTTAAAGAGGTTCAGTTTCCCAAATTCACTTTATCTCAAAAATCAAAATATCTCTTCTCTCTCTAAACTCTCTCTCTCTCTCTCTCTCTCTCTCTTTATCATTCGATCTTCGAAGTCTCGTTTGGTTGCTAGCTTTCGGTGTTTCTAGCAAGGGGTCGGTGTTTTAAGCTTCACCTCTTCGTCGTGATCGTTATCTGGTTTTCTAGGTTTTATTCCAAAAACCTATCGGTGAGTTCCTACTACCATTTTACAAACTTTATACATGTCAAAACTCTTATTTGCGAAATCTGAAGTATTTCTACGGTATGATTTTATGTTCTCTACATTTTGATGTAAATGAAGTTTTTGGTGATTTTCGGGGTTCCCGATCAGTTTTGACTAAAATGACTGGTTCCGCCTTATTAAAAGTAAAATGATGTTTGACTTGCACATTATGTGGATATGTGAAAAGAATGTTTATGAACTTATTTTAATGAGTTTCATTCTTACCAGAAGTTGAACTGGGAGTAGCATTTTGTTTATAAAATGTACTTATACCATATATTTGTTTATGGTTGGTCACAAATGTTGTTGTGACGAGTCCTTACCATTACTAGTGGATCCCTAGGTTTTGGAGTAGACTGTTTTGTTGGGAGGCTATATTCCCCACATTGTAGCTATGGATCACATGTTCAGTGATGAGTTTATGGTACGGTTATGTGAGGTCGGTTACTAGCCATGGTTCATGGTGATCCTAGTGAAGGAGTATACATTGGTTTCCCTTGGGAGCGCGATCTCACCTCGTAGCACGGACTCTGGGTTCATTATTGAGGACTCCAAGTGTTTAGCTCATAACTCGGATTTGTGGTCTACTTTGTGTTACACCACTCTCCTTGGTAAAATGGTCCTTTTATCACCGTTTAAGAGTTTTGGACCGAAGAGGCCCGGTTGTGGCGAAATGTTATCTTTACAAACTAAACCTTTATGAAAAGATTTCTTTATGATACTGATGTTATATCTTTTGAGCTTTATAAACTGTATGTTCTCGCCAGGCTTTATAGTTTGACACTTTTTCTCAAATGATGTGTATAACAGGTTTCCATTAGCGGTGGGTGCCGGGGTTTTTGGAGAGACGAGTTTTGAGTCTCGGGGTTTTGGAGATGTTTTAAGTATTGTTGCTGGGCATTGTTAAGTCCCATTCTTTTGATGAAATCCTTGTATATAATTGTATAGTCTTAAGGACTGATCCCATTTATGGAAAGTTAATGGAATTGCTTTCGTCATATTGTCAGATTTCCAGGTTTTAATTTACTCTGATTTTTGAGGTGTTTCACATACTCTCACCTAGACTCTCAAAAGACTTCGTCATAGCTTTCTAAAATCTAAAAAGTCTGATTTCTTCATTGTATCATCCTGAGAATTCCGTAATCTATTCAAAACTTTATCTACTTTGTTTGAAGTCATTTTCTCAACTTTCTTTGACTTTTCCACTTCCTCACAAACCCATTTGATGAATTTATCCATGTAATCTGCTTTCTCATCAACCTTTTCACCAAGAATGTTGATTTGATTATCCATGGATTGTTTTAATGAAGTATCTGCCTCAATTCTTGTAATTTTGAATGAATCTTTTCAAATTCATTCTTGCAATAATAATCAAAAGACAGAAATCTAGCCTTAGTGACTAAAGAAGGTGGTAACCTAGATGCAACAAATGCATTAGTTAATAACCCTGAAAGAACAGGTTGGCCTGTGAATATAACAAATTCACTATATAGAACAGATGTATCTATGCATGAGGTTTTAATAATGTTCACCTCACTAGGGCTTCCAACCAATCCTTGCATGCTATTTGTAGCACCTATGATTGTTTGGACACTTGGACTTACAAAGTGGGGAGGTAAGTCACAAGACTTGTGCTAGTGTTTAGAGAAAGAAGCATCATGTGCTTGGAAAGGCTTAAAGAACAAGCTATGTTGGGACACAACAGGTGAACTTGTAGACTCTATGTGCATGAAACAAGATTGATGGTGGGAATGATTTCCTTCTGTTTCAATATCCATTCCTTCCAAATGAAGGTTAGATATAGTGTATCTGTTGTTTCCCCAAAATTTAGTGAAACATCACCTTGTTGGGAAGGTGATGAGTAACTTGGTGGGGTTAATTCAAAAGTTTGCATGGGCTCACTGCCTTGTTCAATATTAGCCACCAAACAATATAGACCAATAGAAGATGTGGGGTTAATTCAAAAGTTTGCATGGGCTCACTGCTAGGGCAGGTTTCTCTTGTTCTTTTGCTCATGTTCTCTCCCCCTATGAATTTTGTAAATCATGATTAACACTACCCAATCTCTCATATTCATTTCCCCTCTCAGCACTCTAAGGTTGTTCATCCCCATGAACTTCCTCCCTGACTCTCCTAGAAGTAGACACCTCACCTCTCTACCTCACTGGTAGGGCCTTTTGGGTAGGATTAACCGGTTCTGGGAGATCCATGGAGGCAAAATACTCTCTCAGTATTTCATTATCAATTTAAATGTATGACCTAGTAGCTTTTGAGAGTACCTTATGTCTTGGGAATTGAGATGATAGAGTTGATAGGCTCAAGGATTCCATCTTAAAATGAGGAGCTTGTTCATCTTCTGTCCTTCTGTATATGCTCTCATAATCAAGTTGTACCTTCGTGATTCAAATTTGCCATAATCTTTGGTAAGGAATGTAATTTAGTTGCTTATCTCATAAATCTTTGATATCCTCCCATATGATTGAAACATAATCATAATGTTTGTTTTTTTGCTATTCCATGGAAGTTTGTCAAAATTATGTTGTTGGCTTGATCTTGTCTACTAAACTTTCCTGTAACACATATGTTTA
This sequence comes from Arctium minus, assembly GCA_954870635.1. Lineage (NCBI taxonomy): Eukaryota > Viridiplantae > Streptophyta > Magnoliopsida > Asterales > Asteraceae > Arctium > Arctium minus. Next base: position 43,295,511 of record OX941085.1, read on the forward strand.
CCAAAGAAAAGAGGCAGTAACACACTGGAGGTCAATAGTTCCTTTTGCATCAACTCATCAAAAGTAGAGGCTCACTGTATCCCTTCCTTAAGATATCTTTAATAAGAACATCAGAAGTAGGTTCAAAATCAAAATCTTCTTTTCCATCTACTTCATTCTTGTTAGGTAGGTGCAGGAGAGTCTTGAAAATGTCTAAATCTAAAGAGAAATCCTTTCCACAAATTTTGGATGTTAACTTCTTGTCATCATGGTTGTATTGTAGATGATGCCACCATTGTTGTAAATATTGCATTGCCATAATAGGCTGTCTTGTGAACAATCTCTTCAGAGGATGATTCTTAATGAATTTAATCACAATCTGATGATCAAGTTTGAACTTTGTGGAAGAAAGGGCTAAGGCAAAGTTGTTTACCTTAACAGTAACATATGAAGAGGGAGGGATTTCCATCACATCATAGGCATTGGCAAAAGATGCTTTGGACATTGCATCACTTTGATTATGAGCCACATTATCATGGTTTGGAGTTTCAACATCTCCTTCAGATTCAGCAGGTTCATCATCATTAGGTTCAACCATAGCAACATCATTTAGTGGTTGCCTTCAATCTCCTTCATTAAGAATTTGTTCATTCAAAGCTTGTTCTTCAGCAGCAATGTTAACTTCAGGAATGTTAACTTCAAGTTCATTGGTGATTGGTTTGTTTACTTCATCATTATTAGAATAAGAAGTATAATAGAAACAGGTTTGAGCGGTTTTAAGTGCAGATTTTTCAGTCTTTGATCGAGATTGAGCCATAGTAAAGTTGAAGAATGAATCCTAAGCACAAGAAGTTTGCACAGATGATTCGAAAGCTTTAGGGTTTGAAAAAATTGAATGTTAATCAATAAGAACAATTATAGACTGAGACCCTGAAGAATAATTCAAAATGTTTTAATGGATGGACACATGGCCAAAAGCTAGTTTAAAAGATGATTAAACCTAATAAAGATGCTCTAAGGGGAGTATTACCGCATAAGTGTTTATATTTTGAGAATTGTAGCAATAACAAATTCAAGATAATATGACATGTGGCACTTGATGATTAGTTAGTTATACTGAACTACTAATCTATAAGAGAAATTACACAAGTAAAATATCTGGATGTAACGTCTCATAACTTTGGTTTTAAGAGTCAGAGTTACAACTCTTTGAGACTAGATTTGCAATATCTCTGAACATGAATTTTCATAAAATTCATTTAAAATCCAAGTTCTTGAAATCATAAAACATTTTTGAGATTAAAGAAGTGGTTTGAACATTTATAGTAAACATTTTATCAACTTAAAAGTTGTCCATCTTTTAAGTGATTGAAAAGATTCAGAAATCATACCTTTAGATTTGATAATATTTCAGAGTTGTGGACTTAGTTCATCTAGACTTAGAGTCAGAGATAACAAATTCAATTGACTCCCGCTCAGATTAAACACTAATCTTATTAAAATATTGTTAGCACAAGAAAATGAAACTCTCCCTTGACAAATGCACTCAGATCATAAGAAAAGGATATTATAATGATTCAGATTTGGTATGGTCTTTAAATTTAAAAGAAATAAAAATTAGCTACTTCAGAGTTATATTGATTCAGAGTTTTATCATACATCTAAATTAGTTGAGTCAGAAATCTAAACAACATTTTCAAAGTTCTGACTTAGAATTTCAAACTCTAACAATGAATATTCAGAAATCTAAATGAACTAACTCAGATCTCTGGACAATTTATTCAGAGTTCGATACTTAGTTATCTAGATGTTCAAATCTTCAAAATCAAAAATTATAGAATTATAAATAACCTAAACTCTAAAACAACACCAAAATTTTCATGTAGCTAAATTTAGCATACCTAACTTGCTAACAAGAAAACTAAACCTCTTTTCATCTAAAGATTTTGTGAAAAGATCACTGATATGCACTAAGTTTTTAGTGCTTGAACATTCATTTCTTCATTTATTGGTAAGTTATTTTACTTCTATATCCCGACCTTGAGGCATTTTTATATCTTATTTTCTATTTATTTATTTTATGGAGTTAGAGTTTATGATTTACCTGTTCTTACTCTATGAAAGGTTTAATAGAACGTTTTGGTTGAATTTAAAGGGTTGTTTATTATTGTTATACCATTAGGGCAGCATGGGACAACAAATGAAAAGATAAAGATAAAGGAGATTTGGCTTAAAGACAACTTTTGTGGCTTGGAGTGTAGGCAATTTATAAACCGCTCAGACTCAAAAACCCATTTGACTTTTTGATTCTGTAACACCCCGAATTTCGTTTAGCCGTTTTGCGAGGTTGTTTAGAGGAAAAGAAAGTTTTTGGGGCTGCCTATAGGACGCACGGGTCGTGCGCCCTCCTTCAGATAAAACGCATGGGTCGTGCGTAGGATCCAGGGCCGAGGCACAGTGCTAGCGCACGGGTCGTGCGCATTTCCTTCTTTGAGCCGTGCGCCCTGTCAGAATGCTTTTTGGAGTTTGGCTTAAATATCTTTTGAGAGATATTTTTTTATAAAAATCTCATTTCTCTCTCTCTTCTTTTCTTTTCTCTCTTTTCTTCTTTCGATCTTCAAGGTCTTGTTGGTTGCTAGTTTTCGGTGTTTCTAGCAAGGGGTTGGTGTTTTAAGCTTCCCCTCTACGTCGTGATCGTTATCTGGTTTTCCGGGTTTTATTCTGAAAACCTATCGGTGAGTTCCTACTACCATTTTACAAACTTTATACATGTCAAAACTCTTATTTGCGAAATCCGAAGTTTTTCTACGGTATGATTTCATGTTCTCTACATTTTGATATAAATGAAGTTTTGGGTGATTTTCGGGGTTCCCTATCAGTTTTGACTAAAATGACGGGTTCCGCCTTATTTGAAGTAAAAATATGTTTTACTTGCACATTATGTTGGATATGTGAAAGAATGTTTATGAACTCATTTTAATGATTTTCATTCTTACCAAAAGTTGAACTGGAAATGACATTTTGTTTATAAAATGTGTTAATACCATATGTTTATTTATGGTTGGTCACATATGTTGTTGTGACGAGTCTGTACCATTACTAGCGGATCCCTAGGTTTTGAGTTGACTGTTATTAATTGGAGATTACCAAGTAAAGTAAATATAGAGCTACATGTGCATTAAATTGTGAGGCTCTGGCCGTTAACAATATAGAGCTACATGTGCATTAAATTGTGAGGCTCTGACCGTTAACAAATATAGAACTACATGTGCATTAAATTGTGAGGTTCTGGCCGTTAATAAATTATAGAACTACATGTGCATTAAATTGTGAGGTTCTATAAGGTAATCAAAACGAAGAACTACATGTGCATTAAATTGTGAGGTTCTGGAAAGAAGGCTTATGACCTTATTTTAATGGATTTTATTCTTAACATTTGTTAACTTGGAAATGCTTGTTGGAAAGGTTCCCTTTTTGGATGCATTTGTTATATCCCTTCAAATTTATAAACTGTATGTTCTCACTAGGCTTTTTAAGCCTAACACTTTTCTCAAATGATATGTATATCAGGTTCTCGTTAGCGGCGGGTTGCCAAGGGCTTGAGTGTCGGGGTTTGACCTCGAGAGTTTTTGAGATGATAGTACTGGATTGTTGGGCATTTGTTAAGTCCCATATTTTTGGATGGTTCTGGATCAACAATTAATGTAATCTAGATAGTATATGTTTAAATTAGTTTGTTGTTGAGATCCTTATCCGTATTCAGATTTTTGTAAAGGTTAAGTACAGTCCCCCTTTTTGGGAGGTTTAAACCTTTGGTTGATGCTTATTTGTACAGTTTCCGCAGCTTTAAATTTACCCTGGTTTTAGGGTGTTACAAGTTGGTATCAGAGCTCTAGTTTAAGCGAACTAGGCATGAATGTAAGATGTCTAGACTTAGACTGAGTTTGATAGGCATTGATTGTGAGATTGGGTAGAACTTCTAAGATGAGTTAGTCTTAGAATCGACGGAGGTTATCTTAATCAAGCGTTGTGATGATGGTAACAAGAACCCTTATGTGATATATGTTCATAATCTCACTTAGCTAATGTGATTATGAGGATATTTTACGTGAGTGTAATTGGTTTGCTAATGTTGTGACAATTGGTAGACGTAGCGGTACGTTTCTTTCGTGCGTGTTTCAGTTAAACTCTTCCTTACCCTTTCTCGTGCTTGTGTTTATCTGCTCTACCTTAGTATGTTGACCGTTAGAGTAGTGCGAAAGTTTCTAAACGAGTAAGCTAAGAAATGATTGTTGTTTATAGCAATGTCTCTTTGGGATTATAGTAAGTGCGTGGAACGCATTAAGTTAATCATCTTGAGCCAGATTTGTTAGTAGGAATTAGAACTATATCTTGTTAGTTTGATTCTATTCGATGAGATTGTAAGTTAATTTATGGGATGGTTGCCCTAAGATGCCTGAGGCATCCGGTTGATTATAGTACGTCGGGATGTTGGGAAGCGTAGTATTAAGATGCGAGTGCCGACCGAATTCATGCATTAAATTTATTTCTAAAATAAGGTTGCATAAATTGCTTTTCATGACTGCCAAACATAAAGTGATTTACCTTGTAACGCTTTGGCCAAAAACATTTAGCACTCAACATATTTTAAACTATGAGCATAAGCATGCTTAAAATGGTTTTGTTGCACCTGATTTCAAATTGTTATTTCCATGCTTTGAGTCGGAGTTTCTTGAAGATTTTAGTTTGTACGAGTTTTGTTGAATTTCATGGAGTTTTGTTTTACGGATCCTTTTGTCGCGTGTGTATATTTTGTGATGCGCGAGTTTAATTTTATTGCATGCAAGTTATGAGTTATTTGCGCGTCGTGTCTAAATCTTGTCAAAATGGTCGCCTTACCTTGTGTTGAAAAATGAAAATTTGGACACCACTTGATTTTAGCATTAAGGAGTTTTATGAAAATCCAGTTGAATTATGGTGTCTCATCTCACGACTTTTGTGTCGCGTAAATAATTTCAGGGTTTTGTTAACAAATGTCAACCGTCGTGTATTATGTACATTGGATTTAAGTATAACGTTGGTGTGAATGATTGCATAAACGATTTATGTTATTTTTTTTTTAAACAGGACTTTCGTTCTGATCGTATTTCCATCATTAACTCTTACTGTTAAAATTTCCGCAAAGCATTTCGCGAATTAGCGGCATTTTGTCGTTGTAGTTTTTATTTTGGTCAAATGTGTTTATCTTTACAACGTGAAGCTTTAAACTCGATTTGAAATTTTATTTGCATCCCCGTTATTTTATCGCTTTTGGGGAATGAATTGTTACATATGTTGAAGTACAAGAACCTATTTTCACGTTTATAGTATAAACTATTGTGTATGTTTTACTTGGTACTTCTCAAGGTGTGAGTATTTTGATAAGTTTCGTATTCAGTAATTTGGATTGTTTTAACAGCATAAATTGCTCATGCCAAGCTTGAACATTTCAACAAGTAGATAGTGTGATTTACATATTCTGGGTGATTTTGTACACGTAAAATTTACATTATGATTTTGTGCATCTTAGTATAGTTGCATTCATAAACTTTTGGAAAATCTTTTGTCTCAATACGTGTTGAGTTTTGAGAAATCATGTCCTGGTGTTGTGTGTTTTCATAAACATTGTTTAAAAGACATTTCATTATTTGGGAAAACCGTTAAATGTCGGTTAAAATGTGTTTTAAGGTATACGAGGCTTTCGTTGGAAATTTACGTAAAGTGTCGGGCCTTTGGCTCGGGTTTTGACTGAATGAGTCATGTGGACATTTGTCCGGATTTATAACCGCAAAGAAGGATTTTCGTACGATGGAGTTTATTTGTGTTTTGGTGAGTTAAAGTTGATTTGTGAAAAAGGTGTTCATGCCAAAATATTTATTTTAAAGTGTTGGTGTTTTACATTAAATTGTTAACTACTGGTAAGTTTTGGTTATTTCGAAATGTTTAGTTTTATGAGCATGTTGAGACACCTGTTTTGGGATTTTTGGTTATTTTGGTAAATAAATCATGTTGAAGTGATTCTTTGAAGAATTTACGTATATAATTGGAGTTCAATTGACGTAAGTGTCATTTGGTGTATTTGATCTTATAAACCTTTTTCAGAAAATGCATATTATTGTGTTATGAGGCCTTTTGAAAACATAAGGGTATAAGTTCATTTGGAAAACGGTTTGTTTCAACCAACGATAAGATTTGAGTTAATCATACTTTTGGTCGTGTTTGCATAATAGTTGGTCAAACGTGTTTCAATATTTATTTCGGCTTTCATTTAGGTATTTTCGTAAACCGTTGGGTCGTTGGCTCAGTTTTGACTAAATGGAGTCTTGAGGGCATTTGTACGGTTTAAAAACAGTTGTGGAATTTTGGAGTATGATGGCGATTATTCTATGCCATTAGGAGTCGCATGTTTTGGGAGCACTGGTTTTTCATTTGGAGTCGTGTAGCGTTGTAGACTGTAAAGCTGTAGATCCTTAGACAGTCTGTCTGTTTTGTAAAGCCTGAGGTTTTGGGTTACACTTAGTGACCGCTCGGGTTTGCTAGCGAGTAGACAATAGGTGGCACGAGCCACTGAGTTGGAACTCGTCTAGATTGGGTAGACACCCGTGTCCGTAAGCCCTTGAGATGGAACTCGACGGAGTATGGCTAGAGGCGATAAACGGTTTGAAGTTGTGATGTCTGGTATGGCATGGGAACTAAGATCGGGATGCGTGATGAAATCCAATAACATCACGGGTGGCCCCATTCATTTGTTCTCGCCACCCAAGATGGAAACGTTTAGAGGTCATGCGAGGAAGTTGTATGGGTGGCCTACTTGCGTGTCCTTCTATTCTCTTTGCGTACGGGTCTCTCCGTCGTAGACCCGGGATATTTTTAAACTCTAATGTTATATTTTTACCGGTTTTGGTTATGTAGAGTCGACGGTAAATGATGGCTTTAATATTGGGTTCTCCCCACGTATATTAAGGTTTGAATGAAATGTGTTATTCCTGCATATTGATATTTAGTTTTCTTTCGTTTTTGGTCGTGTGAGTATTTGGGCCTAGTGTCCATGTTTTCGGACGTACGATGTGGATGGTGTTACTAATGTTTCATACTTCGAATTAATACAAGTTGTGTCAATCTATAAAGTATCATTGAAATGAAGGATCCATCTTTGAAATTGCATAACTTTGAAAAGGAGTTGTTCCATGTTTTAAAATTCATTATTTGAAAGGTTCTGTTTTTAAAGAGAAGTTCATCAATTTAAATGCTTTTACTTATGTAAAACTCTTGAGCTCTCTAGGCGTTAAGCCTAATCCTTTTTATTTTATCTACATGTGCATCATTCCTGTTGTGGGTTTTAGTAGCACCCGTCCTTTATGGTCTGAATATATAGATTGGTGGTATGTTAGAGGTTAATCTTTATATGTGGTTGTAGACAAAGTATTTAGGGATGTATTAAGAAATTTAGAATAAGGGATATTTCCAGATTTGGAGTCGAATTAGAGTTGAGTGATAACAGAATCTGTGTTAACCGTTTACCGGAAAGACGCATTAGTACGCCTTGTAAGACTATCTTTATCGATATTAGGAATGAATCAGTGAAATCTGAGAGTTTTGGGAAGATTAGCGTCGACCGTTGGCTTGGAGTTCGGAACCGTGCAGTTTGAAAGAAATTGGTAGATGGAAAGTTAAGGTCGCTAATTTCCTAGAGGTAGTAATTGTCACCTAAGGTTGGGAGGCAACCGTAACCTTGGGAGTAAAGGTTACTTTGAAGTGTTGAGTGTTCGCTCGGTTAGGAGTGATTTATGCCCAAGAAGGGTAGCTAATGTGGATGTCGGTATTAGGATCTCGTTAATGATTCTGGCATTTGGGTTTGAGACGATCTTCTCTGCGGACAGTGTTCCATTGAGAAGAGTAGATTTCGAGGATGAAATCATTCTAAGGTTGGGAGTATTGTAACACCCCGAATTTCGTTTAGCCGTTTTGCGAGGTTGTTTAGAGGAAAAGAAAGTTTTTGGGGCTGTCTACAGGACGCACGGGTCGTGCGCCCTCCTTCAGAGAAAACGCACGGGTCGTGCGTAGGATCCAGGGCCGAGGCACAGTGCTAGCGCACGGGTCGTGCGCATTTTCTTCTTTGAGGGCGCACGACCAAATGCTTTTTGGAGTTTGGCTTAAATATCTTTTGAGAGATATTTTTATAAAAATCTCATTTCTCTCTCTCTTCTTTTCTTTTCTCTCTTTTCTTCTTTCGATCTTCAAGGTCTTGTTGGTTGCTAGTTTTCGGTGTTTCTAGCAAGGGGTCGGTGTTTTAAGCTTCCCCTCTACGTCGTGATCGTTATCTGGTTTTCCGGGTTTTATTCTGAAAACCTACCGGTGAGTTCCTACTACCATTTTACAAACTTTATACATGTCAAAACTCTTATTTGCGAAATCCGAAGTTTTTCTACGGTATGATTTCATGTTCTCTACATTTTGATATAAATGAAGTTTTTGGTGATTTTCGGGGTTCCCTATCAGTTTTGACTAAAATGACGGGTTCCGCCTTATTTGAAGTAAAAATATGTTTTACTTGCACATTATGTTGGATATGTGAAAGAATGTTTATGAACTCATTTTAATGATTTTCATTCTTACCAAAAGTTGAACTGGAAATGACATTTTGTTTATAAAATGTGTTAATACCATATGTTTATTTATGGTTGGTCACATATGTTGTTGTGACGAGTCTGTACCATTACTAGCGGATCCCTAGGTTTTGAGTTGACTGTTATTAATTGGAGATTACCAAGTAAAGTAAATATAGAGCTACATGTGCATTAAATTGTGAGGCTCTGGCCGTTAACAATATAGAGCTACATGTGCATTAAATTGTGAGGCTCTGACCGTTAACAAATATAGAACTACATGTGCATTAAATTGTGAGGTTCTGGCCGTTAATAAATTATAGAACTACATGTGCATTAAATTGTGAGGTTCTATAAGGTAATCAAAACGAAGAACTACATGTGCATTAAATTGTGAGGTTCTGGAAAGAAGGCTTATGACCTTATTTTAATGGATTTTATTCTTAACATTTGTTAACTTGGAAATGCTTGTTGGAAAGGTTCCCTTTTTGGATGCATTTGTTATATCCCTTCAAATTTATAAACTGTATGTTCTCACTAGGCTTTTTAAGCCTAACACTTTTCTCAAATGATATGTATATCAGGTTCTCGTTAGCGGCGGGTTGCCAAGGGCTTGAGTGTCGGGGTTTGACCTCGAGAGTTTTTGAGATGATAGTACTGGATTGTTGGGCATTTGTTAAGTCCCATATTTTTGGATGGTTCTGGATCAACAATTAATGTAATCTAGATAGTATATGTTTAGATTAGTTTGTTGTTGAGATCCTTATCCGTATTCAGATTTTTGTAAAGGTTAAGTACAGTCCCCCTTTTTGGGAGGTTTAAACCTTTGGTTGATGCTTATTTGTACAGTTTCCGCAGCTTTAAATTTACCCTGGTTTTAGGGTGTTACAGATTCTCTTGTGGTTGTCGATCTAAAGTTTTGTAGAAAGAATGAAACAATGGTAATCGGCCCTGTGAACTAGTAATAATACATGGGTTATGGGTATTCAGCGTGGAAGGAGAAAATGTGGGATGAGGGAGACCATTTAAAGGCAAATGTGGAAGAATTGAGACTCTGAATGGTTTTGTTTTCCCCTAGATGCAAAATGACTAATAGGGTTTTAAGACAATTAAGAGGCTTTGATTTTTTTAACCAAACAAGACTTAGGGGTTGTTTGACAGTTGTTGAATGGTTAGATGCAGAATGATTAAGTGGTCGGAATGATTAAGAGGCTCTTATGATATAGTGCAAAATGAAATATGGTTGTTTGTTAAGGCCTTGTTTGTTTTTTAGATTTTTGCTCTAATTGCCTCTTTTGTCTGAATCGGTCAGACGTAAGGCAATTAAGAGTGTTTGTTTTTCTAAAAAATTCAGAGACTCTTATCACTATATTACATCTAAATGAAAAAGAGTTGCCCTAACCTCTAATTCGCTTAGAGGTACCACGCCTCCATCCATTCCAAAATTCATCCTTTCATCGACTGCGACTCCTCCTCCTCTCGTCCCCTTCCATCTCAGATCAGATACATCTCGTCCCCTCCTCTCATCTGTCCTTTCGTCCCTTCCTCTCCTTTCATCCCTCCTCTTAGGAAGAAAAAACTTAGACCGATGTTGTTTTGAACTTGTTATAGACCGAGCAGCCATTTATATTTTTGTTATATACCTCTATTCTCTTATATACCTGATTGATGGCCATCGATGCTGTTGTTTTGAACTTGTTTCTGTGAGAAAGACAACAACTTGTTGTTGTTGTTGTTGTTTCTGAACTTGTTTCTGTTATAATTTGGCCATCGATGCTGCTGTGTTTTACCTGTATATGTGTTTAATTTTTTTTAATTTGTTGCTGTCGTGGTTTACTTGGTTATGTGTTTTACTTGTTTATATGTTCAACTTGTTTACAACCTCAAGAATTTTACAGCCCAAAGTATGTCAAAGAACTTGTTTATGTGTTTTACTTGGAAAAGTTGATGTTAAAAATTGGATGTTTGATGTTGAAGATTGGAAGTTTGATGTTAAAAATTGCTCATTTTACTAACGTTGGACTTAAGATATGTATGAATCACATGAATTCTTGAATCATTTGGAAGAAAAAACAGCATTTACCCCCATTGTGACTTTCATGCAGATTGCTTCACTTGTTCTTGTATGAAATCTAATACCCATGTTAATTAGTTTCAAGTTCTAAGTTGTTCCTTGATGTTTAGATGTCTGCCAATTTCTTGGTTTAGATGTTTGCCAATTTCTTGTTGTTTCATTCATCTTCTCTCTTAAAGCAGACACAGATTGGGAAGCTTTGGTGGATAAATTGGGGATTGAGGTGGAGGGTTTGATGTAAATGGTTGGGTTCCGGTGAGAATTTGAGTTAACGGTGAGAAGCGTGAGAAGTTGTTATCAACCATTGGATGCACATTAAGATGAGATGCACCGAGATAAGATGCACCAAGATGATGCAAAATGCGGAGTTTGCGATTAAGGAAGAAGGAGAAGAGGCGGTGGTGATGATTTTGGGAAGATGATTGTGCAGAGGTTCATCCTAGTGACTCATATAGGGTTAGGTTCAGGGGAAAACCTAAAAAAAACGGAAAACTGAGGAACACCCTGGTAACCTTTAATCTGGACGATATGCACTTGTGCATGCAAGTAATTAATTTGTTTTTTGGTTTTTATGCACAAGTGCATATTATGCACTTATGCATATACACGTGTGCATGTTCTAAATTACTTGTATGCACTAGTGTATACCGTCCAGATTAAAGGCTACCAGGGTGTTTCTCAGTTTTCCTTTTTTTGAGGTTTTCCCTTGAACCTCCCTCTAGCTACATATATATATATATATATATATATATATATAGAGAGAGAGAGAGAGAGGTGAGTTATTGTGCAACATTTTTAATGGTGTAACCCATGCAACCCACATATCTATCACTCATTTTATTTTCATCTTTTTTAATTAAAAAGGTGAAAACAAAATGAGTGGTAGATAGGTGAGTTGCATGGGGTTGCACCATTAAAAATGGTTGCATTTGAACACCCCTCTATATATGTGTGTGTGTGTAGATTATGTGTAGCTATTGAAAGCTAATTTGGTTCAAATTTTCCATATTTTGTTGTTAAAAGTATGTGAATTCACCAACGAAATTTTGTTTGATTTATGGACCATCTTTTGATGGATTAGGCTGATGCACTTCTTTCTTGAATGCTATAAATTGCCAGCAATTCCATTAAGATTAAGTTCGATGCAAAAATTCGATTGTTACTATGTCTACATATTCTTCTCAAGTCAACCTTCTTGTTGATATCTGTATCATTTCTGTCCATATCACCATGTAAAGTGTTTGCATCAGGTCATCTCAGCTTCATTTCCAAGTCAAGCTTTAATAATACTATTGGTTTATCATGGAGGGATAATGATCGATTGGGTTTGATCGGAGAAAGATGGGATCGATTGGTAGTATAATTTAATTAAAACAAATTGATGTTTTTATAAATTCAACAATATAACATTCTGAGGAATAAATAAACAAATATATATATATATATATATATATATATATATATATATATTCAGACATCTGACAGTTTACAAAAACAAAAGGTCTAATTGATTCAGATTTCAGCACCACCTCTTAAAAATCAGAAGTGAAATTAGACTTCAGACTTCAACACCTCTTAAAAGACAAACGCCACCTAACTGTTCAAAAAGAAATCAGGGCACTGAATGGTTAAGGGAAGGCCAAGATACAAAACCATTCAGAGAGTTTTGTAACCATTAAGAGACAGACCTTTTTTTTGCCAAACAAGATTTACCTCTTAACGATTTAGAGATTGCCTTTTAATGGAACTATTAAGAGGTAAACAAACAACCCTTACCTCTATATCTATACTATATTATAAAGAAGACATAAAAAACTCTTAAAAACAAGTCTTAAAGCTTAATGTACCGTCATTTAATGTTAATTACTTAAAAAACAACCATTAAAGCTATATGTACTATATTTAATGCTATTTATTAATTTTCAATCATTATCTCTAACCATTTTAACTCCCCTAAAATCATTTCCCACTTTAACTTCCATAAAATGACTCTCAGCATAATTAAATATAGAATAAAAATCAAAATTTAAATATAAATATAAAAAATATAAAATATAATTAAAAAAATCTAACATAATATTTTATAAAAAAAATATATATCATCCTAAAATCATTTCCAACTTCCCTAAAATAACTATCAGCATAATTAAATATAGAATAAAAATCAAATTTTAAATATAAAAAGTATAAAATATAATTAAAAAATCTAACATAATATTTTATAAAAAAATTATATTATGAAACCAAAATAAATTACATTATATTATTAAGTCTAAATTAAACAAATTGATATAAAAAACATTATCACTCTCTCACAACCATCCAAAATCGTAATGTAAATCGACAAAAAACAGAAAATAAAATGAAACATTAAAATCGTGATGTATCTAGCTGCATTACACGAGTACACTTCTAGTGATTCTTTAAAATGCACACACCCTTAATATTCAAAAACTAAATTCGGATTACTCACAATAATAATTTTTTCATTCACAAAAATTTGATTGGGTAGTATAAGTGTAATGGGTCATATTGAGCTGGGCCTAAGTAGCTACTTGAAGGCCCATATATATGTGGGTTGACCCAATCTCATCATCTGGACCTGTGAAGCTTACGACAAACACCCAGAAAAGCGACGGACGCCACGCCACTCAATTTCATAACCCCCGTATTCCAAATTGCTTATCTCTCTTCTTCATTCCGGCTACTTTCACGTCCACATACCCGGATAAAATCATCGTCTGACCTCGCTACTTCACGGAATCCAGAAATCATACAACGAAGCTGCCATATTGGTCTCCCCCTTTCAACTGGTGTTCTTACGGTGCATATTCTCCTGTTTTCGTTTTTTCTTTCCTTTTTCTCCTCTTTAAATTTGTCTTTCTTGAACCCCCTTTTGATCGTTTTATAGAAAAAAAACACTTGCTTGTTGCAAGTGTGAGCAAATTTGATTATGTTTGTAACCTGATTGATGAAACGGGTGATGGGTTAGCGGGGTGTTAATTGTTTTTTTTTTGGCCTATTCGGTATTTTCGGAGTTTTGGGATTGTTCTAGAACTAGGGTTTGCGATGAAAAGCCGATCGCATCGTCTGCCGACGATTTCGGACACCCCTGATGACTGGGTGGACGAATCTTGGACGGTGGATTGTGTGTGTGGGGTTAATTTCGATGATGGGGAAGAGATGGTTGATTGCGATGAATGTGGTGTTTGGGTGCACACCAGGTGTTCGCGATATGTCAAGAGTGAGAAATTGTTTGCTTGCGATAAGTGTAAAAGCAAGAAGCTTAGGAAGGAGAGTGAAGAAACAGAGGTTGCACAGTTGTTGGCTGAGTTGCCTACTAAAACATTGAGAATGGACAGCCCGTATCCCATGAGTTGCCCACCTCAGAATCCTTTACAAGTTTGGACCGAGATTCCTCTGCAAGAAAAGGTGCACGTGCAGGGGATTCCTGGTGGTGATCCTGCCTTATTTGGTGGGGTGTCTTCGGTTTTCAGTCCCGAGCTTTGGAAGTGCACAGGATATGTTCCCAAGAAGTTTAATTTTCAATACAGGGAGTTCCCTTGTTGGGATGAAAGGCAGGATGATGGTAACAAAGGCAAGGAAGAAATGGAAAACCGTGCTAGTAAAGGGGCTGATGCTTTGTTTTCGTTGTCAAAGGAGAACGCATTGCCAGCCCAAGTAGCAACTTTTAGTGGCATGAAAACCCCGGATAATGGAGGATGCGATATGGGTCCGCCAACTACTGATAAGAAGAAACAAGAGGTTGAGAATTATGAAGGTAGACGCCAGCACGGTGGTGTGAGAAGGGAAAGGAGCTTACCGAAACCTATTGTGATTCATTCAAGCAACCAAAAGAAAGATGATTCCAGGTTGTTCAAGGACCTAAACAGGAAGAAAAATGGCAAAGCTATGGATAAAGAAGGAGTTTCTAGGAAGAGAGATCTGCATTTTTTTGAATCAGGTATTCTTTTGAATTTTGCACTGTTTAGGATTCTATGTTTTAATGTTTATCTAGTTTTGAGATTTGATGTTGGATGTTAGTATGTTACCTGTATGACTCTGCAAACACCAATTAATAATTTACTGTGAAAGCAAGCTTAATAATACATGTTTACTTTACTATAATACTAGTGTCCACCACGTCAAGTGATGCAAAACAATCAGAACCATACGAAGAAGGCAAAGGTCCTAAGGTTTTCAAGACTGATAAGCAAAGTTCCAAACATGAAAATTCAAGAGCGGATGTGCAGGCCAATCATAAATCAGACGGTTGCCTTGACATGTTCAATACCAATAACAACCCCTCCTCTAGTGGACAACCTTCGGAGAACGTACCTTTTGATGATTCAAGACTAAATCCCTCAAAAGAAGCAAAACAAATGGAAGAAAATGATGGAAATCAAGTTCCTCCAAGTGTTGAGATTTCTCCTCAAACAGAGGATGGCATGGCATCATCACTAAAACACAATCCTATGGAAACTATTACCATGAAAGATGAGGTATGTAACAATGTAATTCATATTTGCAAATATCCGGTAGATCATGGTTTTGAACGTAAGAGTCTGGATCCATCTAAACCTACTCAAAGCTTAAGATACTAGGAGCTGGACCAAGGTTATCATAGCATGATCTTTATCTGTCTAGGTTCACTTTTTTTCCCCAGCTTTTTTAGCCTGCCAATATCATTGTAGGCTGTGGTGAACCCCTAGGAGGCATTCATTAATCTCTCCTGATAGCCTAGCTTATTTGATATGCTTGTGTGGTGGGACTCGTATATTCAAACCAATATTTTCTAGGAACCCTGAAATACAATTAGATCCAACTGCATGGATGCTGCTACGAACTTGATATAAGATTCTCCAGAAACCTAAAGAATCCAGCCTTTCTTTTTTCTAAGGTTATAATGATGGTTGACTTGTACAGAAGCTGTAGCAGTGTCTGTAAATTGAATCTTTCTTTTTTTATTATTAATCTTGATATTAAAAAAAACCTCCTAGGTTGTCTGCTTGGGTTTAACTTTCATTTCATTACCATCTAAACGAACATTAAGAATATATTTCAAATATAACATGGACAAACTTTATCCACCTGCTACCAAAGAAGGTAGAGATGAAGGAACAACATATAAGTTTTTTTTTTGCATATCTGTCATTTGATTTTCCATGATTAATATGTGTGGATATCATGCTTATTAAGTCAATAGCATGAGTTTCTGATTGATATCATGCTACTGCTATGACTTCTAAGATAAGGTGCCATTTAGTAAGTTTAGATCTCTGGATCAATTGCAAATAAGTAACTGTTAACACTACCTACCAACATAGTTTTAAAAATCCCAATCGGGACTCGAGGCGTTTTCCCTTTGCGAGGCGAGGCGTAAGCCTCAAGGCGGTCCGAGGCGTAAGCCTTGAGGCGTGTATATATATATATATATATATATATATATATATATTTGTGTATGTATAATACATAATATATATGTGGAAAACATAATTCCATACCAAATAAAATTCATAAATACTAATAATAAGCAAAACATAATTCCATACCAAATTTTAAATTCATAAGTTCATAACATTTCTTCTAGAGAAGAGGAAATGACACCCCAAAGTGGGTTTTTGTATTTCTAAATAGCTAAAAGTACACTTACTTTTGCTTTTGACTTTTTACCTTTTTAAATAAAAGTACCAAATAATTTTTTTTATATAAAAAGTCATGAGTCTCTCACCAAAGTCTCACCAAAAACAAAAAGTATCTGAGGCTTGCGCCTCACGCCTCAACGCCTCGAGGCACCGCCTCACCGATTGAGGCGTAAGCCTCGTCCAGGGACCATGAGGCTTAAGCCTCAGGAGCGGTTTTGGACCATGAGGCGAGCCTCGAGGCGTAAGCATCAAACGATTTTGAAAACCATGCCTACCAATTTCAACATGGAGAATGGCCCATTTCCAATTTACATAACTTCAAGTAGGAGCTTATAGTAAGATATCGAAGCAAGATGATATCTAGAAGTATAATAAAACGGATAAGAAGAGCAGAGAAATGTGAACAATGAGAAGAATAACACATACCCTCACTAGGGTTTGTCCATGGAGCCACTTGAAACACAAAACAAGGATAATATCACTTTGATAATCTTAGATTCTGTGCAAATATAAAAGTAATATCATGTAATAAACTGGATTCATTTATACTATCAGTACTCTGTACTTGCACTGAACATGAAGAAAAAAACTAACCCCCTTTATTGGCTTTTCGAGTTAACCCCTGGATGAAATGCATTGGTTTACCGTTTATGTTGAGTGCAATTCCAAGAGATCCTAGGTATTTTAGGTTTGAAGCTTCGGGCCTATTTGTTAGCAGGTTAACGAGCTTAATGATACTGACAGCTTATTCGGTCAACTATACATGACTGTTTTCCCAACAAAAAAAAACTTCCCAATCTATACAGACATATCATCCATACAGGCTTAGGGGCTGTTCGGATTGTAGCTTAATGGGCTGTATAACCTATATAGCTTATTCGCTCAGTCATAAGTGGTTGTTCAGTTATGGCTTAATATGGAAATTAATAACTTATTCGGTCAGCTAGAGGAAGGCTCTTGTTTACATTCAGCCGGCCCTTTTCCCTCACTACCCTTGGAAAAAATAAGCCTCCTCCTCCAGAGATCTATTGCTGCTGCTCCTTCTCCTCTTGCCCTCACAAATCGACCCTCTCAAATCGGTAAGATTATGCTACAAATTGACCCTCTCAGGCTCTCGAATCTGTTCTCCATCTGCACTGTGTCTCCATTGTTGCAGAAATGAAGAAACATGGATATCGCTTCTTCATCTGTTCGTGACCCCTCCCTCATCTGTTCTTCATCTTCTGAGTTTTCTTGTTGGTTTCCTTCTGGTTCAAACCCTCGGACCAACGTTTTTTCTGGGTTTCGTTCTGGTTCAAACCCTCACTCAATGAACAGCCCCTTTAGGGTTCGAATTCAGTTTTTGATTTAGGTTTCTGATTGGTTTCAAATTGTATTGAGTACGATTTCTGATTTTTGGTTTCTAATTGAGTAAGATTTCTGATTGGTTTCTATTGATTGGTTTTTATCGATTGGTTTCTGGTTTTGAGTTTCAAATTGATTACGATTTCTGATTTTTTGGGTTGATTTTGATCTATAGATTGGTTAGGAACAATCGATTTGTTTAGTGGTTGAATTGAGTGTTCAACGTAAAACAAAGGGCAAAACAGTCATCTTCACCATTCAGGCTGTTTATTTGCAGACCAACCAAACAGCAACTTATCAAATATCATAGAGACAGGTTTATCAATACAGACAACTTTATCCGTAAAGGACTCGATGGAAAACGAACCGAACAACCCTTTAATGGAAAACCAACCAGACGGCCTCTTAGAATCTTTGGTTCTAGTTTTTTGGTTTTCCCCATATACTTCCTCACCATAATCTGTCCTGTGTTGAATAGGATTTAGATACCACTTCCGTCATGCTATATTTTAACTCTGTTACTCTGTATGTATATATTTAATTCTGTGTGCATTACATTTAAATGTGTCTGTTAGAGGAATTCATGTTCAAATTGTAGTGGGTCACAGATTTTTATTTGAAAGGCGAGTGTAACAATGGGATTAGGAGCAGGTTTGGATCGAGCTCGAGCTTAATTGTTGTAGCAAACACGGGAACTGATGATTTTTTATCATTGCATGGAACTGATTTTCACATTTCATCTAACACACAAGTTAGAGCTTATTGCACTTGTTCCTACAGAAATGGATATAGAAGAAAGAAGTTTCTTTAAAGTACAAAATATTTTTAATCTTTTTGTTGCTTTTGACCGTAGTTGGCTTCTATATATATTTTTTAAATGCATTGAGGTGTCATATTGTTTTAATATTCTTTTCCAGGTTGGCCAGGACGTCGTTGATGATGTGAATGACAATGGAACAAGTTGCAGTAGAAGTAATGGAAATCGGTCTAACACTAACGATCTAGAAAAAGTGGACTTGCCCCCAAAAAGCGAACTCCATGCCAGTCCATTGCGATCAATTGAAGTAAAAGCAGTAGAAACCAATCGTCCCGGAAAGACTTCTAATTCTGAAATTTTTCATAGTGATGTAAAGTTGGATAGCTCCAAGACCGTGTCCCAAGTTGCAAGGATTTCTAATGACCCTTTATCTGCAAGTTCTGAAGTCAAGAAAGAAACTGTATCTGTGTCACAGATCCATAAGGTGCAAAATGTTGACAAAAGCCTACCACACGTAGATGGTCAAGTCGATGAACTTGACGAACCACTCTGTGGCCCCAGTCAGCCCAAGGGCATGAAGGGATCAGAAAATTCCACTGTAGCTCGGGGTTCTTCAGAATTTAAACATGCACCTGGACCCCCAGAAGTCCCATCCAAATCACATGGAACAGTTAGAAGTCCTTCAGGAGCACCTAATCAATGTAAAGTAACGGTATCAACAGTAGTGAAATCTTCTGTTGGAAAACCTTCTTCAAAACCATCTGTTCCTGATAAGGCGAGATATTCCAACACTGATGATCGCAACTCAAGTGGCAAACAGAAGGGAGCGTGTGATAATAACAGCAAGGGCAGAAAAGATAATGCTATTGAATCACCGCGGATTGGAGATGCTAGTGAGAAGCCTAAGAAATCAGTAAAAGACCTTCCAAAATCATTGTCTACATCTGCGCTAAAATCATCACATTTGAGCAAATCCTCACATGCTCCTGTTTCCAAGAAGAACTCATCTGATTCAAAGGACCCTGCAATCGTATCGTCCTCTAAAAATTCTTCAGTGCAGATAGCTGCTACCCCAGATTCTGGTGACTCCACCAATTCATTGCGAAGTGAGAATGGTGCACTTGAACAGAACAAAAGTACTTCAGAGTTATCAGTAAGAGGTGAAAAGATCAATCAGTTAAATAGACAGCTTGCACCGAAAAACAATCCACCACATGTTCACCCCCTTCCATCTACCAACCCACCTGCAACTTTAAGTGATGAAGAGGTATGGATAACCATGGATTTTTCATTTTAAAGAATTGAAATATCCTTAAGTATCTTCCACTTGAATATGATGTTTCTGTTTTGCAATATGTTTCCCTACAGCTTGCTTTACTTCTTCATCAAGAACTCAATAGTTCCCCTAGAGTCCCTCGTGTGCCACGAATGCGCCATGCTGGAAGCTTACCTCAGTTAGCTTCTACTACACCTACAAGCACGCTAATGAAACGAACATTATCTTCTGGAGGAAAGGATAATGGATTGGTAAGTTTCTTTGACTTAAATGTTTTTGGAGCACGTGTCTAGATTTGTTGTAGGTGCAGCTGATCTCATTATGGAAAGATTTGGATAGGTTTCAAGAAAGAAAAACAAGGATTTAGCAAATAACGGGCCAAGCAATTCTCGCGAGGTTGATGGATCAAAGAAGGTGGATAGGCTGTCGTCTCTGCCCAACTCAAGGAGGCATGACCTTGTGAAAAATGGATCGGCTAAAGCTATGCACCATGTTGATAAGAGTGCCCCTCCTGCCTCAACAACTGTAAGCAGTGGTCCGTCTTCTTCTAATGAGGCTAATGAACACAATATGTCCTCCACACGCACTTCACCTCAGAACGCTTCTGATGATGAAACAGGTGCAATTGGGGTTCCTACCCATCGCACTTTACCAGGTCTGATTACATAACAGAATCAATATGTTCGACTGTTTATAGATGTTGTCATCCGATGGTAGAGATATAAATTTTTGACATGAGATGTATTTTCTGTGACATTTCTCTTATTCTTTTTTTTCTACTTTAGGCTTGATTGCTGAGATTATGAGCAAAGGCAAGCGGATGGCCTACGAAGAACTCTGCAATGCAGTTCTGCCGGTATAATTGCTCATTAGGATATGCTTTTATTGTTGGTTCTTCAATTTTTGCATGTTAATGATCATCTACTCGTTTTTAGCATTGGCCCAACTTGCGTAAACATAATGGAGAGCGTTATGCATATTCAAGTCACTCGCAAGCTGTTCTTGATTGCTTGAGGAATCGGAGTGAATGGTCCAGATTGGTTGATCGTGGTCCTAAGGTATGCGCTCAACCACCCTTGTATTCATTGTACAAGATCCTTCGTCTACTTGCTGTGAATTTTGAAGGAAATATTGTAATACCCCATAGCCCAAAGCAACATGTTGGCCGAGTAACCTTCAAGTCAACTTAAAATCATGGTGGAAGTTATTGGTAGCCAACAAGTTTGAGCTTATAAAAGAAGCTCAAAAATCTAATTTTCTATCCATGTGGGATGGGTTTCTAATTATTTTGCATGCATGGCTTTAGTTTAGTCATATTGAACAGTTGAATACTTGTGTTTTCAGACAAACGCAGGTAGGAAGCGACGCAAGTCTGAAGCTGATGCACAGAATCTGGAATCAGAAGAGGACGATTATAGCACAGATAGAAACACAAAGGACGTAGATAGCAAGAGTTTAGAGTCCCAGCGGAGTGGAAAGCAAAAGGCACGAAAGCACAGGCGCCTTGCTCTACAGGGAAGAGGAATCAAGGATGTTAGGAGGAGACGGAAAGCGGAAGTTCTTAGTGATGATATTGATTCTTCTTCTGATTCTAGCGAAGAAAGTGCGTTCAGCGATGAAGGAGAAACAAACGAAGCCTCTGCTAGCTCAGATGAGATGGGAACAATGAGTTGAACGTAAAGGACCATTTGGCGATTACCAAATCATTCATGCTTTCCTTCATCTATCTGTTTGTAAGTATGGAAACAATGTTTGCATTATGAACTAGTTAGCATCAGAAACTGCGTCGTGTATCTTAGCATTAGATTTTGCCATAACTGTAAGGTAGGAGGATAGAACAGTAGTAACAGTAGTGTGAATGTATTAATTCAGCTGACTGATGATAAGGATGTTTAACTGGAGTTTGTATTCCTAATGATCCAAATCCAAATTGGTTTACAGAATTTATTAGATGTTGTATACTATCAAATATCTATAATCTTTCCTTTATGGGTAATTTATGTTTCTGGTTTCTTTAAAATTTGATATTTGAACAAAGTCGTTCCGTCTCTTTGCCAACTGAGCTACATATATCATCATACATGCATCATATGATTCCAATGAAAGAATTGTAATAACAAAGCTTCTCTACCTGCTACTTTTCTACCTCCATTACAAATGGTTTTAAAGATTCCTTCCTCCCTACCTCTTTATTCCACTTTATTTGCCTTTGATTGTATCATATTTAAATAAAAATCTGAGCTGGGGATGATGGCTTTTCATAACAATGAAATCAAACACACAGCCATTAATGATATGATTCTGATGCTGATGCTCCTACAGGCAACTCTTTCCTGGAAAAACAGATAAAGATGACATCTTGCTTCAGTTTTGGAATAAAAAGATTCTTCATGGTTATGGTTTAACAGTAAACCAAGAAAACTTTATAAAAGGAATGAAGGGTAAAAGAAACTTACCGCCGATGAGATTGACATATACCCGCTGGAGGGGTTCTCCAGCGGCAAAATATACGACGGCGCATTCGTTCCAGAACTGTTGCTGCCGGAATTGGAAATCCCTGAGAATCCGAGATTGTAAGCTGGAGTTCCATCGGGCTTAAATAAACCATAGTTCCTTTCTGAAGTTGGTCCCGGCTTTAAGTTCTCGTTGAACATAGCGAAAACGAAGATATCCAAATGCGAGTTCGGCATTGCTGGCGTTCCTTTCTTCTGACTCACCACCTTCAATAGGTTTCCGTTGTACTTCTTAGCATTTTCCGGCGTCGCTCCGACCTCGTCATTGTCTCCCTTGGATGGCCACCCGGTTTCCGATATCTGAACTGGAAGAGTCTTGTATCCTAAAGAACCCAGAGCTGCATACACAGCATCAATCTGAGCAAACAACATGTTGTCGTAATGCAGATTGTTGCCGGAATCAACAATTCCATCGTTGGGCTGAAACAGAACGTAATCCAACGACACTTGCTTCGGATTAGCCTTGTATGCAAAGAAAGGATAAGCATTGATCAGGAAAGGCGAGCACGATCTCGAAAGGAAGTCCAAAATGGGAGAAAGACACCCTTTTAAGTCTTCCCGGAAAGCTCCCGACGACGGCGGATAAGACGTTTCAAGCACGGCGAGCGAATGTGCGGTGGTGACGGTAACCTGACGATCCAATTTGAGATTAACAAGAGCCGTATGAACATTCTGCATCGCCGGAAGTAAGCAGCTGGAAAGAGAGGTATCGTTGAACGTCAAAACTTCATTCCCGACGGCAATGGAGGTGATTTTCGTCGCCGGAAGGTAAACTTGAACGTTGCATTTGACCCATGATTGAGCAGTATCTAAATCTTGCATTTTCGATAAATACTCATTACCGAGACCGACGATGAACTCGACGTCGGTGCCGGCAAACGCCTTGAGGACTTTAGGATCGGCATCATAGAGCTTGACCCGATCGGCACCGATGGATTTCACTAACGGAACCACTTTTTCCGGTGACGGAAGATTGTTGGCGATCTGGCCGTAGTTGATTCCAATCGAAGACACTAACATAACGGGAAAGAGGAGGAGGAGCACGGCGGAGGAGTGGAGGAGATGGGTGGTGAAATCCTCCATGGATGAGTGGACGGCCGGTGATCCAAGTGGAAGTAATATTCAAGATAAGCCAAGTGTTCCTACATTAGCTTTTGGACAAAAATTCCCTAACGAAAAGAAACAGATTTTGATGTGGTTTTCTTGGCTACGTTGCTTCTATCATACATAAATTATTATATAATAATAATAATAATAATAATAAATAAATAAAAGAAGGGAATAATTGAAGAGCAAGAAATGAGTGATGGTCATTTGATATTGGCTGGCACACTAGACGATTGCCTTTTTAATGAATTTCAAGTGCTAGTATTTAATATTTGATGGACGTATATCTGTAAATCGACCTAACTCGATATCTCGGGTGTTCTAACAACACGTTTTCGATGAACAAATGTAAAAAGTAAAAAAAAAACACGTGAAAGAAATTGGAGCGATCGAAGGGAAATTTTGAATCTTTCGACATTTGGTTGAGGCCAAGGGCCAAATCGAAGCTTTAAGTTGCATAATGTCATTCATATATGCTTTTATTATTGTTCTTCTGTGTTAGATTATCTGTAAATATTTTGTGTAATGTTATGCATTAATATTTTGGAGTACAAGTGTCTCATCTCATAAATAGGATAACAAGGTTTGGTTGAAATGTGTTGCCAATAATTTGTTGATATTAGCATTTAGCACCAAGTGGTAACCTTTTTCATCAAGATTATAGTTTTGGAAATTTGATTATTTGAGTAAAAGGCTAAATACCGGCAACCTTTCTGGCCCTGCACGGAACCTTAGAAATCATACGAAAAAGTATTTCAGGACTGACTTGACAACTGAGGCTAGCGGAGGGATTTTAACATTCTAAAAGGGTATATTGTAGTAAAAAATGCCGTTTTGTCTCGTTATTTTTACCAATCGTTTGAAAGAAAATCTAGGAGGATGTAGAATCCAAGGTCTTGGGACTCCGGTTTATAGGTCGGGTCATTAGTTCGAGTATTCTGAGAACCACTAGAAATTTCCTTACCGTTATCAATAAAACCTTGTGGGATTGTGGGACTAGACAAGATGCACAAAAACCGGCTCAGTTCAAGAATTCTCAGGAGAGCTATCAAGAATTTTCCTTACTGTTATCTTCAGGATCTCGTGTAAACGTACAAAAACTGACCACGACACCTACAATTACAGTTACCGATAGGGAAAAAAAGTAATGTTTCTTGGTTGCCATTATACAAAGAACATTTTCCTACTAAACATCTATCGAATGAAGTTTGTTTGTCAGAATAGGAACGAGGATGCTGAGAAATAGAAATGAGTTCCATTTTGTCGAATAATATTTTAATTGTCGGGTATTCAGTAACGACTCATTCCATTGCATCAAACCATGGAATGATTTCCATTTCCATTTCCATTTCCATTTCCAACCCATGCCCAGGTGGGTTTCAAAGATCCAATACCATCTTCTGCTCTATGATTACAAAGAACACATGAAAGATTTACTTGAACAAGATCCTTAAAATCCAAGAGTACCATTTCCAAAACACAGTATTGATTCCTCTGTAATTTCAACTATCAATGAGATGATATTTGCTACAATAATTCATCTATGAACCATTGGCAAGAGACATTAAACATCATACAGTTTTATAGAAAGAATAATCCCACCAAGAGGCCTGGAAATATAATTGATGACACATACATTAACCATTACAAACAGATGATCAAATAAAGATTTCAAAGAGTAGCCATTTGATGACACATACATTAACCATTTCAAAGAGTAGCCATTTGCAGAGGTTCATTTAGGAACCTTAAATATTTGAGAACCACCAATTTCATGTAGTATTCATAATGAATAACCTTGAATACTCATGGCATTCATCATGAATACTAGCAGAATCATAGCAGGCAGTAAGTAATGGGTTCTTCCAAAACCATATTTTCTTCACTAAATCAAGTGTTTGTTGATCTGAAACTACACCACAAAGCTATGCAATGTCTGAATCCATAAAAAGTTACAGAAAAAGATGTCGATAATGCTCAAATAGTAAAACATTTGGCGCCCAACAAATTGGGATCTTAAAACTCATAAAGAAAAGAAACAAACCACCCCCATCACACCAAATCAAAACGTCACAATCCTACAACCAATTGTTCCTCTTCCTAATTTTTAAAAAAGAAAGAAAAGAAAAGAAAAAGATTGCAACTTTGGCATGAAAAATCAATAGATGGTTGAAAATGGTAAACCTAGTACAGCCTCTGTCACCTGTGGGCTGTCACCAATGTCTCGATGAACCTTAACCCATCGAATCTTGGTGCGAATTTCTCCTTCTCTAAACTGCTTTCTTCGATTCTTCGCCCTCTCAATTCCTATCAAACCACACAAATAATTACATCAATCTTCTTCTGGTTAACCGAATAGATTATATATAATTTGCAGTCGTATAGCAATGTAAAATTTGGGGGAAAACGTGATGTACCTGGGCATTAGGGTTTGAATGAGAGGTGGAGAGAGCAGCTGTGGATGCAGCGAGAAGAGATGCGACGACGGTTGAACATGAAACCTTCATCATGTTGATAGGACGAAATCCGACGAGCAACGCCGGATCTCGATGATTTTTTATGGTATCTTGTTCAACACCCTAAACCAGGATGGAATTGAATGTCCCTTTTTATATATCGATTTGGGGATTAAACCCGATTTAATTCTGTTTTGGGTTCCGGCTATTCGGTCGTGTTTTTGATGCTTCCAATGTCCCTTTAAATTTACGGTTCGATTGAGTTTGAGTAAAGTTTGTGTAACATTTTTGAGCAAATTGTATCAAAATTAAATTATATAATATTATTTATTTTATCGGGTAACATTTTCGACCATCAAAACTGATTATTGGTAAATGTTTGTTACCCGATAAGTGTTAATCAGATAAGAGTCTTCTCCCTCACTCATTAAGTAAGAATCTCGATCTTTGTTATACTTCTTACCAAATGAAATTCTTGATCATAAGCAAGTTCATCCGGTAGGATAAGTGACATGTGGTAATTACATGAAAAACGTTTGGTAAACATTTCATAAGTCTACCTTTGTTTTTAGTTTGTAAGATAAAATATCATTTTTAATAACCAACTTTCAAACCAAAACAGAATTAATTTTGTTTTCTTTAAACATTAATTTAGTTATTTTATCCTTTAAATAAGATTTTTTAAAAGTTGGTTTCTTAGAATTAAGGTTTAGAAACATGGTTCATAAAAAAAAAATGAAAATAAAGTTGGTTTGATTTGTATGTAATTTTCTTGATATTATTTACTATAACCATCACACTTATAAATACAAGATAATTTACAATGATGTTTGATATAATAATATTAAAATTATATCAATCATCGAACAATTTAATTTACAATAATCATATTTCAAGGTAAGATGCTTCTTCACCTCTTCGGAGATCATGTTTCTGGTTGCTTCTCTTTTCCTTTGTTACTTGTGCCTACTTGTGAGATGCATGCTTAAAGTGTGAGTTTATAGCTTAATAAATTGATAGATCCTGTGATCACAAGTCACAACTTGAAACAAATCGACATATATAGTTCAAAGAAAGTCGTGCAAATTGCAGAGCCCCTAGCAATGTTTGGCCCTTCACCTGTGTGTGAAATCATGCGAACAATGTATGTCCTTAATACAGATCCTGTTAACTTGACAACAACAGTAAAAGTTGAGTCTACAGACCATAAAAGTGGTTGTATTTACTTAAGTGATCAATTATTGCTAATGTAGCATTCCTTCCACAAGAACGTGATAAATGTGTCCTGAAATCCATAGATATTGATTCATATTATGTGCCTGAAATTAGAAGGGGATGTAACAATCCTTGAGTTGAGGGTGGGGGCTGAGCATCGGGCGGGTTCGGGTGGGAAAATCAATAACCCGATCAGATTTCGGATATGAAAACCAAGCCCCAAACTTTAGGTTTCGGATTTCGGATTACTACAGGTTCGGCTTTGTCGGGTTTCGGGTTGGGTTCGGTTGGATTTCAGGTATAATTATATTCAAAAAATTTATAATAGTTGATCGTTTTTGACAATAAACTCAATTGCTTGAGAGGATTGATAAATTGATAGTAGATTTAGTCTCTAGAAAAGACTACGACTATTAGAATTTAGGATTTTTGAAAGATAATTAGAAAATAAATATATTTATATAATATATACATGTCGGGTTTTCGCACGGGTCGGGTGGCGAGAAATCAAACCCATCCTGAACCCAAATATCCCCCAAAAATTCAGGTTTCATATTTTCATATTTCGGGGCATTCGGGTTTTACACAAACACCTCATTTTCGGCTCGGGTTTTACACACCCCTAGTTGAGGGGGTTAAAGTGGTTTAACTTGTTGACATAGGGCACACCACAGATAAAAGCCTTGACATCTCTTACATACTAGACTAGAAAGAGATTCGTGTTAAGGTATGCTAAATTACCGACGGTGATGGAAGGAAGAATCAATCCCGATTAGGATTATGCTTATGAAAATGAGTACATTGCATACACTATGTTGTTCAAAGTCATAGAGATGATCATGTATTTTTTGCAATAGTTTCAAATAAGGCCTAGGAGTAGCCATGAACATTATAGTGATAGAGTCAAGGCAATTACGAGGCAATAAATTGCTTGCAAAACAAAACAAATATGCTTTATAAGTTGCGACAAAGAATTTGCGGACCTATTATGTTTACTTAGTTATATATCACTGTAAAATTGAACCCAATTAATTTTGAATTCAACTTCGTTGATCGAGTTTGAGTAATCTTTAATTGTTGATGATCAATTTGAATACAAAGTCAAGCTCCCAAAAGTAATGACAACAACAACTTATGTCATACTCCAAAACTCGAGGCTATGAATTCTAATCATCACATCAAATATGACATTTCAAGTCATTCCATCATACAACTGAAACTTAATAACATAGTCATCATCACAAAAGAAAATTAAGTCATGCATCAATCCAAAATAAATGACTATTCTAAGTCTTGTGGTTTCATCAACTATTTGTCTTCCCTTAAAGAATCCACCGACTAAAATACCTGATATGTATACCTATATCAACTATAAATTTAGTGAGTTCATAGTTTCAATAAATATGCATATAGATTCAACAACGTATTTTCTAAAAGAATCATTTCACCAAAACATGCTTGTTGATAAATCTCATTTTGAGTGTTATTCACACTTTATTGGTGTTTTTTATTCATTTTCAGTGTTTGTTTTCCCTTTATGTGCTCATGTTTCCCCTTTTTATTTATTTATTTTCTTCTGGAGTTGTTGAGGATAAAAGTTTGTGTTTTGATCAGTCTATATGTCATTTGTGAGCTGGTATGCCATTATGGCTACAGTATTAACATTGCGCCAAATAGCAACTTCAAAGATTTTGCAGCTGATTTTATTTCCAATTCAGTGAAATGAAGAGCAAGCATAGACAATGGTCAACTCTAGGATTTTCATGGAAGAGGAGGAAAAAGAAGATAAAGGAGATCAAGAGAAAATAGAGGAAGTGGACACCATTGAGAGGTCCCTCTCATCTCTCAAGTCTCTTTCAAAAGGAAATCAAGACAAAATGAGGAAGAAGACAACCCGTGCAAGGTCCCTTGCATCTCTCTCAAGTCCCTTTCCCATTTCTCTCATTCTTCACCTATTCAAAGGAATGTGAGAATTCATCTTAGGAGAGGCATTTGAACCTTGAACTAATGTAGAAGCTTAAGGCTTAGCTTGTATTCATTTTCTTAGTTTAGATGTAATTTATTTTTGCATTTCCATTTCTTGTTCAATTAAACTTTGAGTACTTCTTTTCTTCCATTATGTATTCTCTTTTAAGCATTAGCTAAACCCCCCCCCCCCCCTTTCGGTGTGGGTGTAAGCCAAATCCAAGAGGTAAAATGTAACACTTGGGTGTTACCACTTTTTGCTAACTTCTCGGTTTGCTCATTCAAGTTGAAGCTTTAACTCAACACGAACAAGTTGATCACTTGTGTGTATATCTTTGACCCAGAGATGGGCAGATTCAGAATATGGCTTGAATGATGCAAGGAGGTTTGAGAAAATCCTCAATAATCACATAGAGATATGGGTTTTTGCATAATCATTACTAATGTTCAGTTGTCAATCGAGTTAATGTGTTATAGATATATGCACATCTCTCCATATTGGCGGATCTAAGATCTTCAATATCTACTTAGTAGGGTTGGCAAACCGAAAGTTAGAATTTGTGGCCACTTTGTGGCGAAACCGTGGCCACATCCTACATGACATAGCTTCGAGAGGAGGAAATCGTGTGGGGATATCTTGTGATCGGTTTTGTCAACCATTTAAGTCACTATCATACTCTCGGGGAAAGCTTACACCCATGCTCACTTTTTAATACTTTTTAATTTATATCACCAATATTCTCTAAAAAAATCAATTTTATAAAATCTAACTTTGCACTGAAAGTTCGTGAAAATCTCAGATTCTTAGTAAGACCAATCCTTGTGGGTACGATTTTTGGTATCTTACCATTATATTACTTATAAGCGAACTCAATAGCTGGTGTGCACTTGCACTGCTATTGTGACACATTTACGTGTGGGTATTTTTGCTACCAAGCTTTTGGTGCCGTTGACGGGGATTGGCTTATTTCTAAAGTTTCTTGAGTTATAAATTGAGTTTTTCATTGGTTTTTCTTTCACCATAATGGAAGGTTTTAGTTGGGATGCCCCTTATTATAATACTTTTGATTATTATTGGGAACAACATCCTAATTTTGTTACAAATATTCAAGATGATGGCATGTATACTTCACTTGCGCCTCCTTATCAAGATTGGAATGGCATGTATTTCAATACATTTGACCAATCATGGGAGGAGCATGTTGATTATTCATGTGATTTCCATGTGTAACACCCGTAATATTCCAAGTAAATATTTCATGTTTTAACAAGTGTTTTCCTTAGATGAACATGTTTAATTAAGTGGTAGGGTTTGTCCTCAGCCCCTAAACCTAGTCGTAGAGCTTCCCGTCTAATCGCTCGAACCTTTGGGGATCGGTACCACCTTCGTGATAGTGATCGCGACAATGCCCATGGGCACAATCGCTATGTCACAGTCGTCGGGGCCCAAGGGCTTACGGTACACCTTGCGCGAGAGTGACGGCGAGAGTGACATGTGTCACAATCGCTCCTCCACACCCACTCTCAGTACGTCCTCGACAAGAGTTCCATATGGCACAATTGCCCATGTGGTGAGTCGGGATTAAAACTCTTTATGGCAGACTTCTTCCTCATTTATTACACACATCGGTTTTGGAAACGATTTCACAGCCTTAGGTGCAATTTTCTCCATCCTCCAACCTCCCTCTTCATAAATGCTAACCTAGGGTTTGTTGAGAACTCTATTGGATCATCAAGGACTCTTGGGAGCATTTATTGTGAACCAAGTATCAAGCACTCACATCATCACCTCCAACCTTCTAGGGTTTTGCTAACTTTTCTAGGTTTTTGATCAAAACCTAGATTGTGAGTTTTCTAAACACTTTGTTCAAACTTGATACTTGTGAATACGTGTAACACCCGTGATTTTGGAAACCCTTAACCCATACGATCTTAACCGTATGGCCACCATTATGGAGATTTAGGAAGGTTTTATTTTCTTATTGTAGTGGAACCATTGAGGATCGAATCGGGCGCGAGAAACAGAAGGAAAACGAAGAAATGGAGCCCCGCGGCCTAGTGCGCAGCCTTGGGTCACAGTACAAACCGCACAAGTCGCTGTGGTCGACAAGGAGGATACGCACAGGATTCCCCGCGGCCTCAAGCCACGAGCCAAGCCGCGGGAAGGGTCTGGACGTTTAAGAATCGGGATTTTTGGGGTTTTCTTCATTTGGTGTTATCTCCTTCACCCTTGGTCCGATTTTGGTGATTCTTGAACCTAGGGTTTCGTCTTTTGAAGCTTTTCAAGTTGAGGTAGAAGAGGATTGATGATCTTGGGTTGATCCAAGGGTTTATGGTCAAGGTAATATTCCCATCCTTTCTTCTAGAGGCTAGGGTTTGATGTCTTCCATCATCTTCCTTACATCCTTCAATTTTGGTGTGATTTTGTTAGCTTTGTGGTAAAGGAAACCTTGTGGAGGTGTTGGATCTAATATCTAGAGAGATTTTTTGGAGGTTTCAAACCTTCATCAAAGGAGGCTCACATTTTAGGGTAAAACCTAAATTTAGCCTAAATCTAGCAAGGTGAGTTCAAATTTATTTGTAAAAACGTTGTACATGCCAAAAATGTCTATTTTAGAGTATTTATGTGTTTCACATGATTATTATAAAATGTTGAAATCTTTGATGAGTTTTACTATTTGAACAAATAAGATTTTATAAATCTTGTGAAACACCATATTTGGGATTTTTAGGCATTTTGATAAATAAGTCATAAATGAAAGGGTTTTGATGATTTATTGCATAAATGGAGATTATTTGGTTAAAAGGCACTCTTAGCGTTTGTTTTGGAAAAATGCTTAATTTTGTGTTATGGGACGTTTTTGAAGGAATAAATGGTATAAATTCATTTGAAAAGTAATTTGTCCCAATCTAAACTATGTTGGAGTGTATTCATGTATTTTGGAGCCTGTGTTTGCGTGACGCGAGTCGATTGTATTTTATTATTTGGGGACCGTTATTTGTTGGTCAAAAAGGGTTTTGAGCACTTTAGCTCGGTGTTGACTTAAAAGAGTCTTGGGGACAATTGTCCGGTTTTAATGGCTCAGTGTAGAGTCCAGTTATGATTTACATGTTAATGCACCTTGTTGCATATTGATGTTAATTACATACTCGAGTGCGTTGGTCATTCTTGTGTAGTCATATAATGTTAGACTGTGTTGCATTGGATCCATTGACATGTAAGTCAGTCTGTTTTAGTAGTCAATTGGGTATTGCGGGGAGGTAGGCACTAGGACCTCCGCCACTTGAAGTAATGCCTTAGAGGTAGTCTTTAAGTGTGTCGGGCCTTCGGAGTGGAATTCATTGTAATGTTCACCAAGGTCAACCGACTCTTGAGGTGAAACTTGTTAAGAAGTCGTAGGGACATTTGGGTTTTTATGTCATGAGGTGTCATGCGATTAACGTTGTAAGAGTGGCATAATTTTGTGTTCCTCCACTCTCAACGGATATGGGTATCCTCCGTCGTTGGCCAATAACATTGTAATTATTAACGCCTTACTTTATTATCGTTTGGCTTATGTGGTTGACTGTAAATGATGACCTTAATATTGGATTCCCTCCTCGTATATTAAGGTTTGAATGAAATATGTCATTCCCACATTTTGATATTTGGATTCCTTCCATTTTATGGTCGCGTGAGTATTGGGCCTAGTGTCTGTGTTTTCGGTGACGTATTGTATATGTGGGTCTTTTTACCATGACTTATGGGTTGAGTATTTTGCCCCACCCATGCTTAGGTGTTTTGGCATACAACGTTTTATCCACATTTCTTAAATTGGGAGTCAATTCCTATTCTCGTTGTGAGTGAGTTTTGGGTTGCACCATTTTATAAAGGATGTTTTGTAATGAGGTGTTCATCTTTGAAAATGCATGATATTGGAAAAGAGTCGTCTCCAAGTTTAAAATAAATCATTTGAAAGATTATGATTTTAAGTGGAGTTCATTCCTTTTAAAGATATATTTGCTCATGTAAAACTCTTGAACTCACTAGGCGTTAGCCTAACCTTTCTATTTATCAGCATGTGCAACAGGCTTCGTTTGAGAATAGTTCTAGTGACACTGCGAAGAGAGAAGTGCTAGTTGTGTGCTCGAGGAGTGAGTGGCTTGGTGAAGTCTTCCGCTTTGGTTTTGTGAAGAGCAACTTGTATTGGGGTTATGTAGCACCCGGCTTCGGTTTAGTCCTTGTATCTTATTGAAGTTTATATTTGTTAAGGTTAAATATTGAATTTTAACTTGAGGTATATTGAGTTTTGATTCGTAGGAGGAAGTTTTGTCCCTCACTTGATGTCATTTCGAAATTTTAAATTAGTTGCTCTTACCAAATTTGAGGGTGTTACAATATGTGTTTTCCATTGTTCCTTGTTTTATTTGGTAAAGAACTACCTTTGGAGATAAGGTATCCACCTTTCCCATTGTGATGAGTTCGTGGATATTTTGGATGAGAAATATGGTTTTTAACTTCTTGATGATAACAAACATTTTGTTGACATTACATATGGTTATTTGGCATTTTTATGATAATACCCAAAGTTTAAGGTTTTGACCTAATTTTGGATATTTGCTTCAATATGTGTTAAGTTGATTTTTATGTGATTGTATCTTGGCATTGAACCTTCATGAACATGAGTTATAACTTTATGGTTTGAAAAGTATTCTTATGTAGGGATATGTGATTAATAGGAACTTGTTGGAATATTACATGGAGGCACATTGTAAAGTGGGTGGTAATTAAATCACATATTGCGTATGATGGTATGGTGCATATATTTACATGGATTAAAGGTCTCAGGGCCAAATTTGGAATATTGGATGAACCAAGTTAAGTAGACACTAGGAGGACATAGTCTTGGGTGCCACCATGTGGGTATGCACCTAGACCTCCGCCATTCGGGGCAATGCCTTTGTTGTACCCTCAGATGTGTCGGGCCTTTTTGGTGTCACTCTTGGTAGTTGACACTAAGGTATCTC
Organism: Arctium minus; assembly: GCA_954870635.1. Taxonomy (NCBI): domain Eukaryota; kingdom Viridiplantae; phylum Streptophyta; class Magnoliopsida; order Asterales; family Asteraceae; genus Arctium; species Arctium minus. The sequence goes on from OX941085.1 coordinate 43,329,494, forward strand.
GACTCTTTGGGTGGAACTTGATTAGTGTTATGGGTCTCCCCCATTGACTCCAACTAATAATGCACGGATTAATACTCTTGTTGTTATTGCATCAATATTGCATGTTACTATTTGTTCAACTCAGTAGGCTTTTTGGCTAAACATTTGTTTGGTGTCGACATATATCTCAGGTTCTAGCGGCGCTGGGCCTAAGAAGGCTTAGTTGTGTATAGTGTGAGCTTGGGGGAAGTGTGCTTTTGGGACACTGACATTGGAAAACCATTCTTCGAGTAGAGGCGACACCCCTTTTGTAATCTTATTTCTGTTTAGGAATTATATTAGATGGTTGTCGTTTGTTTTCCGTTATATTACGAACTTGTAATTAAATATGTGTTATTTTCTTACCCCACTTTTGGGAGTCTCATGTTATGGCAATATATACCACATTTCCATTTTTAGAAGTTTTTGTTTATCCCAATTTTTGGGGTGTTACACCAAGGGACCAATCCTTACTATAAATTCCCGTCTTTGTTCCCAACTACTCACCCGAGAATTTTTTTTGAACAACCCGAGCCATCGCACTATTTTGAAACTATTTCCCACGCTTAATTGAAAGTCCTACAATTTTTTTGGAAAAATGTTTACATCATTTTTTATGCCTTGAGCACTAAGATGGGACAACTAGTCAGCGAGTCAGTGGCGGATCCAGGAAATTTATAGAGTGGGGGCACTTATGCAATTAAACTAACAAGTACTAATGTACCATATGATTATATTTAATAATAAGTGATTACATAAGTTGATTTCTACGAGTTTTTATCATCTGAAAACGAGTCATTACATCTTGATTTGTAACCTTAGCAAGTACTTTTTTTTCTACGACACAAATTACACACAAATTCAAAAGATCTTCACAGATTCGATTGCGCAAAGCTGACTTCACAAACTTCATTGCAGAAAAGCATCTCTCAACTATTGCGGTTGCAACAGGCAAAACCAATGCAAGCTTCAATAATCGATAAACCAAAGGAAACACAAAGATGTTTCCTTGTTTCGATCATCACTCTACCTAGCTCGGATATACCTTTCAAGTTAGCTAATAATTCATCATGTTGGACATTATCAATGTAGAGTTTAAGTTGGTGCTCAAGAGTTGTTCTTTCGTCATTGTTAAGATCATCAGGATAAAACTCTGTCAACCTTAGTAATTTTGATGGGTCAAAGTCACAAAATGAGTAATGATGATTCAAAGCGGTCATATACACGTGAGCAATTTGGAACTTACCTCATCAATACTGTCACCAAACTCTTGAATTTGCATATCTATAACTATGTTAAAACATTCGTACTCGTAATAATGTCGATATGTGATATTTTTCTTGTGCCTTCGCTTTTTTGGATTGACATAAGTTTACTCCATGTTTACCGTCTCGATATCATGTTTTTCGCAAAAAAGAAGAGATTTTCTCAAGAAGCCGACAAAATCCATCAACTCTAAATTGTTGCAATTGTCGCTTGGTTGATTTCACCAATGAAACAACATTCAAGATGTCTTGATCTTTTTTCTGAAGAGTATGTGACAGTGATTCTATGACCCCCAAAATATGCAACATATTATGCAAATAAAACACACTATCAAATTATTGGAATATATTTGAAGACCATTTGCTTGACGTTGGCTATAAGGATTCTCACACACATCTTCAACATACTGAAGCACCTCAATAACAGATGAAAATTGCGTAAGTGTTTTATAGTGTGAACCCCATCGTGTATCTCCAGGTCTTCCAAGAGAAAGCTCTTGATTTAATCCACTACTTGTTTCAGTTTCACCGCTACCAATGGCTTCTTGTACTTTCTCCTTTTGACTTTATCGAACCATATTTGATTGCTTGCAAGAAGCACAAACCACATTCATCAAAGATGCTATCATGTCAAAGAATTTTCCAACCCCAATGTGTTTATGTGCAACCGCCACAACAACTAACTGAAGTTGGTGAGCAAAACAATAGACATAATATGCTGAGCTATTTTTTCTCAAGATTAAAGCTTTCAAACCATTGAATTGGTCATGCATATTGCTTTCTCCATCATAACCTTGGCCTCTAATATTTTTCAAACTCAAATCATGTTCAACAAATAAGAATCCAATCGCAGATTTAAGAGATAAATCATTTGTGTCCTTCACATGTAAAAAAATAGACAAATCTTTCTTTAACAATCCCACGTGTAACATATCGCAAAACCACGACTATTTGTTCCTTCTTAGATATGTCACTCAAGTCGTCAACTAACAAGGAAAATGCATCATCACTGATCTCTTGGAAAATATGTTTGAGTACCTCTTGTGCAAAGCAATGAACTATATCTTTTTGAATAATTGGTGCCACTATTAGATTATTCTCGGGAGCATTTTCTAATGTAACCTTACCGAAAACCTCATTTTGATCTCGGGTTAGTTTTATTAATTCCAAGAAATTTCCTCTACGAAGAGATGTTTCTAACTCATCAGACCACGTAAAGGTAATGCACCATTCAATAAAAATCTAGCAACATCAACCGAAGCATTTAACTGAATACGATATTCATTCTTCTGAATATCACTTTGTTTATGAAAATCGACGACAACTGATTGATTTTGTCTCATTAGGTCCTCGCATTTCTTAACAGCTCGATTGTGGAACCTATTAATGTGGCCCACATGAATCGTTAGTCTCTTAGTTTTATTCCAACTACTAAAGCCTTTCGTCAAGAAAACATCAGATCCACCTTGTCCACCACACTGATCTCTAAATAAGTAACAACATAAGCAAAAAGCTTTATACTCCAACCAATTTATGTATTGATCAAACCAAGTCGGGTTAAAACGTCTTGCCTTGCTCCCTATTATTCTTCTTGGAAAGTCATGACCACATGGTTGACACGGTCCTTTAATCAAATACTTTCGTCCAATTTCATCTCCTTGATTAGGGTGGTACTGTGAGATACTTTTCCTTTCAAATGGATCTGAAGGAAGATCATTCAAATCAACTTCCCTAGTCATCGAAGGAAGATCATTGTGCAAGTTGCTTCCACTTAAAGGTTCTCCACTATTATTGCAGTCAGGCGTTGAGGCCTTTCTTTTAAGAAATCTTTCCATTTTCTAGCAAAACCATAATGTATAAAACATTAAATAGGATCAACAGTCAACAAATAACAATTTGCAAAATTCAACAAAATTTATAAAACATTAACTATTGTCTAGTTACTTGTTTAGTTAGTATCTATTGAGTTGAGTTACTGTCTCACAATGAAAACCAAAGCTACTGTGAAAGTGAAAAGTGAAAAGTGAAAACCAAAGCCTCACTATCTACTTACTGTCTCAATTCTCAAAGCCTCACTATTTATTTTTAAAAGTGAAAAGTGAAAACCAAATCCCCAATTTTCTATTTACTGTCTCAATTCTCAAAGCCCCAATTTAAAGAATGAAGAGATAACCCATTTTCTACTTACTGTCTCAATTTTCAAAAGTGAAAACCAAAGCTACCGTGTCTCTGTGGTAGACTGGTAGCCGACTGCGGACTTCCCCTCCACGGCTGCACAAAAGGAGAGAGGAAGAACTAAAAAGATTAGAAGAAAGGTAAGCAATAAACTAATAAAGCAAAGTTAAGAATTGAAGAGAGACTGCAGTGATTGAGTAGAGAGGAAGAAGAAAGTAAGGAAGATAAGATATCAACAGTTGTTACTACTTACTTGTTACCTGGCGAAACCCTAAATCGGATGAGAACTTGAGAAGAAATCGAAACCCTAAATCGATTGTTTCTGTGAATTTGTGTCGTCTACTAGTCTGTGTTGTGCCTCTGTGGGTTCTTTCCTCTATGTGACTGTGTTGTGCCTGGTTGGATGAGGATGACGATGGGGAATCGTCGGTCGGTCGGCTTGCTGCTGTTGCTAAATCGGTTAGACGACGGTGGATTGGGAATCGCCGGTTGAAGAATGGGGTCCCCAATTTTTTTGACTGGGGGGACGTATGGTAAAATCGGTAATTTTTTTTAACCTAGTAAAAAAATGGACTTTTTGACTGGGTCCTCCTCCCACCCCTGTACACTGTGTCCGCCCCTGCGGTGAGTTGAAAAATCAAAGTTTAGGTCCCTTACAAAGTGATACCGAAAAATTAATATGTGTTGGTAAGGAAAAAAATTAACATGAAAAACACCTTCTTTATTCTCCAATAGGGAAGAGGTGTTTCAATATGCTAAAAATTCTAACTTAATGATTTTTGCTCATGTTGTGCAATCTTCTTTTTGTGACCATAGTGCTCCCATGGTAGTCACACATCGGACCATGCGGAGAAATTGTATGATCAAAAGCTCGAGAGATTTGACTAGATCATGTTCTTTGGGTGGTGTAGTTGTTGGTAGAACGATGGGTAAGGTGAATGTGGCTATTATCTTCAAATCATCCCACTTTTGGAAGATGCATTCATCGGGTGGTGAATCACATCCTACGTAATCTTGATACAAACTTTTTTTTTACTATCAACTTCAATTTTGTGTCTTTTATTTTACATTTTTTTTGTAAGTAAGATTTGAGTCTGCTTTTTTGTATATTTTTCGACCAGTATCAAAGTTTTTGGGATTAAAAAGTGAGAGAAGAGAAAAATAGTCTTCTCATCTTAAGTCCTTTGATTTCTAGTCTCATAGTTTGAATAATGTTTCCACTAACACTAGATTTTTATAGCTACACAAGCAATTCTCTATTGTTCATATTGATTAAACTTTGGAACTTTAGAAATTGTTGGAAAATTTTAGTAAAAAATGTGATTTTTTACTAACTTTGGACACAATTAAATACATGTATATGTATTGTATATATCTAACTCTTCGTGGGTTTGTGCTCTCCTATATGAGAGCTTCGAAACGATGTATTATGTGTCCAAAACGGAATATTTGTGAATGAGATATCGATGCTCAAAGGTGAGTGTTTGGGATGAAATTGGCAAAACCAAGTGGGTGTGGTATTGTGTCCCACATAGGAAGGAGGACCAAAAGTTTTAGTGGTTTATAACTAAAAATGTGGGAGGGACTTACAAGTCCTTTGTTTGGTTTTACTCCATCACCTACCCGTGCGCAGGGGGGTGACGATTGCGACTTTCGTAGGCTAAAATCGGCGAACTTGTGCATGGGCGCGAATTCCGCTCCGAAATCTTGTGCTCGCGCAGCTTGGTTTTTGCGAATTTTTTTTTTGATCCAGTGCACTACGCGGGTTTACCCGCGTGGCAACCCGCGCAACTCACTGGAGTGTGAACGAACAGTGGATCACGCGGGTTAAGCCGCGGGCTTACCCGCGACATAAGTCGCGACATACACTGTCTGTAGACGAGAGACAGTGAACCACGCGGGTTGTGCCGCGACTTCACCCGCGTGGCAAGTCGTGAAACACACTGTTTCGTTTTTCTGTAACTCACAATTGATACTCAATGAATACGAAGATAAATGTGCTTAATGGTCAGTTAATTATTCGTTAAATACTGATTAATATCATATTAATCTGTCGGTTTCATTCTTGAGTATAAATAGGAAGTTCATTCCTATAAACACACCCCGATATACCAATCGATATTTCTTTTCTCTAATTTCCTCTGCATACGGTTTTCTTCCTCAGCGAATTTTCAGGCAAGTAGAATTATCCGGCAGTACTTTTGCTCACGCTGTTGTACCATGGGAACAGACGGCAAATCTGTTTAAGGGAATCGTGTTCAACACGAGCCTCAACATCGTTTGAATCTACGGTTTATTCGTTTACACTTTTTTCTTGTCGATTCCCTTTGTATTCGAATTGTACTAATCATTTGTTGATTGTTTTAGTTATTTCGTTGTATTTATATGTATTATTAAAATACATAAAGTGAAAAATTACCAACAATCTTAAACAGATCTAATATCGATTTTGTTTCGATACTTTGGTTTTCTGTTTTTCGTAAACAGATTAATAGTTGTAGTATCAATTTCTGTTTTGTGTAAACAGATTATCTTTGTGATACTAATTGTTCACATTATATTTTCAGAATGGTGAACACAACCGGAACTACATCTCCTACAATACCGATTTCTGGTATTGCTACCTTGCCTGTGCAATCCATGGCTACTACTACCACACCAGCACCGAATATGATGGCCAATCACGCTGAAAAACTGGAAAAATTTTCCGGTTTGAACTTCAAGAGATGGCAACAGAAAATGTTTTTTTATCTGACTACTTTGAACCTAGCGAGGTTCCTTACTGAAACTGCTTCTCAACTTAGTGAAGGAGAGGCCGACGTTCAATCTGTGAGCGCGGTCGAAGCGTTGAACCATTCGGAATTTTTATGCCGCAACTATGTGTTGAATGGGCTAGCCGATGCACTTTACAACGTATATTGTAAAGTAACCACGGCAAAGGAACTTTGGGAGTCCTTGGATCGCAAGTACAAGACGGAAGATGCGGGAACCAAGAAGCATGTTGTTGCTCGCTTCTTGGATTTCAAAATGATTGACTCAAAAACTGTGATGAGTCAAGTTTAAGATCTTCAAGTGATTATGCACGACATACTTGCCGAAGGAATGGTTGTCAGTGAAGCCTTTCAAGTTACGGCAATGATTGAAAAGCTTCCTCCCGGTTGGGTAGACTTCAAAAACTACCTTAAACACAAGCGAAAGGAGATATCCGTGGAGGATTTGGTGGTACGTCTTCGCATTGAAGAAGACAACCGAATAGCTTTAAAGAGTGGTTATGCCGACTCTTCAAAAGCTAATGTGGTGGAAGTTGGTCAACCTTCTAAGGCCAAGGCGAAGAAGATTGACAAAGGCAAGGGGAAAGCGAAAAATCTTGCCCCTCGGAAAGGAACTTTCAAAAAGAAGTTCAACTGTTATAATTGTGGCCAACCGGGTCATAAGGCGGCTGATTGAAAGTTGCCCAAGAAGGAAAATCCGCGCCAAGCTCACATGATGAACGAAGACTTGGTGGCTATGATCACAGAGTTTTCGGCCATGGGACTTGCTACCATGGTTTCGGAGGCGAACGTGATTGGTTCGAACTCTATGGATTGGTGGGTTGATACTGGAGCTACCCGTCATGTGTGTCATGACAAAATCAATTTCATCTCCTACAAAGATGTTGATGATGGGCAAAAGCTCTATATGGGAAATGCCGCCACTACTGATGTTAAGGGCATTGGAGATGTGCTTCTAAAGATGACTTCCGGAAAAGAGCTCAAGATTAGAGACGTTTTGTACGCACCGGAGCTTCGGAAGAACCTTGTATCGGGTTGGTTGCTTAATAAGTTTGGTTTTAAACTTGTGTTTGAGTCGGACAAATTTCTTTTGTCCAATAATGGTATGTATGTGGGAATGGGATATGCCTTAGATGGCATGTTCAAGTTGAATGTAACCGTTATCAATGGAATAAATAAAACTGGCACTAGTTCTGTTTATTTGCTTGAGTTTTCAAACGTTTGGCATGGCCGTTTAGGACATGTAAACTTTAATTCCATTCAACGATTAATTAAACTAAATTACATACCTAAATTTGGTATTGACTCGAATCACAAGTGTCCCACATGTATAGAATACAAACTTACTAGAACGTCTTTCAAATCGATTGAAAGGAAAACCGAACCCCTTGATTTAATTCACACTGATGTGTGTGATTTAAAATCGATTCCTACTAGAGGTGGGAACAAATACTTCATCACGTTTATCGATGATAGTACGAAATATTGCTACGTGTATTTACTTAAGAGTAAAGATGAAGAAATAGACAAGTTTGTCTTGTATAAAAATGAAGTTGAGAATCAACTTAACAAGAAAATCAAGGTGGTTAGAAGTGATAGGGGAGGTGAATATGTTTCACCGTTTGCTGAATTTTTTTCTAACAATGGAATTCGACATGAATTTACAACACCCTACTCACCTCAGCAAAATGGTATGGCTGGAAGAAAGAATCGCACCTTGAAAGAAATGGTGAATGCCATGTTGATCAGTTCTGGCCTAAGTCAGAACATGTGGGGGGAAGCTATTTTGTCGGATAATTATCTTTTAAATAAGATACCCCGCAAGAAACAAGATGAGACACCGTATGAACTTTGGATGGGAAGAAAACCATCTTACAAGTACTTAAGAGTGTAGGGGTGCCTAGCTAAAGTGGTTGTACCTCCGCCTAAGGTACAAAAGTTAAGACCTAAAATAGTGGATTGTGTATTCATTGGATATGCACAAAATAGTAGTGTGTATCGGTTTCTTGTGTATGAATCTAAAAATCCTGAGATACACAAGAATACAATTATGGAGTCAAGAAATGCTTCATTATTCGAGGATGTGTTTCCTTGTTTGAACAAGGAAAATCAAACTTCATCTTCTAAAGGCAAATAAATTGTTCGAGAGGATGAACAAATTCTATCTGATGAAGAAGATGTGGAACCTAGAAGAAGTAAACGGGCTCGGGTTGAAAAATCATTTGGTCCTGATTTTCTCACCTACATGGTGGAAAGTGAACCTAAAACCTATCGTGAGGCGGTCACGTCTTCGGAGGGACCTCAATGAAAAGAAGCCATCAAAAGTGAGATATAATCTATCTTACAAAACCATACATGGGAACTAGTGGACCTACCACCGGGTTGTAAGCCACTAGGTTACCGTTGGATCTTTAAAAGAAAGATGAAAGCTGATGGCAGTATTGACAAATACAAGACGAGATTAGTGATCAAAGGATATAGACAAAAGGAAGGTCTAGATTACTTTGATACTTATTCGCCGGTGACAAGAATAACATCCATTAGATTGGTGTTAGCAATTGCAACCATTAGAAATCTGCAAATTCACCAAATGGATATGAAAAATGCTTTTCTAAACGGAGATTTAGAAGAAGAAATCTATATGGAGCATCCTGAGGGATTTATTGCCTCAGGACAAGAGAACAAGGTTTGTAAACTTATTAAATCCTTGTATGGCCTAAAGCAAGCTCCAAAGCAATGGCATCAAAAGTTTGATCAAGCCATGTTAGAAAGCGGTTTTAAGATAAATGAGTGTGATAAATGTGTTTACATGAAAGACACCACTCATGGATATGTCATCTTGTGTTTATATGTTGATGATATGCTTATCATTGGCAGCGATGACAAAATAATAAAGTCCACAAAGGATATGTTGAAATCTAAATTTGACATGAAAGATTTGGGTTTAGCGGATGTGATTCTTGGGATAAAAATCACAAGAACCCAAAATGGTCTGGTGTTAAATCAAACACATTATGTGGACAAGATTCTTGAGAAGTTCAATGAAGGAGATACTAGTATAGCTAGAACTCCAATTGATACTAGTCAACTTCTATCTAATAATAGAGGGGAAGGTGTTGAACAAGTAGAATACTCAAGAATAATTGGCAGTCTGATGTATCTTATGAGTTGTACTAGACCTGACTTAGCATATGTATAACACCCCGATTTCGAAAAGGTATCGTTTCAAGCTAGTACAGAAATCGTTAATTTTAAGGGAGAAGTAAGGTATATGATTTTGGACTTGAATCTTAGATTTTATAGTCTTGATGGATAAAGGATTCAATTACGAGTCCAACGGTCCTTTTCCGAAGCGAAAACGGAGCTATAACGAAGAAGTTATGGCCAAAACTGTAAACGAGAAGAAAGCTGGGAGAACCAGCGACAATGCCCTGGGCATTGTCGCATGGCAATGTCGCCCAAAGAGGGCAGGTTGCTGTTAAGTCGCGAATTTCAGCCATTTTCCTCATTTCTTCTCACCCAAACTTCTTCCACTCTCTCCCACACGATTCTCCTTCTTCCCCCTTCAAACCCTAGCCTATTTTGTAGACCTGACAAACGTGTCGTGTCGTGACGGGTTCGTGTCGGGTTCAAAGTTAAACGGGTTGAAAGTGTCTAACCCTAACTCGAGCCGTTTAATAAACGGGTCAGAAAATCCCAACCCTAACCCGACCCGCCTAACCCGCCACGACCCGCCTAACCCGTTTAACATTTATAAAATTAAAATTAAAAATCGAAAATTCACAAAAAAATACAAATACAAAATTCAAATGAAAGCATTAGAATCCAAAATTTATAGTTCAAAATTATAATCAAATCTAAAACACTAAAAATCAAAAGCATTAAAAGGAAAACTTATATATATACATATATATATATATAAACGAGTTATTCGAGTCATTTTCGAGTTGAAATTTTTGACCCTGACCTTACCCGTTTAATTTTCGTGTCGTGTCGTGTCAACCCGTTTACTTAAACGGGTTGGAATGTATTACCCAAACCTATTTATTTCGTGTCGAGTTCGTATCGGGTTAGCGTGTCGTGTCAATTTTTGTCAGGTCTACTATTTTGGCTCAAACCCTTGTGTTTTATTGAAGATGAAACACCATCAAGTGGTAATATGGAAAGCTAGGGTCAAAGTTTCATCATCTCCATCTTCATCTTCAACCTCAAGCTCATTGTTGGGTTTTCTAGGTTTTCATCAAAACCTAAGTGGTAAGTGTATCCCTTCCATTTCTAAACCTTAACATAAGTTATAAATGCTCCATTGATGATTATCCTAGTATGTGGCTTATCAATTTCGGGTTTGATAGTTTTGGAGAAATCTAGGTCGAAATTTGGGTTTGGACCAAAATGGAGATTTTGATGTGTAATGTTTGGGGAATGTTTCTATATGGTTGAATGTGGTTATTTACGGTTGGAAATGTATGGATATTGTAAGTCCAAGAATCTCTAAATCTTTAGAGAGAGAAAGTAGAGAGAGATATTGAAGCGCAAAGTAACAAATCAGATTAATGTGTGCGTGCCAAGGTTACAAAATAAAGGAACTAAGGGGACTTAAATACCCCTAGCCTTTTACAATACAGAAATGAACATTAAGCACAGTATATGCTAGAAAATAAATACAATGATTACTACAAAATTAGACTTAACAATCTCCCCCTTAGTAATCATTGGCGCCGTGGTCTTCAAAAACAATCTTCAAAAACAGCATAGACTAATCAGGCGACTTTTGAGAATCACTGACGCTCTTCTCTTTGACGAAGTCGATTCAAACCAACTAAAACTTCCAATCGTCTTAGAGTTGAGCGGAGATTCAATCTCTCTTGAATTGAATCTAATGTCTTCTGGAGAAGTCGGATTTCATCATTATCAACCAGGAATGCATTTTCTCTTGATTCCAAAAATCTTCTTTTGGCCTCCTTCAGACGTTGCTCCAACTGAAGCTTGATCACCTTTAATGTTCCATTGGAGTAGTGAGCAATTTCTTCAAACTTGAGAAAGCATTTTTCATTAGAGCCATTCTTGTACACAACTCCATATGGATCTTCAATAATGGTGAGAATAGGATAAGACTCTAAGTTCGGTAAGCTTCGGTTGGGCCTGAGAAGATTAACAACCGGCTGAAAACTTTCGACGGCCATCTGAAAATCAAAAACTCGGAAGAATCGGATTTGTCGTCGTATGAATCTTTTAATGACGAACAAAGCTTGTGAAATATCCTGTGTTCTATGATATAGATTCCTGAAGTGATCATATAAGAATTCAATATCATCTATAGAAAGGTCAGTGAAGTCTGCCTCTGAAAATTTATACCACTTGCAGTCTCTTCTTTCAACTTCAAAATCAGGATACCAGATATTCACAAACTTGTTGATTTTGACACCGATGACTCGAACAATCAAGTGTTGAGAAGAAACGGTATTATTCCTTTTGCGCTGACACTTGATGAACATCAAGTACTCATATTGATAGGCATCTGACTCTTTCTCTACTCCAAGGATTGCATAGATGTTAATCGGCCTTCTTCTAGAGACAAAGATGTTTCTCTGAGTGTCTTCTAGAAAGGCTGATCTTTGCCTTGATGCCAAATATCTACGTTGCAAATTCATTTGTCTTTGACGTCTAGATAAAGATGGTCCTTCTTCTAGAATAGATGGTGGAATTACAGAATCAGAAGGTGGAACATCAGCTTCTGCTCTTGACGACTGACCAACTTCAAATGATCTTGAAGGAATAGTGGTAGTCGGAGCTGAACTAGCAACAGGAGTAGATATGTCTTTAGCTGATTCAGGAATCTCATCATGAGCAGGAAGATCACTGTATAACAAATCTTCTTCTTCTTCATCTTTTGCATCCATGAACACTGAGTCATCTTCTGTATCTGATATGATAACGATGTCATCACAGTATTCTTCATTGACTTGACATATCTTTTCAAACCTGACATCTTCATCATCATCAGAATTAATCTCTATGAAGTTAGCAAAGAATGTCCTCATGTCATTTGCAGCTTCAGATTCTTCAAATTCATGAATATTTGCAGAAACATCTGGATCCATATAAACAACAATTTGCAAATTATTGTTAATATTGCTCTCAGAGATATTCAGTTCATTATGCATGGAAGACAAATCAGCATTTTCAATCATAACATTCACTAAATCCTGAATGTTGCAGTCTTGAACAAATTCACCACTCTTTCCTTTATCACCAGCCACTTCTTCTTGAATATCTTCTCTAGCTTCAGAAGATCCTTCAACTCTCTGTCTCTTTGCCATCTCCCCCTCATGGCCTTGATGATCAGGATCATCTTGGTCATGCCGGCGCTTAAGAGACGGGCCGGCCTCAGTTCTGCAACTTTGTTCATGAAGATCAAGCCTGGAAGATAAATCAGAGAAGGCTTGAGACATAAAAGATTTGAGATCAAAAAAACTTGTTCGAACTTCTGATCTGAATGCATGAAACTCATTAGATAAAACAGTAATCCGGTTAGATTCAGAAGAATGAACTGGAGGCGGCGTAGGTTGGAAGTTCCGTAGAAAAGAAAGAAGATCTTGATCCTGATGTTGTGGCGGTGACATAGACAATAGACGCGCATACAGTAGATCAGTCAATTCAGAAATGGGAAGATCATGAAGAGAAGACCTTGAAGATATACCAGAAGGAGCAGACATAGAAAGTACCGTAGACATAGAAACCACAGAAGGAAACGGAAGAGTAACAATCGGAGAAGAAGTTGAAGTCACAGCAGAAGAAGGTTCACGAAGAACTACCCCAGTTGGTCGTCTGAAAGGAATCTCTGGAGGAATAACAAATGTATCAATCTCAGGCATCTTGCCTTTGAAGAAAGTCTTCAACTTCAGAATTTGAGCTTCCTTTTCTGCATCCATTTTCTCTGATAACTGACGAATAACATCATTCAAAGTAGAGAATTTGTCAGAAGATACCCGAGCTTGATCAGAAGAAAGCTCTACAGCTGGAACTTGATCAGAAGATTGAATGGCCGCAAGCGAAGTTGCTGGAGCTTGACTTTGTACCGGAGCTGAGGCTTGATCAAATGTTGTATCCAATTCATCTACTTGAAGATGTGCAACATAAGGATTAACAGGAACAAAATCATCTTCAGAGAGAACTTCTGTTGAAACAACCACTTCCGGTGTCCTAACCTTCCTTTCATAAACCTTAAGACTTGGTTTATCACTATCATCATCATCATCATCATCATGATTAGAATCTTCATCATCATCATCCCCATCAATATCACTAACATGAACATCACCATCATCAGCATCATCAGCATCATCAGAAGTAACATGAATAGGAGACTCAGTAACAATTTCAGTTAGAACATTCTCAATTTGTTGAGAAGCAACATCCTCTTGAACTATTTCTTTTTCAACAAATACTGCAACTTCTTGCTCATCTTCAACCTCTTTTTTAACTTCAGGCTTTTGTTCAGGAATAGCTGCTTCAACTTCAACATCTTTTTCAGCAGCTTGATTGTCATGAGAAGGCTCATCTTGTACAGCTTCCATAAACTCATTCTCCATATAATATTCTATGACATCCTCATCTATAACATCAACGTAGTTGGCAATAAGAGCATACGGAATGGTCATAGAATAGTTGAAAGACCTCTTCTGCTTCTGAATATAAGTCATTTCAGAGTCTGGAACCTGAGGCCAAGATAACCTGCGAGGAATGGCTGGATTGCTGCGGAGCATGCTTCGAACAATAAGTTTCAGAAATCTAATGAACGAAATGAACTTCCGTTTCTTGTTGGTGAACTTGTCATGTACCACCTCCGAGAGTTCGGTCCAAAAAATAAAAGTATAGTCGACATGCAAGTCATAGACGACTGCATGGAACAATCGGAGATACATAAGACTTGCACTGTCTGTGCCAGAATGCTTCGATGTCAGGCACCTGATAATAACTGAGAACAGTGCATACCATACTGGAGGTAGATTAGACTTGTCAAAGTCTGTAACTTTGTTTAGTTGACCAACATATCTAAGTTGTTTGATTCCCTCAAATACTTCCTCTTTTGATGGAAAACTGTCATAGGTAGTACGACCTGGTCTGGAGTTCGGCTCAGGAAGCTCCAGTATCAATCTCAGTCGCTTGTAGGAAAGGAAAGATTCAAATTGATCGGTTTGAAGATCAAAGTGATGCGGACGAGCCATTTCATTCTTTGTTATTGAATTCCAAGCCTGTTGAATGTAGACCTCCGGAACATCAGCAACATAAGACAGAGCTTGAGCAATTGGATGTCCTCGAAGAATAGATCGAATAACTGGATGGATCTTTATTCTATCAAAGTCCACAAAATAATTGTTCGGCTTGTAAGGCATGTACATGATGGTTGGGAACACATCATTTGGTGTACGACGAGAAGCAGAAATATCGGCTCCAACAGAAGGATGAGACGGCATGGGAGTATCATGAGAGGCTCGATCAGACGGATCATCGAGAATGGCATTCTCGTCTTGAATCATTGGATCTGTATTTGTTTTAGAAGACATAATAGACCTGGAAAACAAAATGAAAAAGAATTAGACAAAAATAAAAAAATAATTCTAAGTATGGTTTACGTGCCAAATTAGAAGCACAAACCAAGGTTTGCGTGTTGAACGTGAAACGCAAAGCCAAGTTTGCGTTTCAGTCATGAGACGCAAAGGTAAATTTTGCGTGTCTAACATGGTCCGAAAACTATACTTAGAAATACAAAACAAGACAAACAAAAACACAAAGGGAGGTTTGCATATCAAATGTGATGCGCAAAGTTCACTTTGCGTGTCCAACAGGAGACGCAAACTAGACTTTGCGTGTCCTGTTGTTTCGCAAAGTACACTTTGCGGGTCAATCATACTTGATATAAAAACCCAAAAACAATACACGAAGCACAAACACAAAGAGAGTTTGCGTATCAAAGA
This sequence comes from Arctium minus, assembly GCA_954870635.1. Taxonomy (NCBI): domain Eukaryota; kingdom Viridiplantae; phylum Streptophyta; class Magnoliopsida; order Asterales; family Asteraceae; genus Arctium; species Arctium minus. The sequence continues at coordinate 43,344,701 of OX941085.1, forward strand.
GGAGACGCAAAGTAGACTTTACGTGTCCTAGTTGATACGTAAACTACACTTGAAAGAACAAAGAAAAGAAAACAAAAAGATTGCATAACAAGTTAGAAGCGCAAAGTCGACTTTGCGTTTTAGTTAGAAGCGCAAAGTAGCATTTGTGTTTCTAGTTAGACGCGCAAAGTAGACTTTGCGTTTCTAGTTAGACGCGCAAAGTTCACTTTGCGTTTCTAGCTAGACGCGCAAAGTTCACTTTGCGTTTCTAGTTAGACGCACAATGTTCACTTTGTGTTTCTAGTTAGACACGCAAAGTTTACTTTGCGAGTCTATCATACTTGTACAGAAACCTAGATACGCGAAAAACGAACCGAAAATCACAAAAACCAAAATTAAAGCTAGAATACAATAAATTAAAGTAAAAGAAAACATACCTGATGATCGATTATCAGATCTAAGCAAAGCCCAATACCTAATTCGAACTAAAACAAGTGGAATCTGAAGATTTAGAACAATATCAGATTAAGAGCATTCAAGTCGAGTAAACATACAATATAACCCAAATCAAAAGCGAAGAATCAAAAACATACCTTGAGTTCGAGTATCAAAATCTGAAAAAAAAAATCAGATTAGGGTTTATCACAAGAAAAAATTTGACCAAGAGAGAGTAGAAGGCCGAAAGTCAGATAGAAGGAACAAAACAAGCGGGAAAAAGAAATGAAATAGAAAATCACTATTTAAACCAAGAAAAACTAAAACAAAACTAAAACAAAAAAACATAACGTAAAAAAAATAAAAAAAAAATTTAAAAATATACCTGAAATCCTTTTACTCCCCCTACACAAATGCACAAAAATTTAACTGTTAGTATAGCAAATGTGTAGAAAAATCTGAGAAACATACCTGTTTAACTTCTGATCAGCACAAATAATTTTCTTACTTACTCCCCCTCAAACACAGAAAAGATCAGATAACTTTTTTAGATAAGCTCTCCCCCTTGAAAATTGCACAGACCAAATACAAAAAAAAATACAGATACTCAAACATAAAGACATCAGTATGAAAGATGATCATATTGAATATAAATTTTGAAACAACTGAATATATAAACTTTTAAACACTAAACAAATTAAAATCTACTCAGTAAAATTTCACAGATTTATCAATCAGTTGAAATCAAGCATATGTTTTTGGATGCAAGACCAAGTATAATTGCATATCAAGTTAAGACATGTTCAGTTTCAAAAACTTTCATTTGTCTATTCAGTGTGCTCACATGTGAACTTCAATTAGCTTCAAGAAAAATGCAGTTCTAAAATTATTATAGAAAACTTTGCATGTACTGACACTAAGTTATCAAAAATTAAGACTTTCACAAATTTACAGGTTTATCACAACTTAAACATATCACCAAGTATCAAGAGATGTGTGCTCATTGGCATCTTTTTAGCATTGTGCACATTGGCACCTTCACATGAGTGTGCTCTTTGGCATCTTTTAAGCGATGTGCACTTTGGCATCTTTTAATCAGAGAGTTCATTAAGTAAACAACATGCCATAAACGTAACTTTCTATCTGACCCTATTGCAGGATTTAGGTCAGCCACTCCCAGACCAGTTGGCCTTAGGGGACTAGGTGTCAAGCACCCCTTGGAACTTACTTTCCCGGATCAGAAAGGCTACATTGACATATTCTAAACCCATTCATACCAGTAAAACATGACTTTCGATCTAATTATATAGAAGGATTTCTGTTCGATCACTCCCAGACCAAATGACCTTAGGGGACCAGATGTCGAGCATCCCACGGAACTTACTTTCCCAAACCAGAAAGGTCACAGGTACAAACTTTTAAACCCAGAGATTTCTGTATTTTAAGAATTTATTACTCAGATCAACGTCTAAATGCTTAGCCCATATTTTCATTCCGATCTATAATTCTGATCATTTAGGTAGTCTAAGAAAAGTAAGCTATAAAAACTTGACTCACATATCTTTAAAGCAGTATCAAAAGCTACAAACATGTTGCTGACTTTTCGACTTTTGTAAGACTTGAAAGTTGAACATATGAAACTTTAATATAAACAAATAACTTGTAAAAGATCATAGACATACGTTTTATTCAAAAGAAAGAAAATCTGTAAAATTTTATTTTATAGAGTAAAATTTGTAAAGATTTAAACTTTTAAATTCAACATGCCTAATTTTGAAAGCAAAAAATTGAAACGTTTTTCATCTAAGGCTTTTGTAAAGATATCAGCAAGTTGATATTCAGTTGGTACAAAATATAATTCAATAGTACCTTCTTCCACGTGATGCTTTATAAAATGATATCTCATGTCTATGTGCTTGGTCTTAGTGTGCTGGACCGGATTGACTGAAATGGCAATTGCGGACTTGCTGTCACAATATATTGGCACTGTTTTGTACAACATTCCGTAATCCCGAAGTTGTGTCTTCATCCATAGGACTTGAGTGCAACAACTAGCTGCAGCGACGTATTCAGCTTCGGCTGTTGATATTGATACACAATTTTGCTTTTTCGACGCCCAACTTATCAGTCTGTCACCTAAAAACTGAAGATGAACAGAAGTACTCTTCTTGTCCAATTGAATACCACCAAAATCTGCATCTGAATAAGCAATCAAATTATAGTCAGAACTTTTAGGATACCATAATCCTAAATAAGGAGTTCCTTTAATATATCTAAAAATGCGTTTGACTGCTAAAAGATGAGATTCTTTTGGTTTAGCTTGGAATCGGGCACACAAGCACGTGGAGAACATTATGTCCGGGCGACTGACAGTTAGATACATCAGTGATCCGATCATCCCTCTGTATGTCTTTTGATCCACAGCTTTTCCATCTGGATCGAGTCTGAGTTTGGCACCATGAGCCATCGGTGTTCCGATTGAAGTAGATTTGTCCATCTTGAATTTCTTCAAGATGTCAAATATGTACTTTGACTGATTGATGAAGATTCCATCTAGAAGCTGCTTCACTTGTAAGCCGAGGAAGAAGTTGGTTTCTCCCATCATGCTCATCTGAAATCTAGAGGTCATTAAATCAGAAAACCAATTACACAAAGATTTGTTAGTCCACCGAAAATAATATCATCTACGTATATTTGTACTAAGAAGATATCAATATTAGATCTATAAATGAAAAGAGTAGTATCAATAGACCCTTTGGTGACGCCGGATTTGACCAAGAAAGCTGACAACTCGTCATACCACGCCCGTGGAGCTTGTTTCAAACCATACAATGCTTTATCGAGAAAACATACATAATCTAGACGATCTTTGTCAACAAATCCCTCTGGATGAGATACATATACTTCTTCTTTCAGCTTGCCATTGAGAAATGCAGTCTTGACGTCCATTTGATATACTGTGAAATTGCGATAAGCAGTGAAGGCAAGAAACATTCGGATAACTTCCAATCTGGCAACGGGTGCAAATGTTTCATCGTAGTCAATACCTTCTTCTTGTCGATATCCTTTGGCTACCAACCTTGCTTTGTTTCGCACAACGATACCATCTTTATCCTTTTTGTTCTTGAAAATCCACCCAATAACACTTTTTCCTTTCGGCCTTGGTACAAGTCTCCACACTTTGAGCGCATCAAATTGATTAAGTTCCTCTTGCATAGAAATAATCCAATCCGGGTCCTCCAACGCTTCAGAAACTTTTGTAGGTTCAATCTTGCTTAGGAAGCAAGTGAAGAGACATTCATTGGAAGTAGCCGACTTGGAGCGTGTAGAAACACTTGCTTGAAGATCTCCAATAATTTGATGAATTGGATGAGATCTTGTCCATTTTGTTGTATGAGGGAGAGGATCAATTACATCTTGAACCACTTCTAATTGAACAGAGGGAGGTTCATAAACTTCTACATCAGATGAAAAGATAGAAATAGTTTCAACTTGAGGAGGAGGTATCTCAACAATCTCTGAATCAGATTCGGGAACAGATTATTGAATAATATCATTCTATACTTCTTCCTGAAGTGATTCCTCTTGAATAGATTGGTCTTGAATAGACTGGTCTTGAATAGACTCTTCTTGAATAGGTTCTTCAAGAATTGGCTCAGTTTCTGATTGAACATTGTATGATAGAACAAATTCTTGTTGTGCCAGTTCTTGTTGAACAGGAAAGACTGGAGCAGCATCATTGTCAGAGATAGATGCAGCGGAATTTGGAATAGATGAGCTCTCAGTTTCATGATTCAAAACATTAGAAACATTTTAAGAGTTAGATCTAGGCACATCATCATAAAAATTTTCAAACAAAAAATCAAGATCAGAAAGATTAGGAGAGGGAGTAGAAGAATCCTGGTTATCCGGTGAAAAAGCAGGTTCTGAACTGATTTGTTCAGAAACTGAATTTTCAGTAATAGCGGGTTCTGAGTCTGAGTGACTAGAAACCAAATCAACAGCTTCGTCAAATTTTACATTGACACTCTCTATGACCTTTCTTGCAGAGATCAGAAAAACTCTATAAGCGACAGAGTTTGAAGAATAACCCACGAATACACCCTCATCTGCCTTTGGACTAAACTTGTTAAGATTCTCCCTGTCATTCAGAACGTAGCATTTACACCCGAATGACTTGAAATACTTGATGTTTGGTTTGATCCCGTTCATAAGTTCATACGGTGTTTTGTTGAAACAACGATGCAAAATTGATCTGTTCTGTGTATGACAGGCAATTGATACTGCTTCAGCCCAATAAGACAAAGATAGACCTGAATAAGCAAGCATTGATCTGGCGGACTCAACAAGCATTCTGTTTCTTCTTTCAACAACACCGTTCTGTTGCGGAGTAAGTGCAGCAGAAAATTGTTGTTGTATTCCTTGAGGTTCATAGAATGCCTGAAGAGTACTGTTTTTGAATTCAGTGCCATTGTCAGATCTTACCACTTTCACTTGCTTCTGCTTATTTGTCTGAGTTGTCTTGATAAGGTTGATGAGTACTTCAGGAGTCTCGTCTTTTGACTTCAGAAATTTTACCCAAGTATATCTGGAGTAATCATCAACAATCACCAAAACATATTTCTTATGTCCTAAACTCTTCGTCTTCATCGGACCACACAAATCAACATGCAAAAGATCAAGAATAGCCGACGTGCAGTGTTCAGGTTTAGGCTTGTGAGGAGCTTTCTTCATTTTTCCTTTCTCACAATCTTGGCATAGATGGTCTTTCTGGAAACGGAGAACTGGAAGACCTCTCACTGAATCATTCTTGACCAGGCGATCCATATACTTGAAGTTGAGATGAGCTAAACGTCTGTGCCAAATCCAACTTTCTTGAACTGAAGCTTTAGAAAGCAAGCAGATATCTGAAGGAATTTTGATCTTGGAAAGATCAATGGTATACAAATTTGAGTGTCTTTTTCCCACCAGAAGATCCTTGCCATTATCGTTCTTCACAGCAACTCTTTTGGATTTGAAGCTGACTTCAAGGTATTTATCACAGAACTGTCCTATGTTGAAAAGGTTGTGACTTAGACCCTCGACGTAGCTTACTCTTTTTACTGTTATGTTACCCTGAACTAGATCACCATAACCAAGAATCGGAGCTGTCTCACAGTTACCAAATTTCACACGACCGCAACATTTATCTTTAAAATTAGACAGAAGAGATTTTTTGCCAATCATATGTTTTGAACATCCCGAGTCCAGATACCATAATTGACTTAGCTGCACACACAGAAACTACACCTTTTTAGGTACCCATATACTTATGGGTCCCTTGTTAGATTTATGTCTTTTATTTTTCACAGATTTATTTTTCATACAAGAATGAAAGCAATTATCAATAGAAGATAAAACACAATTATCAGAATCAAAACTAGAAGAAGCATATGAGATATTCTTTGATATATCAAACATTTGCTGAAAAGAATATTTTGGGTTTTTATTACATGTAGCAAATGTATCAGTATCACAAAGATTGTCTACACATTTAACTCCTAACAGTTCAGATTCTAAAATTTGTTGTTTCATCCTCCAAATCTGCCTTGGTGATTTCCTCACAGTCCGATCTGAAGAAGAAAAATCAGAAACATTAGAATTTTCATATAAGACAGTATCATGTTTCTTTGACTTCTTTGATCTTCTTCTTTTACGCTTCTTTTTATAAAATTGAGCATTTAGCAGTAAAGAATCATCAATAATTGAATCAGAAGAAGAAACTTTATCAAAGAAATCAGTTTTAGCATTTGACATTGATGAACTAGCCTCGGAGTGAAAATTTTCAAAATTGCGCAAGTCTGGAGGAGGTTTGCGCTTCCCATTGGAGACGCAAACTGATCTTTGCGCGTCCAACTGCATGCGCAAACTATCAGTTTGCGTTTCCAACATGGAACGCAAATGGCCATTATTTTGTAAAACTTTGGCATTTTCCTTGAAGTTTTTTGGCAATCCAGAAGAAATTTTATCTTCAAAACTTGTTTTCATTATAAAAAGAAATAAATCGTTTTCTAAACAAGTTTGAAGATTTTGTTCTTCCAATCTATCTTCAAGATCAACAATCTTACCTTCTAACACTAATGGGGGAATGTATTTCTTTGTATCATAAGACACCGGAGATACATTTTCCTTATTAGTGTTAGTAAAAATATCAACAAAATCTGTTGATAATGAAGATTTATTGGAAGATTTGATATTTAATATATTTTGAAAATTTCTGGATTTCTTAGATTGATCAGGAAAATACTTTGCATTTTCAGAGGTGTAAACAAATGGCATTTCCATCCTCTTGTTTTTCATTCTTTTCACATTTTCTTCTTCCAAAATTTGTTTCTCAGTTGTCCAAAAGAATTTAAACTGAGGAGCATATCTTGCAAGAGTAAAGTGATCATATTCATATAAAGTAGGAACTTCATTTTTAGCATGATTTAAAAAATGCGGATTTTCGAAACCAAGTCCCCACTTTTCCTTTATAGCTTCTTCACTCCTTGGTTTGTTCATGTAAATAGTTTGCTCAGATTGTTCTCTTTTATATAATTTCTTTTCTAAAACAATTATTTTCTCAGAAAGATTTTGATTTGAAGAAGTCATTTCAGTCAACGAATCACGATAAGTCTGATTTGAATTTTCTAGATTAACTAATTGCTTTTGAAATTTCTCTTTTGTATCAATTAAAATTGATTTTTCATCTTTTAAAGAAATTTGCAGTTTATCAATTAAATCAGACTTTTCTTGATTTTTAAACTTTTCAGAAACAAACTTTGAGCGCAAATCATGCAACGCAGTGATAAAAACATTCATTTGAGATAAAAAGAAATTATAGTTAAACTCAGATATTACCTCAGAACCATCAGATGAGGTATCCTCTTCCTCATCATCAGATTTTGTCATCACCTATAAAGCACATGGCCGCAGTTTCTTCATTTTCAGCCTCGTTGTCCGAATGATACAACCAATATTCTTCTTCGGCCAACAGGATGGTTCCACTTTCCTTCTTTTCAGCTAGAGCCAACTTCTTTCGGTAAAAAGCAGCATCCTTTATCACTTTGACTCTGCGATCCTTAACCATATGTCCAGGCTTCCCACAGTTAAAACAATTCATCACCTTTTTGTCATCCTTCTTCTGTTCAACCACCTTAGCTGGTTCATACTTTGGAGTGTATGTCTTTGAAGGAGCACCAGGTTCTATCTTTTTAGAACCAGAAGTAAACCGCAGGTTGTTTGAACCAGATCTGTGCTTGAATCTCTTCTGATAGTGCTGAGTCAAAAGTATCATGGCCTTTTCGAGTGCTTCGCCATCATCATCTGTAGATCCATCATAAGCTGATTCGGTCAAAGCTTGATCAGCCAGTTGGCTAGCTATAAGAGCAATGGGATCTACTGACAGAGGTTTGTTCTTCTTATCCATTTTTGCCTTCTTCTCCATTACCATAGATTCATCAGTCATCAAGATTTCGTATAACTCCTGAATTGGCATGGTTGAGATTCTGACATCGTTTCTCATTCTGTGGCATGACTTGTTCCATTCTGGTTGTAAAGCATTCAGAAATTTCAAATTAGCCTCCAATTCAGTCTTCTTAACTTTAATCTTGTATAAATCGTTGATGACAGCCCAAAATCGGTCAAATACACTCTTCAAGCTTTCTCCATCCTTAGCCTTGAACTTTTCAAAATTGTTCATATACCTAGTCTGACGCAACTGAGTTGACATTGCAGTACCAAGCATAATCTTTTCAAGTTGAGTCCACATCAGCATAGGATTCTGTTTGAAGCAATCGATTCTGTTATAAATGGAGTTGGGAAGAGCAAGGATCAAATTTGATTTGGCCTGGCTATCAGCTTGATGTCGTAACATCTCATCAGCATCATATTCCCTTAAAGCTTTCTCAACAGTGGTAGTAGCAGTAGTTGCAGTAGCTAGAACAGCTTTCCTTGGTGTTTCCATGGGACCCTGAGTCAGTGATTTCATCATGTTCTCCCCATTTGGTTGTCTTTCAATGAAGTTAATAAATCGATCCTGCCACTGTTCGAATTCGTTCTCATTGATCAGTACTGGTGGACGTGTATCAGACCCCAAAGACATCATGAGGTCATTTTTGTAGATTTGTGCTTGCAAAGACATCTTGTGAAAAAAATCAGAAATTTCAAAAAAAAAAATCCAAGTATGGGAGACGCGCAAACTAGAGGTTTGCGTATGCAATGAGGAGCGCAAAGAAGGTTTTGCGTTTGCAGAGGGGAACGCAAACTGAGTTTTGCGTTTGCTAAGTGAAACGCAAGATGAAGCTTTGCGTGAGTAGAATTTGCGGGTGAGAGACTTTGTGTTGCAAGAGAAGCGAAAACTTGATGCACGAAGACTTGAAGAGAGAAACGCAAACTGATAGTTTGCGTATTAAACTAGAGCCGAGAACTTTAAGCTTTGCGTTTCCAAAGTGAATCGCAAACCTGAAAATTCACTAATACAAGAGTTAGACCACAAAGAACTTTAAGTAAAATATATGAATGACACGCAAATTTATATGAATCACACGCAAACATATATGAATCACACGCAAACTTATATGAATGAAACGCAAACTTCAGAAAAACAAATAAAACGCATAAGATCGAATCTAACAAAGAAATTTAAACAAGAAATTCACACAATGATGAACGAAAACAACTTTCTTACACAATACAACTAACAATTTCGATCAAAAACTGCAAAAACTCAAAATCGTGAAATAACCAGAACGTGAACTCGTGTTTCCAGAAAATCACAAAATCACCAAATTGAGAATCAAACCATGGTTTTTATGGAAAATTATGTGAATCAAATACGATCGACTATCACAAACGCAACTAAAGAAATCAAATTCGCACAAATTCAACCAAAAACCTAACCAATTTTGATGAATCAAGCAAAAAACGAGATTTTATTGAAAAATCAAGAAAATCAATCAAATTTTCTGCTTAATCTACAAAATCAGTATCTAAAAACAAATTCTCTCAATCCTCTCAAGATCTAGTACGCTCTAATACCAATTGTAAGTCCAAGAATCTCTAAATCTTTAGAGAGAGGAAGTAGAGAGAGAGAGATATTGAAGCGCAAAGTAACAAATCAGATTAATGTGTGCGTGCCAAGGTTACAAAATAAAGGAACTAAGGGGACTTAAATACCCCTAGCCTTTTACAATACAGAAATGAACATTAAGCACAGTATAGGCTAGAAAATAAATACAATGATTACTATAAAATTAGACTTAACAGATATAGGTGTTTGGAGACTTTTGGCTTGGAGGATTCAAGTTTCCTCAAAGGAGCTCTAAGTGGGTAAAATCTGGATTTAGCCTAAATCTAGCAAGGTGAGTTCAAGTTGATTTGTGAAAACGGTGTACATGCCAAAATGTTTGTTTTAAAGGGTTTTGTGCCTTACACGAAATTGTTAACTGTTGATAAGTTTTGTTAACTGCTGATAAGTTTTGTTAACTGCTGATAAGTTGGTTATTTTAAAGGTGTTTAACTTTATAAACTCATTTAGCACACATCTTTGGGATTTTGGGCATTATGATAAATAAATCATGTATTTTGGTATTTTAATGATTTATTTTATGGAAGTAGATTTTGAGTATAAATGCGTTTCAATTTGTGTTTTGGAGAAATGCATGGTTTTGTGTTACGGGACGTTTTGAAAGGATAAATGTTGTAAACTCACTTGGAAAATGATTTGTCCCAATCAAAACTACGTTGGAGTTAATTATATGTTTTGGAGCATAGGTTTATATAAGTACGGGTTATTTATATTTGATTTCATTTTATGAATTTCGACGTTGGGTCTTTGGATTTGTTGAGCTTACGACTCGGTTTGGATTTCGTTGGGTTTTGAGGACACTTGTCCGTTTTAATTGCTCGATGTTGAGCATTTGGTTAAGATTTGCATTTACTGCATCTTAGTTGAGAATTACATGTTTGAATGCAATAGTTCATTCGTTTTGAGTCATGTAATGGTTTAGTTAGTGCAATGGATCCATAGGCACGGTGTTCCTCTGTCCCCGTTTGGGAAGTTGGTTCACCATTTGGCACGGAATAGGCATCGGGCTCCATGGTAAGTAGGGTGTGGGCCTATACGGTCGAGCAGCGTCCCATAGATAGTAAGGTGTAATTCCATTATGCCCGAGTTTCCTGGTTTTGGGGACTCTCAAGAATAGACCTGGAGTGGTTGACTTGATGTTTTCGGGCAATAGACTTGGAGTAGTTGAACTCGGTGGATGTTTTATGTGTAACCCACATGTTTTGATTTACTACATAACTATGTGACGTATTTTGTGTTCCGTCACGTACAATGTAATTGGGTCTTCCCCGTCACCAATAGGTGTGGTTTTGGTCATGGAGTTTTATAATCCATGTTTTCGGAGACGTTTGAGTATGGGTATTTATCTATGTTTTAAGGTTTCGGTTATTGAAACTCATTCGAGTTATTGGGATGTCTTGGAAGTTTGAATTATCTATGTTTTCAACGTTGATCATTTTAATATCATTTATGTTTTACGTGCGCTTTGGGTTTTGGCTTTATTTAAAGAGGCGTGTGTTTTATGATTTTAATCACGAAAGGGGGTGAATGATGAAAGGAGATTGTTTTAAGATTTAATGTATTTCATTTCTAGTTGTTTCCAAATTAGTTGTATTGCATTTTGGAAAATCATGATTTTAAATAACATTCCTAAAGTTATCGCTTTATTTATCTCTAACGAAAACTCTTGAGCTCACTAGACGTTAAGCCTAACCTTTTATTTGTCGGCATGTGCATCAGGTTCCGGTTGGGTTTGGTTCTAGCAGTGCTTTGAGGAGTTGAGCTATAGACTGACATGAGAGTAAGTAGATTGATGAAGTCTTCCGCAGTTGGAGATAGTGACTAGTATTGGGTTTTAGTAGCACCTGTCCTTATTATAGACTGTATGTAGAGAATAAATGTGTTTATTGAGGTTAAATCCTATATTGTGTTTGTAGATAAATTATTTATCGATGTATTTTAGAAAATTTTAAATTAGTTGTTATTCCGAGTTTGAGGGTGTTACAATATGCAGTGAGCAGGCTAAGTAGGTATACTAGTAATCCCAGTTTAGAACACTGGAAGAGTATTACTAGATTGTTAAGATATGTAAGATACACACGTGAATATGGACTGCATTATGGAAAAATCCAAAGGTAATCGAAGGTTACAGTGACGCAAATTGGATATCTGATATTAAGATTCTAGATCGACAAGTGGATATGTGTTTACACTTGGAGGTGCGGCTATATCTTGGAAATCGTCCAAGCAAACAGTTATAGCCAGATCCACGATGGAATCTGAATTTATTACCTTGGATAAATGTGGTGAAGAGGCAGAATGGCTACGTCAGTTCATGGAAGAAATTCCCAAATGGCCTAAGCCGGTAACGGCCATATGTATACATTGTGATAGCCAATCGGCAATTGGTAGAGCTCAAAGTACAATGTATAATGGGAAATCTAGACATATTAGACGTAGACATAATACGATTCGACAATTAGTCTCTACTGGAGTTATCACAATTGACTATGTGAAGTCAAAGGATAACATTGCGGATCCGCTTACGAAATGCCTAAGTAGAGATTTGGTGTACAAGTCATCGAGAGGAATGGGACTAAAGCCCTTGAATGAGTAATTCATGCAAAGGAAACCTTACCCAGAAGACTGGAGATCCCAAGATCTGGGTTCAAAAGGACAACCTAGTTGTATGAATAGGGGAGGTCACTATGGGGGAGTTAATAAACTTCCAACTCCAATTCTGGAATCAGTGATAATTAGGCTAAGCCTATGGCTTTTAATGATTATTGAAAATCACCTATGTGAGAGAGAAGTGGGGTCGCTTTGAAGGGAATTGTGGGGGCTCAATTCCTGTCAGCTCTCGTTGAACTAGGCTAGTGTTCATGACCATAACGAACACGACTATGAGGATATGACCATGTTAGGAATAATTCTGTGTGAAATGTATTGTCGCCTACATAAATGGCAGTTCGGTTCAAGGACATCGAGTCTACTGAAAGCTAGGAGGCTAAGTGTGTTTCACAAGGGAAGGTTCAAAGGATAACACCTACCTATCCTATGCAAGATTCGACCATTGGAAATTTCGTAGGGAAGTTTTCGTATGCAAAGATCGATCTCCATTCATGTGGGGGATTGTTGGAAAATTTTAGTAAAAATGTGATTTTTTACTAACTTTGGACACAATTAAATACATGTATATGTATTGTATATATCTAACTCTTCGTGGGTTTGTGCTCTCCTATATGAGAGCTTCGAAACGATATATTATGTGTCCAAAACGGAATATGTGTGAATGAGATATCGATGCTCAAAGGTGAGTGTTTGGGATGAAATTGGCAAAACCAAGTGAGTGTGGGATTGTGTCCCACATAGGAAGGAGGACCAAAAGTTTTAGTGGTTTATAACTAAAAATGTGGGAGGGACTTACAAGTCCTTTGTTTGATTTTACTCCATCACCTACCCGCGCGCAGGGGGGGTGCCGATTGCGACTTTCGTAGGCTAAAATCGGCGAACTTGTGCATGGGCGCGAATTCCGCTCCGAAATCTTGTGCTCGCGCAGCTTGGTTTTTGCGAATTTTTTTTTTGATCCAGTGCACTACGCGGGTTTACCCGCGTGGCAACCCACGCAACTCACTGGAGTGTGAACGAACAGTGGATCACGCGGGTTAAGCCGCGGGCTTACCCACGACATAAGTCGCGACATACATTGTCTATAAACGAGAGACAGTGAACCACGCGGGTTGTGCCGCGACTTCACCCGCGCGGCAAGTCGCGAAACACACTGTTTCGTTTTTCTGTAACTCCCAATTGATACTCAATGAATACGAAGATAAATGTGCTTAATGGTCAGTTAATTATTCGTTAAATACTGATTAATATCATATTAATCTGTCGGTTTCATTCTTGAGTATAAATAGGAAGTTCATTCCTATAAACACACCCCGATATACCAATCGATACTTCTTCTCTCTAATTTCCTCTGCATACGGTTTTCTTCCTCGACGAATTTTCAGGCAAGTAGAATTATCCGGCAGTACTTCTGCTCACGCTGTTGTACCCTGGGAACAGACGACAAATCTGTTTAAAGGAATCGTGTTCAACACAAGTCTCAATATCGTTTGAATCTACGGTTTATTCGTTTACACTTTTTTCTTGTCGATTCCCTTTGTATTCGAATTGTACTAATCATTTGTTGATTGTTTTAGTTATTTCGTTGTATTTATATGTATTATTAAAATACATAAAGTGGAAAATTACCAACATAAATTACATAGGTCATCTTTGTAAACACTTAGCCGGTACACTCTTCTTTGTTACCTTAACCAAGCTTTTTTGTTTTAATGGTCCCTCCATAATGAGGACATTGTGTTTTTTTTAAGTTTGGGGGAGGGAATACATGTGTTACAAAAAAAGAGTTTAATCCTTCGAAAAATTGGAAGGACCAAAATGTGCCTATTATGTCACTGCTATCCGTCCACAATGAAAAAAGAAAATTATGAAATTGGGTTGGGAGTCATTGAAATAGTAAAGTTTGACACATGGAATAAAAATTGGGAAATACATATCAAATTCACAAAAGTAGATTTTTTTTGTGTAGCCCAAAAAGACAGGTTTAGGGAAGATGAGAGATGTAAGGAGAGTGAGAAGCCGTAAACACTAACCTTTGAAAGCTCTATGGATCTAAGTTCGCAAAGTCAATTATCATAAAATGGTTGAATTGTAGTTTAGCCTATGGAAACGGGATTACAACAAAAAGAAAGAGTGGAAAGATTAGGAAATTCTATGGTGTTTTTAATCAAAAGGATTTGAGATAAAAAAAAATGAGGACAAAAAAGAGAAAAAAAATCAATGATCCTATGTGATACTTTTCTTCTTGTATGTTTAGTCGAGTTAGTCTTTTTTTTTTTTGTCTTTTTAGTTACTTGGGGACTAGTAACAAATTAAGTTTGGAGTGTGATAACTCTCATTTTGAGTGTTATTTACACTTTGTTAGTGTGTCTTTTTATTCCTTTTTAACGTGTGTTTTCCCTTTATGTGTTTGTTTTTCCTTTTTTTATTTATTTATTTTTATTTGGAGTTGTTGAGGATAAAAGTTTTTGTTTTGATTAGTCTATATGTTATTTTTGAGTCGGTCTGCCATTGTGGCGACAGTGTTTGTAACGCCCTAAAATTTGAAAGGAATTTAAACCTGAATAATGACGTAAGATTTACATATATAAAATATAACCACCCAAAATGGGAAAGAGTCGAAGCGTTTTCAATATAGGAAAGAAAATAATAATTGACAACCTACTAATCTAAACCATTCTAGCTTAGATTACTATCGGGTATCATCATCATTTCCCAAAAGAATTCGTCAAATGCTATGCATGCTTAAGATCCCAAAAATTACTATATCCAAAAGATTGTCCTCTACGGGACTCAACCCTCCTCTCAAGGTTTCGTCATCCCACCGCTAAAGAAACCTGATATACATATCGTTTTAAGAAAAAGTGTTAAGCTTGGAGCCTAGTGAGAACAACCAACGATAAATAAATAAATCAAAGAATCAAATACAACGGGGTAACCTTTAATAAAATCCACTCCGGGTAGGAGTTTTGAACCAAACTTTCCACAAGGCATTTATCATTGAAGTAAGATGGGGGAGACCCGATTCATCATAAGTTGTGACAAAACACAAAAGTAAGCCACAAAGTATAATAAACACGTGTCAAGAATAGGTAATTATAGACATCAATCATATTCAGATCTTTAGTCACTTTTGAACATCAACTTTATCCAAGTCTTTAGTTCGGTATAAAAATGGGTTCAACTCTATCCAAGTCTTTCACCCAAAGAATCACCAAGTTCAATCATATCCAGATAACATGTTTCTTTTAAGAAAATATCATGCATTCAATATCAATCCCAATCATGTAGATATTAACACATAATTACCCAAACACGAAATACCCCGACTAAACATGCCTATGGATCCACAACATTTTAGTCTAACTTACTCATATACCACACATGCCATACCAACACCCAATATATAGAAATACTTGCATTTCAAGAAAGCCATAAATGTAAAAATCCAACTTTTATAAATAACTCCACATTGTTCCAACCACCCATTTGGACTCTAAAACTTCATATAACTTAAAGAATTCATTATTTCATATAACTTAACGAATTCATTATTTATAAATATCCAACCATTTCTCATCATCATTTCCCAAAATGTCTAAAATGTCAAAACCCTAATTTTGACTTAGTAAATCAAATAACCCAAATAAAAGGGAAATGTTGTAAAAGTTTCAAGAAACATAAATGGAAGGTTTTAATTTGTATATAGTTTTAGGAATGTAAAGATGAACTCACAATGTTGGGCTTTGATAAAATCCCAAAACACTAAAATTTCTCTTTGAAGGAGATGCAAGTAGGAATGGTGGATCTTGACTCCTAGCTTCCAAGCTTGGTTGGTAAAACTTTAATCTTGGAATAAATGGTAGTGAACGCATTCATCACATGTACTCTTAACAATACAATTACTAATTAACAGTTCTAGTACAAAGGCGAATACATTACATGTATTAGTACTCTTAAGCGGGATTGACCAAACTATAAAACGTCATATCAAAAAGTGTTATAAAAGGTTTATAGGACCTTTTTGCCATTTCAACAAGTTTTTTAGCATTCTTTTTAAACAAAGTGTAATATTAACTATTTTATAAAACAATTTTGAGAAATGCCATATAAACTCATCTATGTGTTTGTTAGCGGTATGGTGGGTTTAGTGTGTAATAACCGGACTAAAATCAAGCAATATATAAGTTGGGTAAGAAAGTGGAAAAGTCTCATTAAGGAGGGGAATTGTGTGTAAAGTTGGAAAAAGGGGGTTTTAACCCTAGGAAATTAGTGAAGTGTGTGTGTGTGTGTGGCGGCTAATTCTTGAGAATGAGCTATTGGGCGATTTAGAGAGAGAGGTCGAGGAAGAAGAGATTTGGCAAGAATTTCCAGATTTGGAATCGAGTTCGTTGAAGGTAAATATTCTTGTGATTAAAACTCTTCCAACATTTAAATGATTTAATCTTAGTAGTTGGGTTTAGGGGTGGTGTATTGAATCTGAAGTTGGGTTTTCTGGAATTGAAATAATTGCAATTGTTATAAGTTATCTTTGTGGTTAATGAAATTTTGTTGAAATTAAGTTACCATCTGATTATGGTTCTGGGTTGAGTTGTATTGAGTTCAAGGTTTAAGATGGGAATTGCAAATTTGAGTTATCGATTTCTTGTTCTGCTGGTTCGTTTTGGCACCGGTCGCAGTTTGGCATCGGTCGAGAAGAGGAGACCCCGGTCGGTGTAGTTGACACCGGTCGACTTAGGTGACCCCGGTTGATTTTTTCTGTGTGGCACCGGTTATTAGGGGAGTCCGGGCAAGCCACGCCCCGGTCGTGTGCGGGGGCAGGCTCCGGTCGGTGGTTTATAACCCCGGTCCCCGGTCTCGATATGTGGGCCGCAACCCAAATTAGATAATTGTTTTTGCATGTGGGTCGCAGATCAGTTAGCTAAGTAAGTTGCATCTGGGCCGAAGCCCAACAACCTGTTGTTGGTTTCAAGAAATTTGTTGGGCCGCCTTATTTATTTGAAATTAGGTCCAATCTAAATTATGTAAAGGACTTGGTATATTGTATCAAGTATAAGGTTAGGTAGGCCATTTCCGTATGGAGGGTAGGTATCGTGGGATTTATGGGTTAAGGTCGCTATAAAATAGTTTGAATTGGGAATTCACCGATTGATGTTCTTTTATAGGTTTCGGTTCAAACCGTGAGAGTAAGCGTTGGATTTAAGCTAAGGGTGTCAGGTGAGTTTTTCTGAACTAAACCTTTTTGGTTACGAAAGCATGTAAAGTTTTATTTTTAAACTTTGAATTATTGATGATTGCTTGATTATTATGAAATTATTTAAGTGTGTTTTAAATCGTTGATGTTTAAATGTATGCATACATTCTATGTGGAGATTGTGACCTAAGTCGGGGAGTGTGGCCCGCCTACTCGTACCGGGGAGTGTGGCCCGCCTACTCGTACCGGGGAGTGTGGCCCGTTTATGCCATTGGGGGTGTGTCCCAAAATTAAGGCAGTACGAGTTAGACACATCGTCTTTGATGGTCGTGTGGTCAGTAGCGTGTTTTATCTTCATGTGTTTATAAACCTGTTGATTTAAATTGCTGGAAAGTTATTCTTGTTATTCTTGTTGCTTACCTGTTAGAGGGGACTCACTAGACCTATGGTCTAACCCTCGCTCTTTCAAAACTAAAAATCTTTTCAGGCGGACATGAATTAGAGGGAGCAGATAAAGGAAATGAGGAGATGTAGCGGCGATTGGTAGAAGACTGTCATCTTAGATATTTTATTGTCTTAGTTGTATAGGTTGCCTGTGAAAACCTTGAATTTATTCAGTGTAAGCTTGGGGCTGTTTTGGCGTGAATTCTTATTTATATTATTAAGTTTTGGGTTGTTATCTAGTTGCTTCTGATTGGGTTGTTACATAGTGGGTTGGGTCGTTAGCGGATTGGGTTGTAGATTGAACGGAAGGGGAAAATGCTTTGAAGCTAGCAGTATTTAGGAAATTACCGTCAGATGTAAATGAGTAAAATCCTAGGAAGGACCCAATAGTAATATATGAAAAAAAAATTATTTGGGCTTGAAATTAAAGGTTGTACTTTACATAGATATTACTTTTTAAATAGGGAAATTGGCACAAATAGCCAAAGTACATAATCGATTGCACCTCCTAGCCATTTCTCCCCTGATTTTGCAATTTTAGCCCTAGGTCCGCAATTGCGGACCTGTAGGTCCGCAATGAGACAGCTATACGACAAAAAAAAGTCGGCTCATACCAGGTCCGCAACGAGTCGAGTCGGGTAGGTACGCAATCCGGGGGCATACACATCAGGAGCGCCTCCGGTGTTCGAACCACCACCAACGTTGCTTCCATCCCCATCGTGTAATCGTCATACACGTAAAAGTGTTGGCGGATTTGTTAAAGCAACAACATTTTGCAGGAAACAAGAAACATCGTCATTGTCTCTTAACTCAACGAGTTGACCAGAATATTTGTAAATAATTATGGTGGTACCAACAATAGAGTCCATACCACATTTGTCTCGAACATAAGTAACCAACCTAGAATGCGTGATGGTTGCTGGAACAATGGCGCGAACCATCGGTCGATCAGTAAAATACTCCCACTCTTGATCATTCTGTTGAAAGTAACCTCCACCCCAAATACGTAACTTTATTTTTTGAGAACTAGAACTCATCTTCAAGAAAAACAGATGAAACAAAATCAAATTGCTAAAAATTTCTCAGATTGCAAATGTGCTTTGCTTCCCTTTTCAGTCTTGCTATTCTTATAGAAAAACTTCACGGATTCAAATTGTTCAAAAGCATTCAATTGGTTCACCCACTCAACTATACAACTGACAATTATCTGATAAAAAATAATGCAAATCCGCAACGAAAACATACGTCAAAAACAAGAAAAAACACAAAAAATAGAGAAATAGTGCAGACCTAGCCTAGGTCCGCAATGGCGGAGCTAGGTCCGCAATTGCGGAGGTAGAAGTGAATTAGGGTTTCTCAGAGTCTGCCACGTGTCGACCCATTGTGGATTGCGTACCTACCCTACCCGACCCGACCCGTTGCGGACCTGGTATGAGCCGACTTTTTTTTGTCGTATAGCTGTCTCATTGCGGACCTAGGGCTAAAATTGTAAAAACAAGGGAGAAATGGCTAGAAGGTGCAATCGATTATATACTTTAGCTATTCGTGTCAATTTCCCTTTTAAATACCTTATGGGGTCAAGTGGTCCTTCTGGTGCTTAAGTGGCGGACATATGATAACACATTTTCATGCAATCATTTTCAAAACATGTTCATGCATATTTTCACACTTATATCATGCTTTGCATTTGAACAACCATTAATATAACATGTATCACAGGGGCGGCCCTGGGTGTACCGAAGGTGCGATCGCACAGGGCCTCCGATCTCGAGAGGCCTCTGATTATTTTCTTTGTTGTTATTCATAATAAAAAAAATAAGATATAAAAGAATAAAATTACGTAGAATTATAGGAAAAGAATTGTACTAAGGTGGTAAATGCTCTTTGCATGTAAACCCAAATCTCTTGTTCGATTCTCTTGGCTCTCTTTAATTTCTTTTAGAATTTTTAAATCTAATTTAAGAGGTTTTTTAATAAAAAAGTAATACCTTTTTAAATCTAATTTGAGAGTTTTTTTTTAATTTACTTTACTGTTGAGGATTAACGACGATTTTTTTTATTTCTTTATCATTTGGGTCTCGTTTATTTTTTGGCACAAGGCCTCCGATATACCTGGGCCGACCGTAATATATCATAGTAAAATTATATTATGCATGATGAAACTCACCTTAACAAAATTACTTGTTCGCTAATTCGTTCACAATTCCTCAAACTTATGGGTGTCCGCGGTCCGGTTTGGGCGGTTTAACCCCTCAAACCACTAACCGGACCACTATGGCGGTTTAGAAAATTTCCAGACCGAGCGGTTTGGCGACAAGTGACCAAACCAGTCAAACCGGACCATAAAAAGGCGGTCTGGTCTGAACGGTTTAGCGGTTTGAGCCTATTATTTACTTTAAACTAAAAAAACATGACATTTATATCTAAAATGAAATTTCTATCAATATAGCACTATTAAAAAATTGTATACCGAATTATAGAAAAAATGTCTATATCTAAAATTAAGAAAAAAGATATTGAGCAAATGTAAAAAAATTAAACAAATTCACCAACAATAGTTGAAATTTTGGACAAACATTGAGCATGACGAATGACGACTTGGAATTTTGAATTTGATTTTTGACGAATTTCGGAATTTTGCGAAATTATAAATGAAAACTAACAAATTTAATGCATTTGACGAATTTTTTTTAACTGAGTCATAAAAGTAAAGCCTAAAACATGAAAAATAAAAACAATCCTTACATGTGTATTTTTGGCTGTCGGTTCGATCAAGACCGCACAAAGAAATGTTAAAACCACAGACCAGGCCGGACCAAGCGGTTTGGCTATTTTTCAGACCGGATCAGACCGCCAGACCGCTCAATCCGCCAAAAACGGTCCGGTTTGACCGGTTTGAACGGTCCAACGGTATTTTTGAACACCCCTACTCAAACTGTAGACTAATTCAAACGATTCATAATTATCTTAAAATAAACATAAATACATTGATCATTGACCCATAATTATTTTAACAAAACTAAATCTCATTTATTAAGTAGGACAATGCTTTAAAAATTATCTTACTAATTAATCTTAAATATTGCATTAAGATTATTATATTAAAACTAGCATGAGTAACTCTGGTAGTAATATATATATATATATATATATATATATTGTCCATATAATACATGTTAATTGTTAAATATGATAATCAACAAACTGTATACAAATTATTTGTAAAAATCATTATAATCTAAGTAGTAGAAATGATCTAAAATGAACGGTTTGCCTAATTTATGTATTGTTTATATAATGATGACATGAGGAAACAAAATGGCATCCTATCCTTCCTTTTTATACATATCACTCTACTCCAATCTTTCAACATTTTACCAATTAATGTGGGATATCTAAACGTCAACCATAATTCATCAATACCTCAATACCCAATTCTCATGATGTCACCTCAATATATTTTAATTTATTCTTTTAATATATATATATATATATATATATATATATATATATATATATTGATGATGATGATGATGATGATTGATAGATATTATATATACATATATATATATATGTAGAATCAGGTTCAAACGGGAACCGTAACTATTTAAAAGAACACGAGAACTAACAAAATCATTAATGATTTTACATTAACACACGAAAAAAGGTCTTTGGCCGCGACTTCAGGTTCGTGTGGCTTTTTTACGCGTTAATGTAAAATCACTAATGATTTTGTTAGTTCTCGTGTTCTTTTAAATAGTTATTGTTCTCGTTTAATCATCCCTCTATATATGTATTTGGTTATTCTAGTTAATTATTTTATATTGCTTCTATCATTTCTTTTATATATATATATATATATATAATATTGATGTAATAAGTTTTTAGTTATATATTGGTTCTAGTTTTAACTATATTTATTAATTATAGTATTATTTTATTTTATATATTGATTCTAATTAGTGATATTAATTAATAAATATTTCATTTATTATTGAGAGGGTTAAGGATGTATTGAATTATATATTGATTCTAGTTTTATTTATATACATTGATTCTAATTTCATTTATATTTATATATTGTTTTTAGTAAGATTTTTAAATGATCAATAAGTTTTTTATTTTATATATTGAATGAAAATTTACATTTTTTATATTATTTGGAAATACTACAAATTAAATATATATGGGTGCACTAAAAATGATTGAAATTGTGTGACCTTTCATTTAGTAAATATATTTTTAAATTATATATATATATATAGGGTCAGGTTCACGTGAGACCAAGCTGTTTTCGTGAGATCACGTGAGACCAAACCTTAAAACATGAAACTTCACACCGAAACACTGTGAAGGTAAAAAACATTCAAACCTTCATAATGTAATCACACTATGAAGGTAAAAAAACCTAAACCAAGTTAAAAAAAATCAAACCTTCACAGATAAAAGACTGTGAAGGTATATCCGAACCTTCACAGTGAAGACACTGTGAAGGTAAAAAAACGAACATTCACAGCGAAAAACACCGTGAACGTAACATTTACGGTGTTCCCTATGAAAAGTTCGATTTTTTTTACATTCACAGTTTTTTGGTGTGAAGTTTCATACTTTAAAGTTTGGTCTCACTGGTGTCACGGAAACTGTTTGGTCTCACGCGAACTTAAGTCTCTCTCTCTATATATATATATATAGTTTTAGGTAAATAATAATAACTGATAATGGTCATTTAATTATATTAAAAATAAAAAATATGTAATGAATGTAATAATAATTAGTGACAATATATGGTTATTGACTTATATAAAAATAATAATGAGTATCATGTAATAATAGTTAATGACTTTAGTTATATTATATTCAATTATCATAAGTATTTCATTTATGTATATATATATATATATATTGATTGCAATAAGGTTTTTTTTACATGTAAACTAAAATATATTATATTGACGTGATTAATCATCATCTTCATTTTATTTATTTATATTGATTATAAACAATTTATTATTATACAAAAAAAATATACATGCATTACATTCAAGTGTCATGTAAATAAAATTATAAATATTAAATGTAATTTTATTTATATCATGAGTTTTTTAATATATTGATTATATTTCATTAATTGTTATATAAATTTAAAAAATAGAATAATATAAGATAAAAAAAAATAAATAAATTTAGGTGTAACCGAAGAATATGAATAGTCTAACTAATTAAATGTTGCTAATAATTACATCAATAAAAAAATCAAATATTGAGAAAAAATAAAATTAGGATTTGAATGTTTAGAAGATGTCACCTCATTGTTGGTGGTTTTTCTTTTAATATATATATATATATATATATATATATATATATAGGGAGAGGTTCATTTGAGAAATGGTAAATATATGAGAAATAGAGAAGTAATCTTAGTCATTCATCTGGTCAACATTTGCGGCTTTGACCGCGAAGCACCGGATAATTCCTTGTGTGGTCTATAGAAGATAGAGGGGTAATTTCGTAAAATACACGGGATGAGTTCATATATAAAGTTGTATGAATCACAAAGATTCATATATGAATCTGTTAGTTAGTTCAACTGATTCATATATGAATCTGTTAGTTAGTTCAACTGATTCATATATGAATCTGTTAGTTAGTTTAACTTATTCATATATGAATCACAAAGGTTCATATATGAATTAGTTAAAAGAGTTCAGTTGTGAATTGCACTGGTTCATATATGAACATATAGTTCATATGTGAATTATACATGTTCATATATGAACACAGCCCGTGTGTTTTGTAAAATTTATGAAATTGTCCTTTTATTTTTTGGATAGCCGCAACTTTTGTCCTTTTATATATATATATATATATATATATATATATATATATATATATATATATATATATATAGTGTTTGGTTCATTTGAGAAATGGTAAATATACGATAAATAGAGAAGTAATCCTAGCCATTCATATGATCAAGATCGGATAATAACAAATCACATTCCTTGTAGAATATTATATAATATTGAATAAGTATGTAGTCATAATATTCTACAAGGATAGCCGCAATACTTTTTCAAGGAACAAAAATGGAAAAGAAATAGGTTGTAAAAAAAATACCGAATTAGGTAGAACAAAACGCTTGATTAAAGCATCCCGAATAAGTATGTAGTCCTAATATTCTACAAGGAATGTGATTTGTTATTATATAATCTTTCTTTTACATATGATTATATAATAACAAATCACATTCCTTGTAGAATATTATGACTACATACTTATTCGGGATGCTTTAATCAAGCGTTTTGTTCTACCTAATTCGGTATTTTTTTTACAACCTATTTCTTTTACAACCTATTTCTTTTCAATATTATGACTAGTCAAATATTGCGGCTTTGACCGGTCAAAAGTTGCGGCTTTGACTGGTCAAAAGTTGCGGCTATCCTAAAAATAGAAGGACAATTTCGTAAATTTTACAAAACACACGGGCTGTGTTCATATATGAACATGTATAATTCACATATGAACTATATGTTCATATATGAACCAGTGCAATTCACAACTGAACTCTTTTAACTGATTCATATATGAACCTTTGTGATTCATATATGAATCAGTTGAACTAACTAACAGATTCATATATGAACCTTTGTGATTCATATATGAATATGTATGAATCACAAAGATTCATATATGAATCTGTATGAATCACAAAGATTCATATATGAATCAGTTGAACTAATTAACAGATTCATATATGAATCTTTGTGATTCATACAGATTCATATATGAACTCATCCCGTGTATTTTACGAAATTACCCCTCTACCTTCTATAAACCACACAAGGAATTATCCGGTGCGTCGCGGTCAAAGCCGCAAATGTTGACCAGATGAATGGTTAAGATTACTTCTCTATTTCTCATATATTTACCATTTCTCAAATGAACCTCTCCCTATATATATATATATATATATATATATATAGAGAGAGAGAGAGAGAGAGAGAGGTAGTGTAAGTCTCACACGTTATGCGGTGATCGAAATCTATTTTAAAATGTAATAATGACAATGATAAAATTGGGTATAAAAAATTATAACTTTCAATTTAGATTATAAATTATTGGTTTCAAAACTATTTTATTAATATGATTATGAAGTATGTTAGATAATCTTATTTGATCTTTTCGTCGAAAGATGGAAGCAACATTTATCCCCCTCATATTGATTCCTTACTGATCTATAATGTGTCCAACTAATGAACACTTGATATATAGAGAACTTTTATCAACGTGAACATATATACATTATGCATAATAACACGTATCATACTAAAGTACTTTGAAAAAAAAAATCATCTTTTAACATATATTTGAAGGAGAGACCGCATGTTGTTCGAACCAATATAGTTTTAAACATGATTCAAGCTATTTCTCTTCCTTTTTTGTTTAAATATCTATTTCCTTGATTGTGAAAATAAGAGTTTCATTGAGAATTAAAAGCAAGCTATGAAAGGAGCAAATGAAGAGTTAAAAAAAAAGTGAAAATGAATAGTCTAATTTAAATGTTTACTAATAATTACAAAAATAAAAATAATGCAAAAATTGAGAAAAAAAAGTAGGATTTCGATGCTTGTGCCACCTCATTATTGGTGGTAGTACAAAATCAACATAACATATAATGAAGCATACCCCTATTTGCCATGAAAATAATTAATAAACATCTATCGTTATTGTCAACTACCCCTATAACAAATTTTATCGGATCCCATGATCACAAAATTATCAAAATTTTATACGAATGTAGTATATGATTCAATCTTAAACAAAATATATCATTTGATGAAAAAAAAAACTATGTAAAAGAAAGATTATATAATAACAAATCACATTCCTTGTAGAATATTATGACTACATACTTATTCGGGATGCTTTAATCAAACGTTTTGTTCTACCTAATTCGGTATTTTTTTACAGCCTATTTCTTTTCCATTTTTGTTCCTTGAAAATCTATTTCTTTGATTGGAAAATTTAAGGTTTTGCTGAGAATTAAAAACAAGTAATGATAGAAGCAAATGAAGAGTTATAGGTTAAACTCAATATACAAATGTACACAAAACCGATTAACAATGAAATACACAATTTTCAAATTGGGGTAAAAAAAGTCTTTATTTAAAAGAATAAAAAAAACTATGAAAATTTATAGCATCATCTTCTACTACACATACGTGTCACCTCATTTGTTTTGGTTTTTACCTATATATATATATATATACATATATATATATATATAGGGGTTGTTTAATTTGCAACCCTTAAAAAGGTTGCAACCTTTGCAACCCACATCTTAACCGTCGGATTCATGATCGGCGGTTATAAAATATATGAGACCCAATATTTTTAATTAAAAAAGGAGAAAAATAAAAATAAAATAACCGTCGATCATGAATCCAATGGTTAAGATGTGGGTTGCAAAGGTTGCAACCTTTTTAAGGGTTGCAAAATATCCTTCCACTATATATATATATATATATATATATATATATAAATGAAGAACAACAACAGTCATAGCCTCTGACTCGCGGATATATAATTATATACGAAAACCTTTCAAAAATCCTTTTCATACTTATTAAATCAAATTGAAATGAAAACGTCCACCCTTCAAAGGAATTATGGAGCTTGAAGTAATCAAAATCTAGTGCAATGTAAAAATATGGGTGGATTGCTTGGTCTATATATGATTTTTCATACTACCTCATGGATATGTCAAATTTACTTTTCCCATATAAGATTTTATTATTTTTATTATAGGTAATACAAAATCAACATATATAGTTAAACATACCTCCATTTTCCATGAAAAAAAAAATGAACAACCTTGATTTCTTATCAACTATGCCTTTATTTTCAGTTTCACTAACAAATTTTATTGGAACTCGTAATCACAAAAGTATAAAAAATTTATACGAATGTATATGATTTAGTTGTAAATAAAATATATCATTTGATAACTAAAACACAAACAATATGGAAAAGAAAGATTATATAATAACAAATTACATTCCTTGTGGAATATTATGGCCACATATCTGTTCGGGATGCTTTGATCAAGCGGTTTGTTCTACCTGATTCGGTATTATTTGATCAACTGATTTCTCTTCCATTTTTGTTTCTTAAATAATCTATTTCCTTGATTGTGAAATTAAGAGTTTCATTGAGAATTAAAAGCAAGTTATGAAAGGAGCAAATGAAGAGTTAGAAAAACGTGAAAATAAATAGTCTAATTTAAATGTTTACTAATAATTACACAAATGTCAATAAGGTTGTAGCCTAGTGGCCGGTAATATCCTGGGAGGGTAAGGGGTGAAAGCCTTACTACCTGAGTTCGAGTCTCGTGGTGATCAACTTGAGACATCCGATTCGGGCGGGTCCATAGGGTCGGGTCTGGATCAAGGGGGGATTAGTGGGTGGCACCCTTAAGTGGAAGCCCGATACCTCCTGAAAGCGTAGCCCAGTGGGTGGAAACTTTCAAAAGTTGTCTTTCAAAAAAAATTACACAAATAAAAAAAATGCAAAAATTAAAAAAAAATAGGATTTGGATATTTAGAGGATGTCACCTCATTATTGATGGTTCTTCCTTTAATATACATATATATAGATTATGCTGGAAAAATGAAATCATCTCAATATTTTATTCTTATTACATATTTTATAAATATCTGTAGAATTATACAAATATTTATCTAATAAAATTCTTATATAATCAGAATTTGTCAAAATATCTCAAACAAGATAAAGCACATCCAAACATCATCTTCAATAGCTCGTTTTATTACAACTAATTATTAATATCATATATTTATTTTTAAAACACATATCCAAATACTTTTTTTCGCCCATAATATCACCAACCAACAAATAAATACTGTTACAATTTGTCTTCAAGACGAAGGATCGTGTGAGAAATTGAGGTTAACGTGAAAAAAGTGAGAAGTGGATTTGAACGTACCGTTGATCACTTTCAATCAAATGTCCTCTCATGAATTGCAGCTTAGAAGAGAATTGATCTGCTGCATCTCGGTGCATCTCATCCTAATGTGCATTCATTTCTCATCCAACGGTTGATAACCACTTGTCACGCTTCTCACGTTAACCTCAACTTCTCACTGAAACCCAACCCTTGTCTCGAAAATATATACATTTAAAAACCCACAAAAAGTTGCACCCAAAAACGGACTTCTTCAAAGATTTCAAAACAAATTGGATACTACTATTGACATCATCTTTACATATCTCCTAAAATATATCATACATTATCTCATATTATACTCATTACACACATGTTTTTAATTGCCTATTTTTTAGGTTTTTTAATTGTACAAGTATTTTATTTTTTAAAATCTAAATAGACTTGCTATTAAAAAATCAAAGTACTCTATTTTGACGGTAGATAAAAATATCTAATTATACAAGAAAACACCACATTTATAAAATTTATCAATTGAACACAAATTTTATATTTTTCTTAACATTAATTTTAATTATTGTGCAACGCACGGTTCTGAACATTAGTTTCTAATAGATGAATCACCAAACTACTAAAAATATAAATTTACAATTTATTTTTAGGATATAGTTATTTTAATGATACATCTCAAGTGGGTACTATATATATCCAAGCCAAATGAACTTTTTAACCAACAATAATAAACAGTTTTTTTTAGCCTATGACGTGTAGCTCAATTGGCAATGGGACAGAGAGACTTGCCTTGTCAAATAACTAACAGGTCATGGGTTCGAGCCCAGGCCCCTATTAGCCACAACCGCTGAGTGAACCTCAAAATGCCCCCTCATACGGATGCCCGAGTAGGCAGGGTCAGGTATGGGGCCGATTGTGGTTGTCGGTATCAACCTTTTGCCTTGTCAAATAATAAACTATTTTTTCAATTTTATTTAAAATTAACAGTATGATTATTAGAAAAATGTCAAATTAAAGAATATAGAGTATATTATCATAGATAATTCTTTATAAGCCGATAAAAGATGATTAAAATTAAATGGATGAAAACTTAAAGCTTAAAACATAAGTTAAATTGAGAACATAAAAATAAAAGAGACATTAGAGTGTTTTTGTTAATAGCTTAATGAGTTTAACATGATTCACAGCTTATTCGTTCAACTATACATGACTGTTTGACAATAGCTTGATGAATAATGATATAGAGGCTTAGGGGCTGTTTGGTTCATGGAATTGGAATGACCAATTCCATTGACCAAATTCTAAGCCCATGTTTGGTTCACGTAATGAAAGCGATAAAATCCTTCCAATTCTACAATTTAAGAAATTCATCATTCCTTGTCTTAAGAGCACCTCCAACAACTTTGCTAAAATAGGAAAAATTGGGTTTTTGTTCTCTAAACCACTCCAACAGCTTTGCTATCTTGTTTGCTAAAATAGAGGAAACTTAAAATTTTTCTAAGTTTAGAGAATTCTCTAAAACTTGATGGTTAGAGAAAGAAATGATTATTTTATTCAATCCCACCAATAAGATTCAATTTTTATCATTTTATATTAAGTTTTTTTTTAAAAAGTGTATTGGGATGATAAATTAGAGAATATTATAATACTATAAGTTGTTTTAAAATTTCTAAAATAGCAAATCTGTTGGAGTTGAATGTAATACTTTTTAGAGATTTTCACTTTTGATTTTCTATTATAGCAAACAATATAGCAATGTTGTTGGAGATGCTCTAAGTGAAAAATGAAATAATTGAATTCCTACCAACCAAACGCATGGTCAAATTATATAAAATTTCATTCAAATTCTTTCAAAGTCAAATTTCTTCGATGTATTCCAATTCCATCAAATTCAAGGAATTGGATGAAATTCAATTCTTTCACTTAAGCCAAGGAATGATGAATTCCTTAATTTGTAGAATTCATTGGAATTCAAAGGATTCCATCATGAGCAATATGTGTACCAAACAAATGAATTAGAATTTGGTCAAAGGAATTATCCATTTCAATTCCTTCAAAATCCATGAACCAAACACTCCCTTAGAGTTCTTTTTGTTGATAGCTTAATGGGTTTAACGTGATTCACAACTTATTCGTTCAGCTATACATGACTATTTGACAATAACTTAATGATATAGAAAGTGGCAGTATGCCTTTCAGGGGGAGCTTTACGCAAAAAACTAAGTATTTAGTCGAACATGTCCCTCACAATTAAAAATCGCGTTTTTTCCATCTATGAAAAAATCTTTCGAATAAAACTTTTCTAATTTATACAGACAAATTGATCCATACATACAACTTTTATCTATACAAGACTTAATGAAAAATCAATCAAATAACCCTTTAATAAAATAGAAGATTTTTTTTAAAGAAACGAAATAAACTAAAGAAATTGAATAATAAATAACAAAAGGGTTAACAAATTCCTTTTAAAAAAAAAGTTAACAAATTTAACTAAAAAAGGAATTTTAAAAATTTTAAAAATAATAGTCTATCCTTTTATGTTTTATTTTTTGCATGAAAACTTTGTTTTAACAATAATTTTCTATTTTTGAACTTTTCATTTTTTTTTTCAAAAAATTATATTCTTTTTAACATCAAGTATTTCCATTTTTAATAAGTAGAATTCAGTGGCTTAATTATAAAACGAGAGGAATATCCAATAGACGAGAGGCAGCCCTAAAAATTGAAGTGATTGACACTATTTAATTATAAGGAAAATATATTGAAGAGTAATTTGTTATAGATTTATTCGTTGGTTCTTTGTCCATATATGAAAAACAGAGATAGAAATTTTACCCGTACCCTCCCCTAACGGGGCGGAGATTCTCCGCTTTGGCACGTAACGAGACAGTGACGAGGATTTATTTTCACACCTGAAGCGGGGTTGGGGATGTTATTAAATCGTCCCTAATCCAAACCCGATTAAACTTTTTAATTTATTTAATATATGTATATAGTGTGTGTATATATATATACATTTTTTAATTAAATGACAAATATATTTTATTTTCAATATAATTAAGGTAGTGATGGCTTATTATAATTTTAATTTTAAAATACAAAATTTTTATTTTTATTTTCTAAAGGGTTATCCAACGGGTTCCCTAAACCAATCGGGGATTCCTTTTCCCGTAACCCGTCGGGGATTAATCGGGGCAGGGTCGGGAACGGGGATGCATTACCTGCCCAACACCCGTCCCGTATCCATCCCGGGAAAAAAAATCCCAAAATTAAGAAATTTGGCAAACATGGGATTCAAACCCACACCCGTCCGATGTTTGCCAAAGATATAAAGGACATCTAATAAAACGATATGATGCCATTCTTCGGTAACGTAATTTTTTTTCCATTAAAACAAAAAAACAATGAAGCGGTGGTGCAGGCCACCGTTTGCTCTAAGATGTTCCCCTGCCATATATACCCAAAGTTTTTTTCGCGAAACATTATGATACATAAACCAAAATTAAATTTGGTGGGACCACATACGTTAGTGACGTACATTTTCATGACCATAACTATAACTTCACATTTAGACTAACCGTTTGACTGGAAGTTCGTTTATATTCGTTTATTTAATAAATGAGCGAACATGAACACATTTTTCTGTTTGTTTAGTTAATTGAACGAACATGAACAATGATCTCGTTCGTTCATTTACGTTCATGAACGTTCTTCCATTTATGTTCGTTTATATATATATATATATATTATGACATTAATGTGTAAAAGTATTAATTAAATTAATTTTTCAAAATTCCTTTTTTATACCTTCTAAGTTTACCCGGATTTTCATTTTTAATGTTATTTTTTACGAACGAAATGATGTAATGGTGGTTGTTTTTTATT
The DNA here is from genome assembly GCA_954870635.1 of Arctium minus. NCBI lineage: Eukaryota > Viridiplantae > Streptophyta > Magnoliopsida > Asterales > Asteraceae > Arctium > Arctium minus. Next base: position 43,376,333 of record OX941085.1, read on the forward strand.
CTTCTGTGTTCGTTAATTTATGTTAATTTATGTTCGTTCGTTTACGTTCGTTTATGTCCATTTATGTTTGTTCGTTTACGTTCGTTTAGCTCTTAATGAACGAACATAAACGAACACGAACACACATATTTTCTTAACGAACGAACATGAACACAAAAAAATTCGTTCGTTAACCGTTCGTGTTCGTTCGTTTGTTCGGTTAAGTTAAACGAACGGACACGAACAAGCCTATGTTCGTGTTCGTTCGGTTCGTTTACAGCCCTACCTATAGATGCACAAATGGGTTGAGGACCTGGATCGAAACCGGTTACATGAATGACCATGATTAGCCTTGGTCCAAATCGGTTTAGTCTTAAACTTTTCATCAAAGATTGGTTAAGTATGGGTTATTGATGGGTTTTGATCAAAGCGGGTTTTATAAAACAATAAAAAGGCAACGGAAGCTTTAAAACTTTTGAACAACATGAAAACACATTTAGACCCACAAGGATCACTTTGCATGCAATATGTAAGATCATAGCATAAAAATCCAATAAGAGAAGTTAAGAAGCAACAACCTTTGAAGTCCTTTGATCTTGGTGAAGAGAAGGATGTTGATGAACACACTAACCCAAAGTAGAGCTTCTCTAGAGGTATCCACCACAAGCACCAACACCTTGAGTGAATGCTAGTTCTTTCTCTTGAGGATGCAAAAAGGGAGTTCTTGAAGCAAATCTACAAGAGATTTGAAGAAGAAAAAACTCAAAACCACCACCACAATGGTGGTTTCGGCTGAGAGCAAGAGAGAGGGAGAGGAGAGAGGGATTTTTCTAGTCTTGTGATTATCTTCAATCACCTATAAAAACTAAAACCACATCTCTTTTTTAAGCAACCATCAAATGGTCACCTACAAAATGCCTAATAAGAATAAGGCTAAAAAAAGGTTCCAATGAGAAGGAAGCTAGCCATGCAAATTTCCCTTTTAAACCCTCCTAGTTTGAATTAGTTAAAATCACTATTTTAATAATTAAACTTTATTGCAATAGTCCCTCCTTTTATTTCTAGTTACATATGAACTCATCATATATTTGATAAACTATAATTTTTATTTGCATCTTATATTATGAATCATATCCAATAATATTTTCAAGAATTAATAATATTTATCAAGAATCAAATTCTTATAAATATTAATTCGATGTCTACTTGTTGTTCGGTGTGACCCTATAGGATCATATATTACCGACAATATTATTTTATAATCATTCTTGAGCATATAGAACCAACAATCTCCCACTTACTCAAGATTGCATTATAGAATGATATAGACAGTGGAGGACGTATAGCAACATCTCACTGCCCCCAACAATGTATGACTGTAAGTGCCATTCAACAACATCTAAATCCCACAAGCTCATAGCTTCAATTGATGTATAAGGTGTGGTATCAGTTATCCCTTTGTTAGGACATCATGTTGAACATGAGACATGGATCACTATCATTCTCATTTGTTGTTCAACTTTTGGTAAGGCGCCTTAGATGTCTCACTTTTAAAACATTTAGAGGAACAAATCCCATCTTGACTACATACGCCTCTTATGCAGTTCATGCTATGCCCAATGATGGCCTTTATAACTGCCTATTTTCAAGAACAGCGGTTAACCACATCAAAGCATAGCACTCCCTACACTTGAGTCCCAAATATGCATCTCAGGTCTAAGGATACAAAGATAAATACCTTTGTTCAAGTGTCACTCATGACGACGATCCATGAAGTGATCTTGAAGTGGGTCATGTCCAGTACTTGTTCCCTAACAAGTACCTATGAACTTGGTTGCAACATTTTATCACTTTTACTCTTAAAAGTCAACCAATCCAATTCATATTAGTCTTACTTCATTGTTGCTCTCATAACTATGATCGACTATGGACATTTAGAATAACTGGTTTATTCAAGGATTAAACATGCTAATATGGAACTCAACAAGTATTTAATGAAAAAATATATGCACAAATTAATTCATTTCAATAGTTGTTGTTTTACATTGTTCCAAGATCCAAATACTAAACCAAATCAAATCCATTCACTAGAATAACGAAGTCCTATAGCTCTAGCGTGATCCTCATGCTTAGCTTAAATTTTTAAATTTTGATCTGTATGAACTTTGCGAATACTTATTTCACCTCTTTCAACTTCATCCCGTATATAGTTGAATTTTCGGTGAATGTGCCTGGTCCTTTTCTGTGACATGGCATCATTAGCTATGGCTATGGCACCCTCATTATCACAAAGGATTTCTAGGGAATCTTGAATGGTAGGGACCACCCCTAGATCTTCAATGAATTTCTTCATCCAGGCAGCTTCTTGTGCAGCCTCTGAAGCAGTGATGTACTCTGACTCTGTAGTGGATTATGCAACCACACTCTGCTTGGAACTCATCCAAGAGACCGCGCCGCCATTCATAATAAAGACAAAACCAGACTGTGATTTACAATCATCTCTATCCGTCTGAAAGCTAGCATCAGTGTAACACTTTACACTAAGACCTTCTTCCTAACCACCATAGATAAGGAACATTTCTTTAGTTCTTCGTTAGTACTTTAGAATGTTCTTCACAACAATCCAATGACCTTCTCCCGGATCTTGTTGGTATCTACTTGTCATGCTCAAGGCATACGATACATCCGGTCTTGTGCATATCATAACATACATGATGGATCCAATTGCAGAAGCATATGGAATGCCACCCATTTTGTCTCGCTCGGCCTTTGTGCTAGGACATTGAGATTTTCTCAATATGGTACCAGATGGCATCGGCAATGACCCTCTCTTAGAGTCCTGTATCTTGAACCTTTTCAAGATTTTGTCAATGTATGCATTTTGACTTAAACCTATAAGTCTTCTTGATCTATCTCTATAGATCTTTATACCAAGAATATAGGCTGCTTCACCCAAATATTTCGTTGAGAAACATTTCTCAAGCCAATCCTTAACCTCTTTCATAGAAGGAATATCATTTCCAAATAGCAGTATGTCATCCACATACAACACTAGGAACGTTACAATGCTCCCACTAGTTTTCTTGTAAACACATGGCTCATCTTTATTTCTAATGAAACCAAACTCTTTGATTTTCTCAATTAAACGAAGATTCCAGCTTTGAGATGCTTGTTTTAGTCCATAAATGGATCTCTTAAGCTTACACACTTTATTAATATACTTTAGATCGACAAAACCTTTAGATTGAACCATATAGACATCTTCAGTTAAGTGTCCATTCAGGAAAGCCGTTTTGACGTCCATTTGCCATATCTCTTAGTCATAATATGCAGCAATGGCAAATAGTATTCTAATAGAATTGATCATAGCCACAGGAGAGAATGTCTCATCATAGTCAATACTGTAACACCCTGAATTCCGGAAATAGCAACTAATTTAAAATTTTCTAAATACACCAATAAAAGAATCATCTACAACCACAATTTATTATCTAACCTCAACACACACATTCATTCTATACATACGGTTTATAATAAGGACAGGTGCTACTAAAACCCAATAAAAGTCGCTATCTCCAAACTGCGGAAGTCTTCACTAACTTACACTCGGGAGAACTAAGCACATCTCTTCTTGGGACAGCTAGGAGCAAACCCCATCTGGAACCTGATGCACATGCCGACAAATAAAAAAATTAGGCTTAACGCCTAGTAAGCTCAAGAGTTTTAACATAGAAGAATATATATTTAAAAGAAAAGAATTTAGTCTAAAGCAAGATTTTTCGAAATAATATACTTTAAAATGGAAACGACACATTTCCCATAATATGCACTTTTAAAGTCGATGCCTCTAAACGCTCATTCTTATAACACTATGCAACGCATAACTCACCCAAACGGGATAATAGTTTTGACACCCAGTTTGCGAAAATGTGAATAACACTTCATATCCCAAAACACCCAAAACACGGGCGGGACATAATACTCGACCCTTGAATAGAGGAAAGCAATTCAAAAAGATATGGTACGTCATTGAAAACCTGTACTCGAATTAATACTCACACGACCATAAAATAGAATGAAATCCAATTATTAAAGTATGGACAATTAAATATCCAAAATGCAACGGGGCGACAACGGGGGATACCCATATCCGTTGAGAGCGGAGGAACACAAAAGTATGCCACTCAACAACGTTGATCGGATGACACTTCACGACCCGCGACCCAAGTGCCCCTACGACCTCTTGACAAGTTCACCATGAGAGGCCGTTGACCTTGGTGGCCGTTACAAAGAACTCCACCCCAAAAGGCCCCGGGGACTACAACAAAGGAAATTCCCCAATAATGAAATGACGGGGGGTCACAGTACTCACCGCCCAGGAAGCACTATCCATACTCAACCCTCCTAGTCCCTCCTTGTCAAGTTTTGGTCATAAAACATGAGTCCCGGAGTCCAACCCCGTACCACCCAATTGACCATCCAATAAGACTGACTGACGTGCCTATGGATCCAATGCAACACAGTCTAAAAATACACGACTACTCATGAATGACTATAACACTCGAGCCTGTACTTATAATGAATTTACAATAAAATGCATTGAGATGTAAACCATATTTTTAGACTCTAAATCGAACCATTAAAACCGGACAAGTGTCCTTAATACTCATTTACGCCAGTACCGAGCTAAAATGCTCAAAAGCCTTTTGACTAACAATTAACGTCCTCTGAATACTGAAATGCCTTTAAACAACGTTTATGAAGACACATACCCCCAAAGATGTGGTTAACCCAAAACTCAACACGTATTGGGACCAAAGATTTTCCAACGGTTTTATGAATGCAATTATACCCAAAATGCATATAACGTGAAATAGACTTTGTTGGTACAAAAATCATCAAAGATGCATAACCCATGAAACGGACTCTATTTGTGCAAAGTTGCTAGGAACCCAAATATGAGCATTTTATGAGGCTAACACAACCCAAGTTTACCCAATATGAAAACTTATCAAAATACTCACACTTTGACAAATACCAAGTAAAACACCTTTTTACTTCAAAATACACATTTTGGCATGTACACCGTTTTAACAAATCAACTTGAACTCACCTTGCTAGATTTAGGCTAAATCTAGATTTTACCCCACTTTGAGCTCCTTTGAAGAAACTTGAATCTTCAAGCAAAACTTCCAAAACCTAGATCCATAAGTTTCCAACCATCAAAACATATAATCAATCACTTAGAATCATTTCCCAAACATATATATCAAAATCCCCAAATGAGATGAAAACCCTAATTTCTCCAAAACCAACAAATCCAAGATTTGAGAAACCGAACACTAAGAAACCATCAATGGAGCATTTAAAACCTTATCACAAGAAAACTTACCCTTAAAGACAAAGAGACTTCCGAGAACACCCAACCCAACACTTCAACCCGAGCTCCCAACCGAAAGAACTTGATGAGGAAGATGAAGATGGAGGTTTTGTGGTTCAAGGTTCCAACCATCTAGATGATTGAGAATCATGAGGTTTGGGGAGAGAAAAACCCCCAAAATGGGTTAGGATTCGGTCTTTATGAAAGGGAGAGGTTGGGAGAGAATAACAATAGAAGAGAATGAGTTTTGAATGAGAAATGAGGCTAAAATCCGATTTTGATTCGGTCAGACCCCGCACGCGACAGTGCCTGGCGATAGTGACATTGTCACTATCGCGTGGCACAATCGTGCGAAGTGTACCGCGGCTAACCCCCCCCCCCCCCCCCCCCCCGCGATAGTGCCCTGGCGATAGTGACATTGTCACTATCGCGTGGCACAATCGCGCCAAAGGTACCGAGGCTCGAAAAGTCCAAAAACTCGCGATTCACGCATGGGTCGATTTAAGATTCGAAGGCACAACGTTTTCCACTTAAAAGATAGGCGAAAGGCGGAGAGATTACCAACGAAAGGCGGAAACTTACTTACGAAAAGTCGGGTGTTACAAATACCATGAGTTTGAGTGAAACCTTTCGCCACAAGTCTTGCTTTATATGTATGTAGATTTCCATCCATGTCGGTTTTCTTCTTGAAAAACCATTTACTCCCTACAGTCTTGCCATTGGGAGGAAGATCAACCAAGTCCCATACTTGATTATCATGTATGGATTGCATCTCAGTATTCATGGCTTCGAGTCAATGATCAGATTCAGAACCTGTCATAGCACTTTGGTAGTTGGTGGGCTCATCAGAATCCACCAAGAAACAACATTCATCATAAGAGATGGAAAACCCATATCTTTCTGGTTCTGTCGAATTCTACCAGATCTGCGAACACTTTGTGTTTCATTTGTCTCCTGACCAATCATTTGTTCAGGTTCAACATCTTGTTGTTGAGTACGAGTGCCAACCTCAGGTGCATTAGCTAATGGTTCTTCCTCAAGTACCACTTGCTTCCCACTAGCTTCCGCCATTAGAAACTTGGTTTCCAGGAATTTAACCTTCCGAGCAATAAAAACTTTATTCTCAGCGGGATTGTAGAAATAATATCCTATACAATCTTTAGGATATCCTACAAAAATACATTTAGTAGATATGGGATCTAATTTGTTTGAAGCCTCTTGTCTCACATAAGCCTCACATCCCCATACCCTTAAATAGGATAAGGATGGAATCTTTCCATGCCAAATCTCATAAGGGTTTTATCTACCTTTTTGGTTGGAGCCATATTTAAAATACGGGCAGCCGTAATTAAGGCGTAACTCCAAAACGATAAAGGGAGAGTACTTCTACTCATCAGAGAGCGAACCATATCTAGTAAGGTTCGGTTCCTCCTCTCAGACACACCATTATGTTGTGGTGTTCTAGGTGGAGTAAGTTGTGAGATAATCCCATGATTCTCTAGATGATTTAGGAGTTCATCACTTAGATATTCACCTCCTTTATCGAAGCGAAGGATGTAAATGTTTTTATCGATTTGATTTTCAACTTCACTTTGAAATAATTTGAACATTTCAAATGCTTCATGTTTATGTTTCATCAAATAAACATAACCATAATGACTAAAGTCGTCAGTGAAGGTGATGAAGAATCTAGCACCATCTCTAGACATGGTTCTGAAAGGACCGCATACATCAGTATGTATGATTCCTAACAAATCTTTTGCTCTTTCACTAGAACCAGAGAAAAGAGCTTTAGTCATCTTCCCACATAGACAAGATTCACATATATCAAATGAATCATCCTCATTTGCCTTCAAAATACCACTCTTTTGAAGTTAGGAAATGCGTTTCAAAATATCACATATATCAATTCTGAGATAGGTTTCTCCCAACCATTCATGTTGTAGTTCATGATGAAGGGGTCATAGGATTTGGGTAAAGAGTTCAGGATTATATCCGTTGCCAAATCCGTTGGATATTTAGATCCAAGACGCTCCAAATGTTCCAAATGACCTTTCATCTTGAAAACATGATTGCTCGCATTTCCTCCCTCCTCCATTTTACATGCGTGCAACGTTCGAACGGTTTCGAAGCATTCTGTTCGGGCTTGTTGTTGGAACATTTCCTTCAGCTGAATGATCATATCATATTCCGTGTGATGCTCAAGAATCTCTTGAAGTTCGGGGATCATTGAAGCCAGCATAAGACTCGACACTTCGACCGAATCATCCACATGTTTCGACCAACCAACATGAGGAGCCCTAGGAGTAACAGGAGGCTCATCGAGGATTGGGGTGTCCAATACATACAACTTCTTCTCTGGCTTGAGAAAAATTCTCATGTTGCGGTGCCAGTTGAGGAAGTTGGTGTGGTTCAATTTTTCTTTTTCAAGGATGGATCGAAGGTAATTGGTATGGTGGTTCGCATTTTGGGCCATCTACAAAAATTTAACAAAGTTCTATTTAGCATTTTCGATTTTTTAAAACTTTAATTATTAATACCCTTCATGTTCTTTAAACATTAATAATATAAAGTCTATGATCCAACGTTGCAAAACAAATAAATGGTTAGGTGACCTTTATCCCATCTATTTAATTCAACAAGGTAGGTAACGTTCACCAATTACATCCAAATATAATTCCTAGTTTTATAGGATCCTTAACAACGTTTGTTAATTGGCATGTTTGATCCCATCTATGCCTCGGGTTTCTAATGCTTAGGTGACCTTTATCACAATAGATTCCCGATCAAGTCATCCAATTTGAACAACATGTGGAATCGACGCATAACTAGCAGTTAGGTGACCTTTATCCCACTAGAAATCGCGAAACCACCTCGGCCATCAAAAGACAATCCAAGCAGTTAGGTGACCTTTATCCCACAAGGATCATACAAGTGACGTGCGAGTGTTTTCAAAAGGACGGCATAGACTTGCGTTCATTAAAGGGATTTTAGATGTTTTATAATTCTAGTTTTATAAACATATTATATCATGTATATTGCATGCAACCAATAATACATGACACTTGGAGTTTGTATGAGTTTTAAAATCACCATTTTAACTCATTTTGATATTTCAAAAATTACGAGTCTTAGAATAAAACTCATTTTATTATAAAACCCATTTTCACCATTTTACCTTTAAAATGTTACTTCTTTGAAAAAAACAAACTCCATATGTTGATTTCCATTTATGTACAAATTATTATCTAGTAATTAAAATCCTATTTCAACCATGCAAGATAATAACAATGCAAACAATCAACAATCATAATGTAAAAGTGCAATAAACAAGCCATTTTACTAATGACAATTCATGTAAGCCATATGCATGAATCATCAAGTCCATTCCTAAGGGACAAGGGACCAAAAATTTATGTTTTCATGCTCCCACTTGAAAAAACATCCAATGCATGCAAATTCTTCAAGACTCCATGGAGTGTTGTGTTGCTCTTCATCGAAACCGAGAGGTGGTGGTGAACTCCACCAAGACCGTAGCCTCCAATGCACCATCAAGAGGCTTCCATTCTTCAATCTTGTTACATTTTATGTAAATATACTAATCTAACATTAACATTTACATACAAAATTTACAAAATGAAAGAATACCTACTTACTATTACATTCCTTATGAATAATAAATATTAGATACTTTTGAATAAACAACACAACCAACAACAAAAAGGGTCCATAGCTTGTTTATGCACAACATTCACACACAAAAAAAATCACAAAGCATCTCTTTGTTTTTTTAAGGCAACTTCTATGACCAAAATGCATGTAAACTTTTGGTCACATAAGATCATAAAATTTTAACAATAACACATCAAGTTGCCAAAAAGCCATGCATGAACTTTTCATGCAATATGAAATTCATCCATGGCATCCATAAACCAAAAAAATTCAAAACAAAAGGAATGATCTAAACATGCATGCAAAGATGGATCTGATACCACTTGATGGGTTTTGATCAAAACGGGTTTTATAAAAAATAAAAAGGCAACGGAAACTTTAGAACTTTTGAACAACATGAAAACACATTTAGACCCACAATGATCACTTTGCATGCAACATGTAAGATCATAGCATAAAACATCCAATAAGAAAAGTGAAGAAGCAACAACCTTTGAAGTCTTTTGATCTTGGTGAAGAGAAGGATGTTGATGAACACACTAACCCAAAGTAGAGCTTCTCTAGAGGTATCCACCACAAGCACCAACACCTTGAGTGAATGCTAGTTCTTTCTCTTGAGGATGCAAAAAGGGAGTTCTTGAAGCAAATCTACAAGAGATTTGAAGAAGAAAAAACTCAAAACCACCACCACAATGATGGTTTCGGCCGAGAGCAAAAGAGAGGGAGAGGAGAGAGGGATTTTTCTAGTCTTGTGATTATCTTCAATCACCTATAAAAACTAAAACCACATCTCTTTTTTAAGCAACCATCAAATGGTCACCTACAAAAGGTCCAATAAGAATAAGGCTAAAAAAAGGCTCCAATGAGAAGGAAGCTAGCCATGCAAATTTCCCTTTTAAACCCTCCTAGTTTAAATTAGTTAAAATCACTATTTTAACAATTAAACTTTATTGCAATAGTCCCTCCGTTTATTTCTAGTTACATATGAACTCATCATATATTTGATAAACTATAATTTTTATTTGCATCTTATATTATGAATCATATCCAATAATATTTTCAAGAATTAATAATATTTCTCAAGAATCGAATTCTTATAAATATTAATTCGGTGTCTACTTGTTGTTCGGTGTGACCCTATAGGATCATATATTACCGGCAATATTATTTTATAATCATTCTTGAGCATATAGAACCAACAGTTATTGCAAATCTCGATTAATAGACTTAGTCAAGCATGGTCAAAGTCCCGTTCATAGGTCGATAATAAACCACTTGGGTTGTGGGGCATTGGTTAAGCCTTAGGAGGATGTAGTGGAAAATCTCATCTACCCCTGATTCAAATCTAGGCGCTGCCAAAGCCCTTGTGCGCGTAAGCTGGCCCGGAAACCCACGGTTACCCATATATATATATATGAGCATAATCAAATGAGAACTAGCAAGTTTGTGGTAACTGTGAGATCCAATGTGAACCACATATTTAAGATAATTAACATAAATTTTAAATAAATATAAAAGGGTATTCTTATAAATTTGGTTTTTACATCTAATTAAGTTAATAAATCCTAAAATACCTCCTCAAATCTCTTATACTTCTCATATCTCTCTCTCTCTCTACCATATACCTAATTCCTAAAATCTCTCCTTTTTCTCTAGATAAAGTCTCCCCCTTCCTCTTCTTCCTCTGTGTTTTCGACGACTCCCCAACCCTACTGCATCGTCCGACGACTCCTCTACCCCCTTTTTCCCGGAACCTCCTCCTTACCATAGAAACTCCATCGTACCCTCTCACTTTTCAGATCCGGTAGGAAAATTTTCTCATGATACCTTCGCCTCCTTTTTCTTTCTCTAGATCACGGCAGCTGCACATCATCTCTCGAAGGAGTCTCGACATCGTGGCTGGAGGGAGAATACCATGATGGGTTGAGTTTTGGAGGCTCGATGTTGTCCTTCGTATGCTTTTCTCCTCTCTCGATCTCACACCAACAAGCTATCAACCTCGGTCTAAAATTACTTTAAAATTTTGAAACCTTTTGAGAGTTCATTCCTGAGGTATTCCAGTCTGTTGAGATCTCCGTCGGAACAATTTTTCGGCCATCCAGTGAGAGGGTTCTCTTCTTCTTTACTGATGAACAACATCGATGACGACTCAAACGGAAAAGCCTAGTCAAGATCTGGTGTCCGGTAGTTCACATATCTCAGGTGTTCACGGTTTCCAATGATAGTGAAGGTTAGGGGAGAAACAGAAAGGGCGTCGGTGGTTTATGGGTTATGTGGATAATGAAGGTTGGCTTAGAAAGAGATCTCATTTGTTGTTTTTCTTTATTTTGTTCCAAATCTTGATGGGGTATCATAGTCGTTACCTGTGGTCTAAAACCCATATCAAATTTGGTCTTAACTCCATATTAAGAACGACATCACAATGTTATCATAGTGGTTATCACTGTGGTATCATAGTGGGTATCATCGTCCTTCTCGGTTTCTCCAGCAAGAAGCCTGATTCTCAAATCAGGGTGGTACTAAATGTTATAAACAGGATCTTGATGGATTTGCTCACTTCCGATTTTTGCTTTAGGTTCATTTCTTCTTCTTTCCCGATCTTCATCATTCGAATTCATATTAGAAATTTGACTTTCTGGGCACTTGCCATTAACGTTTTCAGAGATCCGAGGTAGGGGAGAGGGCAGGAGACACCTGGGGAGTATCACATGGTGGCAGTCGCTTGCACCATTGAGTATGTGAGGGGGTTTAAGATGAGAAATCGAGGGTGTGGATGCCATTCACAGAATTAAGAATGAGGCTGACAAAAAGGGTTAAAGCTCATCAATGGCAATTTAAGTTAAAACCCTTCCAAAATATCAACCACGATATGTGTTCAGGTTGATTTTACGGTTTGTATCACATAATTTTTTGATGAATTTATACAAAAATTATGTTCATATACAATGTTTGTGATTGCATTTAAACTTTTATTGTATTGTGTTTTGTGTCTGAATTAGTTTTTTTTATCACAATGTGATATAATTTCTTTTGTATTTTAAAGATGTTTGTGCATCAAAGTGTATAACAATGTAATGTTCACAATGTATCACAAGGTGTATCATTTTGCGGTTAAGTGTGGTCTAAACCTCATACCAGATATGTTTTCAACCCATATTCAAAATGGTATCATAGTGGTATCACATTGAGTTTCTATCTTACTACTTCGAAAGTTCTTTGTTATCAGTGTTTATCATAGTTGGTTTGTGTCTTACGGATTCGAATTAATGGGTATCACAATATGTATCATCATTGTTTACAAAGTGTATCACAATATGTCTTCATTGTTTTATGAGGGGTATCATCGTTGTTTACAAAGTGTATCATAGTGTGTCTTCATTGTTTTATGAGGGGTATCACAATGTATTTTTGATGTTTAAAACGTGTCATCATTGTTTTACGAGGGGTATCACAATGTATATTCAATGTTTACTAAGTGTATCACGGTGTGTCTTTGTTGTTTTACAAAGAGTATCACAACATTTCTTATTGATTTTCGTTATTTTCGATGTTTACAAAAGGTATCACACTGTGCATCATATGGTCACCGGAATAATGTTCGCCGGAGAGAGGAGATATGAAATTTCTAAAATACCTAACATACCATTTAATTAAAATTACCAAAATTATTATTTTCCTAATTTATCCTCTCATCTGTGGGTAAGATTAGATCTCACGGTTACCACAGATAACCGAGTTATCCCTTGAATGGCCCCATATATATATATATATATAAGTGATGAATTTTTGTAGTTACTATTTTTTTATATGTTTTAGCTTGCCAAAAGACGCTATATCACTCATAACGACTAGTTTGATGAGAGAGATTATATGAAAGGGAAAATTGTATTAAAATGGAACCAACTTTCATCTAATTCCTATTTTGGGGAACCAACTTCCAAAATTATCATTTTAGGGTTTGAGCCAAACTTTTCATTTATTTAAGGGTCTCGTTTACCTGTTAAGCACGTAACCGGTTACCTTTAGATGATGTGGCAAAAATAAGCTTACATAAATATTTATAAAGCCACGTCATTTATTTTAAGTTACATGTCACTATTTGTTTAATACATTAAAAACAATAAACATGATGATTAGATGAACTACTAAAAATCAAATAAAGAAAGTAAACCCTATTTGCCTCCGTATTCATCGCCTCCACAATCCACATCCAACCTTTTCTTTCCGATTTGCACAATAGCTACCTCTGTCTTCCTCCATTGTTGCCTCCTCTCTGTTGTCATCGTCTTCTACCATCCCAATTTCGTTGTCGTCGTCCTCCGCCATCGTCTCCTCTGCTGATGTCATCCTCCTCCACTATTGTCGTCCTCCGCCGCAGCCACCGTCTTTCGTTGCCGTCGTCCTCCCCATTGCTTTCTCTGTCGTCTGTCATCTACCGGAACGCCGTCTGTTTACATTTCGTCAAGAGAGTTATAACATTCAAACATATTGCGAGCTATTTAGCACAAATAACAAAGCCATTGGTACAAATCTTTGAAGCTTAAAAAACCCCCACTCCACCTTGATATCTTCAACTTCATCGCCAGAATCTCCAGCCCCTTTATCTTCAAATTCTATCGTTGGACCCTTGATCCACCGTCGCCTTCCTTCTCCGGCATCATTTATCCTCCCATTCTGCTTTAAGGTTATGACTAGCAAATCATTCAAGATCTAAAAAATATACAAATCTGTTTTACTCAATCCATTGTGGCGGGTTTTTGATTTTAGGTTAGGTTTAGATGAAGATGAAAATGTAAGGTTTTGATGCTTCTGAACTTTGATTGGGTTAATTAACAGAGATCGAGGATATGGTAACAGAAGCTTTGATAGACTTTTATGCTTTGATGTTCTTGTCTTTTATTGAGTTAACAAACAGAGATGGAGTTGGAAACAAAGGCAATGGGAGACTGGGAGGGATGAAGAGGAGTGGAGGGGACTGGGGGTTGTCGGAGTTGACGATGGTATCGCCGGAGAAGAAGGTATGCCGAAGAAAGAGGTGCTGACAAGATGAATTAAGAATTTGTTTTGTCCTTTTATATGTTTTTAGTAGCTTGTACGATCTAATGAGTAATGACACATCATTTATTTTAGATTTATATTTGAATTTAAAAAATGACATGGTATATTAGTGGACATTTACCTAAGCCACATCATCATTAGCAAGTCATCAGGTTAACCAAACCCTTAAATAAACGTAAAGTTTGGTTTAGACCCTAAAATGATAATTTTGAAAGTTGATTCCTTAAAATAGGAATCAAGTGAAAGTTGGTTCCATTTTGATGCAATTTTCCCTATATGAAACCTAATTTGTTGAATTTATATTTTCTATAACTAAAAAAAAGTTATTTAGGTATATATATATATATTATAGAGTGAATTACATCCTTGGTTTGTGAGTTATTACTCGATGTTGGTTTTGGTCCTAAAACTCATTAAATACATTAGTGGTCTTTATATTGTGTTTTTCTTAACATATCGGTCCATTTAGTTTACACCGTTAAAATCAAATGTCGTAAACCTATCGTGTGATCCTCATGTAAGAAGAAGCTCGGTCATTTCACATTTTTAATAAAAATAATAAACTTTTTATATTATATATAATATTAATATAAATAAATAAGATATGATAAGTCCGCCCCATCCCTTTCTCCAACGGAGCCCAGGTTGGCCGCTCCCCTACTCGATCATACCACCGCCTCCTTGCCATTTGCGGTTATATGCATTGTCTCACTCCCATTTTCGGTGAACACGAACCAGATTCATATAGAAATTAATTGTAACACCCTAAATTTATAAAAAAGCAGACAAATTAAAACTTAAATTTCCTTTAAATACACACTTTAATAACAAATCCTTACTGTTTACAAAGGAAGAAAGACAAGAATATGTATCAGAATTCTAACGGAACTATCTAATTCCTCAAATCGAATTAGAATAAGTCGGGTATTACTAAATCCACCAAATCTGCTATCTTCCATAATCCAGATGACGCTTCTAAAGCCATCCTACCGGGACTCTACAAAGCTCCAACCTCTGATCAGATCCCACTAAGACCTGATATACACGTCGATAAGAAAAAGTGTTAGGTTTGAAGCCTAGTGAGTTAAAATAGTTTTCATCATATAAAACATAAAACGGTTAAAAAGAATATTTTCTTTAAACAACGACCCATTCATTTAACACGTAAATCATAAAAAGGAATATATTACCAAAGGGCCTTTGGCCTAGCGGTATCAAAGCCTTTGCCCTCCTAGGAGGTCAGGGGTTCAAACCTCACCAAAGGTGAGGAAGAGTGTGTGAGTTTATTTGTTGCATTTGTCGTATATAAATATTATATACTTAAAAAAAGGTATATATTTTGCAAGCTCTCCTTTGTCCAATTCAAGTACCCGTTTTAGTTAAATAGTCAATATCCAAACTCACCTGAAACTTGCATAATGCGCAAACTCCAATAATCAAATATACAGATAAAACGATATATTCAGAACACCGGAAGCATGGGGAACAAAGTACCCGATGTAACACCCCATTTTTTCCGCCAAATGAAGTGTTATGTCTTCCAAAAACACATCATTAATTAACCTCAATAATAAATAAATCCAAAACGTTACAGCGGAAGTCTAAAAATCAATTAAACAACCATAAAAGTTAACCCGTCCCATACCGGGTAACTAAAATCCAAACCGAACAAATTAAATTACACCGAAACAGTTAAAGCATAGAATCCTAGGCGAGTCCCTTGCCTTTATCGACTCCAGAACCTCCTGCTCCTGAGATGTACACTATAGTCAGCTAAATAGCTCAGTGAGTTCACGGTTTGTATGTCATCACACACATTAGCCATATTAATGTCAAGTAAATAATGATATGCAAAATTTATGCAACCCCTTTGAGATCTCTCAACTCCATTCCATTGGGTAGGGACCTGCCATGTCACAGACATTCCCTGGGCGTGTAGGTTCACAAAGAACTAACCGCCCATCCCGGGTCGTGCCTCCCCTAAATGTGACATATCGAGCCGATATCCCATACCCCGGTTAACACACCATGTTAACCCCAAACCCAAACCATATGCATGCAATTTATGTTAAATGAACATAACAAAAAATTTCATGCTTGCACCATAAATAAAAATTTAAATGCACGTAAATCACCCTTTATAAATAACGTGCAATTAACACCTTAACAACACATGCGTATAAATTACCACACCTCATACATGTAAAAACAAATTTATACATATGTGTACATCCCAGTGAAATCTCGTGAAAAACTCACCTGATAATGTCGGTTCGTTAGAACTTCTCTCCAATTAACGACCTATAATTGTAGACATAATAATACCCATTAACGTCTATATTTTCTCCAAAAGTCAACTTAAAAGTCAACTACGATTAACCTGGGTCAACCCTTAATTATACTTCTATTTGTCCACTAAAATTTTATATTTAATCAACCTCAAATTCGTTGGCGTTAAATCATGAACGTCACGACATCTCGATGTCCCGATTAATAATAAAATCCCCTTAATAGTATAGAGTTACTCCTTTAATAATTAAATAATACTAAAAGAATATATATATATATATATATAATTAAATATATATAAATTTTAGTAATTTATTTAATTAATAAATCCTTGCCAAAATTAAATTAATTAATTTCAATCAATTAATTAATTTGTACCAATCCTTTTTTTTTTAAATAAAAGAACCCATTTTTAAACCTATTTCGACTCCTCCCAAGCCCACCAGATCAGGCTCATAACCCCCAATCAACCCAACAGCCCCCCTCCTGCTGGAAGGTCGCCAAAGCACGTTTCCAGCACCGGCGGACGTCGCTTTTCCGGCGAGTTTGTCGATTTTCCGGCGAGCTCCTTGTTTTGGACCGTGTGGCTTCGTTTCTCATCCGTTTTCGACGATTCTTTTTCCTAAATTTTAGTTTTTCGATTCCGCATCTTTTAGAAACAAGAATTGCATGAAAACTTCGAGTTTTGAGGGAGATACTTATGTTTAAAGTCTCGGTTTTTACCGAAAACGATAATTTCTACATTTTAATCGATTTAACAACCTTTCGGTTATGGAATCGGCGTCAAAACGTATCTGGGTTTACCTTTACCCATTCCTAACACCTCCATAAATCTACTTTCTAGTTCTATAGACATTACATACCTTAACCCCGCTGATCGCTGTCGGAAACGAACCAACTTCGAAACTTCGAGACTTCTCCTCGTGGCTCCGTCAATGTTCCGACACCGACTCTCCCAAAAATGCCGTCAACGAAATCACACAAAACTCCAACCGACCCCCTATATTTATAGTCGGATTTTTCCACCGAAATATGGAAGGAGAATTTGTCATTATTACCATTAATCCCTTCCATATTTCATTTTCAAGAGTTGGCAAAACCGGCCCTTCGTCATTATCATTTAACGATTTAACACCAAGATTTGAATTATTTCCTTAAACTAATTCAATTATTTTTGGATGATTATTTCTCCATTAATATCCACCAAAAATAAAAGATTCCAATATATTTCTTTTATTTTATAAAACTCATAAAATTCAAAAATCTCCATAAAATAAATACTTAAGTTTTATTTTATTAATATTCTCATTTTCCAAAATTTTGGATGTTACAACTCTCCCCTCCTTCAAAAGAATTTCGTCCTCGAAATTACATCTGACCGAACAAGTGAGGATATTTAACCCTCATTTTCTCTTCCACTTCCCAAGTCATTTCTGCCCCCTTATGAAATCTCCACTTAACCAAGACCAAGGGTATAATCCTATTTCTCAGTCTTTTGGTCTTCCTGTCCAAGACTTCGATGGGCTCTTCAACATATGCTAGTTTGCTATTAATCTCGACATCCTCGAGATTCACAATAGCCGATTCGTCGGCTAAACACTTCCTCAAATTTGACACATGGAACGTGTCATGAATTCCACTTAGTTCCTCTGGTAGTCTTAAACGATAGGCTACCAATCCTAACTTCACGATTACTTAGAAGGGTCCGATATATCTTGGACTTAACTTACCCTTCTTCCCGAAACTCACGACTCCTTTCCATGGCGATATTTTCAATAACACCTTGTCGCCCACTTGGAACTCCAGAGGTCGGCGTCTCCTATCCGCATAACTCTTTTGCCTATCTTGTGCAGCCTTTAATTTGTCTCCGATTTGCAAAATTTTGTCTGAATTTTGTTGAACTAACTCCGGACCAATTAGTTATCTTTCTCCAATATTTGCCCAGCATATCGGTGTTCTGCATTTGCGGCCATATAATGCCTCAAACGACGCCGCCTCGATACTAGAATGGTAGTTGTTGTTGTAGACAAACTCTATTAATGGAAGATGACTGTCCCAGTTACCTCCAAAGTCGACCACATATGAACGTAACATATCTTCCAACTTCTGAATTGTCCTCTCGCTTTGGCCATCAGTCTGAGGATTGTAAGCGGTGTTTAAATGTAACCGTGTCCCCAATTCCTGCTGAAAGCTTGTCCAAAATCGAGACGTAAACCTAGCATCCCTATCAGATACTATTGATATGGGTACTCCATATCTTGTAACTATCTCGTTGACATAAAGTTGTGCCACCCTTTCTAATGAGTATTTGTCGCTGATCGACAAAAAGTGAGCTGATTTTGTCAATCGGTCGACGATCACCCTGCATCATGCCCTTTCATTGTCCTTGGAAACTTCGTAACGAAGTCCATAGTTATTATATCCCATTTCCATACTGGGATCTCCAATTGTTGTAGCATTCCTGACGGCTTCTGATGTTCCGTCTTCACCTGTAGGCAGGTCAAACACTTCTCTACATAACTCGCTACAGCTTTCTTCATACCAGGCCACCAGTAGCTCTCTCTCATATTCTTATACATTTTTTCACTTTCTAGGTGCATCGTGCATTTGGACTTGTGGGCCTCGTCCATCACGATATTCCGTAAATCCCCCAAACTAGGAATCCATATTCGAGTTCCTAATCTATACACCCCATCTGACCCTATGGTCAGTGTCTTGATTTTCCCTACCATTCGTTCCTTTTTAATATTTTCTTCTAATAAGGCTTTCTTCTGTGTTTCTCGTATTTGATCTATCAAGTTCACCTTGATATTCATTTGCATGGCCCGAACTTTGATTGGTTCAGACCCTTCCTTCCTACTTAATGCATCGGGGACTACGTTCACCTTACCTGGATGGTAATGGATCTCACAGTCATAGTCCTTGAGCAATTCCATCCACCTCATTTGTCTCATGTTCAACTCCTTCTGGTCGAACAAGTATTTCAGACTCTTATGATCGGTATAAATCATACACTTGGTATCGTACAAATAGTGTCTCCATATCTTTAACGCTAAAACCACCGTAGCTAATTCCATGTCGTGGGTAGGATATTTCTTCTCGTGTTCCTTTAACTGGCGTGAAGCATAAGCTATAACCTTGCCCTGTTGCATCAACATACATCCTAGTCCCATCTTCGACGCATCACTGTACACGACAAAATCTTCAGTTCCCTCTGGCAGGGATAACACTGGAGCTCTACTCAGCCTCTCATTAAGCGTCTGGAAGGCTTCCTCTTGTTTTTCTCCCCAATCGAACTTTATCGCTTTCTGGGTCAATTTCGTCAATGGCGTAGCTATCTTGGAGAAGTCCTGGATGAACCTCCAATAATAGCCCGCTAGACCCAAGAAACTGCGAATCTCAGAGGCAGACTTAGGAGATTTCCAATTCATGACTGCCTCAATTTTGGATGGGTCTACTTTGATGCCCTCCGCACTCACTATGTGGCCCAGAAACTGAACTTCCTGTATCCAAAACTCGCATTTAGAGAACTTGGCGTAAAGTTGCTCCTTCGCCAATAAATCCAGAATTGTTCTTAAATGTTGTCCGTGCTCCTCTTTGCTCCTTGAGTAGATAAGAATGTCGCCTATGAAGACTATAACAAACTTTAAGGCCCGCAAACTCGATTCATTAAATCCATGAATGCCGCAGGTGCATTCGTTAAGCCGAATGGCATTACTACAAATTCATAGTGTCCATATCGAGTCCTGAACGCGGTTTTTGGTATATCTTCTTCTCTTACCCTCAACTGATGGTATCCTGACCTCAAGTCGATCTTCGAGAAGTGGATAGCTCCTTGCAGTTGATCGAAAAGATCGTCAATCCTTGGCAAAAGGTATCTATTCTTTATCGTGATCTTGTTGAGCTCACGATAATCGATGCACATTCTCATTGTGCCATCCTTCTTTTTCACAAACAGTATAGGTGCTCCCTAAGGTGATGATGGTCTGTTAAAACCATTATCTAAGAGTTCCCGCAGTTGCTTCATCAACTCCTGCATCTCCGTTGGGGCCAATCGGTATGGTGCCCTAGCGATTGGTGTTGCTCCCGGTACCAAGTCGATCTTAAATTTCACCTGGCGTTCGGGTGAAATTCCTGGTAACTCCTCCGGGAACACCTATGGGTATTCCCTCACCACTAGTACATCATGTAACTTCTTCTTCTCTAGCTTTGCATCGATCGCGTAAGCAAGGAATGTTGCACAACCTTTCCGTAGATATTTGTTTGCCTTAATCGCCGTGATTACTCCTATGTCGATCTTCATTCGATTCCCATAAACACAGACTGTTTCTCCTTCTAGGGTCAGGATTTTAATCATCTTCTTGTTGCAAATAATTTGGGCATGGCTGTTAGACAACCAGTCTATTTCTAAGACCACATCGAAACCACCCAAACCCATAGGCATAAGTCTACAAGAAACTTCTTACCGTCTATATAGATCGTGCACCCTTCGATTACTTCATCCACCTTAACTTGACCACCATCTGCAGTTTCTACTATGTAGCTCTTCTCTAGCCTATTGGCATCTCTATTCAAATAGTGACGGAAAGAAGTAGAGAGAAACTACCATTCACACCCGAATCAAATAATACATGCGCATAGACATCAGTAATAGGGAACATACCAGATACAACATCCGGGGATTCCCGTGCTTCTTCCAATGTCCTGTTGTATGCTCGATCGCGCCCCTTCGTCGGCTCCTTCCTTGCTAACTCTTTTCCCAATCCCTCTCCTGAAACTTGGTTGTTGTTTCCCGTGATCTTCTATAACTTGGGACATTCAAACCTCAGATGTCCTGTAGCTCCACACTCATAGCACGTCTTCTTCTCGGTACATTCCCACACAGTGTGACCTGGCTTCCCACAACGATAGCAAGTTACACTTCCTGCTCTACACTCCCCTCTGTGCCTCATATTGCATTCCTTGCACGTAGGAATGGAGAATCCATCGTTCTGGTTTTTGGTCGACGTTTGCGTTTCCCTCGGCTTCTTTACCCCCTTGTTCGATCCTTCCCACTTTCTCTTGAAATCTCTCCTGTCTCCAGCTGCCTTTGCATTATTATCTTCGACCACCGTTGCCATCTTTACCGCTGGAACGAACGTGGTTGGCTTCGTCATGTCCACATATCATTTTATATCTATCCTTAGACCATCCTTGAATCGATCTATCTTCCTTTGTTCGGTCGCCACTTGATAACTGTCGAATCTGGCCTTCTCCAGGAATTTATTCACGTACTCCTGAACTGATAGTGAACCTTGTTCCAGTCTCAGAAATTCTGATTCCAACTTCTTCACCTCTGACTGCGTGCAGTATTTATCCATCATCATGCTCTTCATTTTCTCCCATGTTAAAGTAGCAACACCCTCTTCTCCTTGGATCGTGCATTCAGTCTCCCACCAGTGGAGTGCCGAATCCAATAGAGTAGTAGCAGCATAAGTCACTTTCTGTTCCTCCAAGCACTTGGATATCTTAAAGCAACTTTGCATTTTGGTGATCCAGTTCATTAGAGCAACTGGCCTTCTGTGCCCCTAAATTCCTTTGGGCGAGTGTCATTGAAGGTCTTGAAGCTGCATGCTTTCTCCTTCCCTTGATACTCTTTCTTCTCGTACGTTCCAACTATCACCAATGGTTCTTTTTCCCGTTCTTTTGGTGAGTCATCCATGTCCCCAACCGATGCTTCCACCCTCTCAGTGGTCTGGTAATTGTTTACTAGTCTCTCCGTTTGAGTGTTGGCTTCTTGCTCCTCTTCTGGGTCCTTGAATCGGTCTCCTAACATGGATTTCAACATGTTTGGAAGAGTATTTTAGAGGACTTGAGTCATTCGCTCCATCATCACCTCCTCCGTGAAAAAGGTTTTCACCACTCCCGACTCCTCTTCCTCCCTAGGGTTCCTCTTGCTGTGGAACTCCTCACCTCAGATGAGGTAGCACTTTAACTTGCGGTTATATTTTAACCGCGTCTACGACCTTGTCCTTGAATGCAGGTCGTGGCATGTTGTCAACACCCTCTCCAGGGATAATAGTCCTCCTTGTTCCATGCGAAACCATACTAATAAAATAGTGACTTTTTGCATGGTTTTAAGAGAATCTATCATATAATGCTACTAGTGTCAATTTAGACACCACATACATATACACGGGTATATGACACCAAACATCTCTCTAATAGTGACAATACTT
The DNA here is from genome assembly GCA_954870635.1 of Arctium minus. Taxonomy (NCBI): domain Eukaryota; kingdom Viridiplantae; phylum Streptophyta; class Magnoliopsida; order Asterales; family Asteraceae; genus Arctium; species Arctium minus. Next base: position 43,398,929 of record OX941085.1, read on the forward strand.
ATCTTACTAGACCATAGGACTTCGAGCCTTGGTAGAACTATCATCATTCTATAACCCTCACCCTTAAGGATCACATGGTATATATGTGCACATAAATTATGCATTTACTCTAGCACCTTGTAACCATACAAGTCCATTTTATTTTAACTGTTAAAGTTAAACACCTCTGGACTTAAACCATACTTAGTTCATCACCTCATGAAGATCCTCTATAATGGATATTATGTCACATGTCGTATTGAGATCAAAAGTAACTCTATAATAATTATATAACCATTCCTCCGGTACTAACTAATAGGATTTATTCCTAGTTTAAGTTTAGGCTAGAATAAGATCTTAACATAATTCTCTTAAACTAAGGCTCTGATACCAACTTGTAACACCCCATTTTTTCCCGCCAAATGAAATGTTATGTCTTCCAAAAACACATCATTAATTAACCTCAATAATAAATAAATCCAAAACGTTACAGCGGAAGTCTAAAAATCAATTAAACAACCATAAAAGTTAACCCGTCCCATACCGGGTAACTAAAATCCAACCCGAACAAATTAAATTACACCGAAACAGTTAAAGCATAGAATCCTAGGCGAGTCCCTTGCCTTTATCGACTCCAGAACCTCCTGCTCCTGAGATGTACACTATAGTCAGCTAAATAGCTCAGTGAGTTCACGGTTTGTATGTCATCACACACATTAGCCATATTAATGTCAAGTAAATAATGATATGCAAAATTTATGCAACCCCTTTGAGATCTCTCAACTCCATTCCATTGGGTAGGGACCTGCCATGTCACAGACATTCCCTGGGCGTGTAGGTTCACAAAGAACTAACCGCCCATCCCGGGTCGTGCCTCCCCTAAATGTGACATATCGAGCCGATATCCCATACCCCGGTTAACGCACCATGTTAACCCCAAACCCAAACCATATGCATGCAATTTATGTTAAATGAACATAACAAAAATTTTCATGCTTGCACCATAAATAAAAATTTAAATGCACGTAAATCACCCTTTATAAATAACGTGCAATTAACACCTTAACAACACATGCGTATAAATTACCACACCTCATACATGTAAAAACAAATTTATACATATGTGTACATCCCAGTGAAATCTCGTGAAAAAGTCACCTGATAATGCCGGTTCGTTAGAACTTCTCTCCAATTAACGACCTACAATTGTAGACATAATAATACCCATTAACGTCTATATTTTCTCCAAAAGTCAACTTAAAAGTCAACTACGATTAACCTCGGTCAACCCTTAATTATACTTCTATTTGTCCACTAAAATTTTATAATTAATCAACCTCAAATTCGTTGGCGTTAAATCATGAACGTCACGACATCTCGATGTCCCGATTAATAATAAAATCTCCTTAATAATATAGAGTTACTCCTTTAATAATTAAATAATACTAAAAGAATATATATATAAATTTTAGTAATTTATTTAATTAATAAATCCTTGCCAAAATTAAATTAATTAATTTCAATCAATTAATTAATTTGTACCAATCCTTTTTTTTAAATAAAAGAACCCATTTTTAAACCTATTTGGACTCTTCCCAAGCCCACCAGATCAGGCCATAACCCCCAATCAACCCAACAGCCCCCCTCATGCCGGAAGGTCGCTGGAGCACTTCGCCGGCACCGACGGACGTCGCTTTTCCGGCGAGCTCCTTGTTTTGGACCGTGTGGCTTCGTTTCTCATCCGTTTTCGACGATTCTTTTTCCTAAATTTTAGTTTTTCAATTCCTCATCTTTTAGAAACAAGAATCGTATGAAAACTTCAAGTTTTGAGGGAGATACTTATGTTTAAAGTCTCGGTTTTTACCGAAAACGATAATTTCTACGTTTTAATCGATTTAATAACCTTTCGGTTATGGAATCAGCGTCAAAACGTATATGGGTTTACCTTTACCCATTCCTAACACCTCCATAAAGTTACTTTCTAGTTCTATAGACATTACATACCTTAACCCTGCTGATCGCTGTCGGAAACGAACCAACTTCGAAACTTCGAGACTTCTCCTCGTGGCTCCGTCAATGTTCCGACACCGACTCTCCCAAAAATGCCGTCAACGAAATCACACAAAACTCCAACCGAGCCCCTATATTTATAGTCGGATTTTTCCACCGAAATATGGAAGGAGTATTTGTCATTATTACCATTAATCCCTTCCATATTTCATTTTCAAGACTTGGCAAAACCGGCCCTTCATCATTATCATTTAACGATTTAACACCAAGATTTGAATTATTTCCTTAAACTAATTCAATTATTTTTGGATGATTATTTCTCCATTAATATCCACCAAAAATAAAAGATTCCAATATATTTCTTTTATTTTATAAAACTCATAAAATTCAAAAATCTCCATAAAATAAATACTTAAGTTTTATTTTATTAATATTCTCATTTTCTAAAATTTTGGATGTTACACCCGAAAACTACACCTTTCGGTGACAGGGGAGTCCTGATTCCATCAAATGTGGCGGGAACACAAATTTAAGCCACTTATCAACATTCTCGAGTTTCATCACAGCCATAAATCCCCATATACGACCCCATTGAGCACCACCGCAAGATTCCCACAATGGCCCGAGTGTCTACTCGAATTCTAGATGAGTCTCACCACAAAAGTCACCAGTCTCCATATACGGCTCTAATGAGTACCACCGTAAGACCTAGCCCCGTATACGACTCAACTGAGTACCACTACAAAAGCTCACTACCCATGACTTGGAGACCACTCACTAGACTTAAGTATGGACATCAAAACTCCATGCTTAATAGTAAATATACTTATATGCCTATGTAACACCCAAAAAATTCGAGTAAGATTTACCGGCGTGTCATGCCTCACCTTCGTAATCTCTTGTATTTCGAGCCTAAATCTTAGTCTAGAACTCATAATTGATCCTAGACCCTTAAGCTTGGTCTCGTAGATGTCGAATCGAAGAAAAACGGGGCGGGTCGTGCTTGGCGCGAGAGTGCCACGCGACTATGACAAATGTCATAGTCGCTGGTCACAATCGCCGAGGGTTGAGGGGTCGCGGTACGTGTCGAGCGACTGTGACCGCGATAGTGCCGATGGCACAATCGTATGTCACTATCGCTGAAATGGTACCGAACGGAGGGTGGAGCTCGCGACTATGACCCGCGACAATGCCCTTGGCACTATCACCAGGCATTGTCTCCCACGGGGTCCTGTTGGTATAAAAATCCACTTTTCACCCAATTAATCTCATTTCTTCCCCAACTCGTTTCAGGTCCGATTTGGAGAGCCTCTTAGGCGATTTTCACTCCATAGATTCCTCTCCTCATTCTTTGTCAACCTAGGGTTTGTTGAGATCAATTGTGGATCACCAAGAACTTAAGCTTGTAGGTTCAAGTGTTGTGGCTAAGGTAATCCCTTCCATTATTCACCTAAAATCTAGGGTTTTGATATATCCTTCCCCCTCTCATTTGTTAGGACTTGATGTAACTATGTAAGCTTTTGTGTCTACGGATCTTGGTTGAGAGTTTGGAACTAAGGATCTAGAAGGTTTCAAGCCTTCCTTCAAGGAGCTCAAGTTGTGTTGGTAAAACCTAGGTTTAGTCTAAATCTATCAAGGTGAGTTCTAGTTGCTTCGAAAAACTATATACATGTCAAAATGCACATATTTTGGGGTTTTGAAAGTATATCCATGGGTTCGCTTCATTTTGATAAGTTTGTGAATATTTGTACACTTACACATATTTGTGTTATAAAATCCTTGAAAATGGTTTGCTAAGCGTGTTTACGTGTTTGTCATCAAAAATGATATTTGAACCGAAGTGGAGATTTATGGGAGAAATTGGGCAACATAGTGTGTTGGGTTTTATTTTGTGAAAATTTGGGTAGAAATAGCTATTTTGGGATTTTTACTCTACTTATAAGTTTTGGAATATTGGAGATTTAAACTATTTGGTCTTTAACAGTGTGAGTAAATGGGAACTATCATTCTTGACATTATGGGTACTTTGGGAAAATTGTGAGCCTTACAGTTTAGGCCTTCGGCCAATTATACGATGGAAAATTCCAATTTTGGGTAAAGTTATACTTCGGCATATGTAGTCATATTGGCCTTATTTTCTTGCCAAACGTTTTATGATACCTTGCGACTAGAATTATACTCTAAAGAGTTTTGGGGCGTTGTCCGATTTAAATGGCTCATTAGAGCACTTCATGGAAAGGTAACTATTATACAAATGGTGGTTATTACATGTTTGGAATGCATTAGTTCATTCATTTGTGGTCATGTATTGTTTAGATTGTGATGCAATGGATCCATAGGCATAAGAGTCGTTTGTTCATCATGGAGTCTTGTTGTCCATGTTTGAGTCTAGTAAGTGGTCCCCGAGTCATGTTTTATATGAGCTTGCGGTGGTGCTCTTGGAGAGCCGTATACGGAGCTAAGTCTTGCGATGGTGCCCATGGTGAGCTGGATATGGAGACTTGTGACTTTTGTGGTGACACTCATCTAGAGATCGAGTAGACTAGGTTCATTTGGGTATCTTGCGGTGGTTGCTCAATGGAGCCGTCTACGGGGATCCATGACTGTAGTAAATCTCATGAACGTTGATAAGTGGCTTAACATTGTGTTCCGCCACATTCGATGGAACCGGGTCTCCCCCGTCACCAGAAGATATTATCTTGGGTATTCCCTTACCTGTACCTTCGGTGCTAAAACGTACCATTTTATTTATAATGAATAGTATTTTGACGGAATACCTTGTGGGTGCGTTTTGGGGGAAATCAGTTAGTGCATATAATTTGAAAGGGAATGTTCGGTATTGCAAATATTATGGTTTATGATCAAGGCCTATTTTTTATAACTAATATTTCAGGGATGGATGTTTTCAGAATAAAGTATTCTTTTTAAACATTTTATGATTTATGTGATAAAATTGTTTTAACTCACTAGGCGTTAAGCCTAACACTTTTTCTTTTCGACATGTATATCAGGTCTTAGGTGGATCTGAGTGGCGAGTGGAACATGGTAGAAGTTCCGGTAGGATGGCTCTAGAGACGTCATCCAGATTTGGAAAGATAGCAGATTTGGTGGTTTTAGTAGCACCCGACTGACTTCGTCCCTATTTGTGGGATTAAATAGTTCTGTTAGAACTCTGATACTTGTTGTAGTGTCACTTCCTTGTAAACGTTAGATATTTGTTATTTCAAGTTATGTATTAAAGGGAGTTTTGGAAATTTTACGTTGTCTGCTATTTTTCCAATTTTAGGGGTGTTACAGCCTATGGATCCGATATATTACAGTCTAAAATTACATGACACCAATTAAATGACTAACGCACTCAAATCATATAATGTCCAAAAATTATGCAGTAAATGCATCATACGTTCCATGTTCCACATTGAGTTATTTAAAACCAGAAAAATATCCCCAAAACTCATTTGAGTTAAAATCAAGTTAATAGGTCTCATACAACATTTGACTATTTTAAGTAAGACCAAACCACATAAGCCGAAAAGGCACATTTTTCAATATATATCAAATACATGGCACCCATAACATGTATGGGTCCATATCCAACACTTCATTGAAAGCTTTATAGTCACAATGGCCCAAAACGTATGGTTTGTAATTCCAAAATCTCTACAAAGTCCAAAAGGAGCGTTTACCAATTATGTATACACTTATAACCAAAAAGGCTAATATGTTGCTATCAAAAGTTCATAAGATGGGTGGAATCCGAAAACGATCTTTGGCCTCAAATAGGGCTAATAGACCCTTCAACCCATTGAAAAAATCCAATTAAATCAATATAAATCCATGACATATTTTAAGGGGTCAAAATAACGGTATTACTCCAAATTTCCAAATTTTCCAAGAAAAATCATTGAAGCAACATATAACATTTAAGGTCTCAAACACGCAACATGCTCAATAAAATCATTCTTTAAGATTTAATAACTCAAATATGCCCAAATACCCAAACATTCACAAAACTTCATCAATAGTCAAATAAACTCATAAAGGTGTGTTTGCACACAAAATGATGATATTTGACGTGTATCTAGCTTTACAAAGCAACTAGAACTCATTTTACTATATTTAGGCTAAATCTAGGTTTTATCCCAAAACTGGAGTTTCCTTTGGTGAAGACTTGAAATCTTCAAGTGAGTCTCTAGATCTTAGATCCAATACTCCCACAAGGTTTCCTTTACCACAAAAGTCTCAAAAATTACACCCAAAATCGAAGGATATAGAGAAGGGGTGAAGAACATCAAAACCTAGCTTTTTGGATAAATAGATGAGAAGAATACCTTATCTATGAACTCTTGTATACACCAAGAATATTCCTCCAACGCTTAAGGATCGGGTTCTAAGTTCCCAAAATGAACCAATGTAAGATCCCACATTGGTTGGGGAGGGGAACAAAAGTTGCCTTATAAGGGACTGGATACCTCCTCTACCAGATGCGTTTTAAAATCGTGAGTCCAGGTATGTGGACAAAGCGGACAATATCTGGTACGGTTGGCCTGAGATGTTACAACCAAGATGAGAGAAAAAGGGTTGGGAGAAAGTTTGGTGAAGAAGAAACGAGACAAGGGCTGAAAAATCGGATTTTATATTGCACTAGCCCACTTGGGCGATACTGACATGCGACTGTGGCTTGTGCTTTCTCCGCGATAGTAACAACTATATTCCCCTTGGCACAATCATCCAAGATGTATCGAGGCTTATTCCCCTTGTGCGACCCTGCCATGCCTTAGTACCATTTATAATCAGGCATGTACCGAGGGTATTTTTTTCCCCTGATTTCATTCTTTAGAGCCATTTCTTCCTGAAAGATGATACCCGAAATAATTCTATGTTCTAGATACCAATCCAAGATTAAAATAACCATAAAAGATATATAAAGGCTTAGAATTTTACTTATCGAAATTTCCAAGTGTTACATAATTCAAGTCTGATTTGTGAATCCCTAAAGCTCAATTCAAGTCTGGTGATGATCATAATCTGGAAGCAATCACCCAAATTTTGTTTAAAATTTTAATCTTGAGGATCTAGATTTGATTCGGGAATTTTATTTTACATATTTTTTGTACAAAATTGTTATTTATTTATGTATTCTTGTAATATTATTTTTGTTCTTGGGATTGAATTTTTGTTTGATTTAGGGTTTTGATATCGTTTTTGTTTTTAGATTATGTTTGACAAATGATTGAGGATGAGCGCGATGTTGGTCTGAGGGTGGTGGAGGGTCATGAAAAGGGTTTTGGGTTGCCGGAGAAGAGGGTTGGGTTGTTAGAGACGGTGAGGGGTGCACCATCAAAAGGGAAAAGGGTTTATAAAGTATTAGTAATATATTATTAATATATGAACAATATAAAATATGATTTTATTTTTATTTTTATAAGAAAAAGAGTAAACTATGATTTTCGTCCCTGTGGTTTGATGTTTATAACGATTTTCGTCCCTCGTTTTTAAAAACTATTTTTTCTGTCCCTGTGGTTTCCATTTTGCTTCTATTTTCGTCCCTAGGGCTAACTCTGTTAAAAAGTCAGTTAAATCAAGGGCATTTTTGTCTTTTTAAATTATTTTCTATTTAAAAACTTAAAAGTCATCCATTGATAATATTTCAATTGAAAATTTTAAAACCAACCCCCATCCCCACGACCTCACCTCAATCCCTTACCCCCTTCCTTTGAACCTTTTAATTTTTCTCCAACAACCCAATATTCTCTCGTGACCCAAACCTTAAAGACCAAACAAACCACAATTTAGAACACTCAACCCAGAAAACCAAGAACATCCAACCCAAAAGTTAGGCATTTTGATTCCTTAGTAGATGTGTGTACATGAGAGCTTTGGATCAGAAACTATCTATATAGAAAAAAATTGTCGGTAAATTTAATTGCAGTTTTCAACTCATATAAGAATAGATAGTCAAAGCTTATATGTTTCTAGAATTTTTTTTAAATGAACTTGAGATACGAAACACATGGATCATAGATCAAGAACTACCACCTATGGAAGAGATATTTATGAAAATATAGAAGCAAGACAAACATACTAGTAAAAGGAGGATATATTCTAACTACCTAATGAAAACAAAACTCCAAAATCAGTAGCTGGTTCGAAAAGAGAGGGCAATCAAATATGGATTTTGCAACAAGATGGCTTAGCACCAACCTGGACAACCCAATTTTCTTTTTAATCTGGAGACGGAAAGAATCAGATGCCTTGAACCAACGATCGAGAATTACGCCAGAGAAAGTTTGAGTTGTATCGCCCAACAAATTGAAGAAAAAGCTTAATGTATCCAAACTTTGTTGTCGTCTTTATGAGTGCAAAGATTGCTACAAAAGGTACGATACATTCCAAGCTCTAGGTAGCCACCGGGCAAGCCATAAAAAGGTGAAGCTAAACGACGGGGATGAAAGTTTCGTCCGTCAACATCCCTTCCCAAGCTACACAAATGCAAGATTTGTGGCGATGAGTTTGCCACCGGCCAGGCGTTGGGAGGTCATATGCGGCGGCACCAAGGAGCCAAGCCAAAAAACTACTCGATTATGGAGGTCGACCACCGTCCACGGCAACTAAAGTCTGACGATGAGGTTGTAGAGTTGTCGGCCATGTATCTACGGCAAAACGTTGATGAATAAGTCAAAATCCGACGAGGAACAATAATGAAGCAGACAACGGTGTACGACTAGAAAACTTTTTGAGTTTTTTATCATCGGAGATAGAAGGAAGAAACCCAGTGTCGGGTTAGGTGGGGAGTGTGTTGTCCTATTAGGGTTATACATACATATATATATAGGTCACTTAATATGTAAACCAATGAAATTGTGTAAACTATGAAAACCTAATCAGAGCCGTAGATCTAAGAAACTGACAGATCTGATGAAAGCGGTGGCAATATTGAAAATTGGCTACGAAATTAAGGGTACGATCGGAATGGGGGAAATGGTGAAAGGGTAAATCGGGAATTTTGATCCTCGCTTAGATTAGGAAACTATGAACAAACGTGAATTTGCAGGGATTCAAAAAACTTCAAAATCAAACTCCGAGTAAAACGGAGAAACAAATCAAGTCAGTTTCTATCGAAATCAACCACTAACTTGTGAAATTCGGTGTATATTTCACATAAATCATACGAAATTAAGGTTAAAAAATGGCGGATGAACACACGCCTCCAATTCCAAGAGGTTAGGGTTCCAAATTTTTAATTTCTCGATGTAAATATACAAAATTCATATACTGATTAGGCTCATAAATGTGCAGTTCGAAGAAAGAGTGAAAGGATACGTCTGAAAACTTCGTTCTCGAAGTTCACAAACATAGCAGACAACACCGTTTGTTTAGACGGGGTGGGAACCGAAGAACATCAAAAAAAGGTATAATTTCAACCCATAAGTTTCATACAAAAATTCCATTCAATAAAAGTTTCATATAAGTGTTCATGTGAACATCATTCACGGGTTCATTTCTTAAAACCCACTACACAGACTCAAAAGGGGAAAACAACTTCGAGCAACCGATGGGGTTACCTGCGAAAGGTAAAAACCTCAATCAGTAAGGTCAAAATAATGATATCTAATGGGGAAAACTTTGTGAAATAAATACGACGATATTTGGGCAGGTACAAGTGGAAAAAAGGATTCTAGAAGCAGAGAAACTGACATTGAAGGTAGCCACACCACTCATGCATAGATCAATAATATGAAACTAAATAATGACTTGCTTCATAGCGTATGAACATTATGAAATTGTTTCATAACTTACTAACCCATCAGATGGAGATTGTGTAAACAAAAGAAAGAGAGTAAGCAGTGATAAGACACCAAAACCTCTAAATGTTCTGCTACAAGACTGGTGATTATAAGAAACCTTCACATTCAATTGATTTTCTTATTTGTGTAGTACTTACAATGATCACGATGAACCAACTTGTGAAACGGTTGAAAAAGGTGCTATTCCAATTCATATGAAGCCAACGACAGAATCAGGTATGATTGAGATAAACTCTAAATTTATTTTGCAATCATTTCTTAAATGACATGATATGGGTAGTAGTTACTAAAAACTATGCTCCTTTGCTGAGAATATGTTAATCTGCGTGCATATGATGTAAGTGACATATGTGCCACCCATATGATAATACATATACGAAGCAAACTGCATGTATAATAGCATAGAACATGTTATTTTTACTGGAATTAAATTAGGTAGATAAATAAAGTGATTCATAGCATACATTAAAGGCAATTCATTAACACATCATGAGTTTAACACAATTACCTAAAAAATGCTCACAGCTTCAAGTCTGAAGAGCATCCTACGAAAGCTAAACAGGTGCAGTTCAAAGGAGATGAAAACCCATGGAGATAGAAATCAATCCACCAAACCGAGTAATGAAATTCATGAATTACATAATTACAAATTTATTCATATTAATAAACTATGACCATGGCTTTAATTTCTATAGGTGAACGAGATAATATGCACAACAAAGAAATTAAAGGCATTCCCACAATCAACCTGGAAAGTGATGAGCGAAGAACAACACGTAACGCATCAAAAAGGATGACTTTCAAGAAAAAAAAATGCCATACCCAAAAGGTAAAGTCTACTTCATTTTAAGAAGCACACCTACAAGCCCCATGAACAAAAAAAAAATCACAATCATACATAAAAAAATAGTAGTTGAACTGTCTGTATTAATTCACAGAATCTTGTGAGCAAGCGATTGCCAACGACGATCCCAATGATGATTTTGTAAGCAAAGTAGAAATTAAGAAGAGAGGTACTTTAAACAACAATATACCGATTTCATACGTACAAATAACATGACTAACACTACTTTACCTGTAACAGATTTGTTAAGGTTGACAAAACCCGATGATTTCTCCAAGAAAAAGGCAGACAACAAAGTGAATAAGCCCAAAAGGCGTAATCCCAACACAAATGTCATTGGCATCCGGACACACACAACACCTATGGTGTTGCATGAAACAATAGGGCAACTAAAAGATAAACAGAAAATTGTTGTTAAGGAAATGGGTCTAGAGTCATTACTAAGTATGACTTTAGATGTAATACCATCCAAGTTGGGATACTTCGTAGTTGACAACTTAGACACAAACACGATGGAACTCCAATTGAAAAAAACATCAATACCGATCACTGAGAACACCGTGCACCAAATGCTAGGCGTACCAGTAGGGGGGGTCTGGATTTGGAATCACTTGACACTATCAACTATCAACACCAACTCAGGTATGATACACGAATGGAAGAAGCAGTTCACCAAGGAAAAGATGAGGCCCTCAAACATAATGAAATGTATTGTTAAGTCAGATGATTCCGGAGATATCTTTAAATTGAACTTTTTGGTATTGTTCGTAAACGCACTAGGCGAGTGTAGCCCCATGGGGTGCTGCCACATATAGTTCTTATCAAAATTTGGTTCCACCAGCGTGATAAGGAACATCAATTGGTCCCGATATATTTTTGAATGCTTAAGGCGAAACAAACGAAAGTGCCGTCGTGACACGTATGACAGCTTCTACTCAGGCCCTTTAACACTACTAACGATAATGAGTTTTCACACCACTTCATAACTAAACAAAAGATCACACACTTCACTACACTTGAAAATATATATAATGTTCACACATAACATACTACCAGTCATACTAACAACTTATTTCGCAGCTCGTCTATGTACATTCAACAATCTGGGCAGAAGTTGACGTTAACCGCAAATTGCTTCCACTTCATGCATGGAATATGGACTTGTTCAGACAAAGGCAGAAAACCGGACTTCGTAAGGGAGGACTACATATGGCAGAAGTAAGACAAGATCGAACGAGTCCACCTCGGGTTGTTGAGACTGCATATGAGCAACAAATTGTCGACTTAAGCATACAGAAGATGGTTACAAGCGAACCTGAGCTACCTGAACCGCAAAAAGACGAGGATCAACGTTCTGAAGATCCTGCCGATGAGGACGACTGTGCATATGATGAAGAAGACTTGAAGAAGGTAAACTCTTAAATAGTTAACTATATTACAACATAAAATCAATAATGACATATAGATATTTGGCAAAATATTATAGCAGGAATACATGGAAAGAATTGACACAAATTTCATGCTGATCTACGCCACTAAATGGGACGTAGAAGTTCTAATCAATGAGGCAAGGGACATGTTCCCAACTAATCCATGTTTCGACCACTACAAAGAGAGTTTGGACTTTCTATTCAGGGAAGATAATACGCAAGATGATACTATGTCGAACAGTGACGAAGAAGGGAACACCGATGATGCAATTGAACCTGATGAAAAAATCAACCAGCATGTGCATCAAAAAATGATCGTGACTCCAACAAAGTTTAATGAGGATGCATCACTGGAGGACATTCAACCACTTTCACATATATGGTACAGTCCAATAACATACAATCTAATAGACTAGGCCATAGTCGAGAAGTCCGGAGAATCATCAAAGCAACGGACACTGGCAGTTACGACAACATATGCATCAAATATTGCAGCTAAGCAATTTGTGCCAGAAGCAATGGGCGCACAACAACACGGAAGTAAGACACCGGCACCAAGTTTCAAACTTGGATTTAGTACAATCACAGGCAATCCTTATGAAAGGAGAGACGCTAAAGGGAAGGACAAAATGGCGGAAGAAGACTGTCCACCGAAAGCAAATAGGTGTGAAGTGAAGCTCGGAGACCTAATGAGCTCTCCATACGTGAAAAGACAGGTTCTACTTGGCAAATCAATCACAACAGAGGAGAGAAAGGTTCATGATTTATGCTTATTTGGAGGGTGGGAGTAAGATTACGACATCTTAACATAAATTTATTTCGGTTTGCATGATTCATACAATAATGTCATATGAATAAATCTTTCTTTTCACAATGTGAAACTATATAAACATACATGTTGACCTTGTTATTTTATCTCTCAGTGATATATTGTACTCGGCGGAATCCGGACAAGGAATCCTTAGGACCGCAATGGAAAGCTTTGCAGCAAAATAGCACATTTTTACTAACGTGATAGACGGATGGGTTGACATCTTGAATTACGAAGAGAGGTACAGAAGTCGTGATTCGCCAAGACGATTTTTCTTCAAGACAACAGTTTTGGTAAGAACTAATTTGGCACACTCTATTCACAACATTATTGCAATTAATTTTAAAAATTAAACAGTCCAGGGTGGTGGGGTTTTGCTATTTGATATGTACGACTTCAACAAACGATTCAAGTGGTTTTCAAGGAATCTAGCACACGCAACATACTACAACATGGATATCGTTGAAATGAAAAGTTTAGATTTGGTATGACATGTCTTGCTCGATTAATTAAAGATTATTACACTTCATAATATATGTTGTTAACAAAATCTTTACTTCTATGCACAGATTTTCTTCCCGCTCATGAGTCGCGTGCATTTTTTCTGTGTTGTCTTCAATCTTAAGACACACGTTGTCGAGATATTGGACAATAGTGCACAAGAAGGAGATATCGACGACCTCTACCATTACGACGTGCACATATTGGTAAAACCCATTACATAACCATCATATTAAATTTAATACATAAAAAATATAACTATATCAACGGCAAACAAAAAAAATTGCAGCAATCGATGTTGAGCCGCCACCTAAAGACTGTAGGACACCAAGTATGAGAGGCGTTTGAAGACGCGGAAAAAGTACGACTAGAAATGCCTTGGTGCACAAAAAAGAATTTCGTGGATTGTGGAGTATTCGTCATGAGACATATGGAGACATACATGGGAGGAGGGGTGCGTACTTGGTACACGCCACTAGCAAAGGAAGGACCATCGTAAGACAAGCAACTCGAAAGCCTACGGAATAAGTACACCGCAAAGATACTATTGTGCGATAGGAACAAATGTCGATCATATGTCGCTTCGAAAATCAACATATTCTACGCAATTGACAAGGGATCAAGGTCACAGATTATGGAGCGTGTCGAAACTACCCGTAAAGCAAGACTTAGAAGGTTCTAAATTCATTATCGTATGCGTTTGTTTCACGAATATTAGGGTTTAAAACATTGTGTTCAATATATTAGTCATTTCAAATTCGCACATATGCTTTGAACAATTTGCTTATATTTCTAGAAATTTGATCGATAACACCGTTGAAGTCTCATTGATGTCAAAGACTCACAAAAATAATACTAAACCCCTAAATCTTATATTGAAACAATGTTTAACCAACTGCACTGAATAACAAATTAATAAAACACATTCTCTCTTTGAAAAACCGTATTTCAATTAAATATGAACAACCATTCATTCACGAAAAGACACTAGCATAAACAGTAGGTTCTTTATTTCATAGTCATAAAGTAATTGCAAAAAAACTTCAGTAAAACCAACTTCTTACAACCCTTGAAAAAAAATGTGATTTCATACATAACAAATAAAATATTTAGTACACACAATTAAAAAAATCAGGAAAAAAATCCCCTTAGCAATTAAAATTCATCCAAACATAACAATTATAATTTGTTATTACATACTCTTATAAAATAATAAAATTTATACAATGTTCGTCATGTACAAAAGATTGATAATATAATATGACTAGAACATTGTTTTCCAATTGTTTTCTTTTGAATATGATCGAAAAAATTATTCAATATTCAGTTAGATGCAATAACCACCACTAGGGAAAAAAACAAAAAAAAAAGTTTCATATACCCAACTTCATAAAAGGAAAATATTCAAAAAAAAGTTGCAGAAAACTACAACAATGTACTTCAGGTAATCTAAAAAAGTAAAACATCACTATCGACAAATATAATTCCAAAAACAGATTAACATTAATAATAGAACATTACGATAACCTTTTAAGCATAAATACATTTTCACCCATCAAAAACATTAAAATTCCATACCATAACTATCAGAGTTGATCGATACATTCACTCCCAAAAAACCCCATAACAAATACCACCAACAAAGTTCATAAACATTCAAACCCCCAACCAAAAAAAGGAAAGTAAAACAAAATACATCTACCTATTGCAAGGACACCTTCCTTTGAGATACTTCACGGTCTTTTGCAGCTTCTCAACCAGTATCTTCTCATCCCACAGCTTCCGAGATACATCGTCATAGTCCTTCCTCATTTTCTCCAACAGCCTGGCATTCTCTAGCTTCTTCTTCTTGCGATTCATCTTAGCTTCGAAAATCTATAGCCGAGCCTAAAGCGGCTTGTTCTCCTCCAACAAATTGTGATTGTGGTTGACAAGAGCTCTAAGCATGTACTGTGGTACAGACTCAAGGGTGGAGGGGAAGGGCTACAGGCCGAAGACACATCATCTTGCGCCATCGTGAGTGTCGCCGGAAAAGATGAAAATATGGATTGACGACTTTTAGGGTTTTGGCTATGAAACAAAAGAAGGTTCTATGAAAAAGTTTGTTTATGGCTTTTTAAAGGGGGATTATTAATTAAAAATGATGGGGTGCACTTCTCCATACGGCCACATCCCCCCACACAACCGTCGCTTGGTATTAAATAAAACAAAAGAACTTTTATAATTTTCTAATTAACACACAATGACTCGTTTTTCTTTTTTTTTAAATCAAACAAAAAATTATAACCGCTATATCATTAATTATTCAAAAAAAATAGTTAAAAAAAGGCAACTACGAAACCGACAATCATTGATGTCATTATAAAAATATTTAAAAAAACAATGAATATTAAAAAAAACTCTCTTAATAAATTAAATTTTATTTAATACAAGAATTTTATTAATTATACAAGTTTTACAATTACCACCCCAACAAACCCCAAATTTAATACATATTAAGTATTAATAAAATAAGATAAAAGAGTAATAATTAATGTAAAATATCCCCATTAAATTTAAATAATCAAAAACAATTCCAATCACAAACTCAAAGGACAACTCGAGAAATAAAATAACTTAACCACCAACACCATGCAAGGGACAATTTTGGGAATCATGGTTGGCCATCTCATTACACATCTTGCACAGTCATTTCGGCCTCTTACCCTTCATCGTCGCCTTCTCCAACGCCCCAATCAAACGTCTCCCAGTGCCACAACCTTTGTTCCAATTACCAGTGGGAGGAAAAATTTCAACATTCGCTGGGACATCTACTCCATAACACTCCCTAAGAGCCTCGGCTTTGTCCCTCGAAGGACAACTCACAATATTCTCAACATCAAAATCAACCTTCATCTTATCTAGCGTTTCACCAAACAAACTAAGCTTACCTTTATCATTCCTAAGCCGGCTGACAAGCAAATCTACTTTCGCATAAACATCATTGATCAACTGCTCTTTCTCAACGTCGACCTCGCCGTATCTAGATCGTGCGGCTTGAACTTCAACAGGTACTAGAGATCTGGTCCATCGACGGGAAATGTACATCTCAGGGATTGCATCAAAGTCGTCATTTAATAAGACCTTGAACATGTGGCGACATAAATAACCATTACGGAGATGGAAATTGCAATCACATTTCATAATGTTCGATTCCGTATCATGCACAACCTAAGAACCAAAAAAAATTCACCATCAAAAATAATTTCACCAGGAAATAATTAAATGTAAGACACGGTAACATAATTGAATGAAAACATACTAAAATAATAATAACAATAGCACATATCAAATGACTCGCATTGTATGTAACACCCTGAATTCCGGAAATAGCAACTAATTTAAAATTTTCTAAATACACCAATAAAAGAATCATCTACAA
This sequence comes from Arctium minus, assembly GCA_954870635.1. NCBI lineage: Eukaryota > Viridiplantae > Streptophyta > Magnoliopsida > Asterales > Asteraceae > Arctium > Arctium minus. The sequence goes on from OX941085.1 coordinate 43,415,733, forward strand.
CCACAATTTATTATTTAACCTCAACACACACATTCATTCTATACATACGGTTTATAATAAGGACGGGTGCTACTAAAACCCAATAAAAGTCGCTATCTCCAAACTGCGGAAGTCTTCACTAACCTAAGCACATCTCTTCTTGGGACAGCTAGGACCAAACCCCCATCTGGAACCTGATGCACATGCCGACAAATAAAAAGGTTAGACTTAACACCTAGTGAGCTCAAGAGTTTTAACATAGAAGAATATATATTTAAAAGAAAGGAATTTAGTCTAAAGCAAGATTTTTCGAAATAATATACTTTAAAATGGAAACGACACATTCCCCATAATATGCACTTTTAAAGTCGATGCCTCTAAACGCTCATTCTTATAACATTATGCAACGCATAACTCACCCACACGGGATCATAGTTTGACACTTAGTTTGCGAAAATGTGAATAACACTTCATAACCCAAAACACCCAAAACACGGGCGGGACATAATACTCGACCCTTGGATAGAGGAAAGCAATTCAAAAAGATATGGTGCGTCATTGAAAACCTGTACTCGAATTAATACTCACACGACCATAAAATAGATTGAAATCCAATTATTAAAGTATGGACAATTAAATATCCAAAATGCAACGGGACGACAACGGGGGATACCCGTATCCGTTGAGAGTGGAGGAACACAAAAGTATGCCACTCAACAACGTTGATCGCATGACACTTCACGACCCGCGGCCCAAGTGCCCCTACGACCTCTTGACAAGTTCACCATGAGAGGTCGTTGACCTTGGTGGCCGTTACAAAGAACTCCACCCCAAAAGGCCCCGGGAACTACAACAAAGGCAATTCCCCAATAATGAAATGACGGGGGGTCACACTACTCACCGCCCAGGCAGAACTATCCAGACTCAACCCTCCTAGTCCCTCCTTGTCAAGTTTTGGTCATAAAACATGAGTCCCAGAGTCCAACCCCGTACCACCCAATTGACCATCAAATAAGACTGACTTACGTGCCTATGTATCCAATGCAACATAGTCTAAAATACACGACTACTCATGAATGACTACAATACTCGAGCCTGTACTTATAATGAATATGCAATAAAATGCATTGAAATGTAAACCATACTTTTGGACTATAAATCGAGTTATTAAAACCGGACAAGTATCCTCAATAATCATTTATGCCAGTACCGAGCTAAAATGCTCAAAAGCCTTTTGACCAACAGTTAACGTCCTCCAAATAATGAAATGCCTTTAAACAACGTTTATGAAGACACATACCCCAAAGATGTGGTTAACCCAAAACTCAACACGTATTGGGACCAAAGACTTTCCAACGGTTTTATGAATGCAAATATACCCAAAATGCATATAACGTGAAATGGACTTTGTTGGTACCAAAATCATCAAAGATGCATTGTAACATCCCCCGTCCCCGTGGTCCGGAACGGGTGATGTCACATACGAGACTTAACATAATTACACAACTAAATCAGAGCTACTAATAAACTCTAAACATATATTACAATCCAAAATCTTATACTTCAAAAGATTTTATAAACTTAGAACGTTTATATAATAATGCGATTCTAAGAACTCCAAAATAACACGCTCGATCTCAAGTTCCGTCCCCGTAAACGTCACTTCGAACCTGCCGTGTCAGAAAACAAAACACGGCTGAGCACAGGGCTCAGTGAATGGATTATAATATAAATTCGTAAATAATAATAAAAACATCGATAACGAAGCGGAAGACTTAAAAATTCAATTCGAAGAAAGTTCTTAAGACTGAAGTTCATAGTTCATTTAAATCAAAAGAAACGTTCGGTAATATAATCAAAAACAATAATCTCAAGAACAGTTCACACTTTAACTTCAAAATGTAATATAAATAAAGTCCATCAATTCCAGTCGTTGTGTTCGTGGGGTGGCCAAACCACACGAACTGGGTCGGCATGCGGGCACACACAACGGATCCCCCGTGAATTTAACCACGGTCACATATTCTGTGGGTAAAGTTCTAGAATCGATTCATCCGCCCTGGAGCCAACAAAGTCAGCCAAGTCCTCCCAGAGTGGTTTCACGTAAGCCACATAGGCTTAACTCTGGTGGACCGTCATCTGCAGGACGCTATGACAACAAAGCCGCCATAGAAGGCATCCCAAATAATGTGCCCATTTATTGGGTTCTTCTAAAATCAATGAAAACTAAACATATGCCACTTACCCAAATGGCGATCACATAAATTATAATCTATATACTTCACATTTTTCATAAACAATCTCATACGAGACACATTTTAATAAAACATCAAAATGTTCAAACAATTGATTCAATAAACCAAATCAATGTGTATGTGTGTGTGTATAATTCCACATTTGTTGATCACGTTCGATTGATCAATCACAAGGTGGTGAACCACCTTTAGGAAGGGTCAACTACAACAACTAGTTGCCCACGATTCAAAAGAAATGAAATCCATACCTTAACCAAATTGAGACGTAACACGCGAGACTGAAGACGAACTTTAACCCGTTCGATTGCCTATTTAAACCACCAATTATTAATAATCGCATAACCTAAAACTCAATGGTTATATTATAAGCTTAAGCACGGATTTTGTTCACGTAGACATTAAACCGATCACTTGGTGTGCGGTTAAACATCTAGATACAAATATCACCATTTTGATTCTAAACTTTACCCGTTTGTACTTTTGACAAAAACAAACATTCCTATACATATACATGATTATAACTTTGTATTATATAATCATAATCTACCAACCAACTTTAACTACCCTAACTTACCAACTTAAATAACTTAAGAAGAAATTTATACCTCTAAGAAGGGTTCGTCGCGTAGATTCCAAATATGTAGTTATTTCGTCGATTACTTCAACGGATCGTAAGATAATCTAGAGAGAAGTTATTTTTAGAGAGAGAGAGATGAGAGAGAGACGAGGCGGTGCAAAGGACGATATGTAATTTACTCTTATGAATTTATTTTTTATTTTATTTTTTTTATATATATAATTATATAGTTTGGTTAATTGACGGTTTTAATCCCTCAACTATCTTTAGTTGCTATATTTAATTACGGTTCAATTCGGGTAAGAAAAAAAAATATACGTTTTATTTTAAAACCGGGTCTTACAATTATTCCCCCCTTAAAAAAAAGATTTCGTCCCCGAAATCGAATTTAGATAGGAAACTTACATCGATTAAGGAACTCGGGGTACTCCCGTCGCATGTGCTCCTCAGTTTCCCATGTCGACTCACGTTCAGAATGATTTTTCCATATAACTTTTACGAAAGGAATCACTCTCTTTCGTGTACCTCTCTCATCACGATCAATAATCGCTTCAGGTTCCTCGCGATAAGAAAGATCAGGTTCTATGTGTTCCAAGGGATATTCAATGACGTGCAAGGGATGATAGTTGTACCCTCGAAGTGAAGATACATGGAACACATTATGTATTTGGGATAATTGCGGCGGTAGGGCTAACCGGTAAGCCACAACGCCAACCCTTTCCAGAATTTCGAAGGGACCAATATATCTCGGGCTCAACTTTCCTTTTAGACCGAAACGTCTGATACCGCGAGTTGGGGAAACTTTCAAGAAAACTTTATCTCCCGGTTGGAACTCGATAGGTCGTCGTCGCTTGTCGGCGTAGCTCTTTTGACGAGCCTGAGCCTCTTTCATCATTTGACGCGCAATTTCGACCTTCTCGGTAGTAACTTGTACCAGTTCTGGGCCTTCAAGAATACGTTCTCCAACTTCATTCCAACAAGTCGGTGTTCGACATTTTCGGCCATAAAGTGCTTCATACGGGGCCATGTCGATACTTGACTGCCAACTATTATTATAGGAGAACTCTATTAAGTACAAATAACTATCCCAACTTCCATGCCATTCCATTGCACATGCTCGGAGCATATCCTCCAGTGTTTGAATCGTACGTTCAGATTGCCCATCAGTTTGCGGATGAAAGGCTGTACTAAAATTCAAACGTGTGCCCCAAGCTTTATGTAAACCTTCCCAAAATCGAGATGTAAAACGTGGGTCTCGATCGGAGGTAATTGATACAGGAGTTCCATGGAGACGTACAATCTCACGTTGGAATACTTCTGTCAATTTATCAATTGACCATGTTTGTCGGATAGGAAGAAAATGAGCCGATTTTGTCAGTCGATCAACCACTACCCAAATTGCATCGTGTTTCAAGGTCGTGCGGGGTAGTCCGACTACAAAATCCATAGTTACGTGTTCCCATTTCCATACCGGGATGTTCAACGATTGAAGAAGACCACCCGGACGTTGATGTTCACTTTTAACTTGTTGACAAGTGAGACAACGAGCTACAAAATCGGTGATATCTCGTTTCATTCCAACCCACCAGTAATGGGTCTGTAAGTCGCGATACATTTTTGTTGTACCCGGGTGAACGGAAAACATAGATTTATGAGCTTCGGTCAGAATCTGATCTTTAAGCTCCGAGTTATTTGGAACACAAAGACGATCCCGAAACCACAACACGTGATCATCATCGATCCTGAATTCCGAACTAACATTCTCTTTTACTTGCTGGAAGTTCACCCACAATTCAACGTCGTCTTGTTGGGCTTCTTTTATCCGAGAAATTAGAGTCGGTTCTACCATCAGATTCGATAGAATTTCTGTTTGTGAACTCGGATAGATTTCTAGTCCGAACCGTTCAATCTCCAAAGCTAACTCTGTAGGAACAAGTAACGAGGAAACCTGTCCTACAACTTTACGACTTAAAGCGTCGGCGACTACATTAGCCTTACCCGGATGATACTGTATATGAACATCGTAATCCTTTAGAAGTTCGAGCCACCTCCGTTGACGCATATTTAACTCTTTTTGAGTAAATATATATTTAAGGCTCTTGTGGTCGGTGAAAACTTCACATGTTTCACCGTACAAATAATGACGCCAAATTTTAAGTGCGAAGATAACCGCAGCCAATTCGAGATCGTGAGTCGGATAATTGACCTCATAAGGCTTTAATTGACGTGATGCATATGCGATCACTCTACCGTTTTGCATAAGAACACAACCGAGACCTATCTTTGAAGCATCACTGTAAACTTGAAAACCTCCGGTGCCAGACGGTAATACAAGAACAGGTGCGGTAACCAATCGATGCTTCAATTCCTCGAAACTAGATTCTTGTTCGGAACCCCAATTGAATTTGACTCCTTTTCTGAGTAATCGGGTTAACGGTAGAGATATTTTAGAAAATCCTTCAACGAATCGTCTATAATAACCGGCCAGACCCAGAAAACCACGAACTTCAGATACGTTCGTAGGTCGAGGCCATTTAGTGACAGTTTCAATTTTCGTTGGATCGACTTTGACACCTTCCGCAGAAATTACGTGTCCGAGAAAAGATACTTGATCAAGCCAAAATTCACACTTAGAACGTTTTGCGTATAACTTTTTCGTTCGAAGAGTTTCCAAAACGATGTGAAGATGTTGATCATGTTTCTCTCTTGACTTTGAATATATCAATATGTCATCAATAAACACGATAACAAAGTCGTCGAGATAATCTTTGAAAACCCGATTCATAAGATCTATAAAGACCGCTGGAGCATTAGTTAGCCCGAAAGGCATTACTAAGAATTCGTAGTGCCCATAGCGAGTTCTGAATGCGGTTTTCGGAATATCACAATCTCGGATACGAAGTTGATGGTACCCGGACCGAAGATCAATTTTGGAAAAGTATCGTGCCCCTTGTAATTGATCGAACAGATCGTCGATTCTCGGCAACGGATACTTGTTACGGATCGTTACTTTATTAAGCTCCCGGTAATCAATACAAAGACGCATCGTACTGTCTTTCTTTTTAACAAAGAGAACCGGAGCTCCCCAGGGTGAAACGCTGGGTCGAATGAAACCTTTCTTTAATAAATCATCGAGTTGAGTTTTGAGTTCCTTCATTTCAGTTGGAGCCATTCGGTAGGGAGCCTTAGAAATAGGAGAAGCTCTCGGAACTAGATCGATGGTAAATTCGACTTCCCGAACTGGTGGTATATCCGGTAAATCGTCGGGAAACACATCAAGATATTTGGAAACAACAGGTACGGGTGCAGATGTAGGGATTATCTGTTCGGGATCTTGTAACGAGGCCAGAAAACCTTCATTACTTTGCCAAGTATACTGGTGCACCGTAATAGAAGTTAAAGCGCTAACATCTTCTTTTGAAGTACCTCCTTGGAAGATTGCCTCTGGTTTGTCAACATCTCCAAATAATATTTGCTTGGCGTTACAGTCTATAGTTGCATGGTGGTGTGACAACCAGTCCATACCCAATATTAATTGAAAGTGGGACATATGCATTGGAAGTAGAGTGACCTCCCGTATGCGATCTCCAACAATTAACGGACAATTTGAAAATCGAGTTAACACACAGATTGAACCACCCATTGGGGTAGATATTACGACTGGACATTCGGTGGTTTGTTCATAAGGTTTTAACCGGGATTCTAATTGTTCAGAAACAACAGAGTGTGTTGCTCCGGTATCAAACAAGGCATAAACAGATAAATCATTTAAGTTAACATGGTCTGAAATCATACTCGCTTGAGATTTGTCGCCAGGTAATGCAAATACTCGCCCACTCGTAGTCGCTTGTTTTCCTTTTCCTTTTCCAGCTTTAGGACAATCTCTGGCCATATGCCCTTGTTCTTGACAATTAAAACACGAACCGGTCATCTTTAGACACGGACCCGGCCGATGTCGAAGATTGCACTGATCACAAATATTAATTGGACTTGAAACATTTTGACTCCCCCTGTTAGAAAACACTGGAAGTCGTGGCGTGAATTGACTTGAACTTTTATATGGTTTAATGTTCGACTTTGACTTTACAAAACGAGGGTTGCCTTGGAAAGATTCAGGTCCACGTTTCTTATTGTCAACGCGTGAAGTTAACTGTTGTTGTTGTGACCGATCAATATTCTTCGCTGCGTCGGCCACTTCAGTAACGGTATTAAAAGGAAGATTCAAGAGACTATCCTTATACTTCGAGTTAAGTGTCCATTTAAACTTATTGGCTTGTTGCGCTTGTGTGCCTGCGGTATTTCCTGCAAAACGAGAAAACTTAAGAAAACGAGCCATGTAGTCGGCAACGGTTTCTTCCTCGCCTTGTTGGATCGTTGAATAGTCTTGCACATAAGCATCGCGATCTGCCGCCGTAAAATACTGATTGAAGAAAAATTCTTTGAAGTTATCCCAAGATAAGTTCTTAACAGATGGGTCAGTTTGAACGCAAGCTTCCCACCAATTGTTCGCTTCTTTCTCAAACTTGTAAGTAGCCAAGCGGACCCTGTACTGATCTGGAATATCTATGACATTAAAAATCTTTTCGATGTGCCGAATCCAGTGTTCAGCATCTACTGAATCTACGGCCATTGAGAAAGATTGAGGTTTCTGTTTATTAAACCTCTCTAGCCATGTATGCATTTCTCCCGTTGGATTACCCGAACTTGATCCGGGATTTCCAATATTTGATGTAGGACCAGAATTTGGATTTGGATTTGTATTCGGATTTGGAGGAAGATTTTGTGCCGTCTGTCGCATAGCCTGGATGGCTTGTTCAAGATATGCAGGCATCATACTTGACATGGTTTGACGGACCACATCAGCAATATTAGGTTCACTAGTACCGCCCACTGGGTTGGGAATTGGGTTACCCTCATGTTGAGATCTAGACTTGCGCGGGCGACCACGTCTCGACATTCTAATACAGAACAACATCAAGATCAGAATTCAAAACAGTTACGGATTAAAAATCAGTAAATATAATTAAATTCTAGTATACCCATTCTAATGTCTACCCAATTCTCACAGGTCAAACTTATTTAATCTACAAGTCGTAACCTATGCTCTGATACCATATTTGTAACATCCCCCGTCCCCGTGGTCCGGAACGGGTGATGTCACATACGAGACTTAACATAATTACACAACTAAATCAGAGCTACTAATAAACTCTAAACATATATTACAATCCAAAATCTTATACTTCAAAAGATTTTATAAACTTAGAACGTTTATATAATAATGCGATTCTAAGAACTCCAAAATAACACGCTCGATCTTAAGTTCCGTCCCCGTAAACGTCACTTCGAACCTGCCGTGTCAGAAAACAAAACACGGCTGAGCACAGGGCTCAGTGAATGGATTATAATATAAATTCGTAAATAATAATAAAAACATCGATAACGAAGCGGAAGACTTAAAAATTCAATTCGAAGAAAGTTCTTGAGACTGAAGTTCATAGTTCATTTAAATCAAAAGAAACGTTCGGTAATATAATCAAAAACAATAATCTCAAGAACAGTTCACACTTTAACTTCAAAATGTAATATAAATAAAGTCCATCAATTCCAGTCGTTGTGTTCGTGGGGTGGCCAAACCACACGAACTGGGTCGGCATGCGGGCACACACAACGGATCCCCCGTGAATTTAACCACGGTCACATATTCTGTGGGTAAAGTTCTAGAATCGATTCATCCGCCCTGGAGCCAACAAAGTCAGCCAAGTCCTCCCAGAGTGGTTTCACGTAAGCCACATAGGCTTAACTCTGGTGGACCGTCATCTGCAGGACGCTATGACAACAAAGCCGCCATAGAAGACATCCCAAATAATGTGCCCATTTATTGGGTTCTTCTAAAATCAATGAAAACTAAACATATGCCACTTACCCAAATGGCGATCACAGAAATTATAATCTATATACTTCACATTTTTCATAAACAATCTCATACGAGACACATTTTAATAAAACATCAAAATGTTCAAACAATTGATTCAATAAACCAAATCAATGTGTATGTGTGTGTGTATAATTCCACATTTGTTGATCACGTTCGATTGATCAATCACAAGGTGGTGAACCACCTTTAGGAAGGGTCAACTACAACAACTAGTTGCCCACGATTCAAAAGAAATGAAATCCATACCTTAACCAAATTGAGACGTAACACGCGAGACTGAAGACGAACTTTAACCCGTTCGATTGCCTATTTAAACCACCAATTATTAATAATCGCATAACCTAAAACTCAATGGTTATATTATAAGCTTAAGCACGGATTTTGTTCACGTAGACATTAAACCGATCACTTGGTGTGCGGTTAAACATCTAGATACAAATATCACCATTTTGATTCTAAACTTTACCCGTTTGTACTTTTGACAAAAACAAACATTCCTATACATATACATGATTATAACTTTGTATTATATAATCATAATCTACCAACCAACTTTAACTACCCTAACTTACCAACTTAAATAACTTAAGAAGAAATTTATACCTCTAAGAAGGGTTCGTCGCGTAGATTCCAAATATGTAGTTATTTCGTCGATTACTTCAACGGATCGTAAGATAATCTAGAGAGAAGTTATTTTTAGAGAGAGAGAGATGAGAGAGAGACGAGGCGGTGCAAAGGACGATATGTAATTTACTCTTATGAATTTTTTTTTTATTTTTTTTTTATATATATAATTATATAGTTTGGTTAATTGACGGTTTTAATCCCTCAACTATCTTTAGTTGCTATATTTAATTACGGTTCAATTCGGGTAAGAAAAAAAATATGCGTTTTATTTTAAAACCGGGTCTTACATGCATAACCCATGAAACGGACTCTATTTGTGCAAAATTGCTAGGAACCCAAATATGAGCATTTTATGAGGTTAACACAACCAAAGTTTACCAAATATGAAAACTTATCAAAATACTCACACTTTGACAAATACAAAGGAAAACACCTTTTTACTTCAAAATATACATTTTGGCATGTACACCGTTTTAACAAATCAACTTGAACTCACCTCGCTAGATTTAGGCTAAATCTAGATATTCCCCCAACTATAGCTCCTTTGAAGAACACTTGGATTTTCAAGACCAAACTTCCAAAACCTAGAACCATACATATTCAACCACAAATAATCGTTTCCCAAACCATGAACATGAATACCTCAACTAATACCGAAACCCTAACTTCCATAACCGAAGAGGATAGAAGATTACCTTAACCCAAACTTGAATCCACCAACCAAAACATTTCTAGTTCACCAAAATGGCCACAAATCTCCAATCTATGAAAGGAAGCACAAAGGGTGGATGAAACCCTAGAAAACTTGGTGAAGAAGATGAATAGTGAGAGATGAGAAGCTTACCACCACCAAATACTCTAGTATACTCCAATATACTTCCAATATCTTTCCATATCCTTGAAAATCTCTCAAAAACGAAACCGTAACAACTTGAATCGCCCAAATCGGAGTTGAAATGAGAGAGTTATGAAGAAATGAAGTTTGGGGCTGAAAATCGCGATTTTAACACCCTGAAACACCGAGGCGATTGTGTCAGGCTATAGTGACAATGTCATAATCGCCGGGCACAATCGCTGAGATTGTACCGAGCATTTCTGGGCTCCGGAGACCTTGACAGGCGATTGTGACACTGTCACAATCGCCGGCATTAAAGCCTAGCGCGTACCGAAACTGTTTTGGCCATAACTTCTTCGTTATAGCTCCGTTTTCGCTCCGGAAAGAACCGTTGGACTCGTAATTGAATCATTCATCCATCTAGACTATAAAATCTAGGATTCAAGTCCAAAATCAAAAATCTTATTTTTCCTTGATATATAGGTTTCTGTATTAACTTGAATTGATACCTCACGAAACTCGGGGTGTTACAATCCTCCCAACCTTAAAAGAGATTTCGTCCTCGAAATCTGGAATCACCAAGCACCCAACATTCACATTTGAAAGATCTATTGATTCCCTATCCCAAAGGGATGCCTTCATAAAACTTCACCTCATATACGAACCCGATTACATTTCGGTTGAGGTTTTCGCTGAGTTTCTCATAACGTGTCGTTACAAACTAAATCTCAACGTTCAATATATTTTACCGACGTCAGGATGAACGTTGAGTCATTGATTAATCATTTTCTTTCTCAATAATTCTCGGTTTCCTCCCAACCTTAGATTTCTCATAACACACCGAAAGCAACTTACGACCTTATCTAGACATTTCCACCAAGAATACCTCAAAGCAAACCTTTCTCTTAGATACCTCTAAATGCGACGCGTCATGGTCTCCTAAAAAAACGATTGGTACTTAAAGCCTACCTCGACATTCCCACCAAATCAAACTCCATTTAAGCGCAGGTAATCACACAAGACCTTATCCCGCATGGTTACCGAATTATAAAATCACCTCTTAACTAACTGGAAAAGCTTAAACATACCAACTCCATTAACCATGCGTACCCAGATTCAAAACTGAAATCTAAAATCCAAGACTGACCGCGAGTCGGATCATCTGACGCTTCAAATCACAAGGACTCTATTAGTCCCTATTTACAACTTCTTTCACTACAGGGCTTAAATCTATATGCCTAATGAGTTCAAGGTTTTCAACTAACAGACCAATTTAAACTTTCATAAGAACTTTTAAATACGTACGCTTTATAACGATAATTGGTCGTGCAGTAAAATCCACTACCGATCACTCGATAGGTTTCAAAATTGATCACCAACACTACGCATATAAAACCATTTCCAAAACTCATTTGATCAATGCTTACGTTAATATGGATAATAATAAAAGATGCGCAACAAAATTTTAAATGGACTACCATGGTCCTAACATGCATCAAATAATACCATAAATGGGGAAATAATTTCGCGTACCAAAATAGTTTATAATGAGGCGATTGAACAAAACTCCCAAGAGACAAGTTACGTAATCGAGTTCCCAAAATTTCTCATTCGACTATATAAAAGTAGGGAATAAAATTCTCAACAAGACCCGCATGTCGAGTTCGCTTCTCACAACTTAGCAATACAAAACATGCATGCGATTGATCAACATACAATAAATTTAAACCAATTTTCAAATTTTAGGCCGTACAATGAAATGATGTTGTCCGAAAATAGTGGCTATAATGACATGTATACCGTTAAATCACTTAATGCATTGCAGAATTTATAACATAAAAATCGACAACTGAAATACGTTCAAAGCAAAAGTCCAATACGAAACGACATAACTTTTCATATGCTTACTCACACCAACAATTTTAAAACAACTCGAAAACCATGTAGCATACAACGGGTAACACTTGTATAAAACCCAAAAGAGAATCACATAATATTGAAACTTCCCGAAATGACATATGGGATAATATCTATTAACAAAACTTCTCAAAACGTCTCTTACGGTTGCGAAAATACCGATGCGAAACTCGCACGAGACAAAATATTAAACGAAAATTTATAAGTTAACGCACACAATAATGCAAGTATACACCTCCGAAATTTAATAGCACGACGCAAAATGTCGTAAGATAGAATTCCGTAAGACCCAATAAAATCTTCCATAATACCCAATGAAACACAACGATGCTCAACATCATATGGTGTCAACACCGTCATTCTCCAAAATTAAATAGCATGAAACAAAGTCATGACTATAATGTCAAAATTCCAAAATTTTACCTTTTATCGCATCTGGTAAATATAAACGACACCTTCACCAAAACCCGCATGAGACTCAACGCTTTAATAAAACTCATAAACTTACACGTAAATAAAATTAAAACTCACGCAATTTGAAATACACTCGCGAGTAGCAAAGCGTCATAAAATAACGTTTCATGAATTCTACATGACTTGTACCGACTAAAATTTCAAAGAACATTTCGACTCAAGAACATAGGGACAACTCGTCCTTTAAAACTTTAACATACGTGGAGGAGATCCAATGTCAGAGTCAAAAATTCCATAGTTATTTCCCCAACAACCCAAATAACATTAAAACATAAATATTTCAACATCCGGAAAAATGGTGTCAGACACGAAACCAGGATAAAGAGATTTTTAATAAAAATTGCAACCACGTGCAACAACATAATTTTATGCATGCTTGAGCTCATGGTTTAAAATCTGATGAGTGCTAAATGTTTTACCAAGGCTTCATAGTAGAACACAATTTATGCTTCGAAAGCATGAGAAATACTTGATGCAAACTTATTTTTTTGAGATAAATTTTGTGCATGAATTTTCGGTCGGCACTCACATCTTAGGACTCCACTCCTCTATTTCCCGACATGCAATTTTCATTCGGATGTACCCAACATCATAGAGCAACCCTCCCACTAATTGGTTAACTTACAATTCTCCTCGCAACATGATCGATCTATCTCCCCGATAGTTCCACTCCAACCAATAACTCTGACCCAAGATGGTCAACTTAATGCATTCATCACACTTACCTATCACTTCCAAGTGACATTGCTATAAACATCAAACTTTCCTTAGATCACTCGCTTAGAAACTTTCTCACTACCCCAACGGTCATTCCCCCAAGGTAATTCAAGTATACACATGTAACATGTAGATTCACCACGACACTGGCCATGTGCCATTATGAACGTACCGTACACGATCATCCTTGCGACCCTCGACAAGTTTCCCGTTTCTAGCGACTCGATAAATCCTCAAAATGTCTTATCTTAAGGTACCTAGTGCGCAACTTCACTTATAATCACTTATAAGAACTCTAGTTTGAGTCTAGGCATCCAAAAATCAATACCTAATTCTCTCAAACTTAAGCTCTGATACCAACTTGTAACACCCTGAATTCCGGAAATAGCAACTAATTTAAAATTTTCTAAATACACCAATAAAAGAATCATCTACAACCACAATTTATTATTTAACCTCAAGACACACATTCATTCTATACATACGGTTTATAATAAGGACGGGTGCTACTAAAACCCAATAAAAGTCGCTATCTCCAAACTGCGGAAGTCTTCACTAACTTACACTCGGGAGAACTAAGCACATCTCTTCTTGGGACAGCTAGGACCAAACCCCCATCTAGAACCTGATGCACATGCCGACAAATAAAAAGGTTAGGTTTAACGCCTAGTGAGCTCAAGAGTTTTAACATAGAAGAATATATATTTAAAAGAAAGGAATTTAGTCTAAAGCAAGATTTTTCGAAATAATATACTTTAAAATGGAAACGACACATTCCCCATAATATGCACTTTTAAAGTCGATGCCTCTAAACGCTCATTCTTATAACACTATGCAACGCATAACTCACCCACACAGGATCATAGTTTGACACTCAGTTTGCGAAAATGTGAATAACACTTTATATCCCAAAACACCCAAAACACGGGCGGGACATAATACTCGACCCTTGAATAGAGGAAAGCAATTCAAAAAGATATGGTGCGTCATTGAAAACCTGTACTCGAATTAATACTCACACGACCATAAAATAGATTGAAATCCAATTATTAAAGTATGGACAATTAAATATCCAAAATGCAACGGGACGACAACGGGGGATACCCGTATCCGTTGAGAGTGGAGGAACACAAAAGTATGCCACTCAACAACGTTGATCGCATGATACTTCACGACCCGCGACCCAAGTGCCCCTACGACCTCTTGACAAGTTCACCATGAGAGGTCGTTGACCTTGGTGGCCGTTACAAAGAACTCCACCCCAAAAGGCCCCGGGAACTACAACAAAGGCAATTCCCCAATAATGAAATGACGGGGGGTCACAGTACTCACCGCCCAGGCAGCACTATCCAGACTCAACCCTTCTAGTCCCTCCTTGTCAAGTTTTGGTCATAAAACATGAGTCCCGGAGTCCAACCCCGTACCACCCAATTGACCATCAAATAAGACTGACTTACGTGCCTATGTATCCAATGCAACATAGTCTAAAATACACGACTACTCATGAATGACTACAATACTCGAGCCTGTACTTATAATGAATATGCAATAAAATGCATTGAAATGTAAACCATATTTTTGGACTATAAATCGAGCCATTAAAACCGGACAAGTGTCCTCAATACTCATTTACGCCAGTACCGAGCTAAAATGCTCAAAAGCCTTTTGACCAACAGTTAACGTCCTCCAAATAATGAAATGCCTTTAAACAACGTTTATGAAGACACATACCCCAAAGATGTGGTTAACCCAAAACTCAACACGTATTGGGACCAAAGACTTTCCAACGGTTTTATGAATGCAAATATACCCAAAATGCATATAACGTGAAATGGACTTTGTTGGTACCAAAATCATCAAAGATGCATAACCCATGAAACGGACTCTATTTGTGCAAAATTGCTAGGAACCCAAATATGAGCATTTTATGAGGTTAACACAACCAAAGTTTACCAAATATGAAAACTTATCAAAATACTCACACTTTGACAAATACCAAGGAAAACACCTTTTTACTTCAAAATACACATTTTGGCATGTACACCGTTTTAACAAATCAACTTGAACTCACCTCGCTAGATTTAGGCTAAATCTAGATTTCCCCCCAACTATAGCTCCTTTGAAGAACACTTGGATTTTCAAGACCAAACTTCCAAAACCTAGATCCATACATATTCAACCACAAATATACATAATCAACCACAAATAATCGTTTCCCAAACCATGAACATGAATACCTCAACTAATACCGAAACCCTAACTTCCATAACCGAAGAGGATAGAAGATTACCTTAATCCAAGATTGAATCTACCAACCAAAACATTTCTAGTTCACCAAAATGGCCACAAATCTCCAATCTATGAAAGGAAGCACAAAGGGTGGATGAAACCCTAGAAAACTTGGTGAAGAAGATGAATAGTGAGAGATGAGAAGCTTACCACCACCAAATACTCTAGTATACTCCAATATACTTCCAATATCTTTCCATATCCTTGAAAATCTCTCAAAAACGAAAGCGTAGAAACTTGAATTGCCCAAATCGGAGTTGAAATGAGAGAGTTATGAAGAAATGAAGTTTGGGGCTGAAAATCGCGATTTTAACACCCTGAAACACCCAGGCGATTGTGCCAGGCTATAGTGACAATGTCATAATCGCCGGGCACAATCGTTGAGATTGTACCGAGCGTTTCTGGGCTCCGGAGACCTTGACAGGCGATTGTGACACTGTCACAATCGGCGGGCATTAAAGCCTAGCGCGTACCGAAACTGTTTTGGCCATAACTTCTTCGTTATAGCTCCGTTTTCGCTCCGAAAAGAACCATTGGACTCGTAATTGAATCCTTCATCCATATAGACTATAAAATCTAGGATTCAAGTCCAAAATCAAAAATCTTATTTTTCCTTGATATATAGGTTTCTGTATTAACTTGAATTGATACCTCACGAAACTCGGGGTGTTACATTGTATGAAAAATTGGTAACATACTTCATGTTCTTGTGCGACACCCGGTAACTCTTAACAGAACCAACTTCACCAGTCAACACCAACCCACAATAAAAATCAGTTTTCCTAATCTCCTTTCGGACTTCAAAAAAAACCGTGTGTGTATAAACCTCCGACGCATGCCGCTCAATCAACAATGAAGTAACACACCTTGGAAACGTATTTCTGGTAACAAACTCAAGAGTACGATGCTTATTCTTTTGCCTCTCAATTGCACCATCAAATGCATGCAAAAACTTGACCAAGTCATTGAAATATGATGCATATAATCTAAAAAAGACAAGTGAACTTTCTGATCTAGAAGTCATCCTCATCAATCCCGAAATCGGGTCATCCTTATAGTACGCAGGTATCTGTGATTGCCTAATGCCAAACATATCTTTCATCCAAACATTGCCATGCAAATCATAATCTTCTATTATATTAGCCCACTCCAGCTCAAATTCGTCAGGATTCATATGCGTGTTCCAAACCAACTTATTAAATCCTTTTTGAAAAGCAACATTTGCATCAAGATCAGCGGTTATCTGCATACATTATATGAAAATGTTAACACAATCTGATTTTGAATATTACTTTCAACAATAAACATGCTTACTGACAAAAAAAAACCCTTCCCGGGAAGTTTATTCATAATATGCCACATGCATAACCGATGTTTCGCCTCCGTGAACACGAAAGGAATAACTTGTTTCATAGCAGCGCATTGGTCCGTTATCACAAACGTAGGTTTCTTACCATGTGCTTTCAAAAAAGCAAACAATACTCACTTAAAATTGTCAATATTTTCATGGCTTATCAAAGCAGATCCAACAACAACTGACCTTTTGTGGTTGTCAATAGCTCTGAACAGAACAAAGTCCATAGCATGCCCACAAAGGAAAGAAATGCACAACACCGTGACCATTTTTCCACATTAAATAAAAAATGAAAATAAAAAACGTACCTATTAGTACGATAAGTCGCGTCAAAGGAAACAGTGTCACCAAATTATTTATAGTTTAACCTAGCAATCTCATATGCCCAAAAAATCGCTTGCAACTCACCTTCGCTAACCAAGTACTCAAAAAAATAATCCGACACCACACTTCTTCGTTTCACCAACAAATCAACCAACATCTGAGCGTCTTTGTTGCCCACAAAGGTGCCCATATCACTCCTAGCATTCTGATAATCAACCGAAGTGGCTCCAACATATTCATAACCCCCTTTCAAAGCGGCTTGAATCATGTGAGATTTAGAGCCACCAATGCAAGAAGATGATGCATTATAAACATTCCTATAATCCATATATTGCAATTTCCTTCTAGAACTAGAAAGACTCTTGTCTACGTGATTATATAAACAATGGTTATGTCTATCCTCGAATTTATAAACAACATAACTGTTGATCCAAACTCTCTCAGTGATTTGATAACGACCCTCTTTTATACTTAGTGAAAATTACGTTATTATATGTGTTAGTGTTTCATCATCAGCGATCAGACTGAGTCTGTTCAGTTATCGCTGATGACCTTTCTGTAAACATTTAATATGTATTAGTGTTTCACTTTCAGCGATCAAACTGAGTCTGTTCAGTCATCACTGATCGTTTCCTATGTAACACAGTTAACGTAATCCCTGAAGACAAGTCTCGCGTCAACATAGTTCATAGCTGAATCGAAGACGAAGCCACTGAACAATAGATAAGTCTACTAGTGACCTGATGCGGATATCAGCGAAGACCAGACAAATCTACTTACGCGAAGAAGCCTGAGGAAAAGCTTCAGCGATAGCTGAACTTTATCTCTGGAAGAAGAGATACTCAGCGATCAACGATCACAAAGCTTATGCCTCAAGTTTTCTTTTGTCTTACCTTGCACAACCAGTACGATGTGTCAGAACGGACAAGTCTCTGCCACAAATCGTACACCAACTCTGTCAACTACACTGTTCATAAAGTGGCCAAAAGCATGTCTCCAAAAGTGAGACTACCAAAGCCAATCTATGAATGCCACGTGTAAAGTACCCTGCCATGCATTTAATGCATAGGGTATAAATAGGAAGCTCACTCCTTCATCTGAAGGGGTGCTCAATCCTTGAACTCCAAAGATAGAAACCCTTGTTTTTCTCTCTCTCTAAAAATCCCCCATTCTCTGAATTTCTTGTGCAACCATCTTAGTGTTTCTTAAGTTTGTTTAGATTGAGTCTGTCTTAATCTTATTCCGCAACAAACTTGTAAATTGTATTTTGATTTATCAATAAACAATTTATTAAACTTTAATTTCTGTGTTTGTATTCAACCCCCCCCCCCCCTTCTACAAACTTGTTAAGCACCTTCGGGACCAACAAGTGGTATCAGAGCAGTTTGTTTAATCTAATAAACAAGATCTTGCTGTATACTCTTCCTTGCTATTCTAAAATGGCACTAAACACAAACACAAACTACTATGATAATGGTTCACTTTCTAAACCTCCTCGATTTAGCAGAGATAACTTTTCTCTATGGAAAAATCGAATGATGCTATTTCTTGAAGGTGCGGATCCTACTATACCTGAATATATAGAAAACGGACCCTATGAACCTGTTAGAATTATAGCTGCGGTTCCTGCTACTGCCACCACTGAAGCTGTCCCTGAACGATATGTCGTTAAGGAAATAAGACAGTGGAGTGATGAAGATAAAAAGAAGGTAGGCATAGATGCAAGAGCAAAGACCATTATATCAATGGCTCTGCCTGATGAAGTTTTCCATTCCATCATGCATCTAAAAACTTCTAAAGAAATGTGGGAAACCATATGTGTTCAATATGAGGGCACCACTGAAATCCAAGAGACCCGAAAGATTAACTTGGTAAGACAGTATGAAAGTTTTATCGCTGGTAAGAATGAATCTCTTTCTGACATTCATCAGCGGTTTAACTGCCTGATCATTGACCTAAGAACTGTTGGAAGGACCTATTCTAATTCTGAGGTCCTAACAAAATTCTTGGAAAGTCTTCCTGAAAGCTGGGATAGTTATTCAATATGTCTTAAGCTGACAAAGGACTTACATACTCTCTCTCTAAGCACTCTGTATGGAATATTGCTCAACTATGAGCAATCTAATCTCCTGAAGAAGAATCTTGTAAAAGATTCTAAAGACTCCAAAAGCACTGCTGTTGCTTTAGTCTCATCAGAGATAATTCCATCCCAGCGATCTACTCTCACCATCACTGAGTTAGATTCTGAATCTGAGGATTTATCAGACCCTGATCTTTCAGAGTTTAATGAGTCCTTAGCACTCTTGACAAACTCTTTTAAGAGATTTGCAAGAAAGAGTAACTTCCGAAGAAGTAAACCTCTCTCTCTTACTGAAAAGCCAAAATCAACTCCGGTTGATAAGGCTACAGCCACTTGCTATAACTGCGAAAAAATTGGACATTTTGCTAGTGAGTGCAGGTCTAAAAAGGTCTTCAAACCTTCTACCTCAAGAAGATCCAGTGATGACAAATACCATAAGCTGAAAAACAAATATCAAAAGCTGAAAAGCTATCAGCAAAAAGGTAAAGGTCTCATCGCTGAAGAACATGACTGGGCTGAATCAGAAGAATCATCTTCTGATGAAGAAGAAGTCGCTAATCTTTGCCTCATGGCTGAGATTAAAGAAGAAGTAGAAGAACCATCTGAACCTTCTATGAGCTACATATCATCTCAGGTATCCATCTCTACAAATCCCTCTCTGCCTGAAGCTGAGAGAAGTCGCGCTGTTGATGTGCTGACGATTGACCTTTATAATGCTCTAAACGACAAAACTCAAGCTGAAAATAAAAATGTTTATTTAACACAAGAGCTAGAGAAATGTCATGAAAAGATCAGTGAACTAAATCTTTTAGAAGAAAAGCTAAAAGATCAAGTCATTATAAATGAAATCATCAGCATTGAACGCGAACAAGCCATCGCTGCTCTAAAAGCAGAAAAGGCTCATGTTGAAAAATGGTGCAAATCATCAACAAAGATCTCTGAGATAATAAATGCTCAAACTCCTGAAAGTGATAAAACTGGTCTTGGTTTTTGGACACCACAGGATGATCCTAAAGAAGAAAGTTCCTCGCTTAAGTTTGGAACTTTTGTCACATCTTTCTTTGACACTTCTTATAATCAATTCTATCCCTGTTCTTATTCTAATCCCAACCCTGAGGATATATCTGCAAAATCTAAGCCTGCAGATAAAGGAAAGTCTATTCTCTCTCAGAAGGCTTCCAAGAAAACCAAACTGAAAGTTCCCTCCAAACCTTCAGTGGATAAACCTTTTAGCTCAGTGACAGAAATCTTTGATATCTGTCCTCCAAAGCTGAAGGTTGATCTAAAGCCCGTGAAATCTGAAGAAATAAAAATTCCTCCCAGATCTCGTGCTAAAGGTATTCTTGGAGCTGGACCTGCTCATCTTAAGTTTTCAAAACCTTTTGGTTATAAATCCACCATCAGATATAGAAAATGTTATCACTGTGGATTCACTGACCATATTGCGAGCAAGTGTCCAAATACCACCGAAGCTGATAAAACAGCCAAAGTGAAGAAAAATACCACTAAGGTTAAGAAATTAACCAAAGTGAAGATTACCACTGAAGCTGAATCTTCCTTATCCACTAACTCTGAAGGACCCATTGAAAAGTGGGTACCAAACAAAGCTTAATCTTCCTTATGTATGCAGGGATCAAAGGGCATCTGGTATCTCGATAGCGGATGTTCTCGTCATATGACTGGACAAAGAGACCTGCTCACTGAATACAAGGAAGAGAAAGGTCCCTCTGTAACCTTTGGTGGAAATGGAAAAGGATTTACCCGTGGGTTTGGTGTCCTCAGCAATGGGACAACTACCTTTCGAAGAGTCGCTTATGTAGATGGACTGAAGCACAATCTTCTAAGCATCAGTCAGCTATGTGACAAAGACTACGAAGTTCGCTTTTCTAAGAAAGCATGTTCAGTGGTAGATGAAAAAGGAAAACTTGCTCTCAGTGGTTATAGAAGAGAAAATGTCTATGTAATAGATATGGACTCTACTATCACTGATAACTTATGTTTTCTCTCTAAGGCCTCTTCTGATGTCAACTGGCTATGGCATAAAAGGCTCTCTCATCTAAACTTCAAAACCCTGAATTCTCTCTCATCTAAGGAACTGGTTTCTGGTCTTCCTCAGCACTCATATGCTAAAGAATCTCTCTGCTCAGCATGTGAAAAAGGAAAACAAACAAGAGCTAGTTTCAAGTCGAAACAAGTTTCCTCAGTAACAAGTCCTCTTCAGCTCTTGCATATGGATCTATTTGGCCCTGTCAATATCCAATCAATAGCTGGAAAGAAATATACGCTTGTCATTGTAGATGAATATTCTCGCTACACCTGGGTTATTTTTCTTCGCTGCAAGAATGATACTCCAGAAGAACTAATATCTTTTGTCAAAAAGATGGAAGTGCTGAATAATCTTACTGTTCGATCAATAAGGAGTGATCATGGAACTGAATTCAAAAATAGTTCCCTGAACAATTTCTTTGAGAACAAGGGAATCTCTCACAACTTCTCTTCAGTAAGAACACCTCAGCAAAATGGAGTCGCTGAAAGAAGAAACAGAACGATCATAGAAGCTGCTAGATCAATGCTCAGCGATTCTCACCTCCCTACTCAATTTTGGGCAGAAGCTGTAAACACTGCATGTTTTACTCAAAACAGATCGCTGATAATAAAGCGATTTGGGAAGACAGCTTATGAACTCTTTCTTGGAAGGAAGCCTTCTATCAGTTTTCTTCATATCTTTGGTTGTCAGTGCTTTATCTTAAACAACAAAGATCAACTTGGAAAGTTCGACCCAAAAGCCGATGATGGAATATTTTTAGGATATTCCTCCATCTCAAAAGCCTACAGAGTTTTCAACAAAAGAAGACAAACCGTAGAAGAAACCATTCATGTCACGTTTGATGAAACGCGCTCAGCGAACTCTAAACCAATCGCTGACAATGAAGAACTGAATACTTGGATGATCTCTCACTATAAAGGAACTGAACCTTTCTTCTCAAACCAACAGCACACTGAAACTCCAGCTGCTGATGAAGAACCAAGTATCATACCTCCCACCGCTGAATCCAACTCATGGATTTCAGCTGAACCTCTACACACACTTCTACCATCAAATCCATCTACGTCTGAAAACCCTTCTGAAAGCATTGGTGTATCTAATGTTCAACAATTACTAGCTGATGAACCTCAAGCATCTTCATCAGCGACTGATCCTATTGTTGATCCTATCGCTGAAATAAGCAATCTTGCTCCTGCTCAGAGATGGACCAGAGATCACCCCATAGATCAAATTCTTGGTAATCCAGATGCAGGTATTCAGACACGACGAAGCTCAGGTAATATCTGTCTCTTTGTAAACTTTCTCTCCTTAATTGAACCAAAGAAGACTGATGATGCCCTCAGAGATCCAAACTGGGTCAGCGCTATGCAAGAAGAGCTGACTGAATTCTCTCGAAACAAAGTTTGGAATCTCGTTCCTAGACCATCTGATAAAACTGTAATAGGCACCAAATGGGTGTTTAGAAACAAGTTAGATGAACATGGAATTGTAACCCGCAACAAGGCTCGACTTGTTGCTCAGGGATACAGACAAGAGGAAGGCATAGACTATGATGAAACCTTTGCCCCTGTGGCCAGGCTCGAAGCAATTCGACTATTCTTAGCTTATGCAGTCTATAAAGACTTCATCGTTTATCAAATGGACGTAAAATCAGCTTTTCTGAATGGAAAACTGAATGAAGAAGTTTATGTAGAACAACCACCAGGGTTCTATGACCCTAAGCATCCAAATTATGTTTATAAATTGGATAAGGCTCTCTATGGTTTAAAACAAGCCCCTCGTGCTTGGTATGACACTCTCTCATCTTTTCTTATCTCTGAAAATTTTGAACGTGGCAAGATTGATAATACGTTATTTTTCAGGAAGATAAAAGGTCATATAATTCTTGTACAAATATATGTCGATGACATAATATTTGGTTCTACTAACCCATCTCTATGTACTCGCTTCGCTGAAAGAATGAAGAAAGAATATAAAATGAGTATGATGGGTGAGCTGACATATTTTCTTGGTCTTCAGATTAAACAATCTGACAAAGGTACTTTTATCTGCCAAGGTAAGTATGTTAAAGACATGCTGAAGAAGTTTGATTTAACACAAACTTCAGCGATGAAAACTCCTATGGCACCACCACTGACACTTAACAAGGATCCATCTGGAAAACCTGTTAATGTCACTGCCTATAGAGGAATGATAGGCTCATTGTTGTATCTTACAGCAAGCCGACCTGACATCATGTACTCTACTTGTTTATGTGCACGCTATCAATCTGAACCCAAGGAATCCCATCTGATCGCTGTAAAGCGAATTTTCAGATATCTGAAAGGAACTCCTAACCTCGGTCTTTGGTATCCCAAAGACTCAGGGTTCGATCTAACTGGTTATTCTGATAGTGATTTTGCAGGCTGTAAACTTGACAGAAAAAGTACCACTGGTGGATGTCAACTCTTGGGAGGAAAGCTAGTAAGCTGGACAAGCAAGAAGCAAAATTCTGTGTCCACTTCCACAGCTGAAGCTGAATACGTAGCCGCTGGAAGCTGTTGTTCACAAATCCTATGGATGAGAAATCAACTATTAGATTATGACCTTCAGCTGTCAAAGATTCCTATCTATTGCGACAGCACTAGTGCTATCGCTATAGCAAATAATCCAGTGCTACATTCAAAGACAAAACACATAGAGATCAGATATCATTTTATCAGAGATCATGTGATGAATGGTGATATTGAACTTCACTTTATCCCTACTGACTTTCAGCTTGCTGATATTTTCACCAAACCTCTTGATGAGACAAGGTTCAACTTTCTCATCAGTGAGCTTGGAATGCTGAACCTCGAAGAATAATTCTTCAGCGTTCATGTATTGTGTCAGTAATCAAAAGTTCCCCTCATCATTCTCTCTGATAAACATTCTGACTCTCAGGTATGTTCTCTCTCCCTCAAAGATGTTTTTCTTCAAAATATAAACTTTAATCACTGAACTTTCTTCAAATGATTAAAAGCTTTTTTTTGAAAAATACATTAATCACTGATATTTCCAATCAGTGATCTTTTTAAAAGGAAAATCTATCCCTATCTTTACAATCAGGGATACTTTTAAAAAAGGAAAATCTATCACTGACTTTTCTTCAGTGATCATTTGAACGGACAAATGAACAGTCTCTCTCCTCTATGACGTCATTTGAACCGACAATCCACGACATGCCTTTTCTGACACGTTCGTCCGTTGCCCTCCTATCCAATCAACTTCGTGGAACGTGTCAATGTCATGATGATTTCTTTTCCCGCTTCATTCTCTCTCTTATCTCTCTTCTCTCTCTTCGTATAAAAGGAATTCTTCTCTCCTTTATACGGTTTACGCTTTCAAAACTTTCAAAGCAAGAAACATTCTCTCAAGAACACTCAAGCAAGTAAACCCAGAATATTGAATCTGCAACTCTTTTTCTTCAAGATACACAGGTTTATTTCATGTTTATATGCTTTGTTCATATGCTTTTTATTCTTTTAAAATCCTACTCGCTTTCTATGGATTTTATAAAACGTTTTTTTTTAAAACTAAAGATCATTCCTTCTGATTTTATGTTTTTAAATAAAAACCTTTTGGTTTTAAAGTGTTCTTCATTCTTTCTACCCAGAACACTATTTTTTCTCTTAAAAATAACTTGATAATTTTCCAGTTTCCCTTCTTCTATGGAAACTGGTAATCATATTATTTTTAATCTAAATCATTTCTTCTATTATGCCTCTTTCCATAACAGAAATGACACAGTCTTCAATCGTTGCTTCCAAGCATGTACGATTCGCTCTCACTGAAGTTGAGATTACTAAATGTAATCATTTGGCCAGACTCGACTTCAAAGCTGACAAATACCCACATCTGGTGGAAGCTGCTGAATTCCTCAAGCAGTCATGCATAGCTTACGCGATCACTGTGGATCCTAAGCCCTCCAAGACTCTACTTCAGCAGTTCTGGTTCACTGCTGATGCAACTGAACTTACAAACAGGAAAGGCGAACGAGTCCCTGCTATCTCGTTCAGCACGGAATTAGGGCCAGGGAGCATGACCGCTCTTAGCCTCAGGAAATCTTTAAGATTCCCTGACAAACCAAAGAGTGGATTCGACGCACTCCCCACTGATGATGAGCTGATATTCTTCCTGGACGCAATGGGCTATTGTTGGGAAAACAAACCAAGATCGTCTATTCCTAACAAGAAGCTCACCAAGATTCTTAAAGCTCAGATGCCATCACAACTGAACTTTATCTTCTCGCACATAATTCAGTGCATGAGTGGGAAGAGTGGTTCGCTGGATCAAGCCAGCAAAACACAACTGCAGATGGCATACTCCGTTATCGCTGGTCAAAACTTTGACTACGCCACAGCCATCTTTGAAGATCTGAGGTCGAGATTAGAGAAGCCTGAACGAGATCCCAAGATCTCGTACGTACGTTTCATATGTACGTACATCAAGTTCCTCTATCCCAACACCTATCCCACCAAAGATGATGGCACCTTTGCCAGGGTTGGTCAACGATCACTGGAGGTCAAGCCACTCGCCGACGAGGTAAGTATCTCTCTCCTTCGCTCTCGTCTCTCTCTCCATTCTTCTTCATCTTCAGCGACCACGCAGACGGTTCCTTCGTCTGCTATCCCTGTCGCTACCACTACTTCTAAAAGACCATCAGCTAGTCCAGCTGAAGTTCAGGGTCTCTCTTCCAAGGTTGACCTCTGCACGTCCCTTCTTCAGCAAGTTCTACAGAAAGTGAATGAACCAGCTCCAGCGCTGCCTCCCTCCTTCACTGAAGATGATCGTACCAACCTCAACATCGCTGTGGAATTCATTCATGATGCCACATGCGACATACCTGCGGTTGAAGACCGATTTAAGCGTCTGGAGGCTGACGTTCAAGTGCTAAAAGCTTCAACAGCTACTCCAGCAGCTGAACAATCCCCTACCGCTGATAATGACAAAGTGGGGGAGAAAACTGAAGAAACCTCTATTGCTGCTGGGGAAGCTAAGGAACCTCCCTCTCAATCTGAGGGGGAGAAGGCAAAAGAATCCTCATCGATTCACTCCATTCTCTTTGAAGAGGATGAGGAAGAAGACGATGAAGAGGAAGATGATCTAGATCTTGTTGATCAAGAAAAGGATCAGCCCTCCGATGACGACGACGACGATGAAGACCAATCTATGTGGTTCTCTAAGCCGAACGTCGTATCAGGGACAACTTCGCAAGAGGTTGTCAAAACAGGGGTGAGAGGTGATACATCTTCAAGTGTTCCTTCGCAAAGCAAAGACAAGCAACCAATCGTTGAAGAATGCTTGAGGACTGGATCACAATCTGAGGGGGAGCATCCTTCTCAGGTATGTCTTTCAATTGTACCACTTTTCTACTCTTTCCAAACCCCTATGTCTTTCTAGCCTTTATCTCTCTCGTTCTAAAAATACACTTATCCCTTCTTTCCTTCTTTTTCTAACCAGACAGTTCTCACCCCTGCTTAAGGGTTCTGAACTACAAATAATACCAGCGACTATCGCTGAAGAAATAATCCCAATCTCTATCACTGAGATTGATGAAGAAGAAGAAGATTCCCTGGTCCATCCAGGAAGGCCCTCTCGACCATCTCATTGGTCAGAGGAAGTGGTGAAGAAAAGAGTTGAAATGATCGCTCAACTAGAAAGTCAACGGCTGAAAATCCCTCTTCAAATATCCACAGAGCTCGACTTCCTTACTGAAGCTGAAAGAGAAGAATCTGCCAAAGCTGAGAAGCTGATCGCTGAATGCAAACGAGATGCCCAACTCGCTTTAAAGATTCAATCCTCTCAAGTTAGGGACAAAAAGCTAAAAAGCAAACCTGTGGAAGTTCAAGCAGCACTACTGAAAGAAATTGAAGAGGAACGCTTCAAAGAAAAAGAGATCAACGATAAGTCTATCGAATGGTGCAAACAAAAGATGGATTATCGTTCTGATCTTCTTCCAATATCAGCCGTGACTATCTCTGGTCGCAAGAAGAAAGATCAACTCTCAGTGACCATGGAGATTACCAGAGAGGATGGAACCCAAAAAGCAATGTACGTATCAAAACTTGAAAGCTTCGGATTTACGGAATGGTTAGAGTTCTGGGATGCGCTGAAGAAATCCAAATCTACATACAGATGCTACGTTGAAGGACTCCTTGAAGCCCTCATAAATAGAGTCGTTTCTGTACTAAAGCTGCCATCTCCTCTTCCTCCCAAATCTTTGAAACTCAAGAGAAAAATTGGGTCCTCCTCCTCTGAAGATGTCGCCATCATCAGGAATGAAACTTCTATCAAATTTTCAAGAGATGCACTGTTTGGTCCTCCTCCTGATCTTTCAGTTCTGGACTTATCTCTGCCTCCTGGTGGTCCCTTCCAAGCTGGTCAAGTAATCGACAAGCCTTATGGAATATTCTTCAGAGATGATGATGAGGAACTCAGATTTCAAAGAATCTCTGAGATTCCTATCTGTCCTCTGAATCATCTCAAGGATCTCTTATGCTTATGGTGTGACTTCTTCCCTGCTGCTGAAAAAATTAAAGAAATTATCAGTCAAGAATCTTTGGAACGAAGACAGAAAGGAGAAGAAATACCTGAGTATATGATCAATCCTCCCAAATCTTCTTATAGCTGATAGATTAGTTTTCTTATCTGCAATCTGTTAGTTATACTTACAGTAGTTAGTTAGTCACTTGTACTTATGATTTTCATATCTTGTAATTCTATCCCTGAATTAAATGAAAATTGCAGTGATGTACTTAACCCTATCAGTACTGTAAAAGATCCCTCAAAATAGTAATTGGGACATGCATTCTATGAGTCCTTTTTATTCCTATATTTTGAATTAAAAAGTAATTTTCTTTTGTTACTTTGTCATTATCAAATAGGGGGAGATTGTTGATCCAAACTCTCTCAGTGATTTGATAACGACCCTCTTTTATACTTAGTGAAAATTACGTTATTATATGTGTTAGTGTTTCATCATCAGCGATCAGACTGAGTCTGTTCAGTTATCGCTGATGACCTTTCTGTAAACATTTAATATGTATTAGTGTTTCACTTTCAGCGATCAAACTGAGTCTGTTCAGTCATCACTGATCGTTTCCTATGTAACACAGTTAACGTAATCCCTGAAGACAAGTCTCGCGTCAACATAGTTCATAGCTGAATCGAAGACGAAGCCACTGAACAATAGATAAGTCTACTAGTGACCTGATGCGGATATCAGCGAAGACCAGACAAATCTACTTACGCGAAGAAGCCTGAGGAAAAGCTTCAGCGATAGCTGAACTTTATCTCTGGAAGAAGAGATACTCAGCGATCAACGATCACAAAGCTTATGCCTCAAGTTTTCTTTTGTCTTACCTTGCACAACCAGTACGATGTGTCAGAACGGACAAGTCTCTGCCACAAATCGTACACCAACTCTGTCAACTACACTGTTCATAAAGTGGCCAAAAGCATGTCTCCAAAAGTGAGACTACCAAAGCCAATCTATGAATGCCACGTGTAAAGTACCCTGCCATGCATTTAATGCATAGGGTATAAATAGGAAGCTCACTCCTTCATCTGAAGGGGTGCTCAATCCTTGAACTCCAAAGATAGAAACCCTTGTTTTTCTCTCTCTCTAAAAATCCCCCATTCTCTGAATTTCTTGTGCAACCATCTTAGTGTTTCTTAAGTTTGTTTAGATTGAGTCTGTCTTAATCTTATTCCGCAACAAACTTGTAAATTGTATTTTGATTTATCAATAAACAATTTATTAAACTTTAATTTCTGTGTTTGTATTCAACCCCCCCCCCCCTTCTACAAACTTGTTAAGCACCTTCGGGACCAACAATAACACCTATTCTGTTTTCTAAAACGAAATTTTATACATGACTTACACCCTGATCTCTTCACATTTGAATTCCTACACTTACGATCATCCGAACGCATATTTAGAGAATCAAACTCCTTCTTCGCACTTGGCAGGAACACCTTGCTTACTGCACAAAAGATACCGGGTTTGGACATCACCGTCCTTATTTTTTTTCTTATTTGATTGTCTAACATCAAATCCAGCGTTTTCAGCATATTTCATATAAGTCGCATCAACTGCTTCAATAGACGGAAATTCAGATCCCAAGCCTAACTTCACGCTATCATCTACATGTGGTACCCAGTATTTAGTACCTACGGGGGAAAACAAACGTTTCATGCTTTAATGAACAAAAAAATAATCTTGAACGTTAAAACAATGGAAAACATATACAATTTGGCAACAAAAAAAAAAGGATTCTGCCATTCTTTTAAAATCATAAATGCAATCATTAAACCTAAAAATAACTTCCATATGACAGCTTCAAAGGTTTATCATTCACAACATGCTAACCATATTTCAAAAGTGAGTAAAAAAAATAACACATGATGATACATATATTTAAACATACTACGCAAACGATCCCATATCAATTTCGTATGATATAAATTCACATATGGAAAAAAATCCTCGGAAAATCAAAAATACAAAAACCCATACACCCTAACTATTTTACACAAACTCACATCACCATTATCTACATACCCCCACAGAAATATAAATTTTATTAAAAAATAAATCCAGACATGAATCCAATAATTGCTATAAACCCGAAAAAACAAGTTTCACATGTAAATCCACATAGTTTCGTAAGTTTGCAAAAATTTCATAAAAAATAAATTTTACAAAAAATATCATAAAAAAAGGGTCCCATGATGATATTCATATATCACATTCATATAGTTTCATAGGTTCAACATTCACTACATCGTAACCCTAGTTTATAATCATACATATAACTCAAATAAAATTCGAACAACCAACTGTTTTACAAAAACTCAACTCACCACTTCCTTCCTCAAACCCTTGTTTCACTGGACTACGGTTGCATGGAACTTCAATCGCACCAGAACTGGAACAACCATCTTCTTGCATACAAAGTTCAATAGATTTGTCCGATAACATAAAATCTGAAAAAACATCAACTTCCTCAATTTCGTCGTCCATCGCTTCAACATCAACTCTGTCCATATCGAAGCACTAGCACAGAAACTAAAACATCTATGAAATCTGAGATCAAAATATGAAAAATTGGATTACAATAAAAAATATGAAATTAAAATGTCTATAATTATCGTTTCCTAAAATAAAGGATTTTTTCAAAAACAAACAAAATAACCGAAAATAAAAAAAATACAATAATGACTAGTATGCCCTTCACGGAAAAAAAAGAATCACTAATCAACGGTTATGATTAGTTTACAAAGTTCACAATTTAAGGATGGTATACAAAAGAAGCCCCCACTATGTGTGTGTATATATATATCAAATATAAATATATTAATATTACATTAACATTTTAACTCTTAGTAGAAAAAATTATTTTAAGTGAAAAGGCCAAATTACCATTAAGTTAAATGACCTTTTCTAACAGAGTTAGTCTTAAGGACCAAAATAGAAACAAAATGGAAATCAGAGGGACGAAAAAAGCAGTTTTCAAAGACCAGGGATGAAAATCATTATAAATATCAAACCACAGGGACGAAAATCTTAGTTTACTCTAAGAAAAAAGAAGATTAAAGTAAAATGACAAAATTGTTCCTCACACGAGAGACGCATGGAGTGACTAACAGAGCTTGAGTTAACGATGTGAACTAAATGGACCAATTTGTTATCAAAAACACAAAATAAGAACCCTTTATTTACTTAGGGGTTGTTTTTTTTTTAAAAAACATCTTAATGGCTCTTAAGTCTGAATCGTTTGGACTTTTTTACATTTAGATCGTTTGTTTTTTTTCCCAGTTTTCTGAACCTCTTAACTCTTAAATACATCTTAAATAAGAAGTGATAGATCTAACTTCTTAAAACCTCTTATCGTCATCTCAGTTCATATGTTTTTTTTTCTCTCAAGACGCCTACAGACGTTACAGAAACATACAACAAATTCAGATTTCAGACTTCAGCACCACCTCTTATTAATCAGAAGTAAAATAAGACTTCAAACTTCAAACCTCTTAAAAAACAAATAGCACCTTAATGTGTTTTAGGAGGCAAAACCAAAATCGAGGCATAACATAGCGAGAACAGATGTAATTCACTCTATAACTTAAAAAATGTATTGATTAGGACCGATCAAGAACTGCTTTTGGCTCAAATTCCAGGATGATGGTTGGGTATGGTCCTAGCCTTCAAGGGATAGGCATCAGTTATGCCATTTTTTTGTTAGATCGGACTTAGCTTGACAAGACCCAAGACCCAGGGCCATTCTTTGGGGTGTGCGGAGTGGTCCTACCGCACAGGGCCTCCGATGGCCGAGGGGGATCGGAATAATTTTTTAATTTTTTGTACTTATAATAAAAATCACTATATAAATAATATAATGCATAATTTCAAACAAAGAGCTTTAGCGCAATGGCAAAAGCATGTATGTCAATGTCTATGCTCGTTTCCACCAGGGGTTGAATCTGGTGCAATTTTAGTTTTTTTTTCAATTAATCTTGTTTTTATTCAAAAAGAAAAAAAAAACAATTTTGTCTTATTATTGATCTTTTTGGTATATAAACCGTTTAAGGATTTCTTTCCTTTAATTTTTTTTTTGAAGATGACTAAATATATCATTGTCTTAAAAAAAATATGTATTATTTTTATTATTCTTTTTACTATGATAATTAAATTGATTATATGATTGTTTTTAAAATGATTTCTATACGATTTATCCTTTCAAAATTCAAATCTAAAGTTCTTAATTTATATCTTAATTTTCTAATTTTGTATAACGCTTTTCTAAAATGTTTTGAGATAATAAACTTATAAAATATTTTAATAATATAAATAATGTTGAAATTGTAAAAATAAAATAGTTATCAGAGTTGAATGTAATTTTTATAGAGACATTAAATTTAGATTGTCTATTTTAGAAAAAATTATAAAATAGTTGATAGAGATGCTCTGAATAACGTTACCTGTTTAGTTTTTTTAATGATATATCTTATATTTTTTTTCTTTTAATATTTAATAGATTTAGATTTTTTAGTATTTGTTGATTTTTTCGTATGTTTTTTTTTTTCCGTATGTTTTCTGGCACACGTTTAATTTTTAATATATTGATTTTTAATGATGATACGTTCTTGTTGATATGGGTTTTGTAATTACCGATAATGGTTGATCAATTCTATAGAAAGATAATTATTATTCATATCTCCTCTCCACTTACATACCATGTTATTTCATACCTTCTATCTTCTCACATACCCCTTATTGGAGGAGTTATGAAAGTTAAAACACTAATATTAATTAAAAGTTAAAGTATCAATTATAAATTTTGGATCCACACTAACATAATAACATTAAAAATTAAAATTTAGTGTCAAAAGAAAATAAAAGATAGACAATTTGATCAAATTCAAAAATAAGTTATCTATAGAACCTCCAATAAAGAATATAAAAGAAATAAAAGCATATTTAGTTTTTCATACAAAACCTTCAAAATATCAGGAAGGGTCCTACCTATAGGCAGACCCAAGATCAGTAGTGTTGTTATGCATTACAAACTAATAATCATATTAGATTTGTAAATTAGACCAACTTGTAAATGTTAACTTTGAGAAATAAGAACATGAACACAAAAATAATCATCCCCAACTCAATTTTTGTATTAGGTACCCATGATTTTTGGGTAAAATACAAATATTTGTGAGATTTCATCATCATACTTGATTCATACATAAAACATGATGATTTTATTATAGACACGTTGCTTTGTCTTTCTAAAAGAAATGGGATCTAAACTTGGATTCGAGCAAGAGAAGAAGTAGAGACGATGTCTCCACCAAAAATCTTGAATCAAATTTTTTTAATGGTAACCCTAAAACCGCTATGTATGGCGTCTTGTCTCCACGTTCATTTGACTTCCATACTCAAACCCTTATATATATATTTCCCCCCTTTCATCTCCTCCATTACCTGCGCTACTTCCGGCCACCATTTCAATCTTTTTCTCCGATCTCTTAATCTCATCAATCGTACTACCAAGGTCTGATCTTTTTTCCTTTCTTTTATTGACTGTTTGTTTAGTTCAGAATCCCATCGTCTTTCTTGTGTAAAGATCGCCAATCTTGACTTCAAGATTACTTCGATCCCACAACCAGTCGTGGCTCTGTTGCTTAACCAAATGAGCTACTTGGTTAACAAGATTCGTTTCTAAATGGGTCTGTCGATTCTCTGTAAATTAGTAAAAAGGGTATGTGATTTTGCGTTAATAATCTGTAATTCTGTTTAAAAAATTCCCATTAGTATTTCTGGATTTTGAATTGATGTGAAATGTTATAGGATGATTTGGAACCATCCCAATTTAGTTTTGCCACTAGTATTTTGGGAATTTGTGTTGATGATTTGCAGTTCTATATGAAGATCATGATGATATCATGCCAATTTAATTTTCCCACTAAGGTGCCGTTTGTTTTTTAAGAAGTTTGAAGTCTTATTTTACTTCTGATTAATAAGAGATGGCGCTGAAGTCTGAAATCTGAATCAATAAGATTTTATGTTTCTAGTCTTGAGAGAAAGGAGAGCAAACTGAGGTGGCTATAAGAGGTTTTAGAAGTTAGGTCACCACTTTTTATTCCAGACGTATTTCACGACGTATTTAAGAGTTAAAGGTTCTTTTTAAAAACAAACAACCCCTAAGTATTTCAGTGTTTTGTGTAGTATTTTGATAATTAGAAGTTTATGACACTTGTGGATGATATACCTTTATGTTAGAAATGGCGGAACAGAAGCGTACTCCCCGTTTGAATGAAAGGATCCTGTCTTCGTTATCCAGGAGATCGGTTGCTGCTCATCCTTGGCATGATCTTGAGATTGGTATCTTCGATCAATTCTATTAATATTCGCTTAATTTGCTATTCGTTTGCTATCCCATATTCAAGATTACTGACCCTTACTTTTACCTACACAGGACCTGGAGCTCCCCAGATTGTCAATGTGGTATGTAAATAAATCAAAACCTAACTAAACAAACTAAGTGAATCCCATACGGAGTAGGGTCTGTGGAGGGTAGAATGTATGCGGACAGGTCTTTGGTTGGGTTCATATTGAATTGTGATTTGTGAACAGGTTATTGAGATCACGAAAGGAAGCAAAGTGAAATATGAACTTGATAAGAAAACTGGGCTCATCAAGGTATGATGATCGAATCCTTTGATGTAGAGCACGTCTCATGATTACATCCCTGTCTTACGATGAACTTGGAATGAAATTATGTGTGTCAATGAGCAGGTTGATCGCATCTTATATTCATCCGTGGTTTACCCTCATAACTATGGCTTTATTCCTCGTACGCTATGCGAAGATAATGACCCGATGGACGTTCTAGTCCTAATGCAGGTACTTATACATGTTTATGACCATTTCTTTTTGATAGATGATAACCCAATTAATCAAGACAATATGTTACTTATGACATACACAACTGTGCGGATATGTGGAATCCCTTTTGACTCGTATATCTAAAAGAGTTCTTATAGAGAGGGGAAGCTCATATATATATATATATAGAGAGAGAGAGAGAGGGGGGGGTCAGGTTCATGGGAAAACCTTAAAAAACGGAAAACTGAGGAACACCCTGGTAGTCCTTCATCTGGACGGTATGCACTTGTGCATACAAGTAATTTGTAACATGCACACGTGCATAAAAACAAAAACAACTTAATTTACTTGTATGCACAAATGTATACCGTTCAGATCAAGGGCTATCAGTGTGTTCCTTAGTTTTTTAGGATATGTGAGACCCCCTTTTATCTCTCTTTAAAAGATCCCTTATAGAGAGAGGGGGGGGGGGGGGGGGGGGGGGGGGGGGGGGGGTCCTACATATATACATGTTTGATGATCCATGTTTAGCTGGTGTGGTACTCCAACAACAACTACGATTCTTTTTTTCATCCAAGTGTTCACATTTGATCTTTGACTTGTTGCAGGAACCTGTGCTGCCTGGATGTTTTCTTAGAGCCAGGGCCATTGGACTCATGCCGATGATTGATCAGGTACTGCTACCATCGTCTTCGTTGTCAATTGTATGGACGTTTTTTTATGACAAAACTTCGGTTATTGGATTTAGGGCGAAAAAGATGACAAGATTATTGCAGTTTGTGCTGACGATCCTGAGTACCGCCATTACACTGATATAAGCCAGCTACCACCTCACCGTCTGGCTGAGATCCGCCGTTTCTTTGAGGATTGTATCCTTTTAATTACTTCATTTTCCCCTTTTAATTGTTTTATGTGGTCTGCTGCTAATATGTATACAAGTTAACATGAACTACTGGAAAAAAATGTAATTTTTCTCCTTGACAAACGAAATAAGACAAGAAAAACGAGAACAAAGAGGTTGCAGTCGATGCGTTTCTGCCTTCGAGTACTGCTCATGATGCCATCCAACACTCCATGTAAGCTATCGCTTCGATTGATTCACTAAGGATGTAGGGTTGATCTCATTCACCGTAAAAACCAAAACAAATGAACTGAGTAAATCCCACCTGGAAGTAGGGCCCGAAAGGGTAAGATGTAGGCAGACCTTTTGACCTTTTTCCTCTGTACAGAAAGATTGCTTCATTACTTTTGAATGAAGTAGTCGTTAATAAAAAAAAAATGCTGTCGATTTCAACTACCCGTGTAAAAACCAAACTAAACAAACCCAGTAAATTCTGAACGAAAATAGGATCTTGGAAGGGTAAGATTACATAGACCTTTCTTTTGCATGAAGTAGTAATTAATAAAAATGTTGTTGATTTCATTTACCGGTGTAAAAACCAAACAACAAACCCAGTAAATCCCGCCTAGAAATAGGATATGGGACGGTAAAATGTATGCAAACCAGAAACACTGTTTCATTACTTTTGTATGAAGTAGTCGTTAATAAAAGTTTTGATTTTGACGTGGTGCAGGGATCTTTACGCCGAGTACATCATGCAGACGTTGAGGAATTAGATGGCCAGACTTTGGTGTTTTATGCAATGGCCGGTTCGTATATGATAAATTCATTACTAAAACGTTGATGATGAGGGTCGTGATTTTTTCTAATTTGTGTTGATCAATAAAAGAACGAGTTTTGGTATTGTTATTTACTTTTATTATTACGAATGTTCTGATATTCAAGCGATTAAGTTAAATATGGTATGAGATTGACTCCTGGTACTTATTGATGAAGTTCTAGTTTCCATGGTTTTCCTCGTTTTGGGTTTTTTGGCGTGATCTCGTTATATTCTTTTCGTACTTTATGATGCATTTGTATGCTGTTTGCCAAGTTTTGACGCTCGTAAACTGTATGCATGTTTAGAACACAATCGTCGTCCGCTTATTTGTTTACATCTGGGAACTAGATAACCATTGAAGATTTTTGGTAGTCTTGCCGTATGTGTAGAGATAACCAAAAATCGGTCTCTTCAAAATCGCGATAAAAAATCCTAGGCCAGGTAACTAGTCCAGGTCCCGTGGGGCCGGTCCCAAATCTAGTCCCAAGCCCAGCCTGGTTTTTAAAAAATATTTTTTTTTTATTTAAGATTTTTAAAATTTAGTATTAAAATACACTTTAAATAATGCATTCACTTGAAAAAAAAAATTTAAAAACTTGAAACTTTTGAAGAAAAGAAAAACTTTGAACATCTTGTAAACAAAATAAAAAATTGAAAATTTGGTTCTATATGCGTAACTGTTTTGAGTCTTGAAATTCCATAAAATTTGTAACCGTCCTAGTCTTGGTTCAAGCCGGATCCAATTTGATCATCGCATTCGCCTACGCACAAGTTGATAGTCAAACTCGAGCCTCGAGCAGTAAAATATGGGTTTTGTGGTTTCAAGCACGGAATTAAAAAAAAGGCTTTAAGCTATGGGACGAGCAAGATAATTCTAAAGAAGGGAAATTGTCATAAATAGTTAAATTGACCGACAGTTCTCACCTCTTAATCAACCCTCTCCAATTTTTACCAAAATATCAACCCCTTCATAAATGCTCTTGCCGCAACTTGCAGAGGGGGCTTTTTCAAAAAAATAAAAATAAACTGACATTGTATACTACATCCATACTGACATCGATAGAAATTGCTTTTCTCATCTTTATGTTTGGCATCATAGAAACTAACATGTGGGCATCCATAACAAGTTACTCTTCAATTTATATATCACCACCTTATACATATACATTTATATCAACCAAATTTAATATATATATATATATATATATATATATTTTTTTTTTTTATAAACACCCCCTTCGCAAGTTGCAGGAGGACACTTGCAGAGGGGTTGATATTTTGGCAAAAATGGAAGAGGGTTGACTAGGAGGTGAAAACCGTTGATCAATTTTGCCTATGTATGATAATTTCTCTTGTAAGGATGTTACTTTTGATGAAACTTCTATAGTTCTATGCTTCACGATTCATTATCTCGTTCTTCTTAAGCAAACAAGAAGAGATTTTGGAGAGCCTTTGATTCAAGTCGTTCCAAATAACAAAAATGTCGATTTTGTGAAACTTATAACATCACTAACTTTTTCTGATACCGAATTTAGTATCCAAGTGAAGATCACCCCCCCACCCCACCCCAATGGATGTAATGGTGAATTCATGAAAGAAGTGATCATCACTGAAAAACAGGATTGGACTGGTAAAGATATTTAGCAATGAACCAATTAATGACCAGTTATAGGGATCGAGGTAGGTGTTGGGGCGTCGAAGATGGAATGTAGGGTTTGATGCCGGAGAAAAAGGTGGTAATAGGGAGCCGGAAAAGAAAAAGGTTTGACAAATAAAGGTTTGAGGAAAAGGGTAGATAAATTTTGGACCCTGTTTTATAAAGATTTGACAAAAAAGTTAAAATAAAGATAAGTTGTAAAATTATCACTTTACCCCCATATTAACAGAGAAAGTGGGTGATCATTAGTGTGAAGGACCAAATCCAAAAATAATGCATAAGTTTAAGTTTATTATGTGATTAATAAAGATAAAGAACCAAATTCATAATAAATCACAAACCTCAAGGACCAAATTCTTAATTTATTCTAAATATTATTTATAGACAACAAATTCTCCTCCTCGCGAACTCTTAACCTCCTAGGAAGTTGAACTCTACTGATAACCCAGATATTACTGAGATGGCCTCTTTCCAGACAGACACACACACAAAGAGAGAGAGAGAGAGAGAGAGAGAGAGATGGCCACACACACGCCTCCAAACAAATTTGATTTAGGAACAACAACATAAATTTCTTTATCTGGTTCGATAAATGTGGGGTGGGAGGTGGAACTCTTAGGGGGTGTTTGGTTCATATAATGGAATATGATGGAATTTGAATCCATCGAAAGAATTTGATTTTGAAAAAATTGGAATGGAATTTAACCATGCATTTGGTTGGTAGGAAATCAATTCCTTCACTTAAGCCAAGGAATGATGCATTCCTTAAATTGTGGAATTCAATGAAATTGGAAGGATTCATCGCTTTCATTCCGTGAACCAAACATGTGCTTGGAATTTGGTCAAAGAAAGTGGTCATTCAAATTCCTTCAAATTCCATGAACCAAACGCCCCTTAGGTTTCTTCATCTGGATTCGATTGAAATCTCTCCCGTCCGCCATCCATGCTCCTCACAACCTTAGAACCATTCCTCTCTATTCGAACCTTAGATACCGCCATTGATTCAATGTAGGAACCCTTCTTCTCTGTTTGAAACTTCAGGTTTTTTCGACCAACGCTGGATTTGGATCAACTCTAAATCGAGATCTATTTTATCACTACTAGAGAAGGTGAAGAAAGTGATGACGGTGCTTGGTGGTGCAATTTCGGGTGAGTGTCCGAAGATGGGGAATGGCCGATGACGGACAAATTTTGTAATTTACTCTTGATTTCTGTTTATTCTTGATTTTTGTAATTTATAATTATTATATGACAAGAATATATATTAAACAGAATGTCAAGGACAATCTAGTCATTATAACAACTTTGTCTTGTCCTATCCAGCTTGGCCGGACCAGCCTACAAATGGTCCCTCTGCAACCAGTCATCCATAATATCAAACAAATCATTTTCGTCTTTGGTAAATTTACCAAGAGCTATAGTCATCGTAATCCTCCTATTCAACTACTTCGACCATTATTTACGGGACGTCCAAAGAGTCGAATTCAATTTGATTATTCCTTCTTATTATAAAGCATCTAAATCATGAATTAACAAACGTAAGACAAGACAATTAGTCCAGATTTAGTCGTACCAAACTGTCCCATCTAGTCTGCACACCAATGCTACCTAAAACCCGAACTCAACTGCCCAAATTCTTGATCAAACCAACCTTGCCATTGCCAAATATAAGTTTAAAAACTGAAAATATTATTATGTCCATCAATCAACACATGAACAAATGCCTCCTGTTACAACTATCATCATTCCTTTATAGGAAGATGCAACCATTGTAAAACCCCAAAAGTGATGCTCATCACACTAAAAATTGATTATCTGAGTCGCTCGTAAAACGACCACCATTATATGCCCCATGGCAATCTCAATGGTTGTATGCAACCTAAACCTTCATCATCTCCTCGGCCCACCTCATTCGCGCACTTTGTTCACCAAATCAAGAATGCTCTCATCACCACTTTGTACCATGGACCTGCAACCACCAACTAATTCTAAAATTCTCATTTTGAAAGAAAAAGCTAAGAATGAATTGGGTCGTTTTTTATCAGAGTACGGGAATTCATGCAGTAGAATGGAAGTGTTAATTCAAAGGAATTCACAACATAAATTGTTGAATTTGCTTCCAATTCTTACATCTTATGCAGGGATGTTTCTGAAGAATGGATGATCAAGAGCTTGCCGTGCAGTCATACGCTCCACAGGATCAAACTCCAATAACCCATGCAGCAGATCAACAATGGATGATCTTGAACCACCACCTGGAACATACTGTGATATCATATTCTGCATCAGAGGACGGAAAGTTAATTCGTATGACCAAAAAGATGAAATGGTAAAATACAAGGTGTACAACTCATTCCCAAATTCTTAAAATACGTCATTATTTTATTTAATATAAATTCGTTTAATTCATCTTTCTATTCTCCAGTTAATGAAGTGATGATGTGGCTTCACGTGATTAGTGGACAGGAAGGAGATATTTTATTCATTCCAAACTTGAGGAGACAGACATAAATGACATCCATCATTGTTGATCACCCTCAACATTAAGTTCCGTCCATTACAAAATATGTAATAAATAAGCTCCAATCAGCACAAAAACCATGAACTACAACCATGGATCTTCTTTAGTTTTGATCCAGGAAGTACACTCTTTGCATGAAACTATATAAAAGAAGCATGTTTATTTCCTTCGAAAATATTTGGATCTATATTCTAAAATATATTTATTTATCTTTCAAACTTTGGAGTTTAAGCATCCATTAATGTTGATAGAAGATAGTCAATGACTGGGCACTTAATTAAAAAATGAATTTTTTTATTTTCTTCTCCTGCTGAACTGATCAACAACCTTTTGCATTTTATATTTTGTAATGTCATACTAAACAACAACAAAAACTTGTTGGACTGCATTCAAACCACTTTTCTCATATTGGAATGATAATTAATGTTTACTCTTTACTGTGTCTTGTTAAATCAATGCTTTTCTTAAAAAAAATTAATGCAACAATATACAATTTTTCCGCTTCCCTTGCTTGTTACTTCTGCGAAATGGTTTAGCATAGAAAGAAGGGAAGAAAGATGAGAACCTTCAGCCGATCTAGCTTCCTCACTGCTCTAATACTCTCCCTAGAGACTGCGCCTTCAGGCCAATTTAATCTTGATCGTCTGAAGTACTTTTCCGCACCCCGGCTGTGATAATCAGTAGAAAGGATAAAGTAATTATTTTTTTTCTATCAGCATGCATATACTGAATGAAATGAAAGCAACACAAGCAATATCATCTTACAGCGGTTTCAATGGTTTTGTTTTTCACTTGTGTATTAAAATGATGAAAACTGGATTAAAAGAAGTGTCTTGCAACCATACACATTTCAGAAAACCACAATCAGTTCATGGAAGTCCGTAAATGTCGGTTACAAATTGCAAACTTGATTTTAACCCTCTCATGATTTACAATTGGTTTCATGAAGAAAAAGAAGCAAGTTGATTCATCTTTAATGAGCTTGAGATATCAAACCCAATAGAACATTTTTTTTGTTTTTTAGCTAATATTTCCTTGCTAAATACCTATTTACTTTGTTATCCAACAAACATTACAATAGTGTTTTATATTACATAAAGTCTAAACAGAAAAGCTTAAGTTTCAAAAAACTAGGTCTTACTTGGCTCTCCGGACCATATGCTCTGGCAAGGGTCCCAGTACCCTCTCCATCATTGCCAAGTGTTCTAAGTTCTCATGAGTCTGGAACAAGGCTTCACCCTGAAAGGTTATGTCATGTTCTATAAGTACATGAAAATGATATGTGATCACTTCATTGCACATGGCTTGAAACAGGAGAAGAAAAGAAAACGAACCGCGCATAATTCAACAAGTATACAACCAACACTCCACATATCACAAGGGTAACTCCATCCAAGACCTGCAATAATAATAAATCCACTAATGAGAAAATTGAGAGGATACGTTAACATTGTCTGATACATTAAGACCTCAATATAAATCTAAAATTCTCTAAGGGTTTAGAGATTTAGATTATAAAGATCAATATAATGACATATAATCATATGGCATTTACAAGAGCGGCCACTGTAGAAAGCCAAGTTGCAATTTGTGAGGTCACGCAAAGATATTTATGAAAGATACACCGACTGAATGATGCATGAAGTAGAGATGCATGCTCATTGCAGTCAATACACAGAATCGAAAAGTGAATTCTTTCATCTAGGAACTACTATCAAAAGAAACATATGAAAGAAACCCTTAAACAATTTATCCAGCAAATATTCCATTACAATACTACCAAAGTGGATATCCATCACAATGCTCACTTGTATTATGAAGATCCTTTCAATAAATAAAAGGACGATGATAAAATTAAAATTATAAAGAGTATGTCACGTTTCGAGATGAGATCAAGGGAAAAAAAGACAGTTGTGTCTCTATCTGCCACAAGCATGCTGTAGATAATTTTACGCTAATGAATGACCAATTCTACGCCTTATGGGACATGTTTCTTTTTCTGGGGTACACAATAACTCCATTTGGTTTCATTTTCAATGAATTTAAGCATCAAAGCTAGCCGGGTTTCTTCTTGGACGACCCAGGAAACCACACCCAAAGAAGTGAAACTTTTACCACCCACATTCAATCGCATATCCAGGCAACAACCAAATGTGAGGTTTGAAATCTAGCTGTCTAGTTAACTTGAGCAAGCCCAACTGAGTGAAACTTTGTTCCCACTGGTGGTAGTGATGTCACCTGAAACTTACAGAAGGATGTTCACACTCCTTACACTTCCTAAAACATACACAATTCACCTAACCACGTTGCAGGGTTCCATTTTTGTTGGTTTTGAGACACAACTTGCCACCTCATGTGTTTATAAACAAAATCAGCATGTCTCTGCTGGCCAACAATAACTAGTTACCTAGAATAACTTCAGGTGCTCGGTAGTGTCTTGTAGAAACAATGGAGCTATGATTTTGATTATCATAAGCAGTACTGCCAAAATCAATCAGCTTAATCTCACTTGACTTTGGCAAGCACCTGAAATGCGTTTCACCCTGTGAAGTCCTCTGCAACATTTCAAAAAATTACTTAAGAAAATTAACCGATTCAGCGACAGCAAAATGGTCCAACCTCAAAAGGTCATCTACCTTGTAGCCAGGAAGCTTTATATATTCAGGAGATACAAGAAGTATATTTTCCGGCTTCAGGTCAGTATGGATTAAGCATAAACTATGCATATCTGCCAAGTATGATACATAACAAAAATGTTACCAAAAAAGACTGTAATAATCCTTTGTTACACCCATTGATGACAAAAGTATATTTCATTGTCTAGCTGGTTGGAATAGAAAAATAAGGGATGAGAGATACAGTAAGACCAAGAATAATCTACACACATGCTACAGATTCCAAAAGCTGACGTCCAATTTCCCGAACAAGATCCACAGGGAATGGGCAGTATTTATTTCTCTTTAGATAATCAAATAAACTTGGTCCAAGCTTCTCAAACACCTGATCACCAGTGAAATGCATTCAAAGGAGGTTTCATGTTCAGTGACTATGAATGAAGTTCATATGGAGAGAACAATCTTAAACTAGCAATCAGCCTCTGTAAATTTATATTCCAACAAGCATCACATATACACTAAGCACCTTATCGACAAACAGTAAATGATAAAATAAATGGAAAAAAGTTTGAATCAGGGATAAGCCAGATCATGCAAGGAACTATGTAACATTGCATATGATCAAAGGATTAATCGACTGAAGGAACACCAGAAC
Organism: Arctium minus; assembly: GCA_954870635.1. Lineage (NCBI taxonomy): Eukaryota > Viridiplantae > Streptophyta > Magnoliopsida > Asterales > Asteraceae > Arctium > Arctium minus. Next base: position 43,459,660 of record OX941085.1, read on the forward strand.
CAAGTTATCAGGAGACTTACTATGCATATATGATTGCGATAATCGAACCAGTTCAAGATCTGCACACAGCTGCACGAATAATTGAGCAGAGAAATTAGACCATATCATCCATGAACCATGAGACCTATCACAAAGGTGAAAGAAACATACTGTGATCTGCCTTTATCATTCTTAGCAAGTTGTTGAAGTACATCAACTTCAATCATTGCTGCATCACGATATTTTCTTATGCTTCGGATTACCTTGATTGCTACATATTCGCGAGTTTGACGATCCCAACATTCCAAAACTCGACCAAATGTGCCTACAGCACTAGCAATTTGCTGATACCCACAAAAGAAGAGTGATAAAAATATAAGATTTTGCAGACAGCAGACACTTTACTGCTAACCTTCACCCATCTTGCTCAGTATTTTATCTGGATGAGATTAAAGAAAATTCAATGGTCAGTTGCTGGGAAAAGGTAAAGATGACAAACAAAGGGTCAAGAAATTAACATAAGTCATGCCAACATTGTACTGACAAACCAAAACAGAATAATGGCAAAGAACTGCAAAAAAGGCTACTAATTGCCCTCCTATGCGATCAAATAAACCACATTGAAAGAAAAGTCGCTGATGATGTAAGAGGTTTATTTGTTCCAAGAAAATAATTCCTTCGAATTTCCAAATAACGAAGTAGAATATCACTGCCAGTGAATCGCTTGGAGGTGCAAAAGATGGGGAATATGAGATGAAGAGTTCAAGGAACTAATGGCAGGGAATTAAAAAAACCACCACTGGTTTGTTGAATCTTCCTTTTCACATGTTGAAGGTGCAATATGTGTCATAATTATATTCCATGTTATTTTATTTCGGCTATACTCAATCTTGTTATGTAAATACAGATTAGTGCTCCCTTTTGTCTATATTAGTATTTACACTTCACGACTAGCTTTTGAATAAGAAAATGTTTCCTTCGGTTGAGTTCTTAGTACGGAAACACGAGGTGAGGCGTTTTACCTCAGCGCCTCGAGGTGAAAAACAAAAAAAAAACTAACAAGCGTAACATAATTCTCCATCAAGCTAAGCAAGTCATAAAATTATAATTGCTAATCATACGTCTTCAACAATACCAAAGTTATTAAATATATTTTACATTTATATTATACATTAATAACATGATATAAAAAATACAAATGCCATTAAATATATTACTTATTCATATGTTGAAATGAACGTTCTACCTAAGAAAAAATTAGTGAGAAACAGTCGGAGAGGGATGCCTTTAATAAACCGTGAGGAGGGGGCAGCCTGACATAGAATACAGGAGGACTGTCGGTGAGGTGAGGGCAATCACCAGGAGAGAGTGTTCTCTGCTGAGCATACGCTTCGGCCCTGCCTAGCCCGCCTCATACACCGTGGCATCATGGTCGTTTTTTGGGCGTACGCCTCTTCCGATTTTTAAAACCATGAGCGTTTTATTATTATTATTATTATTATTATTATTATTATTATTATTATATTGATAAATTTTAAGTTCATTTGTTTGTGAGTTCTCCTTTTCATAATTGGATTTATTTTTCGTTTTAGCTTTTTCATAGTATTCTTCATTTGTTTCATATAAAGCCTATCTATAGGTCTACTAGAGGTTATCATGTACAATTATTCTAGTACTTTTTATGTTGTAAATAACATGCTTTGTGATTGTTCACCCCAAAAAAATACTTTGTGGTTCAATGTATGTCAAATATTTATAAAAAATCATTTTAAAGCAAGAACTAGTATATTTTTGCAACCAGCGACTTGAAATCCTCCACCATGAGGCGAAGGGAAAATCATTCCAGCAGAGTTGATAACATGAACCACTATATCATCCTTGATTCAACATGAAAGATGCAGAACACCAAGTAGAATAGAAAGATGTTTAAACAGTGACGCTTACCCAAAAAATCAAAACAACCTCGTATAAAAATTATATGGATAAGGCTTCAAGGCTTGCATGGCAGAAACGTTTGATAGAAAAACACACACAAATCCAGTTTTCAGCAAAGACACGGCAAATCCAGTTGATACCAACACAAGCAGATTCAAGGACAAAAGAAAACTCACATCTAGGAGTTAGATTCTCCCCAAGACTGTATGTGTAATGCCCCTCACGATCATCCTCTCTTTTTGGCGGCGAGATGTGGCGACATAACACAGGCTGCCGTACTTCAGCCTACAAATAAAATCCCAATCGTGAACCAAGAAACCCTAACCCTGATGTTTCCCAACGCCATCAAGTGAAATCTCAGAAACCAACCTCTTGTTGTTCAGCTGGCGATGCTGCCACGTCCCATGTAAGACGTCGTCGTTTCCTGGTGTGTTGCTGCTCCTTCTCTTCAGCCATTAAAACTCCTGAAGAATCTATCGGAACCATTCAAACACCTAAAGATAAATCGCCCTCTGCAACCAAAAACATATGAATTTTTGCAACACAATAGTTCGAATCGAATTATAATATCAAAGACTTTGTTCCAGTAGTTGGAAAATTTTCAGATTTTAGGGTTTGTAGCGAAGAACGAGGAAGAAAGAACTAGGGATTTTGAAGGGATAGTCGTGCACTGCGCGCTTCGTTACACGTACTCATATAACATAACCGGTCGGATCCGGTTCGGTCCAGGCATAACCGACATATATGTTACAGAAATGCCCCTCGACTTTCTTACAATTTGCATTGCTACCTATTTCAAAAATTTAGAGTAAATTACATTTTTTTGATACGAGAATTGATCTGGTGCATCACGGTGCATCTCATCCTAATGTGCATCAAAGAGTGGGGATCCCTTCTTACGCTACTCACCATAACTTCTTTTCTCCCTGGAATCCAACCCATAAATAGCATATGCAGGTTCATACCACTTGAAGCATATGCAGTTCGTTGGGTTCTAAATTGTGTTCATGGCGATGGAGTTATGGGACCTAGGTATTGGGTTATGTTCACGGATACTAAGTTCAGGTTTTTCTTCATTGGTTATAGGTTTAAGGTCGATGAAGATGGTAGAGTCTGATGATCAAGGACTAATTTTTCAAACATCAAAATTGGCGACGGTGGAGTTTGTCGGATGCAAAGGCCAAACTGAGGGGAAAGGTGTGGGAGAAAAATATGTTTATGTTTACTTCTGTAACAATTGGGTTTCAGATGTTTCAGTTTTGTTAGAACCCTTTAACGCTTAAAATAAACCTCCTTTATGTTATTTAATATGTTGGAAAGTTTTGGTAAGGGATCATATGAACAAAACCAAGAAAAAGAAGGAAATCGAACAAAATCACGTCGTTGCGACCTACCCCGCAACCTCAAGTCGCGGGAGTAGTCGCGTATCTCACTGTTTGGAGCAAGATGGCGTACGCAACCTATCACGCGACTTGAGGTCACAGCCAGGGTCGCGGGATCTTGTCTAATACAATTTAAGCCCTTTTTTAGTCATTTTGTTCATTCTTTCTCACCAACGCTCTTCGCTTTCATCCATTTTCTCTCCCATCATATTTAATACGAATCTAGGGCCTTTAAGGCTCCATTATGAAGATCTTTAGGAGCATTTAAGAGTATTAAATGCAAAGATTCAAGTAGGTTAAGAATCAAAGCTTCACCTAGGGTTTCATCTCTAGGGTTTCTTAATTTTCTAGGTTTTCACCAAAACCTAGTATTGTGAGTTCATCTAACTAGGGGTGAGCATAAGCGGGTAGGGGTGTATAAATGAGACGAAACAACTCGCGAGCTACTCGAGATCGACTCGGTTAAAACTCGATCATCACTCGACTTGAATAGGCTCAACTCGATATACTAACGAGTCGAGTCGAGCGACCTGATACTCGAATCAATAAGCTCGTGAGATACTCGATAAGTAAAATAATAATAATAAGTAGCAATATTATTTTAATTTAATTGATAATAATAATAAGAAGAAGAGGAAGAAGACATGAGTGAACTCTTGAGAGTGTATCTAATCCATCCCACAATGGTGGGATATAGAACTTAATGCTTTGAACTCCACTATATATAGACTTTTCCCCTCCCTTGTTTTTACATTATTTGTCTTTGCTAAATGGCTTGAGCCTAAGGGCTTGAGCCTATGTGATTGTTTTAATATGAGTTGTAACACCCTCAAATTTGGTAAGAACAACTAATTAAAAACTTCGATATTTCATCAAGTAAAGGACAAAACTTTCTCTACAAATCAAAACTCAATATACCTCAAATTTAAAATTCTGTAATTAACCTCAACAATTATAAACTTAAATCTTATACAAGGATTAAACCGAAAGTCGGGTGTTACTTAATCCAAATACAAGTCGCTCTTCCTAAAACAAATGCGAAAGACTTCACCAAGCTATTCAATTCTCGAGCTCACATTAGCACTCATCTCTTCACAGTGTCGCTAGAACTATTCCCAACTGGAACCTGTTGCACATGTCGACAAATAAAAATGTTAGGCTAACGCCTAGTGAGTTCAAGAGTTTTCAACATGAATAAATATATCGTTAAAAGGAAATAACACCACTTAAATCATAATCTTTCAAACGGTTTGCTGTGAATATGACGTGACTTGTTTCCAATAATACGCATTTTCAAAGATGAACGCCCAATGCAAAACATTCTTTCATAAAGTAAATTCAACCCAGATTCACTCAAAACGTGAATATAAATCAACTCCCAGTTTATGAAAACCCGGATAAAACGTTATATCCCGAAACACCCAAAGCACATGTGGAGCATAATACTCAACCTATAAATCACGGATAGAAATCCATAAATATAAAACGTCACCAAAAACATGGATACTAAAACTCGATTCCCAAAACAACACCTTTCGGCGACGGGGGAGACCCGATTCCATATAACGTGACGGAACACAAAGTAAGCCACATACTGTGTTATTAAGACCAAGTCATATAAAAATACGTGCATTGAATGTCGAGCTCGGTAGCTTTACATACACTCATGGAATGTCAACTTCAACCCCTCTAGGTCTATACATTGAGTTATCCTCATCCAATTACGCGTACTAGCACGTAGGACTTATACCATACCGTTGATGCCTAACCGTGCCTCAACGTGGAAAACTAGCATTCCATCATCGGACGTAATGATTCTATTAGCACGGGGGACTTACACCATACCGTCGATGCCGATCCGTGCCTCAATGGGGAAAACTAGCATACCACCATTGGACGCAATGATTCCAAATGAATTACACATGCACTCAAATCACGTAAATCTCGAATAGATGTAAATCATGACCAAAACTCTACGTTGAGCTATCAAAACTGGACAAATGTCCCCAAAACCCAACATAATCAAATACCGAGCCACAAGCTCAATTAACCAAAAGACTATTTGTCAAATGCAATAAAACGCAATCGACCAACGTTTATGCAAATACATGCTCCAAAATGCATGAATAAACTTCAACACAACTTAGATTTAGACATATCATTTTTCAAACAAGTTTATATCATTGACTCTTTCAAAACGTCTCATAACACAAGGTTTCACATTTCTCCAAAACACACATTAAAATTGCATTTACACCAAAGGATTTACACTCGTAAAATAAATCGTTAAAATGTCAATACCTAAGATTTACTCAAAGAAATACTTGAAATATATTTTTTCCCAAAACCAAAAAGATTTACAATTTCCGAAATGTTCACAAGGTCGGGAATGACCAAAACCCAATGACCCACACGTTGGTATTTTCAAAACATCTCATAACACAAACTATGAATATTTTCAACAAACACTAAAATGTATCTTTACCAAATAATCTCCATTTATGCAATTAATCATCAAAACATTTCCATTTACGATTCATTTATCAAATTACCCAAAAATCCCAAATATAGGTGTTTTACAAGGTTTATAAAGTTAAACACTTCAAATAATCAATACCCACCAAATAACCCAACAAATGATAATTTCATGTAAAACACATAAACACTTTAAAATGGATATTTTGGCATGTACAAATCAACTAGAACTCACCTTGCTAGATTTTTCCCCAACTTGAGCTCCTTTGAATAAACTTGGATCCTCAAGCCAAAACTTCCAAAAACCTAGATCCACAAGATTCCAACCATAAATACACATATCCAAGTGTTTAGAATCATTCCCCAAACATCTTATATCAAAATCTCCATTTTTCTCAAAATCTTCCAAACCGAAATTGGAGAAATAAAACACTAGGTTGTCATAAATAGAACATTTATAACTCATAAAGAAGTTTGGAAGTGGAAGGGATGAACTTACCACTTAGGTTTTGGTGAAAACCTAGAAAACCCTAAAATTCTTGAAGATGGAAGTGATGATGATGAGCTCTTGATCTTTGCTTCTAATCCGCCACCAAATACTCTTATATATTCCCAAAACTAACAATATACCCTTGAAAAACTCTAAAAAGTCGAACCCATAGAAACTTGAATCGTCAAAAACAAAGTTGAAATGAAAGAGTTATGAGGAAATGAAGAATGAGGCTGAAAATCCGACTTTTAACAAGTCTGGTACACCCGTGCTACATTGCCATGTGACTTTGTCATGGAATTGTCGCATGGCATAGTCGTTATAAGTGTACCGTGGACTAAAACTTGCTTGCGACTTTGCAAGTACGACTATGACACTGTCATAGTCGTCGGGCATTGTAGCCGGACTCGTACCAAGCCCCGAAATTCGACTTTTTCTATGCTAACACTCTCGAAACTCTTAGGGACTTAAAGTAATGTTTTCCCAACATAAATACCACCATCTACAAGTTGCAAAAACGTCCGGGTGACCTTTACTTACCGAAAATTACGGGTGTTACATAAGTACCCCATGAAAACGGGTTCACCTTGAGTTTTTTTAAGCTATTTGTTCACCTTGAGTTCTTTTACGCATTAAACGAGTTTGAGCTTGATCCGAGTTCGAGCTTTGATTCGAGCTTGAAACGAGTTCGAGTTCGAGTTTGGAAATTGATTATTGAGTTCGAGTCGAGTTTGTATTTTCACTACTCGCGAGTTTTCAAGTTGTGTTCGAGCTTGGTAATAGGGTTTCGAGTTCAAGTCAAGTATAATGATACTCGAGCTCGACTCGCATCATTTACACTCCTATAAGCGGGTATCCGACCAAATTTTATGGAACCGGAACCAGCGGTTCCTATAATGAAGGAATCAGAACCGCTTACATCGGTTCTCTATATTTTAGAACCAGACCCGAAACTGCTGGAACCAGTTTCGGGTACCCGCTTTCATTTTTTTTCTTAAATTTTAACATTTCATACAATAAAAATATAATTTTAAGTCTATTGCAAACTATAAAATACCAACTTAAAGTAATAAATACAACAAATGGTGAAAACTAATTCGATAAAAACTAATTATTACATAAATAAATTAGAAACTCTTGAGTCTTGACAGCAAGAAAAACGACCTCCATAACACTTCTCGTCAAGTCATCAACACATAACAAACAAAACACTTGGATCAAAACGAATAAAACACCTAACAAACCCAATACCACGACATTTTATAAAGTGTCACAAATCACAAATGGCAATTTATTAAAATATATAAAATAATATTTTTTTTAAAACAACAGTACCCGACGATTCCAGTTCTGGGTACCCAGCGGGTAACGGTTCCAAAAAATTGAGAACTATAATCGGAACCAGTTTTAATCGGTTCCATATTTTAGGAACTGGAACCAATCACATCGGTTTCGATTCCGGAACCAACAGTTCCGTAGTGGTTCCGGTTCCAAAGGCGGGTACCCAGTGTCGATGCTCACCCCTACATTCAACACTATTAAAAAACTATATACATGTTAAAATGTTGTATTATAGTTCCTCCAAACTTTCATTTCATGTATTTCTCATTTGTTTGACTTTGGACCAACTAGGTCAAGAATGGGGATTTTTGGGACTATATGACTTAAAATTTTATAAGTGTGGGGAGTGATTTTATACACATGGCAGATGATTATTTCAAAATTTTATGAGTTTTGGAATTGGTCTTAACTTGGATGTGGTGATAAAATGGGGATTTAACCCACTTGATGATTATTGATACATGATTATTCATATGATTTGGATATGGGTTGGCATATCTAGAAGATTGTATATGTTAGACTATAATGCAATAGATCCATAGACATATAAGTCGGTTTTATATGGTATATATGGAACGATGTTCCCCTGTGTAACTTGAAATGGGCATTAGGTCTTCATAAGCAATAAGTTGTGGACTTTTGGAGTCGGGCATTGGGCATTGCCCAATAAAATGAAATTAAATAGTGAACAAGATTAATTTGGATTTTGGAGATCTCAATGTATAGACCTAGTGTAGTTGTTGGTCCCGAATAAGTAAAACATTATTGTATAAGGGGGGGAGGGCTGTAACACCCATTTTTTTCTTCATAAGTGTTACTTAATCTAAAACAATTCTCCAAATTACACCAAAATAACAACTAAATTAAAACTTTAAACCGTTTACAGCGGAAGACTTTAAAGCAATAAATATGTAACTTAAATGCTAACTGGTCCCATACCGAGTTGCGTTACAATATTTATTCATAATAGATGCCTAAACATAAATATTGAACTTAAATGGTAGTGGCAAGCCTCTATGTGTGCCATTTTCCTTTATCCAACTTGAAACTTTCTGTCCCTTAGATGCATACTATAGTCAGCTTATAAAGCTCAGTGAGTTCATGGTTTGCGTGAATAAAATCATTTCACATAATACATATCAACTTCAAAACATTGTATCAAATTGTATGCATTTTCTGAAAACATGCAGCGTTGAAAGAAAAGAGATATCATAGACTGTCTCGTCGGTTAAGGGTCATTTTGCCACTGACACGCCCTGGGTTAAACTTTCTATTATGTTCGATCACCCACTTGACTGGGTCGTGCCACTTGTCCGTGACTTAATAGTCAAATGCCCACCCATTGAAACCGTCCGTAAAACTTGCGTATGAAATAGCATGCTAGAGTTATTTGAAAACAAAATAAACACATAGCATGCAACTGATCATATGTAACACCCTTAGATCTGAAGATAGCAACTTATTAAAAAATTTCTAAATACATCAATAATTACTTTGACTACAGACACAATTTGAGAATTAACCTCAATACACATATTCATCCTATACCTACCATCTATGAAAAGGACGAGTGTTACTAAACCCAATAACAAACACTATCTCCAACCTGCGGAAGACTTCACCAGCTACTTACTATTGGTTAAAGCTAAGGCTCAACTCCTCATAGCACTTGCTAGAACCGAACCCCCGACGGGAACCTAATGCACATGCCGACAAATAAAAATGTTAAGTTTAACGCCTAGTGAGCTCAAGAGTTTTAACATGAATGAATATATCTTTAAAAGAAAGGAATTCAGTTTAAAGCAAGATCCTTCGAAATATTATACTTTAAAATGGAAACGACACATTTTCCCATAATATGCACTTTTAAAGACAATGTACCTAAACACACATTTCTTATAAAACGATGCAACCCATAACTCGCCCAAACGGGGTCATAGTTCGATACTCAATTTGTGAAAATGTAAATAATACTTCATATCCCAAAGCACCCCAAAACACGGGTGAGACATAATACTCGACCCTTAAATAACGGAAAACAATCCAGATAAATATGATACTCCATTAAAGCATGGAACTGAATCTCAATACTCACGCGACCATAAAATGGAATGAAATCCAAATATCAAAGCATGGACAATTAAATATCCAAAATACATCGGGCCGACAATGGGGGATACCCGTATCCGTGGAGAGCGGAGGAACACAAAAGTATGCCACTCAACCAACGTTGATCGTGTGACACTTCACGACACGATAGCCCAAGTGCCCCTACGACCTCTTGACAAGTTCACCAAAGAGACAGTTGACCTTGGTGGCCGTTACAAAGAACTCCACCTCAAAAGGCCCGGCACACCGGGGACTACAACTAAGGAAATTCCCCAAATGGCCCGACACCCCGGGGACTACAACTAAGGAAATTCCCCAAAAGGGCCGACATACTGGGGACTACAACTAAGGAAATTCCCCAATGGCGGAGGTCACAGTACTCACCTCCCAGGCAGCACTATCCAGACTCAACCCTCTTAGTACCTCCTTGTCAAGTTTCGGTCATAAAACATGAGTCCCGGAGTCCAACCCCGTACCACCCAATTGACCATCAAATAAGGCTGACTTACATGCCTATGGATCCAATGCAACACAGTCTAAAGTTACACGACTACTCATAAATGACTAAAGCACTCGAGCCTGTAACTATCAATAATATGCAGTAAAATGCATTAAGACGTAAATCACAATTTGAACTCTAAATCGAGCCATTAAAACTGGACAAATGTCCTCAGTACTCTTTTACGTCAATACCGAGCTAAAATGCCCGAAATTCCTTTGACTGACAATTAACGTCCCCACAATTAATGAAATGTCTTTAAACAACGTTTATGAAGACACATGCCTCAAGGACGTGATTAACCCAAAACTCAACACGTATTGGGACCAAAGATTTTCCAAAGGGCTTATGAATGCAAATACCCCAAAATGCCTATGACATGAAATAGACTTTGTTTGTACAAAAATCACCAAGGATGCATAAGTCATGAAATGGACTCTATTTGTACAAAATTGCTAAGAACCCAAATATGAGCATTTTATGGAATTGAACAACTCAAGTTCACCAAATATGAAAACTTATCAAAATACTCACACTCGACAAATACCAAGTAAAAAATACTTTTACTTCAAAATACACATTTTGGCATGTACACTGTTTTAACAAATCAACTTGAACTCACATTGCTAGGTTAAGTTAAACCTAGGTTTCAATCCTCAACCGTTGGCCTCCAAAAGCATAGATCTACGCCCAAAGCTTTCCGAAGACATCCATTCCAACTCTTCAACTCAAGCTTCCAAAACCTAGATCCATACATTTCCAACCATAAATAACCCTATCCCACCATATAGGAACATTCCCCAAACATTTTACATAAAGATCTCAACTTAGGTCAAAACCCTAATTTCCATAAATGAAGAAGAAGATGATTACCTCAACCAATAGCTTGAATCCACCTACCAAAACACTTGTAGATCACCCAAACGAACCATAAGCTTCTAAATCTTCAAATGGTGGAAAAGTTAGATGAAATCCCCAAGAACTTGGTGAGGAAGATGAAGATGGAGGTTTTGGTGGTTCAAGATCCCAACTAGCTAGATGATGAAGAATCATGTGGTTTAAGGAGGGGAAACCCTCAAAATGGGTTAGGGTTCGACATATGGGGTTTGGGAGAGAAAAGGGGAGAAAATCTAGGGTTTAGGATTGTGAGAAATGAGGCTAATGACTGAAAAATCGGCTTTTAGCTCGACAGTGCGCCACGCGGGTTATGCCGCGACCTTAAGTCGCGGCATAAGTAGCCCGTTTCCCCAGAACTCACTTCCAGTGAGTTACGAGACTTGGACCGCGACCCAAAGTAGCGTGCCAACTCCCGGTGCCCAGGAAACCCCGTTTCCTCGCGTCTTCGCGCCTGATTCGATCCTCGATGATTCCCTAGTAAAACTCACCTGATTTCTCGGCACCTTTTCGTTCTAATAGACAAATGACTCCCGAATTAACACCAAGGGAAATCTCCAATTTACGGGTGTTACAATCCTCCCAAACTTAAAAGAGATTTCGTCCTCGAAATCTGACACCGACTAAACACCCAACACCGCCTTCAACGAGATCGATTGATTCTCTACCCAACAGGAACGCCTCCACCATACTTTGCCTTATGCACGACCCGATTACAACTTGATTTCAACATCCGATAATTCCTGCCGATGATGGGACGAACATCGAGTCCTTATCGACTACTTTACCACCCCTAAGATCTCGGCTGTCTCTCAACCCTAGATGACAATTACTATCTCCAGGGTAGTTTATGACCTTAACTTTCCGACAACCAAATCACTTCGAACCTTCACAATTCTGAACCCAAAGTCAAGAATCGTCAACGAACTCTTAAAATCCTTAGGTTTCAAATAATCCATTCCTAATGCGGATAAAGCTGTCCTCCCAAGGCACACCAATGCGTCCTTCAGGTAACTGGTTAGCCCAGATTCGGCTATCCTCAACTCCGATCCAACCCCATATCACAATATTCCTTTAATATAATCCTTACCACCACGGGAATGCTTAAATACATCGGTACTTAACCATCAACACTCGATCTTCTATCAAATTCCATCACCGAAAGGTCAATATTTCCCATGATCAAATCAGGATACTTCCAAGCATTCCAAGATCCATCGACTTCAAGGAAACAAGTCGATGCTTAGGACTAAATGGTGACTGTAACACCCTCAAATCTGGAAATAACAACTAATTTAAAATTTTCTAAATACATCGATAATTGCTTCATCTACAATCATAATTTAAGATTTAACCTCAATACACACAATCTATAATAAAGACGGGTGCTACTAAAACCCAATAACAATTACTATCTCCAACCTGCGGAAGACTTCATCAACAACTTACTCTTGTATATAGCTAAGGCTCAACTCTTCATGAGGCTACTAGAGTCCGAACCCCCAACTGGAACCTGATGCACATGCCGACAAATAAAAAGGTTAGGCTTAACGCCTAGTGAGCTCAAGAGTTTTAACATGAATGAATATATCTTTAAAAGAAAGGAATTCAGTTCAAATCAAGATCTTTCGAAATGGTTTACTTTAGGAATGAAAACGACGCATTTTCCCATAATATGTACTTTTAAAGACAATGCTCCTAAACACACATTCTTTATAAAACCATGCAACACATAACTCACCCAAAATGGGATTATAATTCGACCCCCAATTTATAAAGATGTAAATAATACTTCACATCCCAAAACACCCAAAACACGGGTGGGGCATAATACTCGACCCTTAAATAACTGAAGACAATCCATATAAATATGATACGCTATTGAAAACATGGAACTGAAACATAATACTCACGCAACCATAAAATGAAATGAATTCCAAATATTAAAGCATGGACAATTAAATATCCAAAATATTGTGGGCCGACAACGGGGGATACCCGTACCCATTGAGGGTGGAGAAAACACAAAAGTATACCACCCATACAACGTTAATCGTATGACACCTCACGACATAAATGCCCAAGTATCCCTACGACTTCTTGACAAGTTTCACCCAAAGAGACAGCTGACCTTAGCGGATACTACTGGGAATACCGCCCAAAGGCTCGACACATGGGGGATACAACGAAGGCATTGCCCCACACGGCGGAGGCCCCAAACGCCCATCAGAGGACTACCCACAGTCATAATAGCTCAACCGGACTCAACCCTCCTAGTGCCTACTTGTAAAGACAAGGTAATAAACCATGAGTCCCGGAGTCCAACCCCGTACCACCCAATTGGCCATCAAATAAGACTGACTTACGTGCCTATGGATCCAATGCAACATAGTCTAAGATTACATGACTACACATGAATGACTAAAGCACTCGAGCATGTAATTATCAATAATATGCAATAAAATGCATTAAGATGTATATCGTAATTTGGACTCTAAATCGAGCCATTAAAACCGGACAAATGTCCTCAATACTCTTTAAGTCGACACCGGGAGCTAAAATGCTCAAAATCCATTTGACCGACAATTAACGTTCCCCAAATAATGAAATATCTTTAAACAACGTTTATGAAGATACATACCTCAAAGAAGTGATTAACCCAAAACTCAACACGTATTGGGACCAAAGGTTTTCCAAAGGGTTTATGAATGCAAATACACCAAAATGCATATAACATGAAATAAACTTCGTTTGTACAAAAATCATCAAAGATGCATAAATTATAAAATAGATTTTACTTGTACAAAATCACCAAGAATGCGTAAATCATGATATTTAGTTGTTGAAATATTCAAAACCTAATATGAGCATTTTAGGAGGTTAAAACAACCCAAGTTTACCAAATATGAAAACTTATCAAAATACTCACACATTGACAAATACCAAGTAAAACATACTTTTACTTCAAAATACACATTTTGGCATGTACACCGTTTTAACAAATCAACTTGAACTCACCTTGCTAGATTTAGGCTAAATGTAGATTTTCCCCACTTTGAGCTCCTTTGAAGAAACTTGAATCTTCAAGGTCAAAACTTCCATAACCTAGATCCACAAGTATCCAACCGTAAATAACTATATTCAACCATATAGAAACATTCCCCAAACACTTCGCATCAAAATCTCCATTTTGGGTAAAACCCTAATTTTGACCCAAGACTTCCAAAATCTTCCAAACCAAAATTAAAGAAATCAAACACTAGGAAACCATAAATGGAGCATCAATAAATCACGACGCTTTAATACCATTAATAAATCATAAAAATAATTTAATAAACCTCTAATGCTATGTTTGATAGCGACTCTTAACGTCGATTTATCATTTTAATAACTAAAAATCATTTGCTCCGCAAGCGTCTTTAACCAAACACGACGTCTCAAAACGTCATTTAAATTTTACTAAAAATTTCTTGACCATCTCCTTAATAAATAAATAGTTGATATTAATATTCTAAAATGAATTAACATATTAATTTAAATAAAATTTAAACTAATCGTATTAATTGATTTAGAAATTTAAATTAAATAATCACACTTAATTTAAATAAATACCACTAATAATACGGGTCTAAAAACAATTAAATGGTATAGTTTAATTGTAGCCCCAAAATCTAAACAATGACATCAGCTCCCATTTATTTTATTTAAAGAAGAAAAAAAAAACCAAGAAGTGCGTTGGTCCAACGTCGGCTCTTACGCCGGTTTCTCCACCATTTTCCGGCAACCATTTGCAGGTCCTATTAACACCGTTTTTTCATCGTTTTCTTTCATTCTCTTTTTATAAAACTGTTGGTAACATTTATCCTTACCAAATAAGCCAAGAATCACGCATAATGGTTAACAAACGAACCCATATTTCGAGTCCGAAGGTTCGTTTCTTAAACAGAAACTTAACAAACTTGAACACGAAGTCGAACCTTATAAACATATATATGGGACATGAGACTACTTAAGTTCAATGCATAACTTAAAAACGAAGCTAACGACATAAAAATCATGAGATTCCGTTGAATATTTACCTCGAATCATCGAAAACCCAAAAACCCGAGCATGAACTTCAAGCACCGATTTCTCTCACAAAACTCCATTATTTTTTAAACGGTTTGAACCAAAATGATCCCTGATCGATATTCTTCATTTATGTGGAAACTTTTTGGCGTATTAGCTGACTAAAAGAACCAATTACATGCCTCAAAACTCGACAGTACGTTGTCATGTCCTTTTCAAAATCAGATTTCTCATAATTACAGAACAAGCCCCTCAACTTTGGACCAGTTGACATCTGCACTAACCCTGAACTTTTAGAGAATGTCATTCGACCCCTTTGCTTAAATGCTTTGGCCAAAACTTTACTTTTCACCCTTGATCTGAAATTTTCTTTCATGTTTAGTCCGATTGAACCTAAACTCCTCTCTTTCACTTCCCACTTTCATTAAATGGCATACTTGGCACACTTCAACTATTTCTTCTTCTTCTTCTTCTTCTTCTTCTTTTCTTTCTTTTGGTCCAATAAAATAAAAAATCAATTTTACTTTATTTTCCTTTCCTTTTTCCTTTTCCTTTCGTATTTATTTGTTTTCCTCATTTTGGGGTGTCTCAGGGTTGAATACAATACACAAATATTTCACTTAATTATAATTCTTTTATTGATATACAATATCAAGAATTACACTTAGTAAACAACAAATTGTTGCGGAAAAGAACATTAAACTATTCTAACAATCTTACACTGAGATTTTAGAACACAACTTTAGAAAACGCCAAGTTAAAAAGCTACGAGGAAAGAAAATGGTTGCCAACTTTTATTGCGTTCACTGAGTTCTCTTGAGCTGAAAGCATAAGATGTATGGAGGAAGTCTTCACCTTTATATACTACCCAATACATTGCATGCAAATGACACTTGTCAAATGTTGAATGGATCTTTGAGATTTTCTTCAATAAAATATGAGATATTTGAAATGACTTATCAATATACAAAAGGAACTTTTGTACTATGATAAGACAATATCCCAATAAAATATACTTGGTACAAATCTTTTTGAGATCTTTTTGAACAAAATCTTTATCAGATCAGAACTTGAGTGAATATCCTCTGTGTAATAGAATGTTCCATTTCTTTTGTCAGAAAGATGTTGGAAATGAAGAAGTATAGTCAAATCATGAGGATTTTCCTATAAAGTGGATCGCCGAACCAAAAGACAAATCGGCAGAGTGGATGTCTGCCGAACGATCGGCAGAGGGGATGGCTGATAGAAGGAGATCGACAGAGGGGACTCCTGCCGACCAATCATGGAAGCATCGACAGGAGTGGAGTTTGCCAAAGATTATTCAGTTCTTCAACAGAGGTAACTTAGCACTTGTGAAGTTATCTTGATCCGCATCAGTAGACTCACTTCATATTGAATTCGGTTGGTCTTCGATTCACCGATCTTTTAAAGCACAACTAAGCTATTACAAAGAACCATAAAATAATCTACATATGAAGATGTACAACATTTTACAGATACATAATTACAAGCCGAAAAGGGGAGGTCATCTTCAAATCTTTGATGACCCAACAATCTCCCCCTATTTGATGATGACATCCCATACTTAAACAAAAGAGAGTTTCATGAATAATGCATTTTGACCCTGTACTTACTCTTTTGGGGTTTTTTCACATAGACCATTCTTTTTGTTTCTTTTTGGATTTTTTAGAGTATCCGACATTTACAAGTATAAAAAATGAAAAAAATAAGCTATACACACTATTTACTTCAAAAGAAATTTTCACTTGTATTAATCTTGTGAGAAGATTACAATACAAAGCAAAGAAAATACGTACAATAAAATTAAAGATAGAAAGAACTAAGATTCTTCAAAAGGATCACGCGGAATGGCATCTCTTTTCTTCAATTCATCGGTTACCGCTTGATAGAGAGCCACGACATGATCAACTCTTGGGATGATCTGAAGAATCCCTCCAAGAAAAACACTGTAGTCAATTGGGATCTATTCTGCTCTGAAGAAGCGAGTTAGGCCGAAGCCATCATGAAAGAAGATCCCATACTCAAGCTCAAGAATGACCGAAGGAGAAGGCTGAGGCATCAAAGTCGGTATCGATAGGTCAAGGTTGGAAATGTTTGGAACTTTTCCTTCCTTGGCCATCTTTTGAAATACTTCTTCCTTCTTAGAGGATCTGAACTTCGACTTGGAAGAGGATGGAGGAGGATTATCAGCCTTGAGTTTAGCAATAAATTTTTCTTTGGCAGGAGTGTACAATTTGGTACTTATGTCGGTAGGATCTGAATTTGTTTTGAAGTTCAATAATGAACTTCTTCACTTCGGCTTTGAGAGCACTTCCACTCTTATTTATGCAATCACTAATCTCTAACCATTCAGTAAGACCGAACATTTTGAGCCATTCGAGCTTTTCAAGTCATCTTGACAGATCTTCCCTTATGATATGTAGACAGATAGACTCGTCTTTCTTTGTTGGTCTAACAATTTTGACATCAATGATCGGGGAGATGGATCTTCGGTTAGAGATAGTATTGTGGTACCATGCAATGCACTTCTCCTTATACTCTTCCAACTTCTTGGCCGATTGTTCCAGGACTCCAAGCTCCATTTCTTGAGTTCCAATAGCATCAGCCAAAACTTTGGCTTTCTCGGCCTCTTCTTCGGCTATCTTCTGAGCCAACTCTTTTGTTTCATCAAAGTCCTTTTGGGCTAGCTCAGTTGCCTTGAGTTACTCAGCTTACAACCCAAGATGAAAGGTACTCTTTGGGGGAGGAACAAGTTTCAGACCACCATCATCAGTGAAGCGCTTAGTTCTAGCTTCTTTGAGACGCTTGAGTTCAGCGGCTTCCTCTTCTGGAGTGAGCTTCTTTTTACCTTTATCTTTCTTCGGCTCCCCTTAGATTCATCAACCTTTTTAGAAGAAGTTTCAAGGTTAGTGCTCTCTCCTTCGACCAGACTGGTAGGGGTCGACCTGTCGGTTTCCTTCTCTTCAGATTTCTCCCCCTCAATGGGGGAGTCTTCCTGTCGAGATTGATAGGGACTTTCTTGGGGTTCTTCTCGACGTACAGTGATCAGTGTAACATGAGGGGTATGTTGCTCCCCCTCAGCTGCTTTCTCCCCCTCAGTATGCGCCGGAGAAGAAAGACCCGCTTTGGCCGACACACGGGCAACTCTCCTATCTATTCGGCGAAGACAATCCCGATCGGCATCCCCAAAGACAGCATCTCCGAGGTCAAGATCCCACTCCTCGGCCTGACACTTAACTACTGCTTCGGGTAGAACGTCAAGCCTTTTGTTGATCATGGACAAAGTCTCCAGGATCGTTGCATTAACATCATCCTTGGAGTCTGCCCTTCGACGAAGAGAGACGAGTTCTTGATCCCGACCATCCGAAGATGCCTTGAGAGCAACAACCGAAAGGGTGAGGTTGAGATTTTCCTTGAGAAGTCTTTCCAAGCGAGTATTAACTGCCCCCACCGACGAGTTGAGGCAGACATATCATTTAGATCCTCATGCATGTCATCCATGCATTTGAAGAAACCAGACTGTACCGAGAGAATCTCGGCATTTTGCTCCTTGATGAGGCGAAGAATTTCGGTCAGATGTTGATTGTTGAAATCATGGTCTCGAGAGATCTGCATGTCCCAAATGGAATTTTGTTCAAGGACAGTGACCCGATGACCCGTGTGAGCAAGGAATCGACCAAACTCCTTCTGAAGATTACCAAACTGAGCATCAAGTAAACGATGTTGCCGATTTGTTTCAAGAATGTCGGCAAGCATCTCAGGTGTAATGAGGATGGGATTTTGGGAGAGGTTCGGTTGGTAGGAGGGTGATTCCAAAGAGGTTGAGGGTCGGTTAGATGGAGGGGTCGGTGGGTGGTGTGGTAGAGTTCGGTAAGGGGCAATTGGTTGTCGGTAATGTGGGAAGTCAGGTGAGGAGTCGGTGATATCGTTGGTTTTGGTCCGTCGACAGTCTTCATTACTGCCGAAGCTTGGATTTTTGGGGGAGAGGGAGGAGGATAGGACTGAGTGTCCATAAAGAGCATATCCAGAAAATCCTGTTGATCCTTAGAACCGACTCCTGGAGTGGTCGATCCTTCATTGGATTGTGCAATGTCATCGGGACTTGTCCCGGGTGTAAGGTCGTGAGGTAGAGAAGAAAGGCCTTGGACCGGGGAGGAGTCCAAGTCATGTTCATCAACCAACTGATGAAACAGTAATAAAATCAGTAATGAAATCATTTCCTTCTGATGAACCAGTAATGAAATCAGTAATGAATCTGATGAACCAGTCATGAACCATAGTAGATTAAAAAATTTGTTAGAAGGAACCCATAACATCACAGATGAATCCATAACATCATGTATTTCATCCGAACTAAAGTAAACCAAGTTAATTAAATGTTTCATCTAACTAACATACTGAAGGGTTTAGGGAAAGTAATAGACAATTTTGCCCTTTTGACCTATTATTATTATTTTTCATTAATAAATTAATTCATTTATTACCATATTTAAGTCAAATGAATCTTGACCATTGGTTACTACAATCAATGGTATCTAGATGGTTTCTAAAGTTTCCAATCTAATATAGGTTTCTAATTGAGACCACCTCCACACACACATACGTATATATATATATAGGGGTGAGTTTAAATGAAAACCCATATTTCATTGTGCACATGAGGACAATTATGGACCGTTGATAAAAAAAAGTTGAATAGATCAAAGGATAAAAAACGCGGTGGCAATTTTGTAAATAAATTGAAAACTCGGTCCATGGCTTAATGAATATTTAGTGCGTAGGGACAATTTCGTAAAAAATATTTGACTGTTCAAAAAACGAAATTAGATCATAATCATGGTGCATAGCCTGCAAATACGGCTTATTCAGAAACCCTCTCTCACTAAAACCACCATTTATCTACTAAAATTCTCTCACTAACTCTCTCATTAATTCTCTCTCTTAAACCGCCATTGTCGAAGATCATCAACGAAGAATTTTTGGGAAGATAAAGATGAGAATGCCCCAAATAAACTGTGTCAAGAAGTTGGGGTTTGAAAGTTTATTAGAAATGAAGATTGACTCAATCCCGGAAAAATTGGCACATTACATTGTGGACAATTTTGATCCAGTAAACATGGTTATAAGAACAAAAAAAGGGCCAATTCAGGTGACAGAAGAGTCAGTGAGTCACATTTTAGGACTCAAAAATGAAGGAGTATATATTGATGAAGTTAAGACGAACAGTGAGTGGGATGAAATAATAAAGATTTGGAGACAACAGTTTGGGAAACCTCTGGTTAGACCGAAAGATATTGTGGAGAAGATACAAGACTAAAACAGTACAGGCTGGAATTTCAAGTTAAATTTCATAGTTTTGGTTGTGGATACAATGGCAGTATCAATGAAGATGGAGACTTGCAATCTTGCAATTCTTTCACATCTTGGAAAATGTTTGGATTTAGCAAACATCAATTGGTGCAAATACATTATTAATCGTGCAAAAGAAAGCAAGATTGGCTGGAATAGTGAATCAGATGCGAGCTTCTACACTGGTCCGATAACATTTTTGACGGTATGTAGTCAACTTTAATCTCTTTTTATTCAAGATTAATATGATAGTTAGGATTGTTTTGATATACATGCTAATCGATGGATAATTAATGTTTTAAAAATGAATGAATTTATTATTAAGTGTGAATAACTTAGATAGTTTGATATGAATGGAGTTTGATATACATTCAAAATTCAGTGTGAATAAAACTACATATTCAGTATGAATATATAGAATATGGAATGTTTTAGAATTCAATATGAATAAAATTTAATATGCATTCAATATTTAGTGTGAATATATACAATATGGAATGTTTTTGAATTCAGTATGAATAAATTTTAATATGCATTCAATATTCAGTGTGAATAAAACTACATATTCAGTGTGAATATATAGAATATGGAATGTTTTAAAATTCAGTATTAATAAATTTTGATATGCATTCAATATTCAGTATGAATATAGTTTGATATTCACTCTGAATATCAAAATTTTTAAATTTATATATCTGAATTATAAAAAATGTAGCTTCTTTATCTTGACTCAACCACATGTAATGGACTGGAGCATGAGAGGATAAGGCATGCATTGAGAGGATGGAATACAGAAACAATGAAGAAGTGAGAGAAAATGGAAATAATGAATGGAGGTTTTGGAAGAGGGGAAATGGCTAAGAAGTATGTTGAAAAAGGAGAGCCTTCAACAGAGGAGAAGACAGTTAAGGTAAACATATATTTACATTTGCATTATAGTACTTGCTTTGATAACTGAAATCTCTATAAAAAATAACAGGATTACTTGAAGATGCTTGGTGAAGGTCTAGAAGAGCTTTATGCAAACAAGGCAGAATTGGAATACAACTTGAAGCAAGCAATTAAGATGTATCCACAAGATAGTTCGTTGACAGAGTGGAAGTCAACCTATGAAAGTTCTTTTTTCATTAAAACCGAATCAATTGTTGAGCAACATATTGAGATTGGAGAACAGATTGGTGGAGATGTAGAGAATAGAGAAGGAGATCAAAATGAAGACAATACAGGGAAAGAAGAATGTGAAGAAAAGGAGAAAGAAGAGAAGGAATCTTGTGAGGAAAAAGAACAAGCACTTGAGGTAGAAAAGAATACATAGTTGATTAGAGTGGATGATGTTATGGAGGGAACATCAAAAAAGGTGAATGATGAGCAGACAGAGAAGGTTGTTGATTGGCCGTCCAACACACAATACTAGAATGAGTTGGCAAAAACATGAGAGATTGATAATGCATTTAAGAATGCAAATGAAGAAAGCCAAAATGCAGTTCAACAAAGATTGGAGATTGAAGCAACATAAATCATAGAGGAGGTTGTTGCAGATATCGAAATGGGAGAACAAACTAATGAAAACAAAGTAGTGAATGATGAGGGGAAGGTGGAGAACAAGGAAGAGAACAAGCAGAAAGAAGAGAACAAGGAGAAAGAAGAGAAGAAGGAAGAAACACAGGAAGATGATACAAAAGAAGAGAAGAAAGAAGATGAGAGCAAGGATGAGGAAAAGAAGCAGGAGAGGGAAGAAGGAAATAAAGAAGAGAAAGAGACAGAGAAGAAAGAAGAAGAGAAGAGAAAGAGACAGAGAAGAAGGAAGAAGAGAAGAGAAGAGAAGAGACAGAGAAGAAGCATCATATGAATTGTTTTATTACTCAATATTCAAAATGAATACAAAAGAGAACTAATTATGAATACCACTACTAGAAAGTAATAAAATACTCTATTTACTAACATCTTTTCTCGATGGACAATTTCGTGAGTCATGGTTACACATTTTATTACACAACCTACACAATCTCTTTGGCTTTTTACTCTTTTCAACTGCTTTTTCTTTACCACTCTTCAACCTCTTGCTTGTACCACAACCTTTGTTTCTTATTGATTTAAGATTGTGAATATCAACAACTTCTGGTTTTGACACACCAAGCAACGACTCCATAAGCTCTTCCCTATTGCGATGAGGAAGACTACATCCACTAGCCTCCAAATTAATCTTCAACTCTTGTATTTTCAAAACAAAGTCTTCAAGCTTCCCAATATCATCAACTACTAGACCAATGCAATAATCAAACGCAGCTTGAGCATCATTTTCAAGTTTCTCACGACACTTATTTCTTTCTCCATACCAATGACGTTTCTTCAACAATTCAGAAGAAATGAGATATTTTCTCCAACGCTTCACTATATATTGCAACGATATCTATTCAATGCACATATTCTTTAATACACAAAAAATATGACGACAAAGCAAACCGTAATGATGATAAAACAAGCAGCTACAATCCGAACAACCATTGGTCTTATTATGCACAACCTGCAAAAAATAATTCAATTCATTATTCACATTGAATAAATAAATATAATTTAAAAACTAAACAAACCTTGTGATCAGACTCTTTCACATAAACTTCTAGATTTGAAGTGCATTCACCATCTTTCCTTTTATTTTGAACCTTCTTCTTCTTCTCAACAACAACAATATCATCAGAACCATCTTCCAAACTCATAGATGATTGGAAACACGACCAAACAGATTCATTTATCTCATTCTGAACATCTCTGATTATAGCACGAGTATATATCTTAGAAGCATGAACCTCAATTGGAAGGGGTGTGCTAAACTTAGGTACCGTTGTTCTTGTCTGATGATTAAGCAACCTATGATTATTCCGTTGCTTGTCTATAGCATAATCAAATGAGTCAATAAAGGCCATAAGGTTTGTACCATGATGAAAATAGGGAAAAGAATGATTTTTCACTCTCAGATCTTGATGTTGTTCTCATTAGACGAGCAATAGGAATATCCTTATAAAATGATGGAATCCATCTATACCTATTTTCATACATATAACCCAACCACTTGTGGCCAACAATATATTATCCTTATAATATGTTAGATATGTTTTTATAGTAATCATTGTATTTATTTTCTAGCTTTTACTGTGCTTATTGTTCATTTCTGTATTGTAAAGGCTAGGGGTATTTAAGTCCCCTTAGAGCCTTTGTTTTGTAAGTTTGACACGCACATTAATCTGAATTTCATACTTTGCGCTCCATTGTTTCTCTCTCTACTTTCTCTCTCTAAAGAATCAGTGATCTTGGACTCTCAATTGGTATCAGAGTGATCTGAATCTTGAGAGGATTGAGAGATTGTTTTTCTATATCTGAATTTGTGATTGAAATCGAAAATTTGATCGATTTTCTTGATTTTTTTCAAGAAAATCTCGTTTTCTTGATTTCTCATAAAATTTGGATCTGTTTGTGAATGAATTTGTGTGAATTTGATTTCTTTAGTTGCGTTTGTAATAATCAATTGTATTTGATTCACAAAGTTTTCCATCAAAAACTTGATTTGATTCTCAATTTGGTGATTTTGTGATTTTCTGAAGAAAAAAAAACAACACGTTCTCGTTCTGTTCTTTGTCGAATTTTTAGATTTTGTTGATTTTAATCGAAATTGTTTGATAAAAGTTGTTAGAAAGAAGTTTTCGAAGTTCAGTGTATGCTTTTCTTGGTTAAATTTCGAAGTTGTAGTTGTTCTTGCGTGAATTGGTTGAGTATATGAAGTTTGCGTCTCATTCATGATGGTTTGCGCGTCATTCATGAAGTTTGCGTATCATTCATGAAGTTTGCGGGTCATTCATAGTTTTTGCATGAATTGATAGTGTTTCTGAACTTTGCGTTTCATTCTTAAATGTTTGCGTGTGATTCATATATGTTTGTGTGTGATTCTTATGATTTGCGCCTCTTACATTCCTTCATAAATTTTGTGATCTAACTCGTATGTTAGTAATTTTGTCAGGTTTGCGATTCTCATTAGAAACGCAAAGCCAAGTTTCTCGGTTCTAGTCTGACACGCAAACCATCAGTTTGCGTTTCTCTCTTCAAGTGAAAAGTCTTAGTGCATCAAACGCAAAGTCTCTCACCCGCGAAGTCTCTCACCCGCGAAGTCTACACACGCAAAGCTTCACTTTGCGTTCCCCTCAGCAAACGCAAAGCTCAGTTTGCGTTCCCTTCAGCAAACGCAAAGCTCAGTTTGCGTTCCTCTCAGCAAATGCAAAGCTCAGTTTGCGTTCCCCTCTGCAAGCGCAAAACCTTCTTTGCACTCCTCATTACAAACGCAAACCTCTAGTTTGCGCATCTCTCATACTTAGACAATTTTGCTGAATTTTTTGATTTTTTCACAAGATATCTCTACAAGCACAACTATACAAGAATGACCTCATGATGTCTTTGGGGTCCGATACTCGTCCACCAGTTCTCATCAATGAGAATGAATTTGAACAATGGCAGGATCGGTTCATCAACTTTATTGAAAGGCAACCGAATGGGGATAACATGATGAAATCACTGACTCAGGGTCCTATGGAAATACCAAGAAAAGTTATTCTAGCTACAACAACTTCTGTTGTTACCTCTGTTGAGAAAGCCTTAAGGGAATATGATGTTGATGAGATGTTACGACATCAAGCTGATAGTCAGGCCAAATCAAATCTGATTCTTGCTCTTCCCAACTCCATCTATAACAGAATCGATTGCTTCAAACATAACCCAATGATGATGTGGACACAACTTGAGAAGATTATGCTTGGTACTGCAATGTCTACTCAGTTACGACAGACCAGGTACATGAACAACTTTGAAAAGTTCAAGGCCAAGGATGGGGAAAGTTTGAAAAATGTTTTTGATCGATTCTGGGCTGTTATCAATGATCTCTACAAGATTAAAGTTACCAAGACTGAGTTGGAGGCTAACTTGAAGTTTCTGAACGCTTTACAACCTGAGTGGAACAAGTCATGCCACAGAATGAGAAATGATGTCAGAATCTCAACCATGCCAATTCAGGAGTTATACGAAATCTTGATTCCAGATGAATCTATGGTTATACAGAAGAAGGCGAAACTGGATAAGAAGAACAAGCCTCTATCAGTAGATCCTATTGCTCTTTTAGCTAGTTAACTGGCTGAGCAAGCTTTGACTGAAACAACTTATGATGGATCAACGGATGATGATGGCAAAGCTCTAGAGAAGGCCATGATACTTTTGACTCAGCACTATCAGAAGAGATTCAAGCACAAATCTGGTTCAAACAACCTGCGGTTTGCTTCTGGTTCTAAAAAGATAGAACCTGGTGCTTCTTCAAAGACATACACTCCAAAGCATGAACCAGCTAAGGTGGTTGAACAGAAGAAGGAGGAGAAAAAGGTGGTTAACTGTTTTAACTGTGGAAAGCCTGGACATATGGTTAAGGACTGCAGAGTCAAAGTGGTAAAGGATGTTGCTTTTTACCGAAAGAAGTTGGCTCTTGCTGAAAAGAAAGAAAGTAGAACCATCCTGTTGGCCGAAGAAGAATACTGGTTGGATCATTCGAACAACGAGGCTGAAAATGAGGAAACTGCGGCCATGTGCTTTATAGGAGATGACAAATCTGATGATGAGGAAGAGGATACATCATCTGATGGTTCTGAGGTAATATCTGAGTTTAACTATAATTTCTTCTTATCTCAAATGAATGTTTTTATCACTGCTTTGCATGATTTGCGTTCAAAGTTCGTTTCTGAAAAGGTTAAAAATCAAGAAAAGTCTGATTTAATTGATAAACTGCAAATTTCTTTAAAAGATGAAAAATCAATTTTAATTGATACAAAAGAGAAATTTCAAAAGCAGTTAGTTGATCTAGAAAATTCAAATCAGACTTATCATGATTCGTTGACTGAACTGACTTCTTCAAATAAAATCCTTTCAGAAAAGATAATTGTTTTAGAAAAGAAATTGTATAAAAGAGAACAGTCTGAGCAAACAATTTTCATGAATAAACCAAGGAGTGAAGAAGCCATAAAAGAAAAGTGGGGACTTGGTTTTGAAAACCCGCATTTTTTAAATATTGCTAAAAATGAAGTTCCTACTTTATATGAATATGATTACTTTACTCTTGCAAGATATGCTCCTCAGTTTAAATTCTTTTGGACAACTGAGAAACAAATTTTGGAAGAAGAAAATGTGAAGAGAATGAAAAACAAGAGGATGGAAATGCCATTTGTTTACACTTCTGAAAATGCAAAGTATTTTCCTGATCAATCTAAGAAATCCAGAAAATTTCAAAATCTTTTAAATATCAAATCTTCCAATAAATCTTCATTTTCAACAGATTTTGTGGATATTTTTGCTAACACTGATAAGGAAAATGTATCTCCGATGTCTTATGATACTAAGAAATACATTCCTCCATTAGTGTTAGAAGAAAAAATTGTTGATCTTGAAGATCGATTGGAAGAACAAAATCTTCAAACTTGTTTAGAAAACGATTTATTTCTTTTTATAATGAAAACAAGTTTTGAAAATAAAATTTCTTCTGGATTGTCAAAAGACTCTAAGGAAAATTCTAAAGTTTTGAAAAACAATGGCCATTTGCGTTCCACATTGGAAACGCAAACTGAAGGTTTGCGCATGCAGTTAGAAACGTAAAGCTCAGTTTGCGCCTCCAATGGGAAGCGCAAACCTCCTCCAGACTTGTGCAATTTTGAAAATTTTCACTCCAAGGCTAGTTCTTCAATGTCAAATGCTAAGACTGATTTCTTTGATAAAGTTTCTTCTTCTGATTCAATTATTGATACTTCTTTACTGCTAAATGCTCAATTTTATAAAAAGAAGCGTAAAAGAAGAAGATCAAAGAAGTCAAAGATACATGATACTGTCTTATCTGAAAATTCTAATGTTTCTGATTTTTCTTCTTCAGATCGGACTGTGAGTAAGTCACCAAGGCAGATTTGGAGGATGAAACAGCAAAGATTAGAATCTGAACTGTTAGGAGTAAACTGTGTAGACAATCTTTGTGATACTGATACATTTGCTTCTTGTAATAAAAATCCAAAATACTCTTTTAAGCAAATGTTTGATATATCAAAGAATATCTCATATGTTTCTTCTAGTTCTGATTCTGATAATTGTGTTTTATCTTCTATTGATAATTGTTTTCATTCTTTCATGAAAAATAAATCTGTAAGAAATAAGAGATATAAATCTAACAAGGGACCCATAAGCATATGGGTACCTAAAAAGGTGTAGTTTCTGTGTGTGCAACTTAGTCAATTATGGTATCTGGATTCGGGATGTTCAAAACATATGACTGGCAACAAATCACTTCTGTCTAATTTTAAAGATAAACGTTGCGGTCCTGTGAAATTTGGTAACTGTGAGACTGCTCCGATTCTTGGTTATGGTGATCTAGTTCAGGGTAACATAACTGTCAAAAGAGTAAGTTACGTCGAGGGTCTAAGTCACAACCTTTTCAGCATAGGACAATTCTGTGATAAAGACCTTGAAGTCAGCTTCAAATCCAAAAGAGTTGCAGTGAAGAATGATAATGGCAAGGATCTTCTGGTAGGAAAAAGACATTCAAATTTGTATACCATTGATCTTGGACTTCAGATATCTGCTTGCTTTCTTGAGCTTCAGTTCAAGAAAGTTGGATTTGGCACAGACGTTTAGCTCATCTCAACTTCAAGTATATGGATCGCCTGGTCAAGAATGACTCAGTGAGAGGTCTTCCAGTTCTCCGTTTCCAGAAAGACCATCTATGCCAGGATTGTGAGAAAGGAAAAATGAAGAGATCTCCTCACAAGCCTAAGCATGAACACTGCACTTCGGCTATTCTTGATCTTTTGCATGTTGATTTGTGTGGTCCGATGAAGACGAAGAGTTTAGGACGTAAGAAATATGTTTTGGTGATTGTTGATGACTACTCCAGATATACTTGGGTAAAATTTCTAAAGTCAAAAGACGAGACTCCTGAAGTACTCATCAACCTCATCAAGATAACTCAAACAAATAAGCAGAAGCATGTGAAAGTGGTAAGATCTGACAATGGTACTGAATTCAAAAACAGTACTCTTTAGGCATTCTATGAATCTCAAGGAATACAACAACAATTTTCTGCTGCACGTACTCTGCAACAGAACGGCGTTGTTGAAAGAAGAAACAAAATGCTTGTTGAGTCCGCCAGATCAATGCTTGCTTATTCAGGTCTACCTTTGTCTTACTGGGCTGAAGCAGTATCAACTGCCTGTCATACACAGAACAGATCAATTATGCATCGTCGTTTCAACAAAACACCGTATGAACTTATGAACGGGATCAAACCGAACATCAAGTATTTCAAGTCATTCGGGTGTAAATGCTACGTTCTGAATGACAGGGAGAATCTCAACAAGTTTAGTCCAAAGGCAGACGAGGGTGTATTCGTGGGTTATTCTTCAAACTCTGTCGCTTATAGAGTTTTTCTGATCTCTGCAAGAAAGGTCATAGAGAGTGTCAATGTAAAATTTGACGAAGCTGCTGGTTTGGTTTCTAGTCACTCAGACTCAGAACCCGCTTTTACTGGCAATCAGTTTCTGAACAAATCAGTTCAGAACCTGCTCTTTCACCGGATAACCAGGATTCTTCTACTCCCTTTCCTAATCTTTCTGATCTTGATTTTCTGTTTGAAATTTTTTATGATGATGTGCCTAGATCTAATTCTGAAAATGTTTCTAATGTTTTGAATCAGGAAACTGAGAGCTCATCTATTCCAAATTCCGATGCATCTATCTCTGACAATGATGCTGCTCGAGTCTCTCCTATTCAACAAGAACCGGCACAACAAGATTTTGTTCAATCAGAAGCTGAGCCTATTCATGAAGAAAATACTCAAGAAGAGTATTCAAGATCAACCTGTTCAGGAGGAATCAATCCAGGAAGAAGTACAGAATGATGTTATTCAACAAACTGTTCCTGAATCTGATTCAGAGATTGTTGAGATACCTCCTCCTCAAGTGGAAACTATTTCTATCTCTTCATCTGATGTTGAAGTTTCTGAACCTCCCTCTCTTCAATTAGAAGTGGTTCAAGATGTCATTGATCCTCTCCCTCATACAACAAAATGGACAAGATCTCATCCAATTCATCAAATTATTGGAGATCCCCAAGCAGTGTTTCTACACGCTCCAAAACGGCTACTTCCAACGAATGTCTCTTCACTTGCTTCCTAAGCAAGATTGAACCTACAAAAGTTTCTGAAGCATTGGAAGACCCGGATTGGATTATTGCTATGCAAGAGGAGATCAATCAATTTAATGCGCTCAAAGTGTGGAGACTTGTACCAAGGCCGAAAGGAAAAAGCATAATTGGTACAAAGTGGATATTCAAGAACAAAAAGGATAAAGATGGTATCGTTGTGCGAAACAAAGCAAGGTTGGTAGCCAAAGGATATCGACAAGAAGAAAGTATTGACTATGATGAAACGTTTGCACCCGTTGCCAGATTGGAAGCTATCCGAATGTTTCTTGCCTTCGCTGCTTATCTCAACTTCACAGTATATCAAATGGACGTCAAGACGGCATTTCTCAATGGCAAGCTGAAAGAAGAAGTATATGTATCTCATCCAGAGGGATTTGTTGACAAAGATCGTCCAGATTATGTATATTTTCTCGATAAAGCATTGTATGGGTTGAAACAAGCTCCACGGGCATGGTATGACGAGCTGTCAGCTTTCTTGGTCAAATCCGGCTTCACCAAAGGATCTATCGATACTTCTCTTTTCATTTATAGAACTAATCTTGATATCTGATTAGTACAAATATACGTAGATGATATTATTTTCGGTGCGATTAACAAATCATTGTGTACTTGGTTTTCTGATCTTATGACCTCTAGATTTCAGATGAGCATGATGGGAGAAATCAATTTCTTCCTCGGCTTACAAGTGAAGAGCTTCCTGATGGTATCTTCATCAACCAGTCAAAGTATATATTTGACATCTTGAAGAAATTCAAGATGGACAAATCTACTTCAATCGGAACGCCGATGGTTCACGGTGCAAAACTCGGACTCGATCCAGATGGAAAAGCTGTGGATCAAAAGACATACAGAGGGATGATCGGATCACTGATGTATCTAACTGCCAGTCGCCCGGACATAATGTTCTCCACGTGCTTATGTGCCTGATTTCAAGCTAAACTAAAAGAATCTCATCTTTTAGCAGTCAAACGCATTTTTAGATATATTAAAGGAACTCCTTATTTAGGATTATGGTATCCTAAAAGTTCTGACTATAATTTGATTGCTTATTCAGATGCAGATTTTGGTGGTAATCAATTGGACAGAAAGAGTACTTCTGGTCATCTTCAGTTTTTAGGTGACAGACTGATAAGCTGGGCTTCGAAAAAGCAAAACTGTGTTTCAATATCAACGGCCGAAGCTGAATACGTCGCTGCAGCTAGTTGTTGTGCTCAAGTGCTCTAGATGAAAACGTAACTTCGGGATTACGGGATGTTGTACAAGACAGTGCCAATATATTGTGACAGCAAATCCGCAATTGCTATATCAGTCAATCCTGTCCAACACACTAAGACCAAGCACATAGACATGCGATACCATTTTATAAAGCATCACGTGGAAGAAGGTACTATTGAATTATATTTTGTACCAACTGAATATCAACTTGCTGATATCTTTACAAAAGCCTTAAATGAAAAACGTTTCAATTTTTTGCTTTCAAAATTAGGCATGTTGAATTTAAAAGTTTAAATCTTTACAAATTTTATTCTATAAAATAAAATTTTACAAATTTTCTTTCTTTTGAATAAAACGTATGTCTAGAATCATTTACAAGTTCTTTGTTAATATTAAAGTTTTATATGTTCAAATTTCAAGTCTTACAAAAGTCGAAAAGTCAGCAACATGTTTGTAGCTTTTATTACTCTTTAAAGATATGTACGTCTGAATTTTTATAATTTACTTTGCTTAGACTACCTAAATGATCAGAATTATAGATCGGAATGAAAATATGGGCTAAGCATTTAGACGTTGATCTGAGTGATTGAGATGAATAATAAATTCTTAAAAATACAGAAATCTCTGAGTTTAAAAGTTTGTACCTGTGACCTTTCTGGTTTGGGAAAGTAAGTTCCGTGGGATGCTCGACATCTGGTCCCCTAAGGTCATTTGGTCTGGAAGTGATCGAACAGAAATCCTTCTATAGAATCAGATAGAAAGTCATGTTTTACTGGTATGAATGGGTTTAGAATATGTCGATGTAGCCTTTCTGATCCGGGAAAGTAAGTTCCAAGGGGTGCTTGACACCTAGTCCCCTAAGGCCAGCTGGTCTGGGAGTGGCTGACCCAAATCCTGCAATAGGGTCAGATAGAAAGTTAAGTTTACGACATATTCTTTACTTAATTAACTCTTTGATTAAAAGATGCCAAAGAGCACACTCATGTTAAGATGCCAATGTGCACACTGCTAAAAAGATGCCAATGAGCACACATCTCATGATACTTGGTGATATGTTTGAGTTGTGATAAACCTGTAAATTTGTGGAAGTCTTAATTTTTGATGACTTAGTGTCAGTACATGCAAAGTTTTCTATAATAATTTTAGAACTGCATTTTTCTTGAAGCTAATTGAAGTTCACATGCGAGCACACTGAATAGACAAATGGAAGTTTTTGAAACTGAACATGTCTTAACTTGATATGCAATTATACTTGTTCTTGCATCCAACAATATATGCTTGATTTCAACTGATTGATAAATCTGTGAAATTTTACTGAATAGACTTTAATTTTTTTAGTGTTTAAAATTTTATATGTTCAGTTGTTACAAAATTTATATTCAATATGATCATCTTTCATACTGATGTCTTTATGTTTGAGTATCTGTGTTGTTTGTATATGGTCTGTGCAATTTTCAAGGGGGAGAGAAAATCTGAAAAAGTTATCTGAACTTTTCTGTGTTTGAGGGGGAGTAAGGAAGAAAATTATCTGTACTGATCAGAAGTTAAACAGGTATGTTTCTCAGATTTTTCTAAACATTTGCTATACTAACAGTTAAATTTTTGTGCATTTGTAGGGGGAGCAAAAGGATTTCAGGTATATTTTTTACATTTTTTATTTTTATGATATATTTTTTTTAGATTTAGTTTTTGTTTTAGTTTTCTAGGTTCAAATAGTGTTTTTTTCTTTTCATTTTCATTTTCCCGCCTACCTGTTCATTGCTTTCTGACTTTTCGGCTCCTCATTCTCTTTGTCGTTCTCTGTCTTCACGGTTCTAATCTGATTGCTTTCAGATTGTGATTCGAGAAATCAGGTATGTGTTCGTCTTTTCTTTTGATTTGTTGTTTTGATTAGCATTGTTTTTCTGGTTTGTTTGATTTTGATGTTTTGATTCGTGTACTGTGCCATTTACGTTCAAAGTACTGTTCATTGTCTTTGATATTCAGATTCGAGTTTCTTTGTTCAAATTGAGTCTTGGGTTTTGTTTAGAACTACTAATCGATCTTCAGGTATGTTACTTTTTACTTTAATTTCTTGTTATCTAGATTTAATTTGAGTTTTTTGTGGTTTTCGGTCTGAATCACGAAATCTAGGTTTTTGTACAAGGATGATAGACCCGCAAAGTCTATTTTGCGCGTCTAGTTAGAAACGCAAAGTGAACTTTGCGTGTCTAACTAGAAACGCAAAGTGAACTTTGCGCGTCTAGTTAGAAACGCAAAGTGAACTTTGCGTGTCTAACTAGAAATGCAAAGTGAACTTTGCGCGTCTAACTAGAAACGCAAAGTCTACTTTGCGCTTCTAACTTGTGTAAACCTTTTTTTCCTTCTAGTATAGTTTACGTATCAACTAGGACACGCAAAGTGTACTTTGCGTCTCCTTTTTGACACGAAAACTTTCTTTTTTGTTTTACTTCGTGTTTTGTTAAGGTTTTGATATCAAGTATGTTTGACCCGCAAAGTGAACTTTGCGTGTCTAGTTAGAAACGCAAAGTAAACTTTGCGCGTCTAACTAGAAACGCAAAGTGACCTTTGCGCGTCTAGTTAGAAACGCAAAGTGAACTTTGTGCGTCTAACTAGAAACGCAAAGTCTACTTTGCGCTTCTAACTTGATACGCAAACCTTTCTTTGTGTTTTTGTGTGTTTAAAGTATAGTTTTCGGATCATGTTAGACACGCAAACTTACCTTTGCGTCTCATGACTGAAATGCAAACCTTGGTTTGCGCTTCTAAAGTGGCACGCAAACTATACTTAGAAATTTTTTTATTTTTTTTCTAATTCTTTTTCATTTTGTTTTTCAGGTCTATTATGTCTTCCAAAACCAATACTGATCCAATGATTCAAGACGGGAATTCCATTCTCGATGATCCGTCTGATCGAGCCTCTCATGATACTCCCATGCCGTCACATCCATCTGTTGGGGCCGATCTTTCTGCTTCTCGTCGTACACCAAATGATGTGTTCCCAACCATCATGTATATGCCTTACAAGCCGAACAACTATCATGTGTACTTTGACAGAATCAAGATTCATCCAGTGATACGAGTAATTCTCAAAGGACATCCACTTTCCCCTGCTCTTTCTTACTGCACAGATGTTCCTGAGGTTTATCTCCAGCAGGCTTGGCATACAATCAGAAAGAATGAAATGGCTCGTCCGCACCGCTTTGAGCTTCAAGTAGATCAGTTTGAATCTTTCCTTTCCTACAAGCGACTAAGATTGATACTGGAGCTTCTTGAGCCGAACTCCAGACCAGGTCGAACTACATATGATAGCTTTCCATCTGAAGAGGACGTCTATGAAGGGATCCGGAATCTTGGATATGTTGGTACTTTGAACAAACCTACAGACTTTGACAAGTCTAATCTACCTCCAGTATGGTATGCACTGTTCTCAGTACTCATCAGGTGCCTGACATCGAAGCATTCTGGCACAGACAGTGCAAGTTTACTTTATCTCCGATTGTTCCATGCAGTCGTCTATGACTTGCATGTCGACTACACGTTTATTTTTTGGACCGAACTCTCAGAGGTGGTACATGACAAGTTCACCAACAAGAAACGGAAGTTCATTCCGTTTGTCAGATTTCTGAAGCTCATTGTTCGAAGCATGCTCCGTAGCAATCCAGATATTCCTCGCAGGTTATCTTGGCCTCAGGTTCCAGACTCGGAAATGATTTATATTCAGAAGCAGAAGAAGACTTTCAACTATTCTATGACTATTCCATATGCTCTTATTGCCAATTACGCTGATGTTGCAGATGAGGATGTCATAGAATATTGTATGGAGAATGAGTTCATGGAAGCTGGACAAGATGAGCCTTCTCCTGACAATCAAGCTGTTGAAAAAGATGTTGCAGTTGAAGCAGCTATTTCTGAACAAGAGCCTGAAGTTGAAAAAGAGGCTGAAGATGAGCAAGAAGTTGTTGTTATTGTTGAAACAGAAGTAGTTCAAGAGGATGTTGCTTCTCAACAAATTGAGAATGTTATTGCTGATATTGGTACTGCATCTACTGATGCTATTGCTTTTGATTTTGAAGATGAAGATAATTCTACTGCTGATGCTATTCTTGCTAGTGATAAAGATGAGGATGAAAGTGATTCTGATGATGATGATAGTGATCATGCTGATCAACCGCATATTCAAGTTTATGAAAGGAAGTCCAGGACGCCGGAAGTGGTTGTCTCAACAGAAATTCTCTCTGAAGATGAATCTGTTCATGTTAATCCTTCAGTTGCACATCTTCAAGTAGATGAATTGGATACAACTTTTGATCAAGCTTCAACTCCGGTACAAAGTCAAGCTCCAGCATCTTCGCTTGCAGCAATTCAATCTTCTGATCAAATTCCAGCTGTAGCACTTTCTTCTGATCAAGCTCGGGCTTCTACTGACAAATTCTCTACGTTGAATGATGTTATTCGTCAGTTATCTGAAAGAATGGATGCAGAAAAGGAAGCTCAAATTCTGAAGTTGAAGACTTTCTTCAAAGGAAAGATGCCTGAGATTGATACTTCAGTGATTCCTCCAGAGATTCCATTCAGACGACCAACTGGAGTAGTTCTTCGTGAACCTTCTTCTGCTGTGCCTACATCTACTTCTCCGGTTGTTTATCTTCCGTTTCCTTCAATGGTTTCTTTATCTGCGGGAATTTCTACATCTGCTCCTTCAAGATCTTCTCTACATGATCTTCCTATTTCAGAGTTGACAGATTTGCTCTATGCTCGACTTCTCTCTATGTCGCCGCCTGAACATCAAGATCAAGATCTTATCTCTCTTTTACGAAACTTCCAACCTACGCCGCCTCCAGTTCCTTCGTCTGAATCTGACAGGATCACTGCTTTATCTGATGAGTTTCATGCATTCAGATCAGAAGTTCGATCAAGTTTTGTTGATCTCAAATCGTTTATGTCTCAAGCCTTCTATGATTTATCTTCAAGGCTTGATTCTCATGACCAAAGCTGCAGAACTGAGGTCGGCCCGTCTCTTAAGCGCCGACATGACCAAGATGATCCTGATCATCAAGGCCATGAGGGGGAGATGGCAAAGAGACCGAGAGTTGAAGGATCTTCTGAAGTTAGAAAAGATATTCAAGAAGAAGCGGCTACTGATATAGGAAAGAGTGGTGAATCTGTTGAAGACTGCAACATTCAGAATTTAGTGAATGTGATGATTGAGAATGTTGATCTGTCTTCTTTGCATAATGAACTGAACATTTCTGAGAGTAATATTAACAATAATATGCAAATTGTTGTTTACATGGATCCAGATGTTTCTGCAAGTATTCATGAAGTTGAAGAATCTGATGCTGCAAATGACATGAGGTCATTCTTTGCTAACTTCATCGAGATTAATTTTGATGATGATGAAGATGTCAGGTTGGAAAAGATATGTCAAGTCAATGAAGAAGACTGTGATGACATCATTATCATATCAGATACAGAAGATGACTCAGTGTTCATGGATGCGAAAGATGAAGAAGAAGCTGATTTGTTATATAGTGATCTTCCTGCTCATGATGAGATTCCTGAATCTGTCAAAGACACATCTACTCTTGTTGCTAGTTCATCTCCGACTACCACTATTCCTTCAAGATCATTTGAAGTTGGTCAGTCGTCAAGAGCAGAAGCTGATGTTCCATCTTCTGATCCTGCAATTCCACCATCCATTCTAGAAGAAGGACCAACTTTATCTAGACGTCAAAGGCAAAGGAATTTGCATCGTAGATATTTGGCATCTAGGCAAAGATCAACCTTTCTAGAAGACACTCAGAGAAACATCTTTGTCTCTAGAAGAAGGGCGATTAACATCTATGCAATCCTTGGAGTGGAAAAGAGTCAGATGCCTATCAATATCAGTACTTGATGTTTATCAAGTGTCAGCGCAAAAGGAATAATACCGTTTCTTCTCAACACTTGATTGTTCGAGTGATCAGTGTCACAATCAACAAGTTTGTGAACATCTGGTATCCCGATTTTGAAGTTGAAAGAAGAGACTGCAAGCGGTATAAATTTTCAGAGGCAGACTTCACTGATCTTTCTATAGAAGATATTGAATTCTTATTTGATCACTTCAGGAATCTGTATCATAGAACATAGGATATTTCTCAAGCTTTGTTCGTCATCAAAAGATTCATACGACGACAAATCAGATTCTTCCGAGTTTTTGATTTCCAGATGGCTGTAGAAAGCTTCCAACCGGTTGTTAATCTTCTCAGGCCTAACCGAAGCTTACCGAACTTAGAGTCTTATCCTTTTCTCTCTATTGTTGAAGATCCATATGGAGTGGTGTACAAGAATGGCTCTAATGAAAAATGCTTTCTCAGAATTGAAGAAATTGCTCACTACTCCGATGGAACCTTAAAAGTGATCAAGCTACAGTTAGAGCAACGTCTGAAGAAAGCCAAAAGAAGATTTATGGAATCAAGAGAAAATGCATTTCTGGTTGATAATGATGAAATCCGTCTTATCCAGAAGACTTTAGATTCAATTTAAGAAAGATTGAATCTCCGCTCAACTCTAAGACGACTGGAAGTTTTAGTTAGTCTGAATCGACTTCGTCAAAGAGAAAAGCGTCAGTGATTCTTCAAAGTCGCCTGGTTGGTCTATGTTGTGTTTGAAGATTGTTTTTGAAGACCACGGCGCCAATGATTACTAAGGGGGAGATTGTTAGATCTGTTTTTATAGTAATCATTGTATTTATTTTCTAGCTTTTACTGTGCTTATTGTTCATTTCTGTATTGTAAAGGCTAGGGGTATTTAAGTCCCCTTAGAGCCTTTGTTTTGTAAGTTTGACACGCACATTAATCTGAATTTCATACTTTGCGCTCCATTGTTTCTCTCTCTCTACTTTCTCTCTCTAAAGAATCAGTGATCTTGGACTCTCAAAACTCAACAACTAAAGAATTCCATTTCTCTTCAAATTGAATAACATCAATGTGTTCATCCCATATAAGAGCATGAAACCGTTTCTTGAAATCAGTATTTGAAAAAATATTTGAAGAAATCTGAAAAAATAAAAATAAAAATATCAGAATATATTAAAAATGAATACATTGAATATTAATGTTAACTGATATAAAACTAAAAATTGAAGATGAGATGTATTATTCAGTATGAATATACTTATTAAGTATGAATAAAAAAATTGGACTCATGATCTGGAGGTGTTATATTCACACTGAATATGTAGCTTTATTCAGTTTGAATAAAGGTATATATTCAGTAGAAATACCACTTCAAACGGTGAACTAAACACTTTATTCATAGTAAATAAAACATATGAAATATGGTTGTTTATGGATAATAAAAAATAAAAATAAAAGAAATACCTTTAAATACAATTTTGTACTAATGTGCCACATACAAAATCGGTGCCTTAAAT
Organism: Arctium minus; assembly: GCA_954870635.1. NCBI lineage: Eukaryota > Viridiplantae > Streptophyta > Magnoliopsida > Asterales > Asteraceae > Arctium > Arctium minus. Next base: position 43,498,097 of record OX941085.1, read on the forward strand.
CCGGAAAAACCTCATAAACAACTTGCTTAATTGCAGGACATTGATCAGTAACAACCAATTTTGGTTGCCTCCCAAAAGTTTTCAAGAGAGAATGAAGCAACCATTTATATGCTTCAATATTTTCACCATCAAGAAGACCAGCACCAAGAGTAACACAATTCTTGTGATTGTCAATTCCAGTGAATGGAACAAATACCATACAATACCTAAAACAAATTTAATTAATACAAGATATAAAGGAAAAAAAATACTAAAAGATATTATAAAACAAAAAACGATGCTTACTTATTTGTTCGAAAGGTTGCATCAAATGAAACAATGTCACCAAACTCTTCAAAGTTGCATTTAGCTGTCTGATCGCCCCAAAATACATAATTCAATACACATTCATCACATTTATATTCAAAGGAATAATTTGGAACATACAACTTCCTATTATTCATTTTCCTCACAAATAAATTTGCATCGGTATCACCAATGAAACAATTACGATCCCGCTGAAAATTCTTATACTCAACCTTAGTACCACCTACCATTTCATACCCACCATTCAACTGACAAAGAATGTTATGGGATTGCGTAGCACCAATATTTGCATTAGACATCTTAAGAATCCACCTTTGTTGAGAATAGTCTAATTTGCGACTACTTTTCAGCAAGTGCTTCGAATCTTCATCAAATAAACAATGGTTACGTTTCTCTTCAATGCATATAATCTAAAAGACCTCGCTCCCGGAATAACTTTGAACTTTACACAAGCTTCACAACTAGTTCTATGAATGTTAGTACTTCTTATTTTCTTATCCTATCCATCCAATGTATCTACCTAAACAAAATCTGGAAATCCAGCTCTATTGCATACAACATACCTCAAAACAATCATCGAATATGCATTTCTTTTCACAGAAGATAGTCTAACATCAAATCCTGCTTTAGAAACATAATTCTTATATATTTCAATACGTTTCTCCAATGATTCATAAACTTTCCCCACAACAGGCTTCAAATCATCATCAACAACAGGGATCCAAAACTACGGGTGTGCAAAATCCGACCGAACCCGAAAAAACCGAAAAACCGACCCGAAAAAACCCCGAACAATCCGACCTTAATCACCCGATTGTACCCGAGGTCCGATGCCCGAAATTTAGGCCGGATATATAGGTTCGGGTAGGGGATTAAATTCTGTCACCCGACCCGACCCGAAACCCGAATAATATTTACTAATTCCTTTTTTTATAAACATATAAATGTATAATATAAATTATATAATTAATAGTATATATGTTAGTTTTTTTTTCAAGTATTATTAGTTCAGAAAATATGTAAATTTTAAATGTTTCAAACTTTCAACTTTCACGTTTTAATCCTTTTTTGCTGCACAACAGTCACATTGCACAGCTGAACGAGCCTTTTGTGCTACACATTACTAACGAGTAAAGAGCCAAGAGGAGTCTCAACTGAATGGGCTTTTAGTCTACTAAAATTCTACGGGAGGAAAACGTTAAAACAAAGATTTATCCGATCTGACCCGACCCCCCCGAAACCCGACTAGGCCCAACCCCCGAAAACCAATTCACCCGCTTATAATATTCGGGGCATGCGTATCCTACCCGAAACCCGATCGGGTTTTTCGTTTTCCAACCCGATCCGATCCAACCCAACCCATGCTCACCCCTATCCAAAACTTCACTCATCACTACCATCAATTCCAATACTTGAAGGACTGTTTTGTCCTCCACTATAAACTTGATCTACAAAACATATTCATAATGAATAAAAATTAAAATTAAAATTAAAATAACAAAATACAAAATACATGTAGAAAGAAAATTACAAAAAGATGATTATACATACATTTTATTCATCATGAATAAAATATATCAATCAACATATTCAATATTTACACTATTCAATATGAATAAAGATGATATACATTTATATAATTTCAATATTAAGTGTGAATAAATATGACAACAAATATTCAAACTGAATATTAATGAACTATTGAGTCTGAATAAAGAATAACTGTTAATCAAATAACATAAAAACAAAACATGAATATTTACACTATTCAATATGAATAAAGATGATATACATTTATAAAATATCAATATTAAGTATGAATAAATATGACAACACATATTCAAACTGAATATTAATGAACTATTCAGTCTGAATAAAGAATAACTGTAAATCAAATAACACAAAAAACAGAACATGAATATTTTAACTATTCAATATGAATAAAGATATTATGAATATTAAGTATGAATAAAGATAATATGTATTGACGTAATTAGAATATTCACTATTCAATATAACTAAAGAGCACAAATATAACAACACATATTCAAATTGAATATTAACAAGAAACAGATTCATAGTGAATATTGAATATTGTAGTTAGGGGTTGTTTACTTATGTCTTACCACCTCTTACCGGGTGAAAGACTCTTACCCAAATAAGAGGTTGGGTGTTTACCAAACCCAAATGAACTTCTGACCACTGACCGTGCATCTGTCTGTAGACAGAGACAATATTCATGCTTACCATGGTCAGCGACTATTTTTCCTTATCCACCCTCCCTCAACCATCTGCCTCAACTTCCAGAAGAAACAAAAAAAAAACCATCATCATTACCCTTACCTTCACTACCGCCACAAATCAAAGATGTTTTCATTTTTAGAAGAAAAGTTGATTAATAAGTTCAAACTCCTATTCCAAGAAGCATCACCAACAATGACTGTCGTTTCACATAAATAAGAAGAACATGTTCCCAATATCAATTTGGGGAATACCCCTTTTGAGAGATGAAAAAACAATTGATGTTTTACTCAAGTTTTTGAGAGATAGAGAGAAGAATGAAACTCAAAAATAAAAAAGAATTATAAACAGCCAGCACTAGAACCAAGAGTGGTGGAAGGGTTTTCCTTTTGCTGATAATAAGGGTCGCAGAATCCAAAAAGGATTTTCAAAATTAGCAGAAAACTTGAGACAATAGCTTCTTTAATTATCTTATTTACTTTTTAAGAGTATAATGGTCATTTTATTATAATCAACACTTAATGCAAAACATTTTGTAAACAATAATTTTTAGTCAGCACTTACCCCGGTCAGACCTCTTACTTCCGACAGACCTCTTATTATGGTAAGCACTTACCCATAATTTTTTGGTAAACAACCCCTTAGATTACAAAAAATCTAACTACAACAAGAACAAAATTAATTAAAAAAAACAGAAACATCAAAAAGAGCTAATTTAAAAAGAAATAACAACTTTAAAACTAACAACTAATATAAAAGAACATTCATTTACACATTAATCAGATTACATTACAAGAAAAAAAACTTACAGATCGATGATTCCTCAACATTCGATAAACTGGTAAACATAGAAAAAGAATCAATTTCAGTGTTTCCTGTATCCACAGAATCATAAGCATCAACAAAATCGACTCTTTGATCAACAAAAAGTGTAGAATTCTCAACAAGAACATAATCCATAAAAATCGATAAAAGAAAAAGAATCAAGAAAGATGAAGAAATCGATGAAGAAAATGATAATCAATAGATCTATCTGGAAGAAATCGATGAAAAATCGATAATCACTAGATCTATTTGAAAGAAATCGAGCTAAGAAAAATAAGGAAAAAATCGTATAACTGGAGCAAGAATCACGACATTTCAGTTATTTAGAACAAATCGATTTGAGACAAAAATAACGAATCTGCCAAAAATACCCCTGGAGCCGTATTACACAATCGACTCAAATATGGCTGCGATCAAGGGTTGTGATCTGTCCTCATGTACACAATCAAAAATGAGTTTTCATTTGAACTTTCCTCTCTCTCTATATATAATGTTTTTAAAGAAAAATAAAAATGACCAAAGAAAAGGTTAGTGGAGTTGGGACAAGGGACCTAATCCTTAATAAAAATAAAATCACGGTGACCATGCACGCAATTATTTCATTCGGGGGACCCAATTCAAAATTCTCAATAACCACGGGGACGAAATTCGTGATTTACTCTTTATTTTACTATCCTCAAAATATTATTTTCATATGGTTCCTATATTTTGGTTAATTTATCTAATTTATTAAATATTAATAATATAGATAATATAGATAATGTATAAAATAAAAATTGGAAACTACATAAACTTTTTATTTTTGAGTCATTTTAATCATTGGCGAAAATTTTATAATGATATATGTTGTTATAAAAATAATAAATTAATCAAAAAATTATAAAAGATATAAACAAGTCATTAGGGGTAAATAGATCATTATATCTGTTTTGTTTTGTCCATCTTTCTTACAAAACGCTGAATAGTTGTTCTGCTCTGCCCTGTGTGTCTTGCTTGTCTGCCCTGTGTGCTTTACCAAACGCACCTTTGTAGGACTTTATATATGTTTTTGGGAGTCCTAACAAGTTTTCACGACATTTTGAAATAAACTGTTATATTATTCTTTTTATATGACAATATCTAAAAAGCATCTTATAAATAAATGTCCTATAAAAGGAGTGTTCATACGTACTTCTCAAAAGTGTCACGTAAAAAAACTAATAGTATAATCACGAGGGTTGTGGTGTAGTGGTTGAGGCCTTGTGGGATGTGGTGGAATATCCTTTCTGCCCAGGGTTCAATTCCAGACGTACACAACAATTGTGGTCACTGAGTTTATCAAGGCTGATTTCTTGCAGTCACAATTTGTTAGGATTAGTCTAGGCATAGCCTGGGATACCCTTCCGAAAAGAAAACTAATAGTACACTTAATTTAATATTGTCATGCAAACTTATTGTAACACTTTTATATATGATATGATGTACAATTGTTTGGTCTTTGTAACACCCGTAATTTTCGGTAAGTAAATGTCAACCGGACATTTCTGTGATTGGTAAACGGTGGGGTTTCGTTGGGAAATGTTTTGTTTAGAGTCCCTTGGAGTTTCAGGAGTATTGACAGTGAAAAGGTCGGGTTTCGGGGCTCCGGAAAGGTCCCACGACAATGCCCGACGACTATGACAGTGTCATAGTCGCACTGTCACAATCGCATGCAATGTACCACGGCCTGAGGGAGTTGGCGACATTACCATGCGACAATTCCCTGGGCATTGTCGCTGGTCAATGTCGCACCAGGGCAACCTGCTGCTGTTAAGTTCGAGTTTCAACCTCTTTTCTCATTCTTCACTTCTCATTTACTTCCCAACTCTCTCTAAACTCTCTCAAGACCTCCCAAACCCACCCATGGTGATTTTGATCCATCAAATGCCTCCATCCTCAAGTATTGAAGTGTCATCAAAGGGTAGAAGCTAGACACCAAGAACCCTCGTCTTCATCTTCAACCTCAAACTCCATTTTTGGTTTTCTAGGTTTTCATCAAAACCTAAGTGGTAAGTGTATCCCTTCCATTTCTAAACCATGAAATAAGTTATAAATGCTCCATTGATGGTTTCCTAGTGTTTGATTTTTCTAAATTTCGGTTTGGAAGATTTTGGGAGTTTTGGGTCGAAATTAGGGTTTTGCTCAAAATAGAGATTTTGATGATTAAGTGTTTGGGGAAATGTTTCTATGTGGTTGATTATGGTTATTTACGGTTGGAAATATTTGGATCTAGGTTTTGGAGGTTTTGGCTTGGAGGATTCAAGTTTCGTCAAGGAAGCTCAAAATGGGGTAAAATCTAGATTTAGCCTAAATCTAGCAAGGTGAGTTCAAGTTGATTTGTGAAAACGGTGTACATGCCAAAATGTTTATTTTAAAGGGATTTGCGTCTTACATGAAATTGTTAACTGTTGATAAGTTTGATTATTTTGAAAGTGTCAACTTTATAAACGTATATAGCACACATCTTTGTGATTTTTGGGCATTTCATTAAATGTGTCATAAATGAACGGGTTTTGAGGAATTATTGCATAAATAAGTATTTGGTCAAAAAGGCACTTTTAAGTGTTTGTCGGGTTTTATGCATTGTTCATAAAATGGGATGTTTTAAAAGGTACGAATACGTGAGTCCTTTGGGTTTGGGTCATTCCCAGCTATGGGGAACATTTTAGAAATGGAAAAACCTTTTTGGGGTTTGGGGCCGAAGGCCAATGGTTATTTGAGAATTAAAGGTTTTGGGAAAATGTGTATTTTGATTTATATAACTATTTTGGCTCGCATGTTTTGGCCAAACGTCCATTTAGCCTCTAGGGCTTGATTTGTACTCGGTGGAGTCTTTGGAATATTTGTTCGGTTTTGGGTAGCTCGTTGAGGAGCCTTGGACGTATGGTGTACTTAGTTGCATCTTATTTGAGAGTTACATGTTTTGAATGCGTTAGTCCATTCGTTTGAGTCATGTAACGTTTTAGATTGTAATGCATTGGATCCATAGGCATATGAGTCAGTCGGTTAGTTTAGTTGGGGACTTTATCCCCGTATTGTAACTTGAAATTGGCATGAGGTCTTATGATCAATAATTGCAACTTTCTTGTGAACGAGCTTAACTGGGATGTTTTGGGATTCCAAGGTAAAGACCTGGAGGGGTTGAACTTGATGAGTGCACGAAGATTCCCAAGGTACAAACATGGAGTTGTTGAACTTGGTGATTATCCAGGCAATAGACATGGAGTTGTTGAGCTTATTGGTTTGTTAGCTATAGACCCGGAAAGGTTGATGTTAACGAGTGTTTTATCCCTAAGTGATGCTCATATAACATTGATAAGTGACTTAACTTTGTGTGCCCGTCACTTTCGATGGAATTCGGGTATCCCCCGTCACCGAAAGGTGTTGTTTTTGGGTATTGAGTTTTATTATCCAAGTTTTCGGTGGCGTTTGTATAATTGGGTTTTATCCTTGGTTTATGGGTTGAGTATTATGCCCCACCCGTGTTTTGGGTGTTTTGGGATATAAAGTTTTAACCGTATTTTCATAAATGGAGAGTTCAATTTCTATCCACGTTTTGAGTGAGTTTTGTGTTAAACCAAATTTATGAATGGGAGGTTTATTTTGGTATCTTCGTCCTTGAAGTAATTTAGATTGGAAAACGTTTAAATTGGTGTTCTTGGCCTAAATTGCATATTATTGGAAAAATGAGTCGTTTCCGTATATAAGACATAACGAATTGAAAGATTATGATTTTAACCGCATTTCTTTTTTTAAACGGTAAATTGTTATATGTTGAAAACTCTTGAGCTCACTAGGCGTTAAGCCTAACCTTTTTATTTTGTCGGCATGTGCATCAGGTTCTGTTGGGGGTTTGGTTCTAGCAGCTATGAAGAGTTGAGCCTTAGCTTTGTGCAAATGTAAGTAGTTGGTGAAGTCTTCCGCATCGTTGGAGATAGTAACTATTATGGGGTTTTTAGTAGCACCCGTCCTTATCATAAACTTTTGTATAGAATGAATGGTTGTATTGAGGTTAAATCTTAATTTGTGGTTGTAGATGATTTATTTATTGATGTATTTAGAAAATTTTAAATAAGTTGCTATTTTCATAATTCAGGGTGTTACAGTCTTGTAAATGTATATCCTAGTAATTTATTAGGACATTTAGACATTCTATAAAATCTAAGACTTCTTTGGAATCAAGAAAGTAGTAAAGAGTAAAGGTCGAATTGGTTATGTGATGTCGTTGATATACTTTGTAGGGTTGTAACTTTTTTAGTGGGAGTTTGTGCTTATGGTGTTGTTGTGCCAAAGAGCAGATGGTTGATTACTATTTAACTCAATTTAAGAGGTGACATTTGATTTCAATTTCAAATTGTCCTGCCTTGGTTACGCTTTCATATACTTGTTTATGTTTTTATGTTTTTATGTTTTCATTGATTCTTGGTTTCCTTCTTGTTCCCAAATTCTTGTTTTTCGAATATTCTTTTTCTGCTTTTTTTTCTATACTATGCATAAGCAGGGGGTCTTCATGAAAACAATTGCTCTAATCCTCCCGGGTGGGATACATGGGTTGCTTTCATTTGGTGAATTTGATTTCGATTTCCTAAAATGGTGTTCATATATGTGACAAAGGATTTTTGGGAGCAAATGGAGGTTAGTGAAGATGTTACAGATGAAATGTTTCGTTGGAAACTTATGGGCATGTCTCTTTCTAAACAAGAATTTAAGCGATGGAACAATTCCGTAAGGGTTCTTGTAACACCCCGAAATTTCCGTAAGTGAACTCGTGCCTTTATGTACACTAAGGACCCTTTGTTTGAATTATTCGATTTAGAACTGGGTTACCTTAAGTGATGAACGGATTGTGAGTGATTGGGTGCGAAGATCTGAACTTTTGGGCCTCGGTACGCCTAGGGCGATAGTGCTCTGTCACTATCACCGATGCCATGGTCGTGTGAAATGGTCGAGGACTCTCGGTACAATTTTCGCGAGAGTGCCTCGCGATTGTGACAAGAGTCACTTTCGCTTGGCACAATCGCCCGGGTAGCCGAGAACTCTCGGTACAAGCCATGCGAGAGTGCCTCGCGATTGTGACTCTGTCACTTTCGCTTGGCACAATCGTCGGCGGACGATGGGACTTTAAATGCCCGATTTTCAGCCCTAAATCTCTTTTATTTCTCATCTACTTCATCTTGTTCTCTCTAGATCCGAACCTTAAACATTAAAGACGATTTTGGTGCATTCATTACACCAAATCTTATGAGTTCTAAGGGATTCTTCCTCCTCAAGTGTAATCAAGAAGTTTGGGTCAAGGTTTCCTCACCTCTTAACCTCACCCAACGAAGTTCTAGGTTTCTAGGTTTTCTTCTAAAACCTACTAAGTGAGTACATTCTCAACTTTTAAAACCTTATACATGTCAAAACCATTATTTTAGACTCTTAATCATCTCCTTGTTTATTTATTGTTGTTTAAAATGATTTTTGACCTAACTTGGGATTTTGGAGATTTTTAGGGTTTCATACCATTTTGAGATATGACGAAGGACTATGTGTTTTGAACAATAAAATGTGTTTGGTATTATACACATGTGGTGGAATATGGAAATAAATGCATTTTTAAACCATGTGTATGGTTTCATTATATATTGGGATTTGCTTAATAAAGATATTTTGGAGAATGGGAAGTATGATTTAGTCAATGACATTAAATGGTGTCTATTGGTAAGTTTTAACAAATGATGAATCTATCTTGAGAAGGTAAGCACATTATTTTGTGGAAATACTGATGTAAACCATATGTATGATTATGGTTTGAGTCACCAATGAAATGGTGACAAGTTTTACACTATTACTAGTGGATCCATAGGTATAGAGTCGACTTAATTTTTGGGTTAAATACTGTTTGTAGCTAGTTGAGACATTGGACCCTAGGGTGACAACTTGATACGGTTATGTGGGACTAGATACTAGCCGTGAGTCGTAAATGTAAATCCTAGCGAATGAACATGATTAGGATCATTGGGTGCCCTCCCCCACATCTGAGTACAAGCCGGCGTGCTCGTGGCCTTGATCCTAGTATGGTGAGCTAAATAACTTGGAAAGTGGCCTACTTTTGTATTCCGCCACAATCCTTGGAAAATCGGTCTCCCCCGTCATCGTAAGATGTATTTTGGACCGTAAGGTCTCTATGTGGTTATTGTTGCAATTATAAACCCAACTCTTTGAAAGGTTACTTGGTTATTGTTGCAATTATAAACCCAACTCTTTGAAAGGTTACTTATCGTAGCATTTAATTTATTTTTAAATTATTTATATAAACTGTATGTTCTCACTAGGCGTTAAGCCTAACACTTTTTCTCAAATGACGTGTATAACAGGTTCCCTTAGCGGTGGGTTGCCGAAGGTTTGAGTGATGAGCGTGGGCGCTTGAGGCATTTTTGGGATGATAGCTATTTGGAGTCATAGCGTTAAAATGATTTTAATATTTTGGGAATTTGGTTGACAACCAATGTAATCTAGATATGACTTATTTAGATTAGTTTGTTGTCGATTTTATATTCTTTTATAGGTTTTGTAAACGCTATAATACATTTGCCCGTTTGGGTGGTTTACTCCATTTGGGTGGTTTACTCCTTTTATAAACGTCATATTGCCAAATTTTCGAATTTTTAAATTACTCTAAATTTTAGGGTGTTACAGTTCTCATGTAAATTTATTTTTATATTTGAATGTTGAGTACTTAAAGCATCCACAATGGTTGGACTTTTTCATTGGAGTTATTTTTTCCAAAAAAAGTGGGGTCTACAAGCGAAAAATAATTTTTTGAGAAACAAAAACGGACTGTTAAGAGGAACTTTTTCATAAGCTTAGGTGGCAAAAAATCTTTCAAAAAAGTTCCATTTTGGATGCTCTTAGAAGTGGATTAAGAATGACAAATGGAATAGGGAGAAAGTTGGGTGCCACTGCAAGATGCCCTTGATCTATTTTGCATCTGAAAATGCAATGTATTTTGTTTAGATTCTTATTTTGTGTAAATGTATTTTCAAAAGCTTCTTTTGGTACCTTAGATGTGACATCTCAAATATTAGGGAATCAAAAGGAAGAAATGCAGTTTAAAAAGTTCCTTTATGTTTTTAAGCAATTACGTATAAACAAATATTTGGTTGAAGCCAATGAGCAGATGGAAAGTTATGCAAAATTTCTAAAAGACATTTTGAGCAAAAAGAAAAAGTGGACTGAGTATGAGACTGTAGCTCTGACTGAAGGATGCAGTGCTTTGTTGTCCAACAAAATCCCTCCTAAGTTGAAAGATCCTGGAAGTTTTACAATCACATGCTTCATAGGAGGAAAAGAAATAGGAAAGACCCTATGTGACTTAGGTGCTAGTATAAACCTTATGCCTCTATCTGTTTTTAACACTTTAGGCATAGGTGAAGCTAGACCCACTAATTTACTCTCCAATTAGTTGATAAGTCCATAACCTACAAAAAAGGAAAATTGAGGATGTCCTAGTCCAAATTTTTAGTTTATTTTCCATACTGATTTCATCATCCTAGACTTTGAAGTTGACAATGATGTTCCTGTCCTTTTAGGCAGAACTTTCCTAGCAATTGGAAGAACGTTGATAGATGTACAAAAGGGAGAACTGACCATGAGAGTCTAAGACCAAGAGGTGACTTTTAATGTGTTTAATTCCCTTAGGTTCCCTGAAGAAAAAGAAGAGTGTTATACTTTAAGTTTGATTGAAACTTGGTGTCAAGACAAAAGTTTGGGGACATTTTTGGGGATAGATGAATTTGATAGTGATAAGGAAGTGAAAAGACTTTGAGGACTTAGAAACACCACACGAAATGCTACTTTTGAAGTACTAGAAAGTGAGGATAGGAAAACTCTTGTTCCTTCCTTGGATGTTGCACCAGACTTAGAATTGAAACAACTTCCCTCAGGTTGGATGATATATATGGACTATAAAAGGCTTAACAAAGCCACTTAAAAAAGATAATTTTTCATTACCCTTCATTGACCAAATGCTAGACAAATTAGCAGGAGAATAGTTTTATTGTTTCTTAGATGGCTACTCCGGTTACAATCAAATTTCCATAGCACCGGATGACCAAGAAAGACCACTTTCACCTGTCCATATGAGACTTTTGCTTTTTGAAGAATGCCTTTTGGACATTTTAATGCTCCTGCCACTTTCCAAAGATGTATGATGTCTATTTTCTCTGACATGTTGGAACACTCCATGTAAACTTTCATGGATGATTTTTCTGTATATGGGACATCATATGATTTGTGTTTGCAGAACCTTGAAAAGAGTGTTAAAAGATGCGAAGAAACGGATTTGGTTTTAAACTGGGAAAAATGCTACTTTATGGTCAAATAGGGCATTGTGTTACGGCATCTCATTTCCAAACGAGGCATTGAGGTTGATAAAGCAAAGTTGGAAGTAAATGAAAAATTACTTGAAACAACAACTGGCAAAGGGATCAGGAGTTTTTTGGGACATGAAAGTTTTTACAGAAGGTTCATTAATTTTTTTTCAAAAATTTCAAAACCTCTATTTGTTGCTACAACATGACCAAGTGTTTAATTTTAATGAAGACTGTAAAAAGGCTTTTTAAACGCTAAAAGAAGCATTGGTCACGACTCCTGTAGTAATTCTTTATGCAACTGATAGCCATTATCCTTTAAAATATTTACAAATATGAGAAGAATCAAATTCCTAAGATTCAATTGGCCCACGACCAGTCTTTCAATCTTGTCAACCACATTTGAGTTCTTTGATTTCCTCTTCTTTTCCATATCACTTTTAATTTGTCTCAAAGTACCAAAGGAGTATTTTGCAACCTTTGATGCTCTGAAAAAAAACATCTTTTCTGCTCCCTTTCTATTCTGAAGATGAATCCAGGCTCAAGAACTTCAATCACAGATCCATTTTTAATATCATTTATCCCAGCAAGCTTCATATCTAGAGCTCTCAGATTGACGAATTCTTTTTCTAACTCCAAAGCAATTTGGAAATCAATCATTAAAGCCACTTTTTCTTTCCTAGACATCTCAGATATTGGTTATGGCTAACCCAAAAAACATTGCCCTTTTCATCTTCCCAGCCGTATTACAATCTCAACATAGTAAAGTTTATGTTGATTACAAAAATCATGTAAAGTATCCATGTATGAAATGATCTTGAAGTTTTCAACAGTTATGAACATATGACTGAATTTGAACTCTAAAAACTACTTATTTGCATCAAAACTTTTAAAACCTTCTTTCTGAGCATCAACCATCTCTGTATCACCTTGAACATCTTTCTTAGCATTAAAATCCATACATACTTTGAATTTCTTTGGCAGATCAATATCATCTTCAAAAACTTTCTTTGAGTTTTCATCTAATAGACACAACAGTCTACATTTCATTGCAAGACTTCTCAGCTCCAATATGTCATTGATTGCTTCATTTAGTTTTCTTTCACAAATGCTAAATGATCTTCAACATCTGTTTCCTTTATTTCATCTAAAAGAACTTTCAATGTTGCATCAGAGTTCCTAGGAATTTCAGAGAACCTCAACATCTTTATTGTCCCAATTTCTTCAATCATGTAAGTAAAACTAGCTTCTAGAATTCCTCTAAACTCATAAGCTTACATTGTCTTCAAATAGATCAACATCAGGTTCTTTCAGAGATTTATTATGTAGATTCCCATAAGCCTTCTCGACTCCAGATCAAACCAAACTTTATCAGTCTTCTCAAAGAACTGAAACAAGAATAATTGATCTTTCAACCCGAGTCTGTAAACATTTATCTCGTGACTTTGAATGCCATATATATATATATATATATTTGAGAGTCCAAGATCACTGAATCTTTAGAGAGAGAAAGTAGAGAGAGAGAGAGAGTATTGAAGTGCAAAGTATGAAAGTATGATTAATGTGAGTGCCAAGGTTACACCAAACCAAGACCAAAGGGACTTAAATACCCTTGGTCAAATACAACACAGTATGACCTAAACACAATATTTGACCAAGCCTTATAAATACAGTGATTACTATAAAATCAGACCTAACAATCTCCCCCTTAGTAATCATTGGCACTTTGGTGTTCAAAAATTGTCTTCTAAAATAGCACGGACCAACAAAGCGACTTTTAGAAGCTTTCTGACTTTTAAGAAAAAATTTCTTCTCAACATCTTTCAAATTGAAATTTTCTTTTCTGCTTGAGCTCTAGACGATACACCTCTTTTTAATGATCTTGAATGAACTGTGGTGTTCGGAGCAAGAACAGCAAAATAATTTGTTGTAGCTGAGAGAATAGAATCTTTGAGCGAATCTTGATTAACAGATAAACATTTGAGCTCTTTGTCTCGTTAACTTCTCCTTGACTTCTCCCCCTCATGACATTGATGATCTTGATCAACTTGGTCATGCGAATGTTGGAGACGAGACAGGGTAAAATCTGCAAAATCAAAGAAACTGAGAAAACAGGGAGGTTTGTGCTTCATGTTGGATGCGCAAACCAAGGTTTGCGTTTCACGAAGGAAGCGCAAAACGAGGTTTGCGTGTTATACTGGAAGCGCAAAGCGAAGTTTTCGTGCCATGCTGGAAGCGCAAAGCTGACTTAAACTCAGACAAAGTTTACCTTTTGAAGCCCTTTGACTCCCCCTACACAAATGCACTAGATATGACAATTCAAATTAGCATTCATATAAAGAAAGTCAGATACTCCCCCTCAAAACCAGATATAATCTTTGACAAAATATTCTCTTTGTTCACTCCCCCTTGAATAATGCATAAACCCATTAAAATATATTTATGAGAACACAATGATCAAATATTAATGTAGAAAGAAAAATATACTGAATGTAAATTTTGAAACGACTAAACATATAAAATTTTAAACACTAAACAAATTAAAATCTACTTAGTAAAATAACACAGATTTATCAATCAGTTGAAATCAAGCGTGTGTTGTTGGATACAAGAACAAGTTTTATTGCATATCAAGTTAAAACATGTTCAGTTTCAAAAACTTCCAGCAATCTATTCAGTATGCTCACATGTGAATCTTCAATTATCTTTAAGAAAATGCAATTCTAAAAATATAATAGAGAACTTTGCATGTACTCATACTAATCCATCAAAAATTAAGATTATCACAAATTTATAGGTTTATTGCAACTCAAACATATCACCAAGAATCATGAGATGTGTGCTCATTGGCATCTTTTAGCATTGTGCACATTGGCATCATAACATGAGTGTGCTCTTTGGCATCTTTTAAGCGCGTGCACTATGACATCTTTTGATCAAAAAGTTTATTAAGTAAAGAACATGCCGTAAACGTAACTTTCTATCTGACCCTATTGCAGGATTTGGGTCAGCCGCTCCCAGACCAGTTGGCCTTAGGGGACTAGGTGTCAAGCACCCCTTGGAACTTACTTTCCCATATCAGAAAGGCTACATCGACATATCCTAAACCCATTCATACCAGTAGAACATGACTTTCGATCTGATTCTATTGAAGGATTTCTGTTCGATCACTCCCAGACCAAATGAACTTAGGGGACCAGATGACAAGCATCCCGAGGAACTTACTTTCCCAAACCAGAAAGGTCACATGTACAAACTTTTAAACTTAGAGATTTCTGTATTTTAAGAATTTAATAATCATCTCAATCACTCAGATCAACGTCTAAATGCTTAGCCCATATTTTCATTCCGATCTATAATTCTGATCATTTAGGTAGTCTAAGCAAAGTAAACTATAAAAATTCCGAATCACACAATTTTAAAGCAGTAATAAAAGTTTCAATCATGTTGCTGACTTTTCGACTTTTGTAAGACTTGAAATTTGACCATATAAAAACTTTAATATAAACAAAAAAAACTTGAAAATTTATCCTAGACACATATTTTTTTCAAAGAAAAGAAAAAATGTAAAAACTTTACTTTATAGAATAAAATTTGTAAAAATTTAAACTTTTAATAGATATTTAGTTGGAACAAAATAAAATTCAACTATTTCATCTTTCACATTTAAAAAAAAAATTGTGTCTCAAATTAAAAAAAATTGGGTTATACAAAATTAAGAAAAAGTTGAACAAGCTCAGATTCTTGAAAAATAAAGAGAAAAACTGGAACACATCATAATCAGAGATAAAATGCAGCGGAATTAAAATTGATGTACTCACAGTATCTCATATAGTCAGAAGCTTAAATCATTGAAGAACGAGTTATAAACTGATTTGTTTAGAAGTCGTAGTCTATGAAGTATGGGTCCTGAGCTGAAGTACTCAGAAGCCACAATGTTGACTTTGAAGTTCGGGTTTTGAACTGCTGTGTTCAAAAGCCATTTTTTTATCTTACTCCCCCTTAACATGAGATGCCTGCAACTTAGAATCAGATTTAGACTTGGGTACCCATTTGTATTTAGGCCCGTGAAAGTTAGTTGCAGCTCGTATGGGGAAATAATGAGCAGATTTGAAATGAGAAACATGAGAAATATCATCAGAATAATAAGCACAATTATCAGAAGATAAAGCATAATCATCTGAACTAGAATCAGAAGACGAATATGAGACTTTTTTGGAAATTTGAAACATTTGCTTTATAGAGTATTTTGAAATTTTAGTACAATAAGCAAATGAATCACTTTTATAACAATTGTCTACATATCTATCTTCCTCAGTCATAGGAATATTTGATGTTTACCTCACTCTCCAGATTTGCTTCTTTGACCGGTTCAAAGTCTTATCTGAAAGAATGGAATCTGAAGAATTAGAATTGTCAGAAAGAACTGTATCATGTTTCTTCGACTTCTTTGACCGTCTTCTTTTACGCTTAGGTTTATAATATTGATCATTGAGCGTAAAAGAATCATCAAGAATTTTAGACTTAATATTTAAATTAGAAGAAATAAATTTATCCAAGCAACCAATCTGATCAACTAATAAATCTGAATTTGCCTCAGAGTCTGAATAATTTTGAGAAAAGATTTTAAAATTTGAAACTTCCTTTTTATTTTCCTTAGAATCAGAAGATAGGCTAGAAATAGAATCTGATTTTTGAAAAAATAAATTTTCTTCAAGACTAGACGTCATGAAAGAAAGAATAACATCAGATTCAATTTTCTTCAAAATATTTTGATCTTCTATCTGATCTTCAAGATCTATGATTTTTCCTTCTAATACTAATGGAGGAGTATATTTCTTCGAATCATAAATGATTGGAGAAATATTTCATTTATCAGAATCAGGTGCATAAGGAGCAATAAAATCACCAGACATTGAAGTTTTGATAGGAGATATATCATTTAAAACTCTTCTTCCTCTTCTTGATTTTTCAAGAAAATATTTTGCATTTTCACTTGTATAAACAAAAGGAATTTCATTTTTCTTGTTATTTGTCCTTTTCTCATGTTCGATTTCTAACATTTGCTTCTCATTCATCCAATCAATTTTAAATTGAGGAGCATAACGAGCAAGAGTCAGATAATCGTATTTATATAAAGTTGGGGATTTTCAATCGCATTGTTTAAACAATGAGGATTTTCAAAACCAAGTCCCCACCTTTGTTTTAAAGCTTCTTCACTCCTTGGCTTGTTCATAAAAATTGTTTGTTCAGATTGGTTTCTTCGATAAAGTTTTTCTTCTGACTTATTTATTTTATCTGAAAATTCATCTTTTAAATTAGCCATAGCCGACAAAGATTCAAGATAAGTTTTATTTGAATTTTCCAAATCATCCAATTTCTTTTGAAAGATGTCTTTAGTATTTTCTAAAATAGATTTTTCATCTTTCAAAGAAATTTTCAATTTGTCAATCAAATCTGACTTTTCGGAATTTAAATTCTTTTCAGATAAGAGTTTTGAACGAAGATCAGATAAAGCAGTAATTATAATATTCATCTGAAAAGAGATGAAATTAAAATCAAATTCAGAATATACCTCATCTTCATCAGAATCAGAATCAGCTGACTGATCATCACCGATTAAGCACATCTGAGCGATCTCGACGTTTGATGCTTCATCATCGGAATAATCCATCCAGAATTCTTCCTCGGCCAGCAAAGCAGTCCCATTCTCTCTTTTCTCAGCCAGCTCCAATTTCCTTCTGTAATAAGCTGAGTCCTTAACTTTCTTTGCTCTACACTCCTTTGAGTTGTGACCCGACTTTC
Source organism: Arctium minus (assembly GCA_954870635.1). Taxonomy (NCBI): domain Eukaryota; kingdom Viridiplantae; phylum Streptophyta; class Magnoliopsida; order Asterales; family Asteraceae; genus Arctium; species Arctium minus. The sequence continues at coordinate 43,515,646 of OX941085.1, forward strand.
CACAGTTGTAGCAAGCAGTAGTCTTTGGCTCGGGTACTTTTGCTTTATGACCAGAAGTGAAGCAAGAAGTGTTGGAACTCGACCTTGGTTGGAACTTTTTCTGGAAATGTTGAGAGAGAAGAATCATAGCTTTCTGTAATGCCTCACCATCATCTTCAGTTGACCCGGTTTAAGCGTTATCAGACAACGCTTGTTCAGCCAGTTGCTTCTTGAGGAGAGCAACCGGGTCTACTGTCTTCTTCTTTTTCTCTAGTTTGACCTTCTTTTCTATCACCAGGCTTTCATCAGTCATCAGAATCTCGTATAATTCTTGGATTTGCATAGTGGAGATTCTGACATCGTTCCTCAATCTGTGGCATGATTTATTCCATTCAGGTTGCAATGTGTTGAGGAACTTCAGATTTAATTCAAGCTCAGTCTTTTCAACCTTTATCTTTCGAAGATCATTGATGACGACACATAAACGATCAAATACAGTCTTTAGTGGCTCCCCGTCCTTGGCTTTGAATTCTTCAAAATTATTCATGTAGCGCGTATGCCTGAGTTAAGTATCTACTGAAGAACCAAGCATAATCTTCTCAAGATGTTGCCACATCAGATTAGGATGAGTTTTGAAACAGTCAATCCTGTTGTATACAGAGTTTGGCAAGGCCAGCATTAGATTTGCTTTAATATCCCGATCAGCTTGATAAGCAGACAACTCTTCATGTGTGTACTCTTTAGTAGGCTTGTATAATCCAGAAGCCAATTTGGGTTTGTCGAACGGTCCTTCAGATAAAATGGTCATCATGTCATTTCCATTCTTTTGTCGTTCGATGAAGTTCAGGAACCTATCTTGCCATTGAGTAAATTCGTTTTCATTGATTAGGACCGAAGGACGAGTTTCTGTGCCTAGTGACATCATGAGGTTACTCGTGTAGAACTTAGCTTGAAAAGCAAACTTTGAAGAATCCATAGGTAACAAAAAAAAAATTCCCAGACTCTTTTTTTTTTAACTAAGTCTGGGAGACGCGCAAATTGAAGGTTTGCGTTTGAAGAAAGAACCGCAAACTGAACTGAACCGCAAACTATAGGTTTGCGTTTGCTTAGAGAGACGCAAAGTGAACTTTGCGTTTGCTTTGAGAAACGCAAACTGTGACTTTGCGTGTTAAACTAGAGCCGAGAACTTTAAGCTGAAACGCAAACCTGAAAATTCACTAATACAAGAGTTAGACACGCAAAATATATGAATGAAAGAATGAGACGCAAAGCATATGAACCACACGCAAACTCATATGAATGAAACGCAAACTAACATGAATGAAGCGCAAACTTCATAAACTCAACCAATTCATGCAAGATCAACTACAACTTTGAAAATTAACCAAGAAAAGCATACACTGAACTTCGAAAACTTCTTTCTAACAAATTTTATCAAACAATTTCGATTAAAATCAACAAAATCTAAAAATTCGACAAAGAACAGAACAAGAACGGCGTTTTTCCAGAAAATCACTAAGACTCCAAATTAACAGACTAAACAAGATTTTTATGCGAAACACAAAGAAGCAATTATGATCGATTAGAAAAAACGAATCAATTAAGTCCAATTTCAATACAATTCGACCAGAAACACTTCCAAATTTGATGAGAAATCAAGAAAACGAGATTTTCTTGAAGAATTCAAGAAAATCGATCAAATTTTCGATTTCAATCACAAATTCGGATACAGAAAAACAATCTCTCAATCCTCTCAAGATTCAGATGGCTCTGATACCAATTGAGAGTCCAAGATCACTGAATCTTTAGAGAGAGAAAGTAGAGAGAGAGTATTGAAGCGCAAAGTATGAAAGTATGATTAATGTGAGTGCCAAGGTTACACCAAACCAAGACCAAAGGGACTTAAATACCCTTGGTCAAATACAACACAGTATGACCTAAACACAGTATTTGACCAAGCCTTATAAATACAATGATTACTATAAAATCATACCTAACAATCTCCCCCTTAGTAATCATTGGCGCTTTGGTGTTCAAAAATTGTCTTCTAAAATAGCACGGACCAACAAAGCGACTTTTAGAAGCTTTCTGACTTTTAAGAAAAAATTTCTTCTCAACATCTTTCAGATTGAAATTTTCTTTGCTGCTTGAGCTCTAGACGATACATCTCTTTTTAATGATCTTGAATGAACTGTGGTGTTCGGAGCAAGAACAGCAAAATAATTTGTTGTAGCTGAGAGAATAGAATCTTTGAGCGAATCTTGATTAGCAGATAAACATTTGAGCTCTTTGTCTCGTTAACTTCTCCTTGACTTCTCCTCCTCATGACCTTGATGATCTTGATCAACTTTGTCATGCGAATGTTGGAGACGAGACAGTGTAAAATCTGCAAAATCAAAGAAACAGAGAAAACAGGGAGGTTTGTGCTTCATGTTGGATGCGCAAACCAAAGTTTGCGTTTCATGAAGGATGCGCAAACCAAGGTTTGCGTTTCATGAAGGGCGCGCAAAGCAAAGTTTGCGTGTCATGCTGGAAGCGCAAAACTGACTTAAACTCAGGAAAAATGTTACCTTTTTAAGCTCTTTGACTCCCCCAACACAAATGCACTAGATGTGACAATTGAAGTTAGCATGCAACATTTCGAAATCTTTTCATTCAAATTCTTCAACACAGACAATATGACTGTCTAAACAAAGATCCTCATCTACTAATTTCAATCTATTCCGCATCTCAGTATATACCATTTGTAGTTCCCTTGGAAGATCACCATCCACAATATGTTCTGGAAGATTAACTTTGGGTTCATCAAACAGAAATAACTTTAAATAAGTCTCTTTAGGATAAATATATCTTATTATGTTTGCATCCACATCAAACAAATGATCCTTATCTCTGATGATCTGATCAACCACATGCTCTTTCCATTCTCTGATAAGCATGTAAGGAATTTCAATTAGTTTTCTTTAGACATACCCTAGAATTAGCTTTGCAGCCATCTGAATAATTTGGAAGAAACAAGCCATAAGAAAGAATCTCATCTTTTGTTTCTTCATATTCATGCAAATCTTCATCATTCCTTCCCATAAAGTTCTTAAACACATTTACATCTCCAAAAATCCACAAAGAATGTTTGAAACAACATTTTTTGCCTTGACTTTCACCAGATTTCAGTAACTCTGAACCATTTACTATCAATTTAGTACAAGGATTGACTTCATCAAATTTCTGCATCTTTGTAAAACTTTGCACCTCTGTAGAAGTTTGCACCTTATCATTGAACATCACATAACCATCATTATCTGAGGAATCATACGACTCTTCTTCATAGAATTCAATATCTTGCATTTCATTAGAGCTAGAAACTCTGATACTTTATACTTCTTTCTGAACACTTGAACCCTTGGCATGATTACCGCAAGATTTAGTACCATCAGACTTAGGTAAATCTCTAGGTTTAGCAGACTAGGAACTTTCAGGAACCATAACACAAACATCTCCCATCCTCTGTCTTTTCATTTCCCCCTTATGATGATCTAGATCATCCTGATCGTCATACCTTCTTTTGCCAGTCTGAGCATCTATTTTACATGAATTCTTAACTGTTTTACTTAAATCCTTCACCATATGTTGCAAGTCTTTAATGTGCTCTTGCATTTCTCCCAATTGCACATCACTCACAAACTTTTCAAAAGTTGTAGGTGTATACATGTAGCATATGGGCATTGCTGAAATAGGATTTGCTGATGATTCTTTTGTAGAAGAATGAACTGAAGGAAATATGGCTTGCTTCTTAAACTGAGTAATTGTTTTTCCTAAGCTCACCAATTCATTATTTGCAGATTGGACATTAACAAGTACTTCATGCACTTCATCTCTGTTTTCTTCTTGAACTTTCTTTACCTTCTCCAATTCGTCCTGTACAAGATCCACTGTACCCTCCAATTTATCAACTATTTCTTCCATTTTTTCATCAAAATCAGAGATCTTTTCCTCCACAAACTGTTTTGGAAATTGGTTGGCCATCAATTCATTTAATTTTGAATTAACCTTTTCAAATTCAATCGTACACTGGTCATTAATTAGAATTCAACCTTTGTGACCATTGTTAGGGTAAACCTGAATCAATAAATAGTGCAGTTTGTAATATAGTTAAACTAGATTGGCCCATAAATGGAACTGATCCACTTAGTGCAACTGATACACCAGATCCAGAGACTTTAGATATGTTCATCTATGTGGGACTTCCAAAAAGTCCTAGAATACTTATAGAGGTACCTATGTTTGTTGAAACAGAGTGACCAACACTCTATTACTCAGGCTTGTGCAAGTGTTGAACAATTGGCAACTTGTGTAGTAAAAGGCTCAAATTGATTATACTGTGTGGATTGCACAGAAAAATGGGACTCAAAGTGATCAAATGAGTTATGAAGGGTGGGGGGCATATATCCTCCTTTTCCAATATCAACATCCTATAGATAAGGATTTGACAGTTCATGAGCTGCTTGCCCCATAGAAGTTGAAATACCTTCTTGTGAGAAGAAAATGAGTGGATAAGTGGGTTTAAATCAAAATTTGGCATGAGCTCACTGCCTTTTTCAACACAATCCCCCAAAGTATGTGGACTGATAGTTTGTTCCGGTTTGTTTTGAAAATTTCGGGGGTGTTTGGGATTGCTTATTTAAAACAACTTATGCTTATTTTGAAAAAGTGTTTATCAACTTATGCGGTGCCAAACCGGAGTTTTTTTAAAAAGTGTTTGGATAGCTTATTGTGGTGTCAAAACGTAATAAGCTAATAAATTGTTATTTAAGGGTGTTTGAGATTGCTTATACATATAAAATAACCAAAAAAGTCGTAAGCATTTTTCAAATAAATTAATAAGTTAGAACCAAATAACTTATCAAAATCTGCTTTTCAGCGCCGCTATAAACCCTTTTCATTTTTCTCTATCCAAACACTATAAAATACTTATCACAAAAACACTTCAAGTAAGCAATTCCAAAAAACCCCCCGATTCATGGTTTAGAAAAGGGTCCTATTATTTACACCCTACCTTGGGTGTAAAATGCCTTGAAGTTTGTAAAATTTTGACTATTTACTTCTATTTATTGTTTCTTATCATTATTGTAATTATGTTGGTTTGTTGGAAATTGAAATACTTATTAAAACAAAAAAAATGTCAAATTAGTCAAATCATTCACTAATATATTATATATTTTATTTTTATTATTGATTTTATTATTATTTATATTATAGTTTTATTATTTATATTGTAGTTTGTAATTATTATATATTTATATTATATGTATTATATATATATTTTTTTAACGACAAGTTATATTTTTTTTGAACGACAACTTATATAAATATCAAAAGAAAATGATAATGTTTTTTAATAATACTTTATTTATAATTAAAAAGTCAATACAATTTTTTACTAAAAAGTAACTTCTAAGAAAATAGAGTAAAGTACATTTTTAGTTTTTGTGGTTTGTTGAAAGTTTCTATTTTCATTCTTATAATTTTGAAATTACGATTTTCAACTGAAATTTTGAAACAACAAGGATGGTATCTGCAATTTTTAACAAACCAGAGGGATAAAAAAACGTAATTTACTCAGGAAAATATAAAATAAAAGAAATTAAATAATAAAAAGAGTAAATTGCAAATATGGTTCCTGTTGTTTGTTGTTTTTCTCACCTTTGGTCCCTACAAAATTTTTATTGCAAAGAAAAACGATGTGGTATGCAAAAGTGCTCGATTTTGATCCCTGAGGACTAACACCGTTAGGTTGCCTCCGTTAAACCCCCCATGTGACTTGCACATGAGGGCATTGTATAGTCCTTTTTGCACCCTACGAGAAGTGGATTGATATGCCTGAAACAAGTGTGTTGGTTGCTTCAAGGTATAATGTGATACTACATTTTTTAACAACTGCAGGTAGCATGCCATTCTTAATTACCACTTCGATCTAGTCCGCCACCATGGTTTGAACATGTCGCTATTGCAATCGGGCACGTTAATGGTAATCACTATGTTAAAATATCACTGGCTGAAGGGTACCCGATGCCTCGTATCATGCAATAATGGCCCCGTTTCAAATATGATTGCGCAACCGGATGGGCTACTCATTACATGAGTCGAATAAATATGTACGAGCAACTGTTATCTAGTAATCGTACTCCGGATTTTATTTCACTTGATTGAGTTGTAATATTTTTAGTTTTTTAGTAATTTTTTGTTACTTTATCAATTATGTTATTTTGATATTAAATTATTTTATCTTTGTAGGTTTAAAAATAATATATAATTAAATAATTATTGTTAAAAATAAAATACTCATAAAATAAAACATAATTACATTAAACTAAAATATAACTAAAACTAAAATAATGAATAAATAATTCATAACTATATTAAAACTAAAAAATAAATAAGGAATGATTATAATTATTTTAAAATTAAAAATAAACAAGTAATTATTATGTAATGATTATAATTATATTAATAAAAAAATAAGTAATAATTATATTAATAATTATAGTGGGTAAGGGTCTGTTTGCCAAATCTTCCATTAAGTCCTGTATGGATAAATGTGTCTGTCTGGATAAATTGATGTTGTTGTTTACTTTTTTATTTGAATGAACAGTCTGAATAACAGAAATGACCAATTTACCCCTGAATATGAATTTTAAGCTGTTTTATAAATTGCTGTTTATTTTTTTATAAATTGTAAGTTGTTTCATAAATTCATTGATATAATCCAAAAATCAAAACATAAATTCATAAAGTACTTAAAATTTCAAGTTCAAACACAAACTAGAAAAGTTCAAACACAAAGTACCCAAAGTTCAAAGACAAAGTAGCAAAGTTCAAACACAAATGCTTAAAATTTAAACATTATTAACCAAACTATTTGCAATTTCATCACGCAAAGAAGCCATATATTGAGTGCTATTGGCACCCCATTGGGATATATCGAATTCCTCTTCTCCACTTCCTTTGACTTCTTCTTCGTTCAACAATGCGGTGTCCTCGTTGCACTCCGTAAACAATTGGTCTTGAATATTATATTTTCGAATAAAATTATGTATTGCAAAGCAAGCAATTACCACATTTCTTTGTGTTGTGAATGGAAAAGGAGCCATCTGCTTTAGGATTGGGAACCTCGCTTTCAAGACACCGTAAGCACATTCAATAACATTTCTAAGCTGGGCATGTGCATGATTAAACTTTTCTTCTTTAGTCAAAGCACGTCGACGTCGAAAATCCGCCAACCAATATCTTGTGTTACGATATGGAGCCAAAAATCCCCGAGCATTGGCATATGCAGCGTCACAAAGATAGTATTTATCTGAAAAATCACCCACATCAAATATATAATATACAAAAAAAGGAATATATCGATTGAGAAAGTTGTATACCTTGTGGCGGAAAAGGAAAACCAGATCTTGGGTTAAAAGCAACTTCCCTAAGTATTCTAGAATCATGCGCTATACCTTCCCATCCAGCCCAAACAAAGGTGAATATCATGTTGAAATCACAGATTCCTAAAACGTTTTGATAACATCGATCGCCTCCTCTTCCCCTGTAAGCAGTTTGATGACTGATTGGCACAATTGCATGTATAAGGGTACCATCCAGTGCACCTATTGCACCCTTCAATAATAGAAAATTATTAAATATATATATATATATATATATAAATATATAAAATGTTTTAAAATGTCAAGAATAAATCTTACCGGAAATTTTTCTCTCAAGCGTCTTTGATTACTCGACATATTTGAAGTTGTATCAGAAGTTGTCGGCACCACCATTTCTTTTGCGAATTCCATCATTCCTAGTAAAACTTCATGGAAACAAATATGAATGGTTCTTGTAGAGCGTTGAAATCTACGTTTAATCACTCTATAACGTTCGTTATGACCAATCATCATCAAAAACATCGCCATCTTCTCTTCGACACTAACATGTCTAGTATCTCTCACCCAATTTTTTTGCCTAAAATGATTGCATAAAAGTATATATGCTTCACGTGAGAGGCGCATCAACTCTTGACATTGCGTACTAGGTCCGGTTAATAACTCTTGGGTGTAAGCATATCCACTCAATGCACGAAAGGTCCGGAGCATCATTTGATGACATTGCGTACTAGGTCCGGTCAATCCACTCTTGGGCGCATCAACTCTTGACATTGCGTACTAGGTCCGGAGCACGGGATGTACAAGGTGTTGATGACACGGGAGCTTGATCATTTGATGACGGACCATTGCCTTCAACACCGGTGGTCTCTTCATCAACGACCACGAAAGGCTCAAAGGTTGGCAAAGGGTCCTGTGATGACGGACCATGGCCTCCAAGACCCGTAGACGTACCACCCTCAAACAGCCGTGCACACAAGTCAGGATATGGAAGACTTGTAGTCCTCAAAGATTCAACATACCTATTGGTCTGTGTTAAAAAGAACATCTATAAATATACAAATAAAGTAAACAAGAATTAAAAAAAACAATATCTAAAGTTAGAAAGTGACCTCTATCTCTAACTCCCATCCTTCTGGCGTCAAGTTAAAAGTGTTAGTGATAGGATCGTAGACATTCCCAGTTTTGTTTTTTAACTTCAACCAAGCAGTATATTTTCCTTTCAGATAATCAAAATGGTTGCGCATTTGCTTTCGATCGACCACAAAATTGTGTGTGGTTTTTAAAGTCTCGGCAACTTTCTTCCAAGAAAGTGCCTTCAAACTAGTACCCTCGTTTCCATTTAACCCCACCTCTAAAATACAAGCCTCTAAGAAAGTTTTCACGACATTGAGATCTTTCCAACTTATCCTAATTCTCTTTTGTTGTTGTGATTCACCGGTTTGTTCCATACCTAATTGATTTGCAAACAAACCCATCAAAGAAAGAAAATTAAGATTGAATCTATAATCAATCTAAAAACATTAATCTAACAACATTAACAAATGATAAGAAAAACAATTTACAGAAATGATAAGATTATGAAAAACATACCTATAATTTATAGAAATGAACAAATAATCTAACAACAATTTACAGAAATAATAAGTTTATGAAAAACATTAATCTAACAAACATTAACAAATGATAAGATTATGAAAAACATACCTATAATCAATCTAACAACATTAACTGAGAACAACAATTTACAGAAATGAAAAACATAATCTGATTTGAAGATTTGAAAAACATAAGATTATGAAAAACATTAATCTAACAAACATTAACAACAATTTACAGAAAAAGATGACCTGAACGTGGTCGATCTGCAGGAGGCGTGGTCGCCGGCTGGTGTGGTCGATCTGCAGGAGGCGTTGCTGGAGGCGTGGTCGCCGGCAGGTGTCATCGGCTGCAAGTGTGAGGATGGAGGCGTGAAAGTATCTGCGGCTGCAAGTGTGAATAATGGATGCGTGAAAGTGTTTGAAAGGGTTTAGGGTCTGATCGTTCCTTTTTTTTAAAGGGTAAAAATGTCAAGAATTTGGCCTATTGGGGACAACTACAACTGTGCGATTAAGCCAAATATGGCTGCGCGATTAAGCCATTAAGCCCCAAGTAAACACTCCATGTGCCTACGCGAATAAGCCACCCACCCCATTAAGCCCAATAAGCCCCAAGTAAACACCCGCTGGGTATGGGGGTGGGTTGGGATAGGGTTACCTTTAGAAAAATGTAGTGAACCGCCCCTATGATTATGAAGCTCTTCTCATCCCCTCTGTTACATCTCCGGCGACCCTTCTCCTCACTCTTCTCCGCTTATTTCTCTACAGAAATTAACCCACCACCCTTTCCATCTCCGTCTCTGTCGCCCCGTTTTCTGTACTTGCAATCTGTACTCGATCAAATCAAACTTCTGTCCAGGAACCCCAACAATTATTATTCTCTAACCACTCTAGATTCATTACTAGCCAAAAACACTCATTTGTTGGATTCTGCAACATCTCTCGTTTTAATCGATTATCTATCCCAGATAAAGAAGCTTGGCAGGAGCAAAACAATAATTTCACATTTGAAATCAAGAGGATGTGTAAGTGATTCCTTTTTATACAGTTTACTGTTTGATTTTTTAGTTAAAGATGGTACTATTAATGATGTTCAGAATGTATGGGCAGAAATTTGTGGCTCAGTGTAAAACTTTAATTTCTCAAATTATGTGATTTTAGTGTGTAAATTTGGCGGGGTTGATGAAATTAAGGATGTTTATGTGAGAATCTTAATGGGGGCTGCGAGTGTTTTGGAGAGACAAAGTTATGTTGCTTTATCTGGGGCTTTGTGTAGTGTGAATGAGGGATTATTAGCTAACAATATTGTGAAAGAAATGTATGAAAAGGAGTTGATGGTTGGACATACTTTTTGATGTTCCAATGTTTTTGTAGAAATGGGGATTTTGATGAAGCTGATTTGGCATTGAGGAAACTTGTTAAAAGTGGATTCATCATCGATATTTGTATATATGGAAGCTTTCTCCACGGTCTATGTAAATCGGGCAAACTTCACGAAACCTATAATAAGTTGTTCCAAAAGTTAATAAAAAGGGGTCCTGCGAGAGTATCTAACGAGAGAGGTGTGGTGTTGAAGGAGGGGAGAAGAGCAATCTTTCAATTGAATACGAATCTTATTTTCGTGCTCTGTGTAATGCCGATGAAGCAGAACTTTTGTTGAAGAAGATGATGAGGGGTAGAATCTTTCCCGAGATTTGTGTTTATGGTTCATTCGTAAAAGCCCTTATTCGATAAAGATGCTATAAAATGTTCAGAAGAAAAAAAGGGGTTGGTTCGAGTTGATGAGATAGGTAGACATGTAATTATCGGGCTATGGGAAAAGCTGACGATGCTTTGAGGGTGTTTGAAGAGATTGTTATGGTTAATGGTTTTGTCGGTGGTTCAAACGTTTGTAATTCCATTTTGGATAGTTATTGGAAAGAAAATAGGGTGGTCGAGGCGGAGCTCTTCTTTGAGAGATGGCGGTTGAACAAAGGTAAGTATGGGAGACCTAATGTAACGAGTTACACGATCATGTTAAATGGATATTTAGCCATAACGATGTTTCGAAAGCACTTGTGGTGTTTGATGAGATGTTGAAGAGTAAAATGGTGGTGAATGGGGCGTTGTATGACAGACTTATAAGAGGATTATGTGATTCTGGACGGGTAAATGAAGCGTTTAGATACTTGAACGACATGATTGAGAATGGGCATCTTCTTTTCTACAAGAGATGGCGAGCACTCTTCCAATCAATCATGAGCATGGATGAGCATCATGGTTTGATAAGTTTTGAGTCTGTGAAGACTTTGTGAAATGGAAATTTGGTTTTCGCCTTAATTTGAAGTTGCACAGTTTGAGTTCGCAAATTCAGGTAACAAATACCCTTTTTGTAGTTTTCTTCTTCATGATAAACAAAGATGCATTCCTTATATGTTTATACTTGTTACTTTGATCAGAGCTTGAATCTATAAAGATATAAGGAAATGAGATTTGTTTTTTCTGCTTGGGACATTTACTAAGGGGCCGATTAACCAAACCCTTACCCAGCGGCTTACCGGTAAGATTCAACACTATTATTTACCTTACTAGGCAAGATTTTAGTCCATTAAAATAACATCGTATGCAACAATTTACCTGGTAAGTGCTAAACGGGTAAGAATAGTCACCCTGACTTACCGCGTAAGAATCTCGGTCCTTGCCAACCCTCTTACCGGGTAAGATTTTGGTCCTTGTTATGTTCATCTGGTTAGGTAACGTGACTTGGTAAGCACTTACCTGCGCCACTGGGTAAGCGTTTAACGGCCCCTAAGACAAACTAAGCGCTGAACCGGTAAGAGTTACTGCCCTCGCTTACCTTAATGGATAAGATTTTCAACATCAAACGACATAGTAAGGTTCTGGTAAACAACATCATCTGTGGCCGGTAAGTGTCTCTTACCCGGTAGGCGCTAACCGGGATAAGAGTTACCACCCTCACCGGGTAAGATTCTCGGTTAGGAAAATGACACCGTAAGATTGTTGATAAAGACCATCATCTCATCTCTGACTGGATAAGCGTCCTTCTACTCGGCAAGAGGCAATCAATGTTTAGTCACCCGGTAAAAGGCAGAAGCTTTTACTAGACAACCCCTTAGTTTGGGATCATGCATAGCTCAAATTTGCATATTAATGTCATCTTAATGGTTTTCTGTTTCATGATTGATAGAATCGTTTACTCAAAGATTACAATTTATATTTATAATACAAAATGATTTGAATGATGGAACCCAATCAAGTCGAACCGAAGATTGTTGGTATGGCCCATTTATTAGGCTCTCACGGTTTGATTCAGAAAATCAGAAATGGTATCGGCGGTTTGGTTCCTTATTGAACTAAAATTCTTAAGGGTCGTTTACCCAAATACTTACCCGGTAAGCACTTACCGGTTAAATTCAATGCTATCGCTTACCTAATCGGGTAAGATTTTAGTCCATTCAAACGGTATTGTAGCCAAAAATTTACCCGGTAAGCGCTAAACGGGTAAGAGCCGTCGAACTCCCTTACCAGATAAGACTCTCGACCATTGCTTCTGCTCTTACCGGGTAAGATTATTGGTCATTGTTGTATTCATAGGTTATGGTAATATAACTTGGTAAGCCTGGTAAGTGCTTACCCGGGTAAGCACTTACCCGGGTAAGCGTGCGTTTGGTAAACGGCCCTTACACTCCATTTTCTCATAAACCTTGTAGTGTTTTGATCACACACATAATTTTATGACATTATTTGATTGTTAGCCTCATATCAATTAGGGTGTGTTTGGTGTGCAAACTGGATGGGACGGGATGAGACAGGACAAAAAAATTATGTGTTATATTTGGCATGACATGGGACTGTAACAAGGTGGGACTAAAATCCTGGATTTTGTGTTCCGGTTGGGTTATAATGATGCTCATGGGACAAAGTCAGACACTTTTTGTTCCACCAAAAAAGGTGGAACCACATGGGACTAAAATAAAAATGACTTAATCCACACAATACAAAATCTGAAACATAAAACTCTCTCAATCTAAAACCTTAAATTATCCCAAATTCTCAAATCTAAAAACTACAACTTCCCCAAATCAAACTCCTCCAAATCCTCTCCAAATTGCTTGCAGAGGAGGAAGAGGAAAACGGTTTTGGTATGAAGGGTTGAAAGGGGTGGGAGTTTAGTGGGGGTGTTTTTAATTCAATGTATTGTTTAGTTTTTTTTTTTTTTTTAATATTTTGCAAGCATGTTTTAAATAATTATATCTATACTATATTATAAAGCACAGATAAAAAACTCTTAAATACAAATTATTAAGCACAAGGTACCATTATTTTATGCAAGATTTTAAAAATCTCTTAGTTTACAAGTATCAAAGCACAAGATACATATTACTACTGCAGACTTCTAACACCCACTAATTTGGTATGTACAAGATCTTCCTTTTATGCAGACCTTTCCATGCATCACTATTAATTAATATATTATATTACTATACATTTTTTTAATTATATTATTAAATATGTAATTGGTTATTTTTTCTAGATGTCATAAAAATATATAAGATAATCATAGAATTCTAACAAAATATTTTTTTATATAAAAAACATTATATTATTAAGTCTAAATTAAACAAATTTATAAAAAAAAACATTATCACTTTTTCAAAACCATCCAAAATCGTACTGTAAATCGACAAAAAAACAAAAAATAAAATGAAACATTAAAATCGTGATATATCTTGCTGCATTGCACGGGTACGCTTCTAGTATTATATAAAATTACATAAATGTGATTTATATAATTTATTTTAACTTTGATGTAGAAAATTATTTAATTATTTAATTGATTTACGTTACTTATAGTTATTATGTAATGAAAGATATTAATCTACATTCTAGGCCAATCTGGTCATTTTAACAGTTTTGTCCTGTCTCATTTTAGTCGTACCAAATGCAGAACAGACAATTAGTTCTGTTCCGTACAGTCCTGTCCCATCCGGTCTGTGTATTAAACGCTATCTTATGGGAATCTTGTGGATCACCATTAATGGCAAGAACAAGTTGTAATAATGACAACAAACAAGCAAGTAATTCTTCACTTTGTTGTTTTCATGGGGACAAAGGGGGCATATGATTTCTAAGGTGGAGGGATTAAGACTTAAAAAGACGATACAAGATTGTTAAAACAAACAAGTAAATCCTCCTTCATCAAATTCGTGTATTGTTACACGTAAGATTGGTTTTTTCCATCATGAGTTTATCTTGAAAAGAAAAACTCAACTTTTTATTGATCACTGATAGAGAAAATGGCTCTTATATACAACAATTACAGAAGAAGCTATAAAAAGAAAGAGATTCTAGTTTCCCTTAACACGGGTTCCTAAATATTTGGCACTGTTCTAAAAAACATACCGCATAGCCACCATGGCATCAAGGCTTGTGTGTCACGTTACGTTAAGCCCATGGCACGCCATGGCCTAAAGTGCAGTTATCGTAATGAGATGTTTGATTTTTTTTTACGTTTTTAATATATAACCTAAGTGCTAAGTTAACTTGCGTATTACTATTGACTCATTAACACTACAAAACATACGTTTTTATATACAATATCATATATGAATTAGAAATTTGACGCCATAAGACACGCCTTGAAAATGTCATGGCTTTAAACCGGTTTTCGGCCTACATTAATGTCAAAAGTGAAATGAAAAATCTTAAGTTTTTAACAAAAGAAATAATTAAACTATAATCTGACTTGGTAATCCACGAAATCAGGTCTATTATATAATTGACACCACATCATCGAATGTTACAAGATAAGTATAGGTTACAGTTTAAATGAATATAACATCGGAAAGATTGAAGGTTTGTATATTTGATTTAGGGAAAAAGAAATCTTTAAATCATTGCATTTTTTCCTTTGACTTTTTCTATGAAGTATGTGAACCTCTCTCTATGCATTTTTTATATTGAATATCATAGATATTTAATAAATATATATAATATTCATTACAAAATGCAATGATTTAGTTCGTGATTGACTCATTCCTTTATTGAATAATGAATAAATTTAATGAAGATATGTTTTTATCATGACTGCAGGAAGGAAAATATGTTTGTCTTTTATTTAATTGATTTTTTTGTTGGTTTTCATTTGTTCTTTAATGGCATACATATTCTTTTTGTGAGGTTCATCAGAGTCAAACATGGCTGCTTGGTTCATTTGTTACATGTTTGCTTGTAAAAACCATCTCCCAAGGGGATGAACACCTTCAAGCTTACTTCCTTACGACTGGAAACTGAGCAGAGTCCTGGTGCACCTTGTGACAAGATGGTTACGGGTTCGAGCCGTTAGTAGTCCTGGTGGGTCAACTTTTATATACAATCTTTCTTCCCTTTTCCAGATAACTGACTGACTGAACCCTTCTTCTGTAAGCTTCCAAGTCCACCATGGAGAAAAGAATGAACCATTGAAGGAGCTTTGCAACAAACAATCATTGAAGTTATCTTCCTAACCATGGGTTTGAGCCGTTGAGGGGTCTTGGGGGTCAAGTTTTTTCTAGCCATGGAGAAAAGCAATGAAAAATGTCTTCACATAGTGATGTTCCCATGGCTAGCCATGGGCCATCTCATACCTTTCTTGCACTTGTCCAAAATCTTAGCTGAAAAAGGCCATAAAATCTCGTATATTTCTACCCCGAGAAATCTATCTAGACTTCCCAAAATACCTCCAAAACTATCCCATATCATCAGCCTAATTTCACTTCCCTTTCCCAAAGTGGAAAGTCTGCCAGAACTTGCAGAGTCTTCCATGGATATACCTCACCAAAAAGCCCAGTTTCTAAAAATAGCATTTGATCTGCTTGAATCACCTCTGCTCACTTTTCTTGAAACCACAACTCCAAGGGTTGACTGGATTATCTTTGACTATGCTTCTCATTGGGTACCCTCAGTTGCATCGAAGTTTGGTGTCTCCACTGCTTACTTTAGCCTCTTCACTGCTGCAACACAGGCTTTTCTTGGACCTCCATCATTGTTGGATGGCAAGATTACACGATCAACAGCTGAGGATTTTTGCCGCGTGCCAGAATGGGTCCCGTTTGAGTCGGATATCGTTTATCGTCTCCATGAGGTGATCAAGTACACAGAGGGTGCAATCGGCAACGAATCAGGTGTATCGGATACGGTAAGGTTTCTAGCCTCCGTGGATGGTTGTGATTTGGTTTTGTTTAGAACAAGTTTTGAGTTTGAACCTGAGTGGTTCAATCTTGTTTGTGAACTTTATCGAAAACCTGTTATACCGATTGGGTTTTTGCCCCCCAAAAATGATGATTTTGATGATTATGAAAATTGGGATTCCGTAAAGAAGTGGTTAGATGAACAAGAAGTTGGGTCGGTTGTTTTCGTCGCACTTGGAAGCGAGGCGACTCTGAGTCAACTCGAAGTTGGTGAGTTGGCTCTAGGGTTAGAGCACTCGGGTTTGCCTTTCTTTTGGGTATTGAGAAAGCCGATCACCGAGTCGACTCAGATACTTCCTGACGGGTTTCAAGAGAGGGTAAAGGGTCGTGGGGTCGTTTACTTCGGGTGGGCCCCACAAGTTAGGATACTAAGTCACTCGTCTATAGGTGGCTTCTTGACTCATTGTGGTTGGAACTCGGCCATTGAAGGACTTGCATTTGGGCGCGTATTGATCTTCTTTCCTGTTATGAACGACCAAGGGTTGAACGTGAGGTTGCTGAGTGGAAAGAAACTGGGAGTCGAGATTTCGAGAAGTTACAAAGACGGTTCGTTTACGAGCGACTCGGTGACCGAGTCGGTCAAAGTTGCCATGATGAGCGAAGAAGGAGAGGCAATAAGGGCAAATGCTAGAGAAATGAAAAGATTGTTTGGAGATGAGATTAAGAATGATCATTATATTGATGTTTGTATACAACAGTTGGTGGAAATGAGGAAACCCTAATGGTTGTATTGATATGTTTTGTATACTTGAATAAGTCACTTCACCAACTAATAAATCAAATTGAACTGATTCACTATATTCCAGTTAAATGTAGGGTCGGTCTAAAAGATGAGATATACATTTATTTTATACCCGGCATTTGTTCAGTTTAACTGATAAATAATTATTTATGTTCTTTTAACCTTTCTTGTTTTTGGTTTTTCCAAAGCAAATCGCATAAAAAAGGAAGGAAATTTTATTCGAGTCCTATATATCTATCTATACTATCTTAATATGCATTTAAGCCAAATGTCTTAAAGACAACCATTAAAGCACAAATTACCATCATTTTATGCATAAAACTTACTTCTTTCGCTCCATACTCTCAGCCCATACCCTGAATACCATTATACAACACGCTTCTTCTTCTTCTTCTCTTTCACGTCTTAGAGGCTCACACCATACTCAGGGGGTGTTTGGGATTGCTTATTTAAAACAACTTATGCTTATTAAAATTAAGCGCTTATCAACTTATGCGGTGTGAAATCAGAGTTTTTAAAAAAATATTTGGATTAGCTTTTGTGGTACCAAAACGTAATAAACTAATAAGTTGTTATTCAAAGGTGTTTGGGATTGCTTATACATATAAATTAACCAAAAAAGTGATAAACACTTTTCAAATAAGTTGATAAGTTAAAACCAAATGACTTATCAAAAAGTGCTTTTCAACGTTTCAATTTTTCTTCGTCCTAACGCTCACAGGTGTCAAATCGCAATAAATAAGCAATCCCAAACACCCCTGAGAGTATGAACCACTCTGAAATGGAAGATTTCTTCTACCTGCTACTCGATGGCTCCCAAGATTTCACGCATATAAACCACACAACCTGTTACTTGAGACCTGTAAAATCTCCTCTCTTTCGCTCTCTCTCAAACACAATCGTATCCCAAGCTTTGTCTATTTGATTTTGATTTGAAGAATTCTCCTCTCCGATTTAGATTTAAGGTATTGTATGAAAAAAACGTTTAATCCATTTAATATAAATCAATCTGATGTGTTTGATTTTGATTTTTTTTGTAGTTAAACACCTCACATCTGATTTGGTTCATCTGTTGATTTGGGTTCACGATTTAGGTATGTTTAGTTTCGAGCTTCTATCATTTGATAATGATCGAACATGTTCCTACAGCGTTACTATTTGTTTAAATTTAAGGAGGATGTGTAAGTTCCTCGTATTTTTGGATGATGATGCAGTTGCTAGGTTTAAGATTTGAATTATGCTACAAATTTTGCAATCTTTGCTTCCACTCTGTTTACATCCGTACATACAATATTTTAAAATAAAATCCATCGGTTCTTGATGTTTTGTGTGTCTTATGATTGGTCAGAGTTTGATTTCTTTTTTGGTTTTTGTGGCATAATTGCACCAATCTTGGTCCATCTGGATACAGGGGATCATGGTGTTGCAGCCTTGATATTAAAAATAAATGGGTTGAATCCTTTGTTGCCCTTCCCCAAATACATACAAGTGACTACCTAAATTTGAAACTAAGAGTGGTGAACTGCTGCTAAAAAATGGATGTCTTATGTTTTGTTATTTTTTGTTTTTCTTAATTGGACTTTGTTCTCAAATGCTTTATGATTATAGTGACTTTCTGTTTCTCTACTTTTTATTCTATATCTATTGTCACCTTAGGACGGGACGGGATGAGACTGGACAAACAGAACTATTAATCTGTCCTGCATTTGGTACGACTAAAACAGGACTGAACTAAAATTGTTTTCTCAAAAGCTCTATTGAGGAGTAATCTAATACAATTTCACATCTCATATAATAAGTCTACCGTTGTATTCTGTCTACAAATAAGAATCCATCCCTCTTCAAATTTGCAATATATCTTATTAATTAATGTTCTATTGTTTCCTTTTCATCACACGATGTATTTATTTTAGTGGTAGAGTGACCAAAGTTCTATGAGCAGGGTATTTCATTTAGATTTACATTAACATGGTCAATCATTAAACTCATGACCTGCTGTGGAGATGCCTTCTTACCCTTTCCACCGTAACTTTCATTCTTACTGAACCCAACCCTTGCTAATAAACCATATTAACATTTAATTTAATTTATTACTTGACTTGCAAATAAACCACACAAACTTATGAAATAAAATCGAGTGAGACGAAAAAACATGATTGAGAGTTAAAGTTATTAATTCAGAATTGTGTACCCGAGACCAAATCATCCAGGGAACCAAAATTGAATTCAAACAGCCCCAGCCCCAAATGGGAGTAAAAAAACAGCATCTGACATAAAACCAACAGGAAGCCTTGACATTTCTTGGAACAAATACCAAAACCACCTACTTTACAACCTTATAATTCTATTTGAGCAGCAGATGGGAAGAATCAGATAGCCACACACAGTAGACCAAATCTGGTACCAATTTTTTATCAGGGAAAGCATCATAGTAACCAAAACTGAAATTGCAATTTGGCCTACGGCCATTACAATACTAAAACAAACAGGTCTATAAGCCACAAATTTCTGATTTCAACTAAAACTAATTAAACAGTGGTTGAAATTGACCATCCTGAACAACAGGGAACCCATAGAAAAATTAAACAACAACCAAGTCCTGTATACTTTCTTGACTTATAAAATAAAGAGACTGATCCAACCAAAGCTGGACCAAGACTTGAATTCAGCAGACAAAGTTAGTCTTTTGCACATCAGTGCCAAAAGAACTTCTATAAACATACAAACAAGAACAACCTTAATTAAGAAGAATCTGTTAGATAAGATATCCCAAAAGCAGAATGAAAAACTCTGCATATTACCCAAAAAAACATTTTTTTCAAACCGGTTATCCAACTTCTACTTATGTCTGCAAACACTTGAAGGAAACCAAGGAGAAGATTAGCTAAATTGCAATTGCAGGTTTATTTGTATAACGGTGCAGTTTTAATACTTCAAAAGGCTATAATGAGTTATTAAACATTACCTTTTCTAACCGCCTGACCAAGCTTTGAGAGATTTGGATACAAGATTTGAGCATCCAAAATGATCAGTACATATCAACATTCAAAAACTTAGAGCATGGCTAGACGTTAATTAAAACGTAGCCTGCAACTTAGGAAGAATCAACTCTACCGGGTAAGCAGGGTGTAAAAGCTTACCGTAAATAGGAAACGAAAAGTCCTTCTATACGTATCTCAGTTGGCAAAGGAGTGGAGCGACTTTGCTTAAGTTCGAATCATGCGGGAGAAGAACTCGAACCCCTGCACTAGCCTAATCAAGAGGAAAATACATTGAAATACACAAGATTCTATTCCAAATGATATGATGATCAAATGTGTGTTAACTTTGAAGACAAGTTTGAGTTCACCAGTAATTAGAGTCTAGAGATTCAAGTGGTTAAAATCGTAAAGTAAAACCAACAAATCGGAAGAAAAATCACGAGATTAACGCAACATAAGGATACAAGAGCACATATATAGAAATATAAAGGTTTCTTAACATGTGATTGAGTTGGGGGTTTCAATTCCGTTATGAAGTGCTCAGGTTTGAGGTTTGTTTTTTGTTGTTTTTCTTACTACTACGTATAGAAATGTTATTAGATTGGTTATTTTTTCTTTTCTTTGTTACAAATGTTAGTGAGATTTGTTGTTTATTTTTTCTTCTTTACAGTAAAATTGTCATTGCGATCTGTTTTTTTCTTTTTTGCTTTGCTACCATAAAAATGTTGTTAAAGCTATCGTTTCTTCTTTGATTTGCTAACATAAAAATGTTGTAAACAACATTGCTGTAAACATTTGTTTTTTTTTCTGCTGTTGTTATAGGAGGATCTCGATAACTTTTTCAGTTTGTTGGTGCAATCCGCTCTTATCCATTAACTTCTCTTCATAAATTTCAGTACCTGCACTTCCGGTTTCTATTATTTCAGAACTTCCCTTGATGCTCCTAAGACTTTATTTATATACATCAATGAAGTAACCTACAACTCAAAGCTTAATTATTGTCTACATAGTGAAGTAATCCATACCTTGAAGTTTTGTTATTGTCGTTTGTTGAGAAAATGGTACCTAACCAGAAATTATATTTTTGTGAATTCGTATTATATGACAGGATTACAGTTTTCTATATAACATGACTAAGGATCTTTGCTCTTTCCTTGACTCGATCAAAAGTATAAACAGTTTGCAATAAGTGATTTTGTCTTATAGCCAGTTGATTACGAGCCCTCACTTCAAAGGATGCACGGAGGAAGAAGCCCATCATCCATGGATCAAAAATCCTTTGAGAATGGAGGTTGGCGATGTCAACAACAAGCATTTTGTATTATCTCTGAAGGTAAGGAATTATGAGAGCAATGGTAAGCTAGAGAAAATGGGTCAAAGCAGTAATTAGTCTGTCATTTCTTGATCATTACAGGTCGAAAATGTTGGAGTATTTTGTAATTTTTTGATCCTGGCTTTTGGTCTGTAATTTCTTGATCATTACACGTTATGTTTACTCACAATCCTCTATTTTTTCGGAGTTTGCTTCTTTGATAGTATATCACACATAATCGACCATTGGGCATTCATATCAAACTATAGATGTAAGTACCTTTCTTTCATATTATATCCATATATTTCCCTCAATCCATATATAATTCATTTATCATTTTGAGAAACTTTATAATGCTTAACAGAGCACATAATGAATCGAAAGGAACACTAAATCGTTAAGATCAAAATAAGGTAAAACCATATTTGTTAGTGTGGTTATAAGTCTCCTATCTATCCAATAAGAATTGCAAAACGAAGATACCAAAGTATATGTTTTCGGGTTAATGTTTGTTTATAAAGTTGGTTAGCTTTGGGATCTAATTTGGTTTCTATGGTGCTTGTACAGGGTGACTTCAAAATCTTATAGCAGTCAATGGGGTTCCACTAATGGTCTTAGTGTGGACAACAATATTTTATGCATCTTCCTCATAAGGTTTAAATGAAATTCGTCTATGTTCTTCCTTGGGAGGCTGGATCTTTATTATTATTGTTTATGTTGTTGGTATATGAGTTGTGCCGGAAATAATTGAAGCGTCATCCATCAATCATCCATCCATCCCATAAATTGTAAAGCTAAGGTATTTCTTCAAATTTATTATTTAACTTTGTTGTTTGTTTGAATGCCAGTAATTTTGAACTTGGTCAAAACTTGTATATATATATACACAATCTTATAATGCATTTGGGTTGAAACTCTCAAGTACCATCCACAATGCATTATGTACCATCTCTTTATGCATAAAGCTTGAAAATCTCTTAATTACAACTTATAAAAGACAATGTACAAGTCTTAAATGCATACCTCATTTTTAATGTTGACTTTATTTTCTTGTTTGAGGGATTTAGGGACTGTTTACTAAACACTTACCCGGTAAGTGCTTACCGGGTCATTTACCTTATCGGATAAACATGGCACGGGCCGAGAATCTTACCCGGTAAGAGCGCTGGTAAGGATAGAAAGTTTACACGGTAAGTAAGAGTAACAAGTCTTACCCGGTAAGCACTTACCGGGTAAATTGTTGCATACGATACCATTTTGATGGACTATAAGTTTACTCGATGAAGTAAGTTATAGTGTCGAATCTTCCCACTAAGCGCTTATCGGGTAAGCGTTTGAGTAAACAACCCTTTACTTGGATTTGGGGTTGTGGAAATGGTAATGATAAAAAAGAGAGAGATGAGAGGTAGATGATTAGTCACTGAAAGTTTATCACATAGCTTTTCTTATTGTGTAGTTTTATTTTTAATCAATAATTTATTTTTGTTGTATCCTTAGCTATATGAATAGTTTTTGACATATGTTTGTTATGCGTGATCTAATCTCTTTATTGTTATAGGGAGGTGTAGTAATATAATGTGAAGGGGAAATTGGATGAGAGTGATGTTGTACGGGGGTTATTACATTTGCTCATCTTTCATGTATTTTTTTATGTAGTGGTATACTTTTGTTTATCTTGATACAAAGGGTTTTGCAAGCATAAAAGATGCAGTTGGTATCTTAGCTTTTTCCCAATGTAACAATTAGAGGTGTTCAACTTATCATTGTTATATTGAATGTGCTCTAATTTTTCTTGGTTTTGCATTGGTGTAATAATATCTCTTAGTTCCTTCATTAATGATCTTATACACAATGCATGATATTTTTTATTTCTCTGTATGTGGTCTTGGATGCTCTTATACACCATGAGAAAGGGTGAATTAACCAAAAATTGTAGCTTGTACAGTCGTGGAATATTTGTCAATATCGAAAAAAATGAATTCAATAGTGTATAACGTTATAATTATTCTTATTCTTTGTGAATAGCTCTTGAGTTGGATTTGTTAAGTGAAATGACTATTTATGGCGGATTCGTGGTCTCCAGAACTATCGTTCTCTAATCATGCATTATTTAAATGTTTCTAATAATTGAAATACGTAAATTGAATGAGTATCTCCTATGTAAAAAAGTCAATTTCAAGAGCCCTTGATTCCCACCCCTAAGAATCACATGTGAAGAGGCCTTTCAGAGCTGACTTAGTGACTGAGGGTAGCGGAGGGATTCAAGCCCGCCTCCCATAGGATTCGAACTTGAAAATGTGTATTTGAGCAAAGTCGATCAACCCCTTTGCCAATCGAGCTATACGTTCAAGGGATTTTCATTATTCATCTACGATAAATACTTCAAACGTTGCTCCCCCGGTGCATTGCACGGGTACATTGCTAGTTTCTTAAATATACATTTAAATGTCCATAGTTTCAAGATATCTTTAGTTTGGAAATGTATGCTTTGTAGTTTGGTGTGTCATGGCCTCATGCGAGTGTTTTTGAAGGAGGAATTTTAGAGTTTGTTAGAGACGATTGTAATATTAAATTGTTATTGTAGTGTTTAATAAGTGGCACAACAGAGTCGGTATAGTATAATAATGGAGTCAAAACAAAAGCCATAAGGTTGTGAAAAAATTAATATCCATTGGTGTATTCTTGTTGTTGTTAAAATTATGGAGAAGATCGGTCAATTTAATGCGTATTTAAAAAAATATATAAATACAACAATTACTCATGCATACTAAGAGGAGGGTTGAAGGTAATCCGGGTACTATTGGGCCAATAACCATTTATATATATAAGATGATAATCAAATGAGAACTACAAAAAGGTTGAAACCATGAGAACCGATCTAAACCTTAATTTGGTTTTGATCCTATGGTTTTAATTTATAGCTGTTTTTAATTAAAAATGACATTTTCGTCATTTTGGTAACAAGATTCACCAGATGAAACATTAGAATTCATTGATCAAATGGAACATACGCAATTCACCAGATGAAACATTAAGATTCACCATATGAAACACAATGATTTTCCAGATGAAACATACAGATTCACCATATGAAACACACAGATTCATCATATGAAATACAGACTCACCATGCTATTTCAACTCATGAAATAAAACACAATTTTACTGAACCTTCAATTGAAAACAAGTGAGAAATCTGAGTTACAATTGGTTTTACAACCAATTGTTTGATTTAATATAAATGGATATAGAAGAACAAAAAACATAAATCTTATTCTTTTGATACGTTTCTTTTTTGTCTTGCTATAACTATCATCACCAACATAACAATCCTTACCTTCTACTTCTTCTTCTTCTTGCTTGATCATCTGGGTTCTCGAGATTCGAGTCTCACCGGTGCTTGTAACCGTCCGTTTTCTTTGTACACAGTTCGAGTAGGCTTGATGGTCGTGATGACGGTGAATTAGAAAAGGCGATTCTTTTTCTTTAATCGGAGTCTCCGGCTGAAGATTCGTACTGCCCGACGATGTGGTAACTGATCGATTAAATTAAGGGAGGAAGAAGAAGATATTGTGTGGTCCATTAGATACATATTGAAGAAATTTGAAGATGAAAACATTTAACTGATTTAAAATCTTATTTGGCATCCACAATGTACTTTTAATATAAAATATCCATAGTATCCTTTCAATGTTCTTGTAAATTGACAAATCTACCCTTATTTTTTATTTTTATTACTAATATGCTTTTCTTTTAATGGCCCTTGATCTATTATAATCAATGGATTAGATTAGTCCTAAAGTCCTTAACCTTTTTTTGTCCTCACTAGATTTAACCGACACACACACATATATATATATATATAGAGAGAGAGAGAGAGAGAGATTCATTTGAGAAATGGTAAATGTATGAGAAATAGAAAAATAATTCTAGCATTTCATTCGGCCAAGATCGGATTTGACTGGTCAAAAGTTACGGCTATTCCAAAAATATGACAGATTCGTAATTTTTACAAATACACGAGGCGATTTCATATATGAACATGTATGATGTTCATATGTGAATCAGTGTAATTCTCATATGAACTCTTTTAACTGATTCATATATGAACCTTTGTGATTCATATATGAACCAATTAACTGATTCACATATGAACTAATTAACTTTAGGTTCATATGTGAATCAGTTGAACTAATTAACATATTCACATACGAACCTTTGTGATTCACATATGAACTAATTAACTGATTCATATATTAACGTATAGTTCATGTGTGAATCACACAGGTTCATATATGAACTCGTTCCGCGTATTTTACGAAACTATCCCTCTATCTTTTACAGACCATGAAAGGAATTATCCGGTGTTTCACGGTCAAAGCCGCAAATGTTGATAAGATGAAGGCTAGGATCATTTATTTATTTCTCATACATTTACCATTTCTCAAATGAACCTAAGGCTATATATATATATATATATATATATATATATATATATATATATATATATATATATATATATATATATATATATATAAACATACATAGGGTCGGTTTCATTTGTTAACCTGATTTTTGTACTAACTTTGTGAACCGAATCCTAACCATTGATATTGAGATAAATGGTTGAGATTAAAACCAATCAACATTAATTCTTATTTATTAGCCTTGTAATAGTTAATTATATTGAACATATATGATATATGATAGGGGCTTTTGAGGAAATTCACAATCCTTTTTCAAATTTAGTATCTTTCCCAAATAAGGGTCGCTTAATTAAAAGATAACTCATCGTCAAACAAATTGAAACCGACAAGTGAACCCGATTTCATCAACCGAAACCTCAATCATCAAAATCAACTATTGAACATATATGAACATTATGGACATATATACAATGACAGAACACATATGATCATTCAAAAATCTTATGATTTGTATAGCTACTACTTGTTCATATATACCCTATAGTGTTCATTTTGACATGTGTGAACGTATATGAACATATATATAGTTACTACTTGATAATGTGAATGTGTATTATAATGTAAACATATATCCGTTAGTGTTCATTTGAGAATGTGAACGTGTATGAACCTGTATTAGAATGTGAATGTGAATGTTCATGAACGAAATTAAAATACACATTAATTTTGTTAAATGAATATTTGTAACCTCCTCCTAATTAATTATTATTTTGTAACTCTCAATCAACCACTTTAGCAAGAAAAACATTTTATAAATTTTCATTTCTACCCTTAGACATTTAATGATGATGTTGAAATCAACCAAGGTTGAAAATGAATTTCTATTGGTCAATAGTAGTTCATAAAGTTAGTACCATTTGGGAGGTTAACAAAGTAACCTCCCTCTATGGTTCATAAAATTAACACAAAAAATATGATTAACAAATGAATCTGACCATATATATATATATATATAGGGGTGGGTTCAAATGAAAACTCATATTTCGGTGTGCATATGACGACAATTATGGACCGTTGATAAAAAAAAAGTTGAATAGATCAAAGGATAAAAAACGCGGTGGAAATTTTGTAAATAAATTGAAAACTCGGTCCATGGCTTAATGAATATTTAGCGCGTAGGGGAAATTTCGTAAAAAATCTTTGACGGTTCAAAAAACGAAATTAGATCATAATCATGGTGCATAGCCTGCAAATACGGCTTATTCAGAAACTCTCTCTCACTAAAGCCGCCATTTATCTATTAAAATTCTCTCACTAACTCTCTCATTAATTCTCTCTCTTAAACCGCCATTGTCGAAGATCATCAACGAAGATTTTTTGCTGAAAAATGAGCGATTCTACCAAAGAGCAAAGAGATCACATTCCGATAGCACAGGTTTTTGCAAGAGGTAACTTCTAAAACCTAAATATCTGTATATTTTGAATAGTTAGGGCTTGTAGTTGTATTCATTATTTACTGATTAACAATTACTAGATAAAGTTGAAAATATAAGCAATAAAATCTCATTCGAAAACTCTAAAACGGAAAAAATGAAGAAGAGACGTTATTCGAATAAATACTTGAAATAAAGAGTTATTATCTGAAAAAATGATTATTAGAAACGTTATTCGATAAACTTTACAAAAAACCAGAAATATTTTGTTAGATCCTGTAACAAACTAAATAAACGTATATATTCGGTAGGAATATCAGTTATTCAGTATGAATATCAGTTATTTTGTTAAATCTGTTTTATTCATAGTGCTTAAAACATATAAAGGTGTACATTCAGTTTGAATATGACTTCAAAAATTTTGAAATAGTCTTATATTCATAGTGCATAAAACATATGAAATGTGATTGACTATTGATTCTGAAAATTTGTCCTCAAGCTCTGGAGGTCTGATATTCATACTGAATATACGGCTTTATTCTGTTTGAATAAAGGTATACATTCGGTTTGAATATGACTTCAAAATTTTTGAAATAGTTTTATATTCATAGTGCATAAAACATATGAAATGTGATTGACTATTGATTCTGAAAATTTGTCCTCAAGCTCTGGAGGTCTGATATTCATACTGAATATACGGCTTTATTCGGTTTGAATAAAGGTATACATTCGGTTTGAATATGACTTCAAATTTTTTGAAATAGTTGTGATATTCATAGTGCATAAAACATATCAAATGTGATTATCTATTGATGCTGAAAATTTGTCCTCATGATCTGGAGGTCTGATATTCATTATGAATATATGGCTTTATTCAGTTTGAATAAAGGTATACATTCGGTTTGAATATGACTTCAAAAATTTTGAAATAGTTGTGATATTCATAGTGCATAAAACATATCGAATGTGATTATCTATTGATGCTGAAAATTTGTGCTCATGATCTGGAGGTCTGATATGCATACTGAATATATGGCTTTATTCAGTTTGAATAAAGGTATACATTCGGTTTGAATATGACTTCAAAATTTTTGAAATAGTTGTGATATTCATAGTTTATAAATCTTACGTTTATTAACTGTATAATTTTAAATTCAATAGCAAAAAAAAAGAATGAAGAGGAAAAATCTTCAACAAAAAAAAAGAAAGAAAGAAGAAAAAAACAGATAGAAGAGACCAAAAAAATGACAAATGAGAAAATCAAGAAGAGCAAAATTGAAAAGACCAAGAAGAAAAAAGGAGAAGAGTCTAGCAAGAAGAAAGAGGAAGAGAGATTAAAAAAGAAAAAAGATGAAGAAGAGAAGAAAAAAGAAGAAGAGGAAAGTTGAAGAAGAAGAAGAAGAAGAAGAAGAAGAAGAAGATAGAACATAGAACTCTCTCTATTAGAACAACACCAAAAAATCTCATGATGGTAATTGGGAAGATGAAGATGAGAATGCCCCAAATAAACCGTGTCAAGAAGTTGGGGTTTGAAAGTTTATTAGAAATGAAGATTGACTCTATCCCGACAAAATTGGCACATTACATTGTGGACAATTTTGATCCAGTAAACATAGTTATAAGAACAAGAAAAAAGCCAATTCAGGTGATAGAAGAGTCAATGAGTCACATTTTAGGACTAAAAAATGAAGGAGTAGATATTGATGAAGTTAAGACGGACAGTGAGTGAGATGAAATAATAAAGGTTTGGAGACAACAGTTTGGGAAACCTCTGGTTAGACCGAAGGATATTGTGGAGAAGATACAAGACTCAAACAGTACAGACTGGAATTTCAAGTTAAATTTTATAATTTTGGTTGTGAAATACAATGGCAGTATCAATGAAGATGGGGACTTACAATCTTGCAATTCTTTCACATCTTGGAAAATGTTTGGATTTAGCAAACATCAATTGGTGCAAATACATTATTAATCGTGCAACAGAAAGCAAGATTGGCAGGAACAGTGAATCAGATGCAAGCTTCTATACTGGTTCGATAACATTTTTGACGGTATTTAGTCAACTTTAATCTCTTTTTATTCAAGATTAATATGATAGTTAGGATTGTTTTGATATACATGCTAATCGATGGATTATTAATGTTTTAAAAATGAATGAATTTATTATTAAGTGTGAATAACTTAGATAGTTTGATATGAATGGAGTTTGATATACATTCAAAATTCAGTGTGAATAAAACTACATATTCAGTATGAATATATAGAATATGGAATGTTTTAGAATTCAGTATGAATAAAATTTAATATGCATTCAATATTCAGTGTGAATAAAACTACAAATTCAGTGTGAATATATACAATATGGAATGTTTTAGAATTCAGTATGAATAAATTTTAATATGCATTCAATATTCAGTATGAATAAAACTACATATTCAGTGTGAATATATAGAATATGGAATGTTTTAAAATTTAGTATTAATAAATTTTGATATGCATTCAATATTCAGTATGAATATAGTTTGATATTCACTCTGAATATCAATTTTTTTTAATTTATATATCTGAATTATAAAAAATGTAGCTTCTTTATCTTGACTCAACCACATGCAATGGACTGGAGCAAGAGAGGATAAGGCCTGCATTGAGAAGATGGAATACAGAAACAATGAAGAAGACAGAGAAAATGGAAATAATGAATGGAGGTTTTGGAAGAGGGGAAATGGCTAAGAAGTATGTTGAAAAAGGAGAGCCTTCAACAGAGGAGAAGACAGTTAAGGTAAACATATATTTACATTTGCATTATAGTACTTGCTTTGATAACTGAAATCTCTATAAAAAATAATAGGATTACTTGAAGATGCTTGGTGAAGGTCTAGAAGAGCTTTATGCAAACAAGGCAGAATTGGAATACAACTTGAAGCAAGCAATTAAGATGTATCCACAAGATAGTTCGTTGACAGAGTGGAAGTCAACCTATGAAAGTTCTTTTTTCATTAAAACCGAATCAATTGTTGAGCAGCATATTGAGATTGGAGAACAGATTGGTGGAGATGCAGAGAATAGAGAAGGAGATCAAAATGAAGACAATACAGGGAAAGAAGAATGTGAAGAAAAGGAGAAAGAAGAGAAGGAAGCTTGTGAGGAAAAAGAGCAAGCAGTTGAGGTAGAAAAGAATACATAGTTGATTAGAGTGGATGATGTTATGGAGGGAACATCAAAAAAGGTGAATGATGAGCAGATAGAGAAGGTTTTTGATTGGCCGCCCAACACACAGTACTGGAATGAGTTGGCAAAAACAGGAGAAATTGATAATGCATTTAAGAATGCAAATGAAGAAAGCTAAAATGCAGTTCAACAAAGATTGGAGATTGAAGCAACAGAAATCATAGAGGAGGCTGTTGCAGATATCGAGATGGGAGAACAAACTAATGAAAACAAAGTAGTGAATGATGAGGGGAATGTGGAGAACAAGGAAGAGAACAAGGAGAAAGAAGAGAACAAGGAAGAAACACAGGAAGAGGATACAAAAGAAGAGAAGAAAGAAGATGAGAGCAAGGATGAGGAAAAGAAGCAGGAGAGGGAAGAAGGAAATAAAGAAGAGAAAGAGACAGAGAAGAAGGAAGAAGATAAGAGAAAGGAAGAAAAAAAGAAGGGGGTGATGAATGAAGATGATGAAGCTGAACCACAAGTATCAGATACTCCACATTTTAGAATGGGAATATCACAGGTGGATACTCCACTGAAAAAAGAAAAAGAAAAAGAAGTTGAAGAAGAGATTACAAGCAAAAAAGCCCACTTGTAATAAGAATAAAACAAAAGGAAGTGAGTGAGCAAGAGAAAAAAGAAAAGAGGACAGAGAAGATAGGTGATCAACTCAAATCACCTTATATTCAAAGAAAAGTGGATCCAACAAGGAATATAACAACAGCAGAAAACAAGGTTGGGAATTGGATATTTTCACTTCAGGGAGACAAATTGTAAGTATAAAACTATTATCTTTTATTCATATTGAATTATCATCTTTTATTCAGACTGAATACAACTAAATATTCAGAATGAATAAGTTTGATGTGCATGCTAACTGATAGATCATGTATTGTGCTAATCATGAATGCATTGTGTATTCAGTATGAATAAGTTATATATGTATGCTAATTGATAGAATATGAATAAGTTGAGCATTATCTTTTATTCATGGTGAATTGTCATCTTTTATTCAGAATGAATAAAACTAAATATTCAATATGAATAACTAGTAATATTCATTATGAATATCAAATGCATTCATCATTTTTTTTTGTAATATTTATATGTTTAATTCAATTTTTAACAGGGATGTTGTCTTTCAAACAAAGGAGGGACATACCAGTTTTAGAGTAATGTTTGAAAGTCTGATTCCTGAATCAGAATCATTTTCAAATGTTATTGACAGCTGATCAATCCTTCTTAATCATGAAGAAAGACTGAGAGCAAGTATTCTCCAAGAAGATTATGCTGCACAACAGAAATTCTTGTAAGTTCACCAAACTTTTAAAATAAATTACAAAAAGAATAATAATATTTATATATCAATTCTTTTTTTTTCTCAACGGCCAGATGAAATGTTCATAGGGAAAGTTCCCTTTTAAAAGAATTTAAATCTCTTCACAAGAAACTTTTGTGAAAACATGAAGGAGAATGCAGAGTTTGAAGCTCTGAAGAAAGTTGAATTGGTATGAAACAAATACATTAACAAAAATCATTTCATTATTTTTATTTCATATATTATATATAAATTACATAAATGTATTCATGCAGGTGTTTTTCCCAATTCTAAAGCATGATCCTTTTTATGTAATATGCTTTGATCTGAAGAATGGAGCATCACACATCCTGGACAACAGTGCAACTGATGTACCAGATTTTGCAAAATATGGCACTGTACCAAAAACAGTTGTAAGTAGAATATTATATTATCTACTATACATTAATAATAATTATGTTATTAAACAATCTGAATAATATGTATGATATAAATATAATGCAACAAAAACTGTTTATGAAGTTCTTGGAGAAACTTGGAGATGGGAGATCGAAGAAATTCACTCGAATAATTCCCAAAAGAGAGGTCATGAAATGGAGAACAAAAGAGAACCACAAGGACTGTGTTGTCTTCATGATGAGGCATATGGAGACGTTCATGGGGGGCCCAATCAAAAATTGGGATTGTGGACTGGAGGAGGAGTCACCAGCTCAAAGATCACAGTTGAAGAAACTTCGATTCAAATATGTGACAAAAATGCTTTTGTTAGATATTAATGAAAATAAAGAATGGGTGATTAAGGAGGCAACTAAATTTGCAGAACTACCACAAGATAAAATCAAGGAGATACAAGAGAATGCAGAGAAGGTGAAGGAAGAACGACTTAGCGGCATAGGGTAGATAAAGCTTGTGAATGAAGATAGCTAAGGTTGGGGATGAAGTTTGGTGAGGTTATTTGAACAAATGATTTGGTTGTTATTTTGCATGAACAGTTATTTTGTGGGTTGGTATCATATTTCTTAGTATGATATCATTTGGTGGATTAACTTGAACAATTATTAGGTGGATAAGTATGACATGATTTGGTGGGTAGGATATATGAACAATTAAGTTGGTTTTTTTGGTTGGATGTATGAACAATTGATTTGGTGGGTTAGTATGTCACATGATTTGGTGGTATGATGGGTTATTAAAATGGATTGGAATTATATACAATGGTTGTTTTGATAGATCATAGAAATATAGCAATGTTTATGTTTGTTTTGATTGATTATAAACTTCTAATGATGTATGGTTTGTAATAGAATAATATTCAAAATGAATATAACTTGTTAGGATTGAATAGAGATATATTCACTCTGAATAGTAAATATATCCTTTTATTCATAGTGAATAAAACTTATTACTTTGATAGTTGAAAAACATGTAATTTTATTCACTCTGAATATTAACTAATATTCAGAGTGAATAAAACTAAAATGGAACTAAATGTAATTTTATTCACTCTGAATATTAGTTAATATAATATTCAGAGTGAATTTACTTTGAATATTAACTAATATTCAGAATGAATAAAACTAAAATGGAACTAAATATAACTTTATTCACTCTGGATATTAGTTAATATAATATTCAAAGTGAATTCAATCTGAATATTATTTAATATTCAAAGTGAATAAAACTAAAATGAAAAACATGTAATTTTATAGATTCTGAATAATAAATATACCCTTTTATTCATATTGAATAAATTTATTACTTTCATAATGAAAAAAAAATGTAGTTTTATTCACTTTGAATAATAGTTAATATTCAAACTGAATAAAAAGATATGTTAAAAACATTATTGAAATTCAAAAAAATATCATCATATGAATTGTTTTATTACTCAATATTCAAAATGAATACAAAAGAGAACTAATTATGAATACCACTACTATAAAGTAAAAAAAAATACTCTATTTACTAACATCTTTTCTTGATGGACAATTTCGTGAGTCATGGTTACACATTTTATTACACAACCTACACAATCTCTTTGCCTTTTTACTCTTTTCAACTGCTTTTTCTTTACCACTCTTCAACCTCTTGCCTGTACCACAACCTTTGTTTCTTATTGATTTAGGATTGTGAATATCAACAACTTTTGGTTTTGACACACCAAGCAACGACTCCATAAGCTCTTCCCTATTGCAATGAGGAAGACTACATCCACTAGCCTCCAAATTACACTTCAACTCTTGTATTTTCAAAACAAAGTCTTCAAGCTTCTCCATATCATCAACTACTAGACCAATGCAATAATCAAACGCAGCTTGAGCATCATTTTCAAGTTTCTCACGACGCTCATTTCTTTCTCCATACCAATGACGTTTCTTCAACAATTAAGAAGAAATGAGATCTTTTCTCCAAAGCTTCACTATATATTGCAACGATATCTCTTCAATGCACATATTCTTTAATACACAAAAATATGACGACAAAGCAAACTGTAATGATGATAAAACAAACAGCTACAATCCAAACAACCAATGGTCTTATTATGCACAACCTGCAAAAAATAATTCAATTCATTATTCACATTGAATAAATAAGTATAATTTAAAAACTAAACAAACCTTGTGATCAGACTCTTTCACATAAACTTCTAGATTTGAAGTGCATTCACCATCTTTCCTTTTATTTTGAACCTTCTTCTTCTCAACAACAACAATAACATCAGAACCATCTACCAAACTCATAGATGATTGGAAACACGACCAAACAGATTCATTTATCTCATTCTGAACATCTCTGAATATAGCACGAGTATATATCTTAGAAGGATGAACCTCAATTGGAAGGGGTGTGCTAAACTTAGGTACCGTTGTTCTTGTCTGATGATTAAGCAACCTATGATTATTCTGTTGCTTGTCCATAGCAGAATCAAATGAGTCAATAAAGGCCATAAGGTTTGCACTATGATGAAAAAATAGGGAAAAGAATGAATTTTCACTCTCAAATCTTGATGTTGTACTCATTAGACGAGCCATAGGAATATCCTTATAAAATGATGGAATCCATCTATGCCTATTTTTATACATATAACCCAACCACTTGTGGCCAACAAGATCAAACTCAACAACTAAAGAATTCCATTTCTCTTCAAATTGAATAGCATCAATGTGTTCATCCTATATAAGAGCATGAAACCGTTTCTTGAAATCAATATTTGAAATAATATTTGAAGAAATCTGAAAAGATAAAAATAATAATATCAGAATATATTAAAAATGAATACATTGAATATTAATGTTAACTGATATAAAACTAAAAATTGAAGATGTGATGTATTATTCAGTATGAATATGTGTGTCCCTGAAATCAAGATTCTAATTGCAAACTAAACAAACAAACAAGATGTTTTCAATTACCTGTTTGATTCAATTCAATTCTCAAACGATTACAAACTGTTTACTCACTTTCTCTCTCTAGAACTCTTCTTTCTCTCTCTATAACTCTCTCTAAAGTTCTAAACTCAAACTCTAATTCATCTATCTATTAAACAGCAAATGAAAAGTATTTATACCCACTACAAATAACAAAGAAAACAAACAAATACAACATGTTGACTTTGACTTTTATTACAAAGACTTTGACTTTTAATGAGAGTTGACTTTCTCATCTTTGACTTCTTGTACTTTGACCTTCAGTTTTCATGATCTTATATCCAACAGATTTATGCTCTAACAATCTCCCCCTTTGGATTCAAGATCATCTTTGAAAGATTTAGCAAATCAATCTCCCCCTTTGATTACATTAGAGAACTTCAAATCTCCCCTTTAAACTCAATTTGAGTACAATCTTCCTCTTTTGATTGATCTTTAACTTTAATCTCCTCAAAGTTTATCTTCAAGAAATACCAACAATCTTCAATAATCTCTTCAAAATGATCACAAGACTCTTTCAGACTTCGGAAAGAAATTATCTTCAGATTTAACTCGACTTGCTTCAGCTAATAATCTTCAAAGAAAATTTCAGAAAATCAGCACATCTTCAAACATCTTTGACTTTGCTTGTACAATCTTTCAAACTCTCAAACTTTGAACTTTATCTTCTTCAAATCGTCAACTCTAAAATTTCTGACTTGAACATTTCTTTAAAATCATCTCCCCCTTTTGATGAATAGAGAATCTGGTTCATCAAAACTTTGTCAAGAAATGTCACTGAAATTCTGTTCTGACCACTGATCTGTCAAGCTGAGCCTCTGATCCTTTGCCAATTCGAACAATGTATCCATCTAGATCTTTTCAAATCCAGACAAAAGATTCGTGTAACTCCTGAATCAACAAATGCATTAGTTAAAATGTCTGTCAGTAACACTAAGTCACTGTGTGTAACGAATACACATAGGAAAGGAGATTTTTGATGTTCACTCCCCCAGGGCTTCCATCCAATCATCGAAACACCACAAAGGAAATTTCTATGAATGTTATGACAAGAAAACAAATTCCTTGTGTGTTCGTGCAAGTCTAGAAAGAATTAAGTCATCATATGCTTATAAAGGCTCAAAATTGTGTAAACCACTGAGATAACAGTAGATAAACACAGACTCAATGTGCATGATTGAAGTGCGAAGGTGGGGCAAACTTCTTTCTTTTTCAATATCCAGATTTTCCAAATGAAAATCAGATAGATTATGTGCTGCGTCCCCAGAAAAATATGAAACATTTTCTTTTTAAGAAGAAAATGATTGGCTGGTGGGGTTTTAACAAGAGTTGGCATGGGCTAGTTGCTTGTTTCAATAATGTTCACCAAGAATTGTGAAACATTAGTAATGTGGTCGTACGGCTCAGAAAGTAGTTAGTGCAAAGTTTGATATTCTTTTACTCTGATCTCACACCCTCTTTCTTTTAATCATTAAGCTCATAGCTAACCAAACTCTCATTTCCATTTTACCTCAACGCACATCCCACACTCATTTCTTTTAGACGCCTCACACTCAATCACTATTGATTAACTTCTTAGGTAGGAAACACTAGTTAACGTGAATCCATAGAAGTTTCATTTAAGCCCTAGCACAAAGAACCCATATTGTCCTATAAAGCATATGTTGCTCATAATGGTTGAAGTATTTTCAAACAAGTATATTGAATGAATGAATATGAATACAAGAGACTTGTTTGAAAAATCTGACATTGTAGGAAATGATCAGAAATGATATGATATAGCAATCAAGGCTTATGGTCAAGAAAAATTGATATTGTCTATATGAAGCAAAAATATAGACATTCTTGAAAGACGTTTCGAAATGAAATTACTCTCAAAATTCATTGAAGTACAAGCGGGGTGTCTTACCATCGAAAAATATGTTTCAAAAATTTGAAACATGGTAAGAACTTTTTGAACAATAAGTCAAACCGGTGTGTGTGAATACTTGAAAGTATATTGAAAAGACAATACGGAAGTAATTATCTTTAGAAACACACGATTTATAATCATGAAGCACAAGTAAATCTTGAAAACATTTAAAATCACACTTCCAATTCATGAAATCTGTTTAAGAATCGGGAAGTGGTTTGAACATTTACGAACATGTTTTCTATGATTGAAAGTTGTCCTTCTTTCAACCATATATGAGATTAAGATAAGAAATTTAACCTTTATCGTTCAGTCTTAAATCTCATGAAGTCATGCTTAAGTCATAAAGATATGATCTTGTAAGCTTCTCTCATCCTGCATAAGTCTCAAAGTCTAGTCAAAGCAACTTTATTCACAAAAACTTATTCAAATGTAAAAGACATAAAGCAGTAAAACAATTAAAGTACGAGTTCTGATCTGAAATAATCAGAAATCATATCCTTACTCCTTTTGTTGTACGCATAAACTCCCCCTAAATTTATGCATCAAAAAAATTTAGCAATAAAATTCGTAAAACTCCCCCTCGGAATAATATTGATCATCTTATAATCTTGTCTCACTCCCCCTGAGATCTTGAATAACATGTTAAAATGCAAATATCCGCTGAATTTCTCTGTATAATTAGACAATAAAGCTTTATGCCCGGTCATATGCTTGGAACAGCCGCTATCCAAGTACCACATATGCCGGGTCTACAAGAAAAATCAGGAAACAATAGATTTAGGTACCCATTTAAACACGGGTCCTAACAGATTAGCACATGTTTTTGGCATCCATTTGAATATGGATCCTCTTTTCTTTTGAAAACTTTGGATTTAGAAGAATAAACATGATAAGATCCAAACCAATCATTAGAATTATGATGATAAGCAAAATCATTCCACTGATAATAATAAGATTTAGTAGTAGTAGGAGATAATCGGAACAATTGCTTATTAGAATATCGCTTGTAAACAGGTACAAGGTTTTTATTTGTCGAAGCAATAAGACCAACTACATCACACTTACTACTAGTTAATCTATTACAAGAATTATCAGTAAGTGATTCTGCCTTCTCATCACTCTTCCTTTTAGGTCGCCATTCAGATCTTTCTTCTGACCTTTTCTTTCTTATATCTGGAACAAAAGATTTAGATTTATTAGGAAAGTCAGATTTCTGAAATTGATTTTTCTTGTGTTTACCAGTGTTATTCTGTTTCTGTAATCGCTGTTTCTTATGTTTCTTACCCTGAGCATAGTAATCAGCAGTTACAGAAACTGATTCACCAACCTTAGTTGATGATTCACCTTTTTCATGAACACTTGGTAAAGCTTGTCCATTTATCACAAAAGTATAATGATTTGGAAGTGGAGCATTAAAGTCAAACATATCAATTTCCTCTATACACCCTTCATCAGAATTTAGAAAATCATTTGCAGACTCAAATAAATCATCAAAAACAGTCTCAGAAATTTGAAGTACTTTAGAAGATGAAGAACACACTTTAGATTTAACATGAAAATATGTGTTCTTTAACACTGTAGAAAATACATTTTGTGTTATATCATTCAAAATTCTTTCATCAGATAAAATATTTTCTAACTCAATTATTTTGCTTTCTAATATGAGTGGAGGTACATAAATTTTAGCTTGAACAGGTTTTGCCTCCATCTCAGTAGAAGAATAGCTAGCAAAATAATCATTTGAAAGAAATTTTGATGTTTTAGAAAGATAACTATCATTCAGTCTTTCATAACAGAATGGTAGTTGCATTTTCTTTAAATTCATTATTTTCTCATCTTCTTTGTCCTCAACTTCTTTTGATGCTTTGGTAATAAATTCGGGTTTCAAATGAGGATGTTTATCAGCAGCATACATATATTTTGCATTATATAGACCTGGTTGTTTTCTGATAGCTTTTTCTAGGTAATGAGGATTATCATAACCTAGTCCCCATTTTTCTTTAAAATCAGCTTCTTCATTAGGTGTATTCAAGAAAATCGTTTGATCTGTTTGGCCTCTAATATATAGCTTTGCTTCCAGACCATTTACCTTTTTCTCTAAAGTCTTGTTCTCAACCTGTAGTTTAAACGATTTTAGAACACATTCTTGTTTTTCAGAATCAGACTTAGACAATTGTTTTTCAATATCAGAAATCTTTCTTTCAAAACAATCTTTTTCATTTTTAAAATCAGAAGCAGATTTGCGTAGAGAATCAATTAAATCTTTATTCCCAATAACTGATTTATTGAGTTCAAAGATCTGTTGATTTCTCCTAGCAACTCTGTCTTTTTCCTTTTTCAGTTTGGTTTGAAGGTCTTGAAGTTCAACCATCATGGATTCCATTTTGGTCATGAAATCTTTTTCAGTTAAATTCATTACCTCATCAGCAGTCTCATCATCTGAATCATCATCTTTCACTTCTTTTCCCATCAAGCATAGATGAGCAGTCTCTTCTTGTTCTTCTTCCTCATCAGAATGATCCAACCAATATTCATCTTCAGCCATTAATGCCTTGCCAGCTTCCTGTTGCTTGGCCAAGAGCAATTTGTTCTGATAATACTCTGAGTTGCGAACCTTTGGCTTCCGACATTCTTTAGCATAATGTCCAATCTTGCCACAGTTGTAGCATTTAATCAGATCACTAGATGGCTTCTCAGTACTGGTGTAATAATTCACATATTTTTTCTTTTCTTCCTGCTTCTTCTCAACATTTTTATTTCCTTCAACTCTTTCTCTATGCTCGTGGTTCTTTGAGCTTGATGAAGAATACCTCTAAGAATTTGATCCCGGATTCTTGTAGAACTTCTTCTGGAATGCTCGGGTCAGTAACAACATTGCTTGCTTAAGACTCTCTCCATCATCTCCATCAGATTCAGATTCTGATTCAGAACTGATAATGACTTTCTTCTTCTTTTTCTTTTCTTTCTTTTCTTTCTCTTTTTCTCCAGTCACAAGTGCAATGGGATCAGTAAACTTTTCAACTTTCTTCTTCTCACTTCTTTTCTCTTCTACCTCTTCTTCATTCTGTCTTAACGTCTCATAAACCTCATGTAACGGAATGTCACTCAGATCCTTCATTTGTTTCATTCGGCGAGTGTGATTTTTCCATTCCGGTTGCAAGATGCTAAGAAACTTGACGTTGTTCTCTATTTGATCCTTCTTGACCTTGTTCTTCGAGAGTTCATTAAAGAGTAGAACAAATCTTTCATAAGTCTCTTCCAAGCTTTCATTGTCTTTTGCTTTGAACTCTTCATACCTGTTGATACAGTTAGCTACTTTCATTTGGTTCCCAACCTTTGAACCCATCATCATCTTTTGAAGTTGATCCCAAATAGATTTGGCACTTTCCTTGTAGATGTCTATTTTCACATATATCTCATTGGTCATGCTTTGTAAAAGCAAAGATCTGGCTTGTTTATCAGCATCAACCCGTTTCTTCTGATCTTCAGTAAATTGAGCATACTCTTTATTTTCTCTCTGTGTGTTCTGAACTCCATCTGAGTCATAACCTTCACTAGGAATCTCCTCACTAGGAACTTTCATTGGTCCTTTTGTAATAGACAAAAGAATGTTTTCTCCGTTGACATGCCGGTCCACAAAGTCAAGAAAACGATCTTTCCATTGTTCGTACTCCCCTTTGAACAAAACGGGAGGCTTAGAATCAGTTCCAATCGAAAGAGCGTCTCTTGAAGTCATCCTGTTTGAAAAATATATGCAATAAGAACTTGAAGTTGACCGTTAGTCCAAATGAAATCACAATTAAAAAAAAATTGACTAAGTAATAAAACTCGCAAAACACTATAGAAACTTGAAACTCGCAGAAACTTGAAACTCGCAAGTCACTATTTACTGAAAAACTCGCAGGCTTAAGCTTGCATGTTTGTGAAAACTCGCACGCAAAGGTTTTCGTGTTTTTCCAAACTCGCAGATCAAAAGAAATAGTCGTTGAAACTCGCAGAAGCCTAAACTCGCAAGTAACTGTTCATAAAGAACTCGCAGAAAGAGGTGTGCGCGTTCCCTGAACTCGCAAAGCACTACTTGCGCGTTTGAACAAACTCGCAAATCAATCTAACTCGCAGATCACTATTCCTCATAAACTCGCAAGCTTAGTCTTGCGCGTTTTGAGAACTCGCTAATGTCTACTTGCGCGTTTCAACACTTAGAAACCTTTTCCCAATCTTCAAACTCGCAGACTGAAGAGCTAAACTCGCAGACTTCGATCTGCGCGTTTCTTGCCAAAATCAATCCTTCGACTTGCGTGTTCTTCCAGATGATGTTTGCGCGTTTCACAAATCTTGCGCGTTTCTTGAAGAACTTGCGTGTTCTTCAGATCTTCGAACCAAAAACTTGATTTTCACTCTGAATTTGATTCAAAACTTCATAAAATGATCTGAAACTTTGCAGATTTCCTCTACTTCATATTTTGAACCCATTACAATACAAAGATTTCAATGAAAAACATTAAACATACAAATTCGATCTATGAAACAGTGTTCGACTTCTTGAAACTCAAAAACAACAAATTCATCAAAATTCGTGAAAATTACAGTGCAATTCGTGAAATTACCTATACAAATTCATTCTAGTACTCTTATCGATCACTAACAACTCAATTACAACTCGAAAAATTGACTCAAACTCAAAAAACGGATTCATGACTCAAGAACACAGTGTCGAACAAACTTTTCTTGAAAATGATTTCAAACTGGATCTGCTCTGATACCAATTGTGTGTCCCTGAAATCAAGATTCTAATTGCAAACTAAACAAACAAACAAGATGTTTTCAATTACCTGTTTGATTCAATTCAATTCTCAAACGATTACAAACTATTTACTCACTTTCTCTCTCTAGAACTCTTCTTTCTCTCTCTATAACTCTCTCTAAAGTTCTAAACTCAAACTCTAATTCATCTATCTATTAAACAGCAAATGAAAAGTATTTACACCCACTACAAAT
This sequence comes from Arctium minus, assembly GCA_954870635.1. Classification (NCBI taxonomy): domain Eukaryota; kingdom Viridiplantae; phylum Streptophyta; class Magnoliopsida; order Asterales; family Asteraceae; genus Arctium; species Arctium minus. The sequence continues at coordinate 43,557,637 of OX941085.1, forward strand.
AACAAAGAAAACAAACAAATACAACATGTTGACTTTGACTTTTATTACAAAGACTTTGACTTTTAATGAGAGTTGACTTTCTCAGCTTTGACTTCTTGTACGTTGACCTTCAGTCTTCATGATCTTGTATCCAACAAATTTATGCTCTAACAGAATGCACTTACTATTCAATAAGAATATACTTATTAAGTATGAATAAAAAAATTGGACTCATGATCTGGAGGTGTTATATTCACACTGAATATGTAGCTTTATTCAGTTTGAATAAAGGTATATATTCAGTAGAAATACCACTTCAAACAGTGAACTAAACACTTTATTCATAGTGAATAAAACATATGAAATATGGTTGTTTATGGATAATAAAAAATAAAAATAAAAGAAATGCCTTTGAAGGCAATTTTGTACTAATGTGCCACATACAAAATCGGTGTCTTGAATCCGGAAAAACCTCAGAAACAGCTTGCTTAATTGCAGGACATTGATCAATAATAACCAATTTTGGTTGCCTCCCAAAAGTTTTCAAGAAAGAATGAAGCAACCATTTATATGCTTCAATATTTTCACCATCAATAAGACCAGCACCAAGAGTTGTAATTCTTGTGGTTGTCAATTCCAGTGAATGAAACAAATACCATACAATACCTAAAACAAATTTAATTGATACAAGATATAAAGAAAAAAAAACTAAAAGGTATTATAAAACAAATGTATTATAAAACAAATGCATACAATACTTATTTGTTCGAAAGGTTGCATCAAATGAAACAATGTCACCAAACTCTTCAAAGTTGCATTTAGCTGTCTGATCGGCCCAAAATACATAATTCAATACACCTTCATCACATTTATATTCAAAGGAATAATTTGGAACATACAACTTCCTATTATTCATTTTCCTCACAAATAAATTTGCATCGGTATCACAAATGAAACAATTACGATCACGCTGAAAATTCTTATACTCAACCTTAGTACCACCTACCATTTCATACCCACCCTTCAAATGACAAAGAATGTTATGGGCTTGCGTAGCACCAATATTTGCATTAGACATCTTAAGAATCCACCTTTGTTGAGAATAGTCTAATTTGCGACTACTTTTCAGCAAGTGCTTCGAATCTTCATCAAATAAACAATGGTTATGTTTCTTTTCAAATGCATATAATCTAAAAGACCTCGCTCCCGGAATAACTTTGAACTTTACACAAGCTTCACAACCAGTTCTATGAATGTTAGTACTTCTTATCTTCTTATCCGATCCATCCAATGTATCTACATGAACATAATCTGGAAATCCAGCTCTATTGCATACAACATACCTCAAAATAATCATCGAATATGAATTTCTTTTCACAGAAGATAGTCTAACATCAAATCCTGCTTTAGCAGCATAATTCTTATATATTTCAATACATTTCTCCAATGATTCATAAACTTTCCCCACAACAGGCTTCAAATCATCATCAACAACAGGGATCCAAAACTTCACTCATCATTACCATCAATTCCAATACTTGAAGGACCGTCTCGTCTTGTCCTCCACTATAAATTTGATCTACAAAACATATTCGTAATGAATAAAAATGAAAATTAAAATAACAAAATACAAAATACATGTAGAAAGAAAATTACAAAAAGATGATTATACATACATTTTATTCATCATGAATAAAATATATCAATCAACATATTCAATATTTACACTATTCAATATGAATAAAGATGATATACATTTATATAATTTCAATATTAAGTATGAATAAATAATGACAACACATATTCAAACTGAATATTAATGAACTATTCAATCTGAATAAATAATAATTGTTAATCAAATAACACAAAAACAAAACATGAATATTTACACTATTCAATATGAATAAAGATGATATACATTTATATAATATCAATATTAAGTATGAATAAATATGACAACACATATTCAAACTGAATATTAATGAACTATTCTGTCCGGATAAAGAATAATTGTTAATCAAATAACACCAAAACAGAACATGAATATTTTAACTATTCAATATGAATAAAGATATTATGAATATTAAGTATGAATAAAGATAATATGTATTGACGTAATTAGAATATTCACTATTCAATATAACTAAAGAGCACAAATATAACAATATATATTCAAATTGAATATTAATAAGAAACAGATTCATAGTGAATATTGAATATTGTAGTTAGATTACAAAAAATCTAACTACAACAAGAACAAAATTAATTAAAAAAACAGAAACATCAAAAGAGCTAATTTAAAGAGAAATAATAACTTTAAAACTAACAACTAATACAAAAAGAACATTCAGTTATACATTAATCAGATTACATTACAAGAAAAAAAAACTTACTGATCGATGATTCCTTAACAATCGATAAACTGGAAAACATAGAAAAAGAATCAATTTCAGTGTTTCCTGTATCCACAGAATCATAATCATCAACAAAATCGACTCTTTGATCAACAAAAAGTGTAGAATTCTCAACATGAACAGAATTCATAGAAATCGATAAAAGAAAAAGAATCAAGAAAGATGAAGAAATCGATAAAGAAATAGATAATCAATAGATCTATTTGGAAGAAATCGATGAAGAAAACGGTAATCAATAGATCTATCTGGAAGAAATCGATGAAAAAATCGATAATCACTAGATCTATTTGAAAGAAATCGAGCTATGAAAAATAAGGAAAGAATCGTATAACTGGAGAAAGAATCGCGACATTTCAGTTATTTAGAACAAATCGATTTGAAGCAAAAATAGCGAATCTGCCAAAATACCCCTGGAGTCGTATTACACAATCGACTCAAATATGGTTGCGATCAAGGGCTGTGATTTGTCCTCATGTGCACAATCAAAAATGAGTTTTCATTTGGACTTTCCTCTCTCTCTCTCTCTCTCTCTCTCTCTCTATATATATATATATATATATATATATATGGTTAGGTTCCAGTAAGAAGTTGAGTTAATGTGAGAAATATGAGAAGTGGTTATCAACCGTTGGACGCACATTAGGATGAGATACACCAAGATGAACGTCATATCGAAGAACACGAAATTCTCGTTTTTTTGATGTAATTTGTTTGATTAAAATATTAGTAATTTTTAAGATAATTTATTTTAAACTTTAGGACAAATCTTTCTTTGGATTTTTGGTCATTATCTATTCGTCGAATAAGTGATGATCCCTCTAAACAAGCGCAAGCTTATCGCCAGGAGGTAATTTTTTTAATTAACAAAGAAAATAAAAATTCAAATAAGGTAGACATTTGATTAAATTTCCATTTTTCCCATAATCACTTCTCAATTAACCTTAGAGTAAATTACATTTTTGGTCCTTGTGGTTTTCACTGATTATCAAGTTTGGTCCCTCTTTTAAACTAATTACAATTTTGGTCATTGTGGTTGTCATTTTGTTTCATTTTTGGTCCCTATGACTAACCATAGTTAAAAATGCAAGTTAGCTTTTTGTCTTTTTCCCTTTTTTGTTTTATTAAATCATATAGTAATTACGATTTTAGTCCCTATGATTTGTCTTTTTTCATTTTTGTGTTTCCTATCATTTTATTTTTTATTTTCTATTTTATACCCCTTATTATATTAATGATAATTTTAACTAAAATACATTAAAAATACATATTTTATTTTGTAAATTAACTTTTAAAAAAGTTTTGTTAGTACATTTAAAATGAGTTAAATTTAATTTTTTATGCAATGTATCCGATATATATTTGCAAATCCATCTACACTAATAAAAAAATCTATTTTAAGTTGGATTTGAAAATTTTATCATTTTTCTTATATATGTAAGATGAAAATCAAAATTTATCTATGTCTATCAATAAATGTATCGTTTCAAATATTTCATTTGAATAAATGTTTTTTTAATATGTATCAAATAAAAAAATTATAATATAATAATAATTTTTTTTTTCAAAATATCAACATAAATTTATTGTAATGAAAAATAAATTGCCAATTAACAACCACAAATTTTCATTTTTGTTTTATACTAAATGTTTGTTTGCATTTCTTTGCTTTTGAAAAAAAAATCAGTTTTTGATTACAAAAAAAGTTTAATTATTAAATAATATTTAAATTTAATATTGTTTAAGTATTACACTATTTTTGAAATTATTTAGTTAATATGGTTTAATTATTAAACTATATAGTCTTAATTAAATTATTAAGACTATATTTTCTATTACTAAAATTAAGTATATAAAAATGTGTGCTTGTTAATTGGTTATTTATTTTTCATTACAATAAACTTATGTTGATATTTTGAAAAAAAAATAATAATTATTGTTGGGTCATCTGAAGATTTGAAGATGACCTCCCGATCTTCCATTTTATATCATCATACTTAGAATATTTTGAGGTTCTTTTAGCAGCTTGGTTTCTATACAAATGTTCGGTGAAGTCGAAGATCAGCCGAAGAAGACAAAGAAGGAGTATATCTCTCAAAGAGGATTGAAGATAGACTCCTCAGCTTAAAGCCAAGTATGCCTACTTAATCAACACAATTGGCCAGGATGGTGCTGATCTCAAGTCTTCAGGAGCCGAAGACCTCTCAGTCTTCAGGAGCCGAAGACTTCTTCGGGAAGCCGAAGACTTCTTCAGAAGCTGAAGACCTCTTCGGAAGCCGAAGATTTCTCAATCTTTGGAAGCCGAAGATTTCTCATTCTTCAGGAGCTGAAGACTTCTTATTCTTCAAGGCCTGAAGATTTCTCCAACACATTATACTTTTCTGACAAAGTATATTTGTGATATCTTGCATTGACGTGGACCTCATCTGAAGATCAGATAAAGTAAGCTTTGTCTCCTACACCATTTTAAGGAAAGGTCTACACCATCATGCAGGTCAACACTTCAAGCCAAAACACCTCAAGACAAAAGGTACATTGCTGAAGACCGTTGTCCATCCTTTGCTCAACAGGTGTCCCATGCATTTAATGCATGAGGCACTATAAATATGGAGGATGGTTCAACATGCAAGATAACCAGTTCTACAACCTTCAAGTTCTCTAAGTGCCTGGCGACTTTCTCTCTACGAAGTTCAATTGTTTTCTAAGTGTTTTATAATTGTTCTTCATTCTCTTTGTGTAAGATTGTTTGAATAGATTTCATCTATTCTCTTCCGCAACAATCAAAAGTTTTCTATGTGTAATTCTTGATTTCAAATCAATAAGAATTAAAGTAAGTGAAACACTGTGTGTATTGTATTCAACCCCCCCCCTCTACAATACTTTGCTTGTTTATTTACTGCTATTTGGGACCAACAAGTGGTATCAGAGCGGTTTGGTTTAACTCAATAAATTAGATTCGTAATGGCAGCCTCTTCTTCTTCTTCTTTGAAAAATGATTCTTCTCAAAACTTCACTGCTGTTTCATACGACAATGGCTCTATAGACAAACCACCAAGGTTTAACCCCAATAACTTCTTCTTGTGGAAAAGTCGTATGATACTCTTTCTAGAAGGAGTTGACAGCAGATATCCAACTATCTTACATGAAGGTCCCTTTATTCCTAGAGTTTGGGACCGGTACAATGCAGATAAGGCAAAGGCTGATGGGGACTCTTCTGAGGGAGTAAGAACTCCAGCCACTGGGAGATACATTGTAAAGGACCCCAGTAAATACAATGATGAAGGCAGACGTCTTATAGCTCTTGAAACTAAAGTCAGAGCCATCATTGCCCTCTCTCTGCCTAATGAGGTCTACCATTCTCTTGTTAACTTTACTACCGCAAAAGAAATGTGGTCCACTCTGTGTGTTCTCTATGAAGGTACGTCTGAGGTGAAAAAGAGCAGAAAGATTGCTCTTGTAAGAAAGTATGAACTCTTTTCTCATGAAAAGGGTGAATCTCTCTTAGACTACTACAATCGCTTTAACAGTCTTTTTAACGATCTAAAACTTGTGGGTCGCATATATGATAATGAGGAAGTCTTGTGCAAGTTTATGGACTGTCTTCCTGAGTTTTGGGAAAATATATGTACTTGTATCAAGTCTACCAAGGATCTTGATTCCATGCCTCTCACTGCCTTGTATGGCACTCTCTTCAACTATGAGCAGACTAAACTGCTTAGGAAGTCTATCACAAAAGACATTAAAAGCTCTTCTCTAGCTCTTGTCAGTGATTCTTCCAAAAATACTGTGTGTGTTCCTCGAATCACCTATCCTTCTGATTCTGACAATAATAGTCAAGAGGACCCCAATGACCCTTCAGAAGCCTATCTTAGTGAGGTTGATGATGAAGGAGAGGAAACCTCTGTGGCTCAACTGTCAGATGGTGTTGCCATGCTTGCAGGTTTTTCAAAGGGGCAAACCTCGTTTCTCTTCTAGAAAACCCAAGTTTTCTAGAAAATCATCTTCTACTCTTTCCAAAAACACTCCCTCTGACAAATCAAATGAGGAATGTTACAGGTGTGGGAGGAAGGGACACTTTGCTTCTGAATGCAGAAGTATGCCCTCTGATAAATCTAGATTGCCCTCCTCTAACCGTACATCTTCTAGGTCTGTCAGAACCAAGTCTGATTCCTACCAAACTTCTTTCCAAAAGTCAAACTCCTCTGTTCCTTCAAACTCTGACCATGCTGAAAAGTACAAGGCCAAATACAAGAGAGAGAAGGAAAGAAATGCTTTTCTGGCCAACAAAGGAAAAGGTCTTCTTGCTGAATCTCATGATTAGGCAGATGAACCAACTTCCGAAAGTGACAAGGAAATGGCCAACCTTTGTTTTATGGCTAAACTAGATGATGTTGATGACTGTGAAACCTCTTCCACCTCTATGGCTCTTGTTACTGCTGAGAGCTCCACCTCTTCTTCTCAGGTACATCCTTTCTTTTCTCTATCTGATGCAGAGAAAATTGAAGCTTTTGACTCTTTGACTATTGACTTCTATGAAGCCAAAGACGCAAAGAAAAAGGCAAATGCTCAGATAAAATCTCTTTCTTCTCAGCTACAAATCTGTCTTTCTCAGTTAAAACACTTTGACAAAATCAAGGCTGAGCTTGAAGATTTGAAAACCATAAATTTCACTCTTGCCAAAGAGAAAAATAATATTCTTAAAAGGTTTAAAAAGGAGCAAGAAATTGTGAAAAGGTGGACAAGTTCCTCCAAAAACTTAGAAAGGATTTTTCAGGATCAAATAACTTGTGATGACAAGTCTGGACTAGGCTTCGATAAATCTGACCTTGAACCTCCTTCTGACACCCATGCTCATTTCTCTCTTCCCTCATTCTATGAATCTTCTGAAGAGAACTATGACAACTCTGAACCTTTGGACTCTTCTGACCTCCCTAAAGACCTCAAGTTTGGAATGTTCATTAAAGCTAAGAGCATTGATTCACCTCATGAGAGTGAGGAAGCCCAAGACTCAAATGACCCTTCTAAACCCATTGTTGAGTCTATGTGTTCCTTAAAAATAAACGAGTCTTCCTCTTCTAAACCCAAACATTCCAAAGTTCCTCAGCCTTCTTCAAACAAATTCTCTTTATCCAAAAAGGGAAAATCTGTTGCCAATCTTCCTCACCAAAAGAAATTTCCGAAGAAAAACTCAAAGAAATCTTCTTATCTTCCTATCCCAAGATCAGTGATGTTGAAAAAGCTGAATTCCAAGTCACCCTCTCCTAATCCTTCAGCTAACTTTGGTAAAGGTATCTTGGGTCCTAAGCCTCTTGACACTTCTCTATCCTCAAAGGTCATGAAAGTCAATGTGACCAGTCATCACAAGGAATCTGGTCAAAGCTCCAAAAAGGTTTTTACTTATGGAAAATGTTATAACTGTGGAAATACCTTTCACCTTGCTAAGGATTGTCCTATGGAAAGAATTGATAAAAATGCTTCTAAGGATTCTTCCTCTTCTTCTAACTCAAAAGGACCCATTTCCAAATGGGTACCAAAGAACTGATTTCCTTGTGATTGCAGGGTCTAGGGCACCAACAAATCTGGTATCTCGGCAGCGGGTGCTCAAGACATATGACCGGCAACAAATCTCTTCTTGTTGACTTCGTGCCTACCAAAGGTCCTTCTGTCACCTTTGGTGATAACTCTAAAGGAAGTACTAAAGGTTATGGAACACTCTCAAATGGTTGCATCACCTTTAATAAAGTAGCTTATGTTGAAGGCTTGATGCACAATCTCCTAAGCATAAGTCAGTTGTGTGATCTGGGCTTCAAAGTGATGCTTGAATTATCTTCATGCATCGTTTTCAACAAAAAGATGGAAACCGTACTCTCTGGCTACCGCAAAGAAAATGTCTATGTCATAGACATGGGACATAGCTCATCCTTCGGAACAAACATTTGCTTTGTCTCTGAAAACTCTGCCAAAAGATGTTGGCTCTGGCACAAGCGTCTCTCTCACCTCAACTTCAAAACTTTGAATGTCCTTTCAAACCACGAGCTTGTTACGGGCATGCCAAAGTTATCCTTCGTGAAAGAAAAGCTGTGTGATGCTTGTGAGAAAGAGAAACTCACAAAATCTTCCTTCAAGTCCAAGCAATGCTTCTCCATCTCTCAGCCTCTTCAAATGCTCCACGTGGATCTGTGTGGACCAGTCAGTACCCCAAGCCTTGGTGGTAGAAGGTACATTCTTGTAATTATTGATGAATTCACTCGTTACACTTGGGTATTTTTTCTCAGGTATAAAAGTGACACCACTTAAGAAATCATAAAGTTCATCAAGAAGTCTGAAGTGTTGAATAGGCAGTTGGTAAGATCTGTAAGAAGTGACAACGGAACAGAATTCAAGAACAGTATGTTAGATGGCTTTTTCAATGAAAAAGGCATCTCTCAGAACTTCTCTGCCGTCAGAACTCCACAACAGAATGGTGTAGTGGAGAGAAAGAACAGAACGCTTTGTGAAGCTGCCCGATCCATGCTGAGTGAATCTCACCTTCCTACCTATTTTTGGGTCGAAGCAATCAATATTGCATGTTTTACCCAAAATAGGTCCATCATTGTGAAAAGACATAATAAAACTCCTTATGAAGTCTTTTATGGTAGAAAACCTAACATCGGCTTTCTTCATGTCTTTGGGTGTGTGTGTTACATTCTCAACGACAGAGAAAATTTGGGAAAATTTGATCCCAAAGCTGATAAAGGAATCTTCGTGGGATATTCTCTCACTTCCAAAGCTTTCAGAGTCTACAACCTCAGAAGGAAGTGCATTGATGAGTCCATCCATGTCAAGTTTGATGACCTCAATACTTCATCATTCTCTTGTGATGATGAAGAATTGAACCGTTGGATATCTTCTTGTGTTGGTGATGTTCCTCCTCTAACATCATCAGACATTCCTTACACAGTTCCCACTTCTCTCTACCAAAACAATGATCCCTCTACATCTCACAACCCCTCCTCAAAAGAGGATGATCCTCAGCCTACCCAACCTCAAAATACACTCCAAATCATCCCAGTCTCTCAATCTGACATTCATTCCTCACATATGCCTGTCGATCTTCCATCCATCTCTCCTGACAATATCCCTTCCAACTCTCCTCTACAAATTTCTTACCCTCCTCCTTTACCTCCTGCCTTAAAATGGACAAAAGATCACCCCATTGATCAAATCATCGGTGATCATCAAGCTGGTGTTCAGACCAGAAGAGGTATTGGAAACATCTATCTCTATGTGAACTTCATTTCCCTCATTGAACCAAAAAAAGTTGACGAAGCTCTAACTGATCCATGTTGGATCACTGCCATGCAAGAAGAACTTTCTCAGTTCGAAAGGAACAAAGTCTGGAAATTGGTTCCTCGTCCTTCCAGAAAAACCATCATAGGAACCAAGTGGGTCTTTCGGAACAAAATGGATGAAGAAGGCACGATGATCAGAAACAAGGCTCGTCTGGTTGCACAAGGCTATAGGCAAGAGGAAGGAATTGACTATGATGAAACATTTGCTCCAGTTGCAAGACTTGAATCCATCAGAATCTTCCTTGCTCATGTTGCCTACAAGAACTTCAAAGTCTTCCAGATGGATGTCAAGAGTGCCTTTCTGAATGGGGAGCTAGCTGAAGAAGTCTATGTGAAACAACCCCCAGGCTTTGAAGATCCAGTCCATCCTGACTATGTGTACAGATTGGACAAAGCTCTCTATGGTCTAAAGCAGGCTCCTCGTGCCTGGTATGACACTCTTGCTGACTTTCTTCTGAAGAACAAGTATTCAAGAGGTAAAATTGACAACACTATGTTCATCAAGCAAACCTCAGGTAATCTTATCCTTGTTCAAATTTATGTGGATGATATCATTTTTGGTGCCACCGATGAGTCACTGTGTGATGAGTTTGCCTCTCTCATGAAAAGCCAATATGAGATGAGTATGATGGGGGAGCTTACCTTTTTCTTAGGACTTCAAGTTAAACAATCTTCAGAAGGAATCTTTATAAATCAAAGTAAATACATATGTGATCTTCTGAAAAAGTTCAATTTTGAAAACTCCTCCCCCATGAAAACTCCCATGGCACCACCTTTGAAACTCCATGCTGATCCGGATGGTGTATCTGTGGATATCACCAGCTACCGAGGCATGATCGGCTCCCTTATCTATCTTACTGCTAGTAGACCAGACATTATGTTTGCTACTTGCCTATGTGCGCGTTACCAGGCCAATCCGAAGGAATCTCATTTGGCTGCGGTTAAACGCATTTTTCGGTATCTGAAAGGTACCATGAATCTGGGTCTTTGGTATCCCAAAGACTCAGGTTTTGATTTAATGGGGTATTCAGATTCTGAATTTGCAGGATCAAAGATTGATAGGAAAAGCACCACTGGCAGCTGTCAACTCCTTGGTGGCAAGCTTGTTAGCTGGTCCAGCAAGAAGCAGAACTCAGTCTCCACCTCTACTGCTGAGGCTGAGTATGTAGCTGCTGGAAGTTTTTGTGCTCAAATCCTCTGGATGAAGAACCAACTAAGAGACTACAATCAACTGTACTCTCATATCCCGATTATGTGTGACAACTCAAGTGCGATCGTCATCGCAAACAATCCGGTGTTGCACTCTCGTTCCAAGCACATCGACATCCGGTATCATTTCATCCGGGATCATATATCCAAAGGTGACATCGAACTTCACTTCATCCCTACCAACCTCCAACTGGCGGATCTCTTCATCAAGCCTCTTGACGAAGCTCGGTTCAAGTTTCTCATCGGAGAACTCGGTATGTTAAATGCCGATCTTTAATTTTTTTTTGTGTCTTTCAAAAAAAAAGGTAGAAAAGAAAATAAATTAAAAAAAAGGTAGAAAAGAAAATAAATTAAAAAAAAGGTAGAGAAAGAAAAGAAAAGAAATCAACATCCAAAAAAAATGTGTTTTTTTTATCTCTCTATTTTCGGCCTCTCTCTCTTTCTCTCTCTTCTTTTTTTTTTCCTTTCGGTTTCTCTCCTCCCTCCCCTCTCCCACCAAATCCCTCCCTCTCTCCCTTCGGCTCTCTCTCTCTTCCCTCCCTTTTCCCTTCGACTCTCTCTCTCTTCCCTCTCTCTCTCCCTTCGACTCTCTCTCTCCTCCCTCCCCTCTCCCCACCGTAACCCCTCCCCACCGAAAACCCAACCCCCTTACCCCTTTAGGCTCTCTCTCCCTCCCTTCGGCTCTCTCTTTCCCCCTCTCCCCTTACCCACCGAAATACCCCCCCCTTCTCCCTTATCTCTTCGGTCTCTCTCTCTCTTAACCCTCCCTCTCTTCGGTCTCTCTCTCTCTCTCTTAACCCTCCTTCTCTTCACCCCCTTCGACCCATATCAAAACCGAAGACCACTCCCTATTTTTTTGGCTACACCCCCACCCCATCAACCAAACCGACAACCTCCTTATCCGACCCAAGCCACCCAAACCCCCTTACTCTCTCCCCTTCGGTCCGTATCATCACACCCCCCCCCCTTCGGCCCCAAGCCACCGAATACACCACACCCACATTCCCCCCTCCTTCGGCTCCTTTGTCGCCGAAAACCACCACACCACCCAATATTTTTTTCGGTCCTTCTCCAAACCACTCCCCCCCTTGTTCTTTTTCGGCCGACCCCCATCCCCACCCCACCTCCATTTTGCTTTGTCCTTTTCCTAACCCCCTAACCTACTCCCTTTCTATCTTTCTTTTTGTTCCCTTTCCCAAGATTTCACTTACATCACATCCCATCTTTTCCCAACATCCTCCCTTTCCCCTTTTTTCTTCCATAATCTTTTCTTCTATTATTTCCTTTTTTTCTTTCTTATCACATCACTCTCCCTATTTTCTTCCAATCCCTATAATCCCTCTCCCTACTTGCCTTCTTTTTTTTTAAATTCAAACCTCCTTCATCTCCCTATAAATTTACTCATTCTCCTTATTTTTTCTTCACTGACACATTCTCTTCTCCTCTACATTTTCTCTCATGGCTTCCTCCACATCTCCTTCTTCCAAGAATACCAAGAAAAACATGCCTCCTCCTCCTCCCACTTCTCTTACGAATCTCGTCTTCAATCCATGCAACCATGTTGCACGATTGGAGTGTGATCCCAATCATAAGGAATTTAATCCTATTTCTTCCTTTATTCAAAAATCACCTCTTCGGTTTGCGTTGACAAAAAACCCGCCAAAAATGAGCAAAATGCTCATTGGAAATTTTTGGCTCACATGTGTTTACGATGCAACAACCAACAAAGTCTCCGCTTCCATTCTATCGGAACCGACGTCACCAGACATCACTTTCGGTGTCGAAGATGTTAGGCGGGCCCTTGCTCTTCCATCCTACAATTGTTATGACGCATAACCTCTTGGCACCGAACATGATGAGGTGGTTGCGGCCTTGAACTATATTCATGGTGAAAATGATCGGGGTCGTGGCACACTTCTACGCAGGCATATGGGAGGTATCTGGAACTTCTTTTTCTCTCATATTATTTTCTGCCTGAGTAAGAAGACTGGTGGACATGATCAATGTCCATCCTACCTTACTCAACTATCCCATGCTATCATGTTCCAGCGTAAAATCGATTATGCTCAGTATTTTTTTCACGAGTTGATTTCTGTCATTACACCGCCTAAGCGACCGCATGTTGCTTACCCGCGGTTCATTTGGCTTATAATCAACAATTTACTTGCTGATGCAATTAAGGCGGACCATTGGGTCATCTATGACTATCATGCCCCGCTTGTGACAAGACCCCTTCTCAAACGGGGTCCCTTGGCGACTGACCATCCTCTCCTTCCAGGTACGGTCTCCTTCATCAACTCTCCCGATCTACAGTGGGGAGATGCCAAGGATACTCTGGTGTCCAAAGGTCCTTCCTCTGTGGTGGACCCTTCTTCCCTCTCCCTAGTGAAACCTGCTAGCACTCACTCCTCCGAGGCTATAGGCACCGCCGCACTTGCCCAAATGGCCATACCACCGAAAGGACCTTCGTTGGTTACCCAGGTCACACCCCACACCTCAAAGCGGCGGCACTCTACCTTTTCCCCTCCCTCTTCTCCCAAAATAAAGAGGAAGGTTTCTAGGGCCACCCCACATACTCCACCCCCCGATTCTTCACAATCGGCAGGTGTTGAAATTTTCCCATCCAGACCCGGGGAATCTGCTACACCTATTGCCACCTCCTCTGTATCCTCTCCAAAGGATGCATGTGCGATTTTAGGGGACCCTCATCTTCCCTCCTCCCCCTCCTCCTTAGGGGATGAGGATGACTTGGTCTTCTCCCCGGACCAAGGCTCTGATTTCTCACTGCACGGCCTGTCACCCGACCAATTCATGGTCGACACTTTTGCACCGCCCGGTGAGACACTGGTTTTACCCAAAGCCAGTGTTGAGGGTATTTCACGGTATTTGGCTTATTTGCAACAGGGTCAAGACAAGGTGACAACTCAAACAGGCCCTTCTACCTCCGCCTACCGCTCTCCTCCACATTCTCCAGAGAGCTCTTCTTCTCCTATGGCTACCTCCGCTGACGGTAGCTCCTCCGATGACTCATATTCATCACCACGATCACCTGCAATCGATGCTCTCCTCTAGAGCAATGCATCCTACGAAGAACCATCTCGGATTCTTCCTCTCCCTTATCACCCCCCCGACGCCTTCACGATGTCAGGCCTCAGCTGCAGCGCGAGACACTACTCCTCCTGTTCCTGTTATTCCCCCAGAAATTCTAGCGGATATTCAGGAAGCCAACAAACAACATCGTCTAATTGGTGCTCAGTTTCGCGAACATCAACAAGTTCTGGGCTCTCTCGTCAAGGTCACTTGCGACAAGTTGTTATCTCTTGAGACCTCCCATCATCATCTCACTTCCTCAGTCGTTGCTCTTCAAGCAGCCTCCGAAGCTCGTGATGAGGAGGTCCGGCGTCTTCAGGCGGCTTCGGAGGCTCAGAGCGCCATTTCGACTCAAATTCTTCAGTCTCTTCTGTCTCTTCATCAGAGGTTGGACTCTTTCTTGGTTACTCCCCCGACTGCCGCTGCGGGGGAGAAACAGCTGGTTCAAGTCTCTTCAGACAGCGACCGTCATGGTCCCGCTCATGTTGTTTCTACTAATGTTCCAACTGAGGGGGAGCTGCTTCCAAGACAAGGGATAAACAAAGGAAAGAAAAAGCTATCTGCTGATGAAGAGGCCTTGCTTTCCCAACAACAAAAGGCTGATGCTCTAAAAGCCTTTGTTTGTGAAGTTGATCGGCTAAAGCTTCAACCTCCTCCTAAAGTTGACACCCAGCAGGCAGCTGAGCTTGATTCTGATGACATTCTATGGTACCGAAAATCTTTGATGGAACGAAAGCTGAAATCCAAAATTGTTGAAGTAAAGTTTGGCACCTCCAAACGATCAGAGATAGATATCAGAATGGTCATCCGTAGAGAAGACGACTCTCAGCAGGCTACCAAATTATGTGACTTGGACGACTACGGACTTTCTGAATGGTATGAAATCTCTGAACTTTTATCCAAGTCCCTTAGTCGGCACAAGCCTTCGGTCAAAAAGTCTCTGAACAGTCTTCTAGAGAGAATGAAGAACATTGGCAAGAAGTACAAGCATTCTCATGATGAAGAAGTCCAAGTTGAGGTTCTAAAGCAGATGTGTCTCTCCTCCCCTCCACAAATCTCTCATTCTGACAAACAACACATCTTCAAGGATCTCGCTGCCAAAGGAATGACTCCCAATACTCTAAATCTGAATCTGAAGGTACCAGGTGGTCCGCCCTTGCGTCCAGGCACTGTGATAGGGCGTCCATACAAAGGAGTTTATTTCCTAGATGAGACGGAAACTAAGAGATTCTTCAGACATGAAGAAATATCTATTGCTCACACCGAGTTTTTGGTAACCATTCTCTCTCTTATCCCCGTTAGTTCTCAAGCTGCATTTCTTTGACATGACATTATGGGTGAACTTCATAAAAGACAGAAGAAGGAATGAAGCAATACTCTATCTTACCTATGTACTTGTAATTTTTGCTTTGTTAAGTCATATTTAATACAAGTGCATTTCTTTTATTTAGTTTGTACATATATACTTCATTCTTTTATTATTTTGTAAATGTCGGATATACTTATAAAAAAAACTATGTGAAAAGAACCCAAAAAGAGTAGATATGGGTCAAAATGAATTATTCAGTGTACTCTTAGTTTTATTCTTTAGTATGGATGCCATCCTCAAATAGGGAGAGATTGTTGGGTCATCTGAAGATTTGAAGATGACCTCCCGATCTTCCATTTTATATCATCATAATTAGAATATTTTGAGGTTCTTTTAGCAGCTTGGTTTCTATACAAATGTTCGGTGAAGTCGAAGATTTGCCGAAGAAGACAAAGAAGGAGAATATCTCTCAAAGCGGATTGAAGATAGACTCATCAGCCTAAAGCCAAGTATGCCTACTTGATCAACACCATTGGCCAGGATGGTACCGATCTCAAGTCTTCAGGAGCCGAAGACCTCTCAGTCTTCAGGAGCCGAAGACCTCTCAGTCTTCAGGAGCCGAAGACCTCTAAGTCTTTCAGGAGCCGAAGACCTCTAAGTCTTTCAGGAGCCTAAGACCTCTTTGGAAGCCGAAGACTTCTCAATCTTCAGGAGCCGAAGACTTCTTAATCTTCAAGGCCTGAAGATTTCTCTCTTCACATTGTACTTTTCTGACAAAGTATATTTGTGATATCTTGCATTGACGTGGACCTCATCTGAATATCAGATAAAGTAAGCTTTGTCTCCTACACCATTTTAAGGAAAGGTCTACACCATCCTGCAGGTCAACACTTCAAGCCAAAACACCTCAAGACAAAAGGTACATTGCTGAAGACCGTTGTCCATCATTTAACGGTCTTCTCAATGATTTAAAACTTGTGGGTCGCATTTATGATAATGAGGAAGTCTTGTGCAAGTTCATGGACTGTCTTCCTGAGTTTTGGGAAAACATTTGTACTTGCATCAAGTCTACCAAGGATCTTGACTCTATGCCACTCACTGCTCTTTATGGAACTCTCTTCAACTATGAGCGGACTAAATTGCTAAGGAAGTCCATCACAAAAGACATTAAAAGCTCTTCTCTAGCTCTTGTCAGTGATTCTTCCAAAAATACTGTGTGTGTTCCTAGAATCACCTATCCCTCCGATTCTGACCGTGATAGTCAAGAGGACCCTAATTATCCTTCAGAAGCCTACCTTAGTGAGGCTGATGATGAAGGTGAGGAAACTTCCAGTAACCCTCGATTCTCTTCTGGAAAATCCAAGTTTTCAAGAAAACCCTCTTCTACTTTTTCTAAAATCACTCCCTTTGACAAATTAAATGAGGAATGTTACAGGTGTGGGAGGAAGGGACACTTTGCTTCTGAATGCAGAAGTAGGTCCTCTGATAAATCTAGATTGCCCTCCTCTAACCGTACATCCTCAAGGTCTGTCAGAACCAAGTCTGACTCCTACCAACCCTCTTTTCAAAAGCCAAACTCGTCTGTTCCTTCAAACTCTGACCGTGCTGAAAAGTACAAGGCCAAATACAAGAGAGAAGGAAAGAAATGCTTTTCTGACCAACAAAGGAAAAGGTCTTCTTGCTGAATCTCATGATTGGGCAGATGAACCAACTTCCGAAAGTGACTAGGAAATGGCCAACCTTTGTTTCATGGCTAAACTAGATGATGTTGATGACTGTGAAACTTCTTCCACCTCTATGGCTCTTGTTACTGCTGAGAGCTCCACCTCTTCTACTCAGGTACATCCTTTCTTTTCTCTATCTGATGCTGAGAAAATTGAAGCTTTTGACTCTTTGACCATTGACTTCTATGAAGCCAAAGACGCAAAGAAAAAGGCAAATGCTCAGATAAAATCTCTTTCTTCTCAGCTACAAATATGTCTTTCTCAGTTAAAACACTTTGACAAAATCAAGGCTGAGCTTGAAGATTTGAAAACCATAAATTTCACTCTTGCCAAAGAGAAAAATAAACTTCTTAAAAGATTTAAAAAGGAGCAAGAAATTGTGAAAAGGTGGACTAGTTCCTCCAAAAATTTAGAAAAGATTTTTCAAGATCAAATATCTTGTGATGACAAGTCTGGACTAGGCTTTGGAAAATCTGACCTTGAACCTCCTTCTAACACCCATGCTCATTTCTCTCTTCCCTCATTCTATGAATCTTCTGAGGAGAACTATGACAACTCTGAACCTTTGGATTCTTCTGACCTCTCTAAAGATCTCAAGTTTGGGACTTTCATCAAAGCCAAAAGCATTGGTTCACCTCCTCATGAAAGTGAGGAAGCTCAAGGCTCAAATGACCCTCCTAAACCCATTCTTGAGTCTATGACCTCCTTGAAAATAAATGAGCCTTCTTCTTCAAAACCCAAAACCTCTAAGTTTCCAACCAGAGATCCTCAACCATCGTCAAGAAAATTTTCTTTCTCTGAAAAAGGAAAATCGGTTGCCGATCTTCCTTCCAGAAGAAAATTTCCCAAGAAAGATTCTAAGAAATCCTCTTCTCTTCCTATTCCCAGACCAGTGATGTTGAAAAGGCTGAATTCCAAGACACCCTCTTCTATTCCTTCAGCTAACTCTGGTAAAGGTATCTTGCGTCCTAAGCCTCTTGACACTTCTCTAACCTCAAAGGCCATAAAAGTCAATGTGACCAGTCATCACAAGGAAGCTGATCAAAGCTCCAAAAAGGTTTTTACCTATAGAAAATGTTATAACTGTGGTAACACCTTCCATCTTGCTAAGGATTGTCCTTGTGGAAAGAATTGACAGCAATATTTCCAAGGATTCCCCATCTTCTTCTAACTCAAAAGGACCCATTTCTAAATGGGTACCAAAGAAATGATTTCTCTGTGATTGCAGGTGTTTGAGCATAAACAAATCTTATGAAGAAATCTTCTTAGGACATTCTCTCTCTTCAATGCACTACCGGGTCTACCATCTTCGGAGAAAATGCATCTACTCATGTGAAGTTTGATGATCTTAAGTCATCATTTCTTCATGAGATGATGATTGGTGGATATCATCATGTGTTGGTGAAGATTCTCAAAATCCTTCATCTAGCTCAAAACCATATGTTTCTTTCTTCTCAGACACAACCCATCAAAATGGTGACCTACCGATCTTCTCATCTCCAATATCTGATCTTCAAATAGTCATCTCTGAAGATCAAGATCCCTCCTATCCTACTCTTCCCCATTTCCTATCACATCACTTCTCCTTCCTCCATCAATCCTACTGATCTCTCATTCTCGTCTCAACCACATACTTCACCACAAATCATCCCACTTTCTCAACCATACATTCTTTCTTCACCTATTCCTGTCGATCTTCCATCTCTCATTTCTGAAGAAGTCTATGTGAAACAGACCCCTGGCTTTGAAGATCCAGTCCATCATGACTATGTGTACAGGTTAGACAAAACTCTCTATGGTCTAAAGCAGGCTCCTCGTGCCTGGTTAGACAATGCCGATATGTAATTTTTTTGTCTTAAAAAAAAAAAAAAACTTCGGTGGTACTGTTCATCGGCCGAACACTGTTCATTATAAAAAAAAATTCGGCTACCGAACATTTTATTAAAAAAAAAAACTTTGGTGGTACTGTTCATCGGCCGAACACTATTCATTACAAAAAAAAATTCCGCTACTGAACATTTTATTAAAAAAAAAACTTCGGTGGTACTGTTCATCGGCCGAACACTGTTCATTATATAAAAAAAACACCGGTGTGTCTCTCTCTCTAGACCTCCCCTCTTCGGCTCACTCTCTCCCCTCTCCCTGGCTTCCCTCTCTCTCTTCCCTTTCCTTCCCTTTGTTCGGCTCCTTCGGTCTCTCTCCCTCTCTCTTTCGGTAGCTCTCTCTCTCTCTTCGACTCTCTATCTCTCTCTCTCACTCCCTTTTTTTTCGGTTTCTCTCTCTCTCTAACCATCCCTCTCTTCGACTCTCTATCTCTCTCTCTCACTCCCTTTCTTCGGTTCTCTCTCTCTCTCTCTCAATCCCCCACCAAAATCCCCCCCCCCTCCCCTCACCTAGCCACCGAAATCCCCCCCCCCTTCGGCCCTTCCCTTTCTTCGGCCTCCACCCACCCTACCGACCCTCCCCAACCCCACCGAACTTCCACACCCCCACCGAACCATCCCTCCCTCCCTCCCTCCTTCGGCTCTCTCTCTCTCCTCCCTCCCCTCTCCCACCGAATTTAATTAAATGAAATATTTGAAAACAATACATTTTTTATTAATCGACATAGATAAATTTTGATTTTCATCTTACATAAATAAGAAAATGATACATTTTTTCAAATCCAACTTAAAATAGATTTTTTTTGGATTAATGTAGATGGATTTGCAAATATATATCGGATAAATTGCATAAAAAATTAAATTTAACTCATTTTAAAGGTGCCGCAAAACTTTTTTAAAAGTTAATTTACAAAATAAAATACGTATTTTTAATGTATTTTTAGTTAAAATCATCATTAATATATTAAAGGGTATAAAATAAAATGATAGGAAACACAAAAATGAAAAAAAGACAAAAGAATAGGGACTAAAATCATAATTACTATATGATCTAATAAAACAAAAAAGGGAAAAAGACAAACATTGCTAACTTGCATTTTTAACTATGGTTAGCTAGAGGGACTAAAAGTTAAACAAAATGACAACCACAATGACCAAAGTTGTAATTAGTTTAAAAAATGGACCAAACTTGATAATGAATGAAAACCACAAGGACCAAAAATATAATTTACTCTTAACCTTATTATGTTTTAATCATTGATTAATTTCTAAATTTTGATCAATTACCAAGATTGGTCCTCACGTTTACAATGAAAATGTGGTTTTCATTCGAACTCACACACACACACACACACACACACACACACACATATATATATATATATATGCAAATGATCGTGTGAGAAGTTGAGTTAACGGTGAGAAGTGTGAAAAGTGGACCTGAACCGTTGATCATTTTTAATCAAATGCCCTCTCATTAATTGCGGCATAGAAGATAATTGATTTGGTGCATCTTGTTTGTATCTTATCTCGGTGTATCTCATCCTAAATTTTACCAAGCCTAATCAAACTATATTTTATTTTACCGAACCAGTTAAGAACCACGACTAAATTTTCAGATTTTGAAATCGGGCCTCCGAATCAATCCAAGAACTAGATATGACCATACATTGTTGACTTCTAAACTTGAGAAGAAGATTTATCTCATACATCATCGTGCAACTCTATTTGCACGACTAAAAAAAGAATATCTAAGGTATTGTTTGGCAAAAATAAACTAATTTATAAATTAGTTTATAAGTTAGTTTATTTTTTGAGTACATATTTAGATAGACATATACTAACTTATCAATTATCAGTTAGCTTATCAACTAGTTTGTTAAACATAGTCTAAATATTATGTATTTTTATCAATTATTTTAAAGAATATTTAAAAAAATTGTGTAGGTTTTTTTCCACATGAATTATGTATAATTTAGATTTTCACCAAATATTATTATTTAAAAAAAAATTGTGGTGATAATGTTTGCTGCATAAAAAGAAAACAAAAGTGTTATTGCCTAGAGTCCAAACACAACATTATGACAACATCATGTTCCATTCTAAAGGAGTAGAATTATCATATTCTATTTTAAAATATTGTTTTTTGAAAAAGAAATGCGGAGATACCTTTTGATTTTTAAACGTTTATGGACCCTTTTTTAAACAAATATATTTTTTATATGTTCTAAAATTGAGTAAATAGATTCTTTTCACTTATAAAACCGGTTAATGTGTAAAATCATGAAAAACGTTCGAAAAAACTAACGAACTTTCATATTTTAAACGGTTAAGTCATTAGACATTTAAAAAAAAAGTCTAAACTTTCTAAAGCCGTTTAAATAGATCTATAAATATAATTGATAAAATAAAATTAATATATCATTCCGTTAGCTATTTTGAAGCCATATAAAAGTATATGTCCAAAACATAAATAAATGGCCCAAATTGCATAAAAATAGAATGTACATTGTTCCAATTTCTATTTTGGAGAATGTACAAAACACACACTTAAGGGTCTATAACATAACTTTGCAATCAAAAAATGGATCCATTAACCGGTATAACTGGTAAACGATAATAAATATAGTAATATATAAAATAGACAAATGACCTCACCTTCCTAATCCTCCACGACCTACAAGGGTGCAACTCCCAATCTTGATGATTCTCAGTAACCTTCTTCATTGCATTTTCATTATTGAGCATTCTCATCAACAAAATACCCAATAGATAAATTAAAGTAAAAACCATGAGAAATTCAAGAAAACTAAAAAAATTCAAATGAATCAGAACCTAAAATTCAAACAAAATATCATAAAAAGAATCAAAACAACATGCAACCAGAAGCAAAATAAAAAAAGACCCGATTAGAACACCATCTACCAGCCCCGATTTACAGAGAGAGATTAATGGCATTGAGAGCTTTGTCAGCCAGAGAGAGATCGAGGGCTTGGTAACTGGAGTTACAGGGCTTGGCTTTGTGTCGTAGTCAACGATTTGTTTGGATCTTGAAGAAAGAAAATAGATTGAAGGTGTAAGGGTGTTCGGCCGAAGATGCACAAGGGGAGGGGCTTGAATACCCTCGTCAGCCAGAGAGATGCCTGGGCGCACGAGAAGGAGATGCAAAGGGTATGGGGTTATAAAAAGACAATATTTTAATTAAAATATAGTAAGATGACAATTGCCACATCAGCATTTACCGGTTATTCCGGTCACTAGATCCCTTTTTGATTACAAAGTTATATTATAGACCTTTAAATGTGCGTTTTGAAAGTACGTCCCCTAAAACAAAAATTAGAACAAGGTACATTCCTTTTTTATACAATTTGCCCTAAATAAATGCATAAAAGTTGTGCAATATTATGT
Source organism: Arctium minus (assembly GCA_954870635.1). Taxonomy (NCBI): domain Eukaryota; kingdom Viridiplantae; phylum Streptophyta; class Magnoliopsida; order Asterales; family Asteraceae; genus Arctium; species Arctium minus. The sequence continues at coordinate 43,579,981 of OX941085.1, forward strand.
AACTTCAAATTTAGGTCAAAAGGATCTACTTAATAAACTTTAGAAAGTTCAATGATTTATCTAATTATAAAAGGTGATTCTCCATCACACACATTACCATCAAATCTTTCTTTTTACATTTTCAATGTATGGTTTGACCTTAATAGGTGCATATATAGCAACACTCAACATCTTTTCAATATTAATTTATGTTGTATACTAGTATATATATAAATCATAATCTTGTTTGATCCAAACATATATAATATCACATTGCAATGACATATAATTTTTTAAAGGTGGTTATTATCTTGTTTAATTTGGAATATACCGATCTCCATGGATTTTTTTCTTTTGTTAATAATAAGTGTCCGGATCAGCTTGCGCATATGTCGACTAATTCCAACAACTATAAAGAACTATCAAGAAAATCCCCAAATGCTTTACAGAAGTCAAATTGATGACATCCAAAGCGGATTCCTAAAAGCTCTTTTTATTTAATTTTGTTTTGATACTATTTCAACTAGCTATAAAATAAGAGCATCTCCGATTCAAGTTCTTATAAGAATCTTTTTTTTGTATTTTTTGGTGTCACCTCATTTCCACCTCATCAAATTAAAAATTCACATAAAAATCCACAATGGTAGTTCTTATAAGAACCTATTTTTGTGTGTCCCATATATATATAAGTTAAATATATATATATATATATATAATATTAATAATTATTATAAAGTCAAGAAAAAAATAAAAAAATAAAGATAATGTCACATCTCACACATTTCATTGTAAGAACCAAAGTTCTTATTTAAGGACCTAGAGGGATTTGAGTTCTTATAAGAACTTTCCACAATGTTAGTTCTTACTAACCACTACACTTTTTGTTTATAAGAACCTTGCATTGGAGATGCTCTAACCACAAGGGTTGTGGTATAGTGGTTAAGGCCATATAGGATGTGGTGAAATATCACATCTATCCAGGGTTCGAATCCAAACGTACATAACAATTATGTTCACTGATTTTATCAAGACTGATTTATTGCAGTCATAATTTACCAGGATTAATCTTCCAAAAAAAGAAACATCTAGCTATAAAATAAAATGATGTTAAAGGAAAAACGAAACAGAATAACAATATAATAGAAAGACAATGAAAATCTGTAATTCTCATTAATCATAAGCCCTTTAAATAGGGAGAAGTTTACAAAGAAAAGGAAACATTAATTATGGTAAATTCTAATACTAGGAAAATATTATATCAATCACTTCATTTTGATGATGTCACATAATCCTACAACACTCCCCCTTGTGCCGAGTCAAAGGAGTGATGGTGAACAATTGTTGTCTCGTTAAAACGTTACGCCAAAATAAAAACCCAGTGGGATAAAAAAATAGGACGAAGGAAAGAGTACAACGCACCAGTTTCTTTACAATATATATAGACTTTTCCTTCAGTCTAGTTTTCTCTTAGATTCGTACATTAATCATGAGAGTTAGGAAAGCATGATGGTATATAAACAGTTGTCTCACTAAAACCTTACACCAAGGAACAAAACCCAATGGGAAAAAATAAAACATTGGTTGAAGGAAAGAGCACAACATACCAATATCTCAAATATAGTAGACTCCCCCTTTTGTCTATTACTCCCTCTGATTCGTGCATTAATCAAGGGAGTTTGGAAAACATTTGTACTTGCTTTCTACATGTTTCCCAATATATGGTTTTAGGTAATGATTTGGTAAAATGTGTCATGTTCTCTTGACATCTTACTTGATTTAATTGAATCTCGATGAGAGTTTTCTTATTGCTGATTGTATAAGACTTAAGTAGAATATTTGATGTATCTTATGTTCATTTATTCGATACATGATGCATTATTTCCATATATGCAAGTAAGATACTGGTTGAATCCATAATTACTAGTTCCTCTAGTATATGCAATGAAAATCCTTAATCATATACATTATTTAATTATCATGGGGAGTAATATTCTTGGATTAGTTCAAGGGGTAGTTACAAAGGATTGCTTAATTCACTTCCAAGCAATCGGCGTGTTCCTTGTGATAATTATTTATCCAGTTTGGGAACAACCTTTGTATAGGTCAGACAGATAGCTAATATCAGCAAAGACATACCAAGACATTGTTTGGTGTTTTTCTATAAGAGCTAGTATTTTTGTTGCTTATATTCTAAGTAGGTATTGAAGTTTCATTATCAATCCCATTTTTCTTTCTATAGGGAAAGTATAAATCTATGTCAATGGTTTCAAAAGATTCATTTGATATCATTCCAATGACGTTGCGTTGGCGCTGAGCTAAATCTAGCTAACAAATTCACTGAGAAATATAATATACGGTCAAGAGTATTGTGATAAGTACAATAATGCGCATATTGTACTTAGATAGGGAATTCCAACTCCCAGCATTTTTCGTCATCGTCCTTTTAGACGAAATGGATCTTTCCTTATATCCGACACTTCGACCGATCATGGGAGTGCTAACCGGATGCACTTTATCCATATTAAATTGCTTGATTATTTTATGGACATATGCGATCGGTGAATTAATATTTCACAAACTTGATGTTCTAGCTCAAATAGCTAGACAAAAACAAATTTTCCCAAGATCTTTCATCTCAATTTCAGATTTCAAGTAGCTTGTTGTTTCTCTTACTTCATCAAGAGTGCCTATTATGTTCATAACATCGACATATAGAGCTACACTGAAAATTTAGAACTTGTTTTCCTAAATAAATACGCAAGGGCACAATTCATCGTTATTATATACTTTCCCAATCAAGTATCTACTTAGGTGGTTATAGAACATTCATATAGATTGCTTTACTATATAAAATGAGCGTTTTACTTTTATTGCAAGAGCATTTTGTGGTTTAGAGTTACTTGATTTTGATAATGTAATATCATCAAATGCTTTTATATATCTATGAATCTAGATCCCCATAGAGACATGCAGTAACCACATCCATGAGTTGCATTTCCAGTCCTTCGAAAACTACTAGACTAATAAATTATTCGGATGTTATAACATCCATCATGAGAGAGTAAGTCTCATCATGGTCAATCCAGGGCGTTATGAGAAACCTTGCGCCAAAGGAGAGCCTTAAACATTAGGACTTCATTATTCTCATTACGTTGTATGAAAAAGACTTAGTTATGTCCTACGGGCTTTACACTTGGTGGGTTAGCACTACCAGACCAAATACCCGATCCTTTGTCAAAGAACATAATTCTTTCTGGATTGTTTATTTAGGTCAATATGCTCTTTGTTGATAGTATTCAACTGAGCGTGGTTCGATGTCGTTGTGCTCTATCATCTTATGAGCAATAGTATATATGAATAAGTCATCAATGAGTATATATGAACTGTCCATCGACTCATATGTACTCTCATAGTTCATTTTGAGATTTTCTTTCATCTCTAGAATCATATTAACTTCGGAGCGTCCTCCAGTGATGATTCATGGACATAATTATAATTAGAGACAATCTCATGAGAGTTTTGTGTATTTATGATAAATGGATGTGCCTAACTAGTCTCTTCCTTTAGAATAGTATCCATCGAACCAAGTAACTTCCACCACTTCCATTTGGTAGCTACGACCTCAACCACACCTCCACTATGTGTGATTGCAACGCACTTTCCAATGGCGTTGTGCCCCTATTGGGGACTTTTTAACTTTGTGAGTATATTTGCAGCTCGTATATGTGATCTTGTCACTTTTGAAATAACATTAAACGTATCAGGTATCAAGTCTGATTCGTTTGACTTCAACATTATGTTGTGAAGTTTTGGGGATCAAAATGAGACAGAGTGGGAATATTCAATGACACTTCCTGTCGTTTCCATGGAAAAATCCTTTTTCCTATCTCCCCCTAACGACGGGAAGACTGTCTCATGAAAGTGACAACCCGCAAATCTAGCGGTAAAGAGATCACTAGTCAAATATTCTAATTAGCGGATAATTGTTGGGGATTCATGTCCAACATATACCAAATCGTCTTTACGGACCCATTTCAATGCGTTGTGGGGGCGCAATTGGCACATATACTACAGAACCAAACATGTGTAAATGTAAACTATCAGGCTTATATCCAGTTACCAACTGGTACGCATGAGGCTGGTTAACAAGCAGTGGGTCTAAAAACGAAAAGAAAAAAAACTGCATATAATAATTGCATAACCCTAGGTAGATATGGGTAAATTGGTGCACATTACTAATACCATAGATGTCATCATATTCTTTTGATAACAACTTCTATGAGACCATTTTATATATACACATGGGGTATAGGAAACTCTACATTGATCCTCATACATATGCAATTAACATCAAATCCTTATGATGTAAATTTTCCAGCATTCCAAGTCATGTAGACTTGATGAGATAATCAGAGTGATGAGCCCTTAAACGTATATCTAGTGCTAGGAGTGCAGTATTTCATGTGGACAATAATACGACATGCGTTCATCGTGTCGAAACCAGAACCATAAAGTACTTTAATGGTCCGCATTCTGGATGTTTATGTCCATAAATATCACCTTGTATTCGTTGTAACAATGGAATATTTTTGTATTATGTCCTTAGTTTTAGGATGATCTCATTCCTGTCTTGGCTAAAGATTAGGGTATATACAAAAGTTTTAGGTATTCGAGAGGGCATATTATGATGGCAATGTTGTTTCTTATGCTGCAGAAGTCAACAGTTGCAATTTGCCTCATTCCGCCTTTCACTCGAAAGAGAATGTGTCTATGTGTATTTTGCAATACACGGATCACTATGTCATAACCATGGTGTCCCACATGGTCATGTCGAAACATATATGTGTTATTTTCCCCAAAGTTCTTTATTGGTGACAAAATATGTTTCGATGACCCAATAATCTACTAGTTTGACACATTAGTTTCCATGATATGTTTACTTTCATATTCATTAGAACTTATGTATATATGCTCATTTCCATTTCCATTTCCATTTCCATTTGATACGAATATCTTTACAAGGTTCCTATTAATCTTGTACCAATAAGAAAGTGACAGTCTATCGTCTAAGTAATATGTATTTGTCTATCATTTTAGATTGTGTGGAATATTCTACAAAAACTCAAGTTCTCCTCGATACATTCCTACATGGAACGGAGAATATTAATAGTTTTGTTATTTATTTAGATGTATTTCTTTACATCTATAATGGTTACATATTCAATTTTACTTTAGCAAAGAAATTAATTTTGATACTTAAAATTAATTTCAAATAAATATTAAATATTAAATTAATATGTTATAGTTTATTTTCAACGTGTTTCCTTTTTGACAAGAGAACTCTTTAGTGCATTTCTTATTTGATTGTCCATTATCACATGGGGCAGTAGTTGTATCTCTACTCCAGATGTTGAAAAATCATTCCCGACTCTTACCAAGACCCTGACCCCGTTCTAGGGTTTCGTCCACATAGTGGATAAATGTCACATGTGTGAAATTGTTTTTAACTCTCTGTTCTTTGGAGTTGTTTCCACCTTTAATGCTTTCATTATTGATCTCGAGATTTTTCTTTGTCTCGACATATGTGGTGTTGTTATTCGAAAGAACCTTGTTATGTCTCTCAACCACTTGCAGTATGTTGATGAGTTTGTCTAAAGGTTACTTTCCAACTTATATTAGTTCATTAATATTTTTGATATGTGAAAGGTGGAAATAATGTTAAGAATCATGTCATATTCTGCGAGTTCCTTGCCACAGAGATTGAGACGCGTTTTGGATATAACATTTCTTTGTTGAAATCAGTTAACTTTTTGTAATCGAGTAAGTGGGTTTCATTCCACTGTATGATTAGTTCGGGAAGTACATATTCATGAATACACCCAATTCTCCCTTTCGGGACATCCCACAGTTATTTGGGGGGTTTCTAATAAAGGTATTCCTATGAAAGTTAGGATCTATATGTCGTCTCAAAGCATGAAGGTATTTGCTTGTACCTTTTCAAGATGATTGGTTTTAGGGTCAATAAGGAGTTGATGGACTTTAGATAATTTCTTGTACTTTTCAAAGTGAGATTTATATACTCATTTATGGTACTCAGATTCTTTTGAGTTTACGACGTTGATTTAGGGATGAGTTGTTACAACTACTTACATATATAAGAGATAATATATGATTTTCTGTTTGATAAGACAATGGATTATGGTTATAACTATTATTTTATGTATGAATTTTTTTTTTCATAACAACATTGGATTTTTGTATGCTTACATTTTGTTGATAATACTTCATCAATATTTTAATTTGTGAAAAGAAATCACTCAATCTATTGGATTTCCAGGTAGTAGGGGAATCACATGCTATTTACACCCGTTTGACAAAATCCCTTTGATGTCTTGCGATTATTTAATTTGATGATAACATTACTAATTATAGAGCTTTTGACATGAGACCAAAAAGAATACGCGTTTGACATATGAAGTCAACTTCAATGTTTCAATACTTTAATGGTATTTTGAGAGATTTTATTATGAGCCAAATAAATATTGGTTTTGACATTAAGTCAAATTCAAATGTTTAATATCTTACTAACATTTTTGGATATATGGAGATTGGAAGTGTAACTTCCAAAAAAAAAATAGATAACATGGGGATGATTTATAACTAATATAAAAATAATGTTTTTGGAAATAAGCAATACAATCGTCATTATTAGGAATTTATTCTGACTATGATCCGCTTATAATTTTGCTCCAATATTTAGTAACAAAACATATATGGCAAACAACTATAATAATTTTATAAGATCTAAAACATATTGAATTAAATTCAATAGTTATTTTTTTCTCACACATCGACCATTCAAAATGTGCATAATAATTGCCTTAAGTATAATCCAATACATTTTATAAACATATTCCATTAAAAAAAATTAACAAGTTTAATATGTAAATGTCATAAATATACGTCTATAATAAACTTTGAACCAATAAATTAACATTAACAATTAAAATCAATAGTATCCAAAATTAAAATAATTTGATCACATCTAAATATGTTAATCAGTCATCATATAAATTAATAAGAAAAGATAAATGAATCAAATATCTTTTTTTTTTCAACATCAATTATATAAGGAGATATATATATATATATATATATATATATATATATATATATATATAATTACATATAAAGATGTACAATCCTTATTGCATAAGATACAAGTTAACATAGTAATAATGGTTGTTATTATTATTATTATTATTATTATTTTTACCTCTTATAATGAGAACTGAAGGAACACAAAAATCTAACCCATAGAGTAAGTATATCATGAGTTCAAAATTATACACAGTTATATGGTTTAGGTTCATACACATGCTTAAGGTCATGCCCCGTTCATCCTCATATATTTAAGCAAATTCAAAAGAAAATCATGCATATGATAAAGATGAAAAACTCAAGAATACAGAAAGACTTTTTACCTCGCCATATGGATTTTTTTTCATTCATCCTTCAAAGCATGATTCGAGTTTGTTTCTGGCTTTGTCATTCTTGTAATTCATTTGATGAAACAGTAGCACAGGCGAGCATCGTGCTGATAACGTGTTAAAGGAAAAACGAAACTATATAACAATATAATAGAAATACAATGAAAATCTGTAATTCTCATTAATCATAAGCCCTTTAAATAGGGAGAAGTTTACAAAGAAAATGAAACATTAATTATGGTAAATTCTAATACTAGAAAAATATTATATCAATTATTTCCTTTTGATGATGACACATAATCCTACAACAAATGAAAATATCATTTCCAGCACATATCATGCCGTTTTTTTTCCTTCAATTTTTATACAAAATGGAATCCGGTTCCTATCAATCTTGAAAGAAAAGGGAATATAATCAAGAAGCAGCCCACGGATTCTTGAAACCCCACCTCCATTTCTGTGTGTAGTTAGTTGGGCTCCATTTATAAATTTCAAAGAAAAGCGTTTCCCCCACGCGACACCCACAACCACCCTATAAATACGATCACTCATCCACCACCATCTTCATTGCACTTCGATATGCAGACCCTGCAACAGAAGGCCTCAGAGTGGAGTGGCGTTGACCAGCAAGATGCCTTCGCCATTGACGAAACTAATCTTTTCGAGAAGTTAGGGCTTCAGACATTCATCGATCTCTCCACCGATTTCTACACAAGGTATTTATATTTGGGGGAATTCAGAATCATTTGATGGGGTTTTAGTAAAATCGTAAAAGATTTGTACTTTTTATATGCTTTTTGAGGATTCTTGCTGATTTAATTGATGGGTGTTTTGGGGGAAATGAGAATGATTTGCCATTACAGTTGATGGGGTTTCGATAAAATCGTAAAAATTCATACTTTATTTTGCTGTAAATTCGTCGTATTATATGATGCTATATGAGGATTCTTGCTGATTCAATTGATGGGTGTTTGAGCTAATTTCTGGAAAGAATTTCATCTTATTCATTGTGAAGAGATCAGCATGAGAGTTTGTGTTCTGTTTGAATGATTGGTTGAAAGCTCTTTAGCTGATACAACCTTTCTTCTTCAAATCAAGATATGCATTTTTGACTTTTGAAGTCAAAATGGTGATCTTTTAATCCAGGATTTCTATTAAATAAGTAGTTATTTTGTGTTATCCTGTTTATCATGGCTTAAATTTTTTGTTTAATTTGTCAGAATACTCTTATTTACCCCTAATTTTTAATGATTATGTATAATTTCAAACCCCAAAATCACCATCGTTTGACCACAAAGTCAAATCAGATTACTACTTTGGATATTAGCTATGCTGTTAATATCGGCTATATATTTGGATATTAGCTATGCTGTTAATATCGGCGATATATCGCCGATATCTCGGATATCGGTCCTTGGGAAAAAATCGCTAAGGTGGTATGCGAGTTAGGAGGGGGTATGAATAGCAATCTTCATTAGAACTTAGAAGTGAGCATTGCACTCTAGACTTTACCTCTGTGTGGGATATACTGTATTTGTTTGGTTTAACCAACAGACGAACAAAAATTGCCAAGATGAGGATCTTGTTCGATACTTTCGTGCAACTGAAGTGCCTTTTTCCAACTATACGATAGTTTGAAATGTTGATCGCTCATTCGTTTAATCTGGGATTGCCATGTTTCGCCTTCTATTTGAATGAATGTTTCTGTAAGACCGCTTACCATTTTGAGGATGTAGAGTAATGTTTGCTTGATTATTGATATGGTTTGTATTCTTGAAATGATATAATGACTAGGGTTTTGTTCTTTGAACGATAAACTAGGGTTTATGACGATGAAGAAGAGTGGTTTAGGTCTATTTTTGCCAACTCGAAGAAGGAAGATGCAATTCAGAATCAATACGAGTTTTTCGTGCAAAGAATGGGAGGGCCTCCTCTTTACTCTCAAAGGAAAGGTAAATCGTACTTTAGGCATATCTTTGAACATATTCAAATCATTCTCTTATTATATGGTTGGTAATTGCAAAATGCTCTTATGACCAGAAGGTCAACTAACAAATAAAGGCTAGACCTTGGGACTCGGTTCGGGTCTCTTAGGACTCAGGGCCACTAAGGATTTTCCTGGCTGTTATCTTTTGCCCTACAGAAAGACGTTTCCTTGTTGTATACTTGTTTTATTAACCCAACCAAACCAAACCAACCTAGTAGGTCTCACGTAGAGGTAGGGTCTAGGTTTTTATTTTTTTGGTAAAGGAGTATCCCATATCACTTTGGGCCCGGACTAATCTCCTGGAAAACAGGCCTATGGCCCGCGGGCATTCATCCCGTGGCCACAATGCTGCGAGTGGGGCTCGAACCCGGGCAACCGCTATAAAGTCCCCAGGCACTTACCACCACGCCACAACGTTGTGGTTGGTAGGGTCTAGGGTTAGAGTCTAGAAAGACAGTTTTCATGAAGACAAAAGTGAAAAGAAACTAGGTGAGAGTGCGTGCAAATAAGCAACAAGTACAGTTAACAGAAAAATGCGTAAGTGTAGATGTGAAGAAAATAGGTTAAACAAACAAGGAAAACACAGAGCGTAGTACTGACAACTACAAGTACAGGAAGAAAAGCAATATACTTGTTTTATCGTTAGTTTAAAACCATTAGCACGGTTGGATTTTATGACATGAGCCTCTCACACTGACCGCCGTATGACCTTATAAAATGATTATTTGCAGGCCACCCAGCTCTGATTGGCCGCCACCGCCCATTTCCGGTGACTCATAAAGCGGCAGAGAGGTGGCTGCACCACATGCAACAAGCATTAGATAACACCAAAGACATTGATCAAGACTCAAAAACAAGAATGCTAAATTTCTTCAGGTAGAAGAACTCCATTGATGCATTGCATGCTTGTACTTTTTTAATTCTAGAAATGCATTAACATATATTTTTTTCCCAAAATGCCCTTCTCTTTTTTATGGTTTTGCAGGCATACTGCATATTTTTTGGTGGCTGGAAATGATTTGAAGAACCAAAGCCAAGGAGCTCCACCATGTAAGCATGGAGCCAACAAACCAGCTGCAGTCTGAATCTATTTTTTCTTTAGAACAATTTGGTATGAACAGATTTGTTACTGGAAACAAACGTTTTGCTCTTTGGGATAGAGGTCAGGTCTGCATACATCCTATCTGACATACTGTATTGATGGGATATACTGGGATAGATTGGTTTGGTTTTAGTTTTGGTACTTGGAAAACATGGATGTCATGTAACTTAAAATAGATTTTAATTGATAAATGTTCTTGCATTTGCTTGTCGAAAGAGCCGGTTTCTTGTATTTGTAGGTTAAAATCTACAAGGGTTTTCAAAACTTTTCATGATTCTTGATGGGTTCTAGTTCGTGAACATATTTGTCCTACTCCATGATCCTTGAACTCATCGATACAAAAGTTGATACAAGCAAATACTCAATTTTCATGAGTTACTCAAATCGACAATTAATTGTCAAAATTAATATGGTGAGAAGCCTAACAAATTATACCTCTGATCACTTACTAAGAGCATCTCCAACAGCATTGCTAAAATTGAAAAAAATGGGTTTTTGTTCTCTAAACCTCTCCAACAGCTTTGCTATCTTGTTTGCTATAATAGAGAAAAGTTGAAAATTTTCCAAGTTTAGAGAATTCTCTAAAACTTGATGGTAAGAGAGAGAAATTATTATTTTATTCAATTCCACCAATGAAATTCACTTTTTATTATTTTATATTAAGATTTTTTTTAAAAGTGTATTGGGATGATAAATTATAGAATATTATAATAATATAAGTTGTTTTAAAATCTCTAAAAATAGCAAATCTGTTGGAGATGAATGTAATACTATTTAGAGATTTTCATTTTTGGTTCTCTATTTTAGAGAAATTATAGCAATGCTGTTGGAGATGCTCTAATGTTAATTGCCAAAATATGTTCGTCAAGATGTATGACAAAACCTCTTAGTTCTTAGCGTATCATATCTCTCGCTCTACCCCTCTTTTATAGCTAAAACATTTAACTACGAAAGATTTATAGAAACACTGAAATTCAAAATTATTTCACACAAACATCTATATAGAAAATTCTAAAATGAACATGCAAACTTTTAAATGATATAGGTCATATTGAAAACGTGTTTGCATGAAATTATACGGACGTCCGCATAGCCTCTTGCATTACCAAAATGGAGATCAGCATTATCAAGTTATTGTATCAATAATTTCAACTTTGTTTCACAGTTTTGAAAATAAAATCAAATCTTTCCACTGAGATGACAAACAAACTTACAAACATATTCAAAGGTTGATTTTGCTTTTAGTAAAAAGATGTCTTTTTCTCATCCATTTTAAATTTTGGAATAAATTATTACAAGACAAAGTACTGACATGATCCATTTAGATTTTAATTCGGCTGACAATCAACCACCTATGGTAAATTGATATCACTTGATCTTACTTAAATACTTTATGCACAAACGATCTTCAAGATTTTTAACCGACTTTTTTATGTCATCTTGTTGGCACGCATTTTGAAGTGAAGTTTCAAGATTCTATGAATTTGAGAGGAAAAGATGATCTTCCATTACAAATAGTTAACTTATATACAACTTACAAGGGAAACAAAAAATGTACATATCCCTATAATTAAGCCTAATCAAAAGAATAAATACTAAAAATAAAAAGATTACAACAACTATTTTAAACAGGTAATTAAGTCTGATTTGATTGTGAATCATTTGATTGACGATTGATATCCTTTACACGCCCCCGCAAGATGGACGACCAAGGAACAAGCCCAATCTTGGAGAGTGGGTGATGAAACCGAGACTTTAGTAGAGGTTTGGTAAGAACGTCTGCAAGCTGGTCATCGCTACAGATGTGGGTAACACGAATGGAGCCCAAATGAACTTGCTCACGTACAAAATGGAAATTTAATGCAAGATGCTTCATTCTTGAGTGAAAGATCGGGTTGGCCGAGTAGTTAGCGACTCCCAGATTATCACAGTAAATGGGTGGTTGTGGCAGGGAAGTATACCCAAGTTCAAATAACAACGAATTCAACCATAGGACCTCTGTCGTAGTATCTGCTACTGCTCTAAATTCATCCTCAGTTGATGAATGAGCCAGAGCTCGTTGCTTCTTCGAACTCCAAGAAATGGGATTTCGACCAAGATACACAATATAACCTGTAGTTGAAGTGTATTGATCTTTGTCACCGCCCCAATCTGCATCAGAAAATGCATGTAGTTGCAATGGTGAATTGCAATAAAGCAAGAGACCATGATGAGCGGTAGCACTTAGATAGCGAAGTAATCGCTTAAGAGCATTCCAGTGATCATTAGTCGGGCAATGCATAAATTGTGATAACTTGTTAACTGAAAAGGCAACATCAGGTCTGGTAAGAGAGAGATATTGAAGGGCACCAACAAGAGATCGATATTTGGTGGTTGATGGAAGCGGTGGGGCACCAGTGAAGGTAAGTGATGGAGAAAGGTTCATAGGAGTGCTTACTGGTTTTGAACCCAACATGTTAGAACGAGTGAGAGTATCCGAAATGTACTTTGTTTGATTTAAGAATAAACCTGTGGATGTGGGCACTACTTCAATGCCAAGGAAGTATGAGAGAGGGCCAAGATCCTTAAGTGAGAAACGTGCAGAAAGAATGGAGATGAATTTAGTGATATGCGAATGGGACGGGACGGTGATGATAATATCATCGACATAAACTAATAAATAAAGAGAGATAGATCCATTTTTGTAAAGAAACAGAGAGGAGTCTGAAATGGTGTTACGGAACCCATAATTTAGAAGGAAGGATTTTAATTCATTGTACCAAGCCCGGGGGGCTTGTTTGAGACCGTAAATGGCCTTTTCAAGCTTGCAAACATGATTGGGGTATCGATGGTCAATTAATCCAGGAGGTTGGGCCATGAAGACATCCTCGGTAAGAGTTCCTTGGAGAAAAGCATTATTGATATCAAGTTGACGCAATGACCATCCTTGAGACACAACAAGAGAGAGAATAAGTATGAGATTGGTGGGTTTAATGACTAGGATAAAGGTCTTCGAGTAATCGAGACCAGGTCTTTGATGAAAACCTTTGGCTACAAGTTGAGCCTTCAATCGTTCGACTGAACCATAAGCATTATACTTAACTCGATAAACCCATTTACATCCAACAATATTTTAAGGGGAGGTACAAGACGCCATGTGCCATTGCGGGTGAGGGCTGCGAATTCATCACACATTGCCTCACGCCATTGGGGATTTTTCAGAGCTTGGAAAATATTACGAGGCTCACTTGGTTGAAAAGACAAAGCAAGATGAAAGTTTTACTTTGGGTTAGGTTTTCGAATTTGGTTTTGAAGGCGAGTGATAATGGTTTGGGTAGGAGGAGATGGAGGGGGAGGGGAAGAAGGGGAGGGAGGAGGAGTAGTCTTCTCGTCAGAGGAAGTAGTGGGGGAGTGAACTACAGACTGATCAGATTCGGTAGTGGCAGAATGTGGTGAGGTGGTGCATGATGATTGTTACTCAATAGGTAGAAGGATAGGAGACCAGTCATCAAGTTTAACAGGTGAGATAGTGGGGGAAATAGGTCGAAGAGACATGAATGGTGACATGGCGAGAGGTGTATAACTTGTTGGTAGCGAGATCAAGACAATGATACGCACTTTGAGAGGCCGAGTAACCCACAAAAATGCATGGCTTAGAGCGAGGTTCTAGTTTGTGAGAGGTGTATGGTCTTAGCCAAGGATAGCAAAGACACCCGAAGTTACGTAATTTTGTGTAATTAGGAGGTTTTTGGAACAATTTGAGATAGGGAGAAAGGGTGGGGTCGGTAGTCGATTGATAAGATACACGGTTGTGGTGAAAGCAAGTGTCCAGTATGTAGTAGGCATATTTGCGTAAGAGAGAAGAGTGAGACCAATTTCAACTATATTACGATGTCGTCGTTCAGCATAACCATTGGATTCTGGTGTATGAGGGGGAGAAGTTAAGTGAGAGATTCCATTAGCAGATAGGGTAGGGGTGAGTTTAAGGTATTCTCCTCCATTGTCAATGAATATATTGAGTATTTTTCGATTGAAGTGTTTTTCGACTAGAGCTCGAAATCGAAGGAAAATTTGGGAGGTGTCTGATTTTCGTTTTAACAGATAAAACCAAATATATTTTGTAAAATGATCAACAGATATGACATAATACTTAAAGTTGTCAAATGATAAAATAGGGGAGGTCCAAACATCAGAGAATAGTAATTCAAGAGGAGCATTTGAAGTAAGTGTAGAATTAAAGAAGGGAAGCTTGTGACTTTTATTGATATTGCAAGAATGACATGGTAAATGTGAAATACATGAAATTTGTAAAGGAAAAACAGAAGAAATTGTTTTTAGAATGGAGATGGATGGATGGCCTAGACGATGGTGCCAGACTGTCAGTCTTGCACCGAAGCTTTGACAATAGAGTAGGCAGTAGGAGGGTTGGGATGCCACTCATAGACGCCATTTCTAGTTGGACCTTGGAGGAGGATTTTCCCCGTAGAGAGCTCCTAGACACAAAAAGAAGACGGTAAGAACTCGAAAACAACATTATTATCAAAGCAAATTTGTGAGATTGAGAGAATATTGCGAGATATAGATGGTACAAACAAGACATTGAGAAAATTAAAAATTTTAAGAGGGGTAGAGAAGGTGAATGAACCAGTGTGAGAGATCGGGAGAGAGGATCCATCACCAATTATGAGTTCTTTCATGCCATCATAAGGGGTATGCAAGGCAAGGTTGTTCAAGTCATTAGTCACATGATGTGAGGCTCCACTATCCAATAGCCAAGAGGACGATGGTGGAAAGGCAGTTGTAGCAACATGGGCTTGGGGCGGGTGTTGGCCAGTTCGTACGACTTGAGGCTGCTGGTTAGGACGCACACCAGTAGCATGGTTTTGAGTGGATGGGAAAACAATATGAGGAAATAGTTGTTTGAAAATGGGACATTGAGAGGCAAAGTGACCTTTTGTACGACACCACTAACAAGTACCTTGATAATTGGTACGAGGTGGACGAGAGGGAAGGGCAAATTGTGGAGTTGGAAGGAGCCCATGTCAAGGATGGCGAGTGTGAGGACGGGTGTGGGAAGGAAAACGAGTGGTAATGGTGTGAACAGTGGAGAGAAAAAAATCAGTTGGAGGAGATTTGTTGGTTATTGAGAGTGAGTTCAAGATTAATAAGCTTCTCATGAAGCTCTTCGAAAAGGATAGGTATGTCACGAGCATTGACAACATCTATAATAGGTTAGTAGACATCGTAATCAAGCCCCTTTAGAACCTTTTCTATAATATCCTCAAGATCGATTGTTTTGCCAAGAAGAGAAAGTTGATATGTACAGGCTTTTATGGCTTGCATATAGTCGGTAATGACTAAGAAGGGGATTTGGTAATGTGGCTAAGACGGTCTTTCAGTTGATTGATGTGACCACGGGAAGGATTGGCATAGGTTGAAGCTAAGATTTGCCATGCAAATTTTGAAGTTTTCGCTTGGGATATGAGAGGCACAAGGGTTGGGGTGAGTGTGCCAACAAGAGCCCCAAAAAGAAGTTTGTCTTGGCGAACCCACGTAGTGTAGGCGAGATTGGGGTTGGGTTTACTAGCAGATTCAGAAGTGATGACAGAGGGAGGACAAGGATTGGAACCATCAATAAATTTGTACAGATCGAAACCAATGAGAATAGCTTCAATCTGTGTTTTCCAGGCAAGATAATTTGTAGCTGTAAGTTTGACAGAGTTATTGAAAGAGATGAGAGTGAGAGGTTTATTAAGCTCATTGGTATTTGGAATAACAAATTGTTCATTTGGACCAGACATGGTGTAGGACAGAGAGAGAAGAATTCACACAAAAGAGATATTGAAGAAAAAAATAGGACATCTCTTAAAGAAGAGGAACAAAGATGAGTTCAAGTAGAGGGCCAAGAACTTGTTGCTCTGATACCATATGAATTTGAGAGGAAAAGATGATCTTCCATTACAAAGAGTTAACTTATATACATCTTACAAGGGAAACAAAAAATGTACATATTCCTATAATTAAGCCTAATCAAAAGAATAAATACTAAAAATAAAAAGATTACAACAACTATTTTAAACAGGTAATTAAGTGTGATTTGATTGTGAATCATTTGATTGACAATTGATATCCTTTACAGTTTCAACGTCTTGTAAATTTCTCATCATGCTCAATAAACATCTTAATCTCTCTCCTCATTTTTCTATTTTAACATACTCTCTAGTTTAGCTGTTGGAGATGTTCCAAGTCACAAAACACTTAGTTTCTCAAAAATGGAAAACCAAAATTCAAAATATTTATAAAAAATTACATTTAACTTCAACAGATTTTATATTTTAAAGATTTCAACATCCATTGTACTATTAAGAGCATCTCCAAAATCTATACTATATTATAAAGCACGGATAAAAAACTCTTAAGTACAAATTATTAGACACAATGTACCATCATTTTATGCAAGATTTTAAAAATCTCTTAATTTACAATTATCAAAGCACAATA
The DNA here is from genome assembly GCA_954870635.1 of Arctium minus. NCBI lineage: Eukaryota > Viridiplantae > Streptophyta > Magnoliopsida > Asterales > Asteraceae > Arctium > Arctium minus. The sequence continues at coordinate 43,597,019 of OX941085.1, forward strand.
TACATATTACTACTGCAGGCTTCTAACATCCACCAATTTGGTATGTGCATGATCTTCCTTTTATGCAGACATTTCCATGTATCACTATTTAATTAATATATTATATCACTATAATTTTTTTTAATTATATTATTAAATATGTAATTGGTTATTTTTTCTAGATGTCATTAAAATATATAAGATAATCATTGAATTATAACAAAACACTTAAATTTTTTTATATAAAAAACATTATATTATTAAGCCTAAATTAAACAAATTTATAAGAAAAACATTATTACTTTCTCAAAACCATCCAAAATTGTACTGTAAATCGACAAAAAAAATAAAATGAAACATTAAAATCGTGATGTATCTCGCTGCATTGCGCGAGTACGCTTCTAGTATTCTATAAAATAGTGAATATGGAAATTTTGGGCATTTTTTAATGCTCGGATTCTCCAAAACCTTTCTCCAAAATAGATAAAAGTAGGAGAAAGAGTGTTAAATTCTCCAAATTGGGAGAACCCCCCCACAAAATTATTACAATGAGAGAGAATTTTTTTTAAAATATATTCTCACCAATAAAAAATTTTGAAATTAATTTTATAGAGTGGGAAATAATATTTTATTAGATGAATAAAATATTTTAATAATATTATAAATATTGTAATCTTCAAAATGAATAATCTGTTGGAGTTGAATCTATTTTTATTATAGAAATTTTAAAGTTTCATTTTCCATTTTAGAGAAATTTTGAAAAATCTGTCGGAGATGTTGTTAAGATAGTCCATAAATTTACTATCCTAGTACACTATTTAACAAGAGTTTATGTAAAACAATAATAATTTAATATCATTGGTGAAAATGAATAAACAATTAATTTCTCACTAGATACATCAAGTTTTAGAGAATTTTTTAAACTTGAAGTATTTTTTTAGTTTTTTCTATTTCAGATAACAATATCTTATTTTCTCTATTTTAAATTTTTTGTTGAAAATATAAATTAAAATTAAAATGTATAATAACAAGTTCAGTAATACATAAGTGACAGTTTGTCGATTATCAATAAACAAGGATGATAAATGTAAATTCAAATAGTATTCACAAATAGAAAAGTTAATATGATTGAAATTGTCAAGTAAAAATTATTAAAGTGGTTAATTAGAAATATGGAGAAAATTTAGTGGCCAAACTATGAGAAAAGAATTAAATGGGGAGCCTTTTCTTTTCTCCCAAGACTTCTTTCTCAATCTCTTTCTTATTCCTTCACACACGCAACCAAACTCTCCGGGCGTCACTGTTTTCCTCCGATCTCAATCGTCGATACACTCCGGTATTTCTTCTATTTTATTTTCTTTATTTTGATTTAATTCAAAATTTCTTAGTTTCAATCTATGGGTTCGTGAGTCGATTTGATGATATCATGTAGTTAACTTGAATTGGGATTTAGGGTTTTTGCGCATAGCTAATTCATGCCTATATTTATGTTTCTCCACTCCGTTATAAGTAAATTTGAGTGCTTTCGTGTAAATTCTTTCCGAATTTGATGCGACATTTGATTTTAGGATTTCTTAGTGTTTTTTCCCCTTGAGATTGATCTGGTGTGAATGGTTTAGTTTAGTTTTTTTGTTTCCATTTTGGGGGTTTAGTTTTCATGCCGTGATGAGAAAAAGGACCCACAAAATGGAGATGGGAAATGGACGAAAATGAGATAAAGGAATGAAGCCTGACTTTTTCCGTCACTTTAGGTTGTAATGGAACTCAAAGCTTGGTAAGAACTGGAGTGTTTGTATCCTAGTTTATGGTTTTTGCTGTTCATGATGAATTCATGACATATATTAACTTGAACTAGGATTTAGTGTTTTTTGGACAGAGAATTTATCCAAATCCAGTTTATGCACTATATGTGGTTAGTTTTGTTGTAAGCTGGGTTGCTTAGTTTTGTGACATTTCTTGACCTCAATTCTCAGAGCTTCCTTTTCTTTTCACTGAAAATTTATCTGTTCTGTTTATTTACTCAAATTTGCAAGAATTTTCTTCTTTGGAATGGGGTACATCATGCTGTTGAAGATTTCGATCTGAACCACACTTTTGGGGTTGTACACAGGATTTTCAAACCTATCATGCAACTCCTAAGTTTAATTTTCTTATTTTCTTGGATATGACGATTGAGTTTGTTTTTTCTGTTGTTGATATGTGCTTCATGCCTACTTGTTTCAGGTCACATTATTATGAAACCGAACTGTTGTCATTCTGATAATTACTTGTGTAGCTTGGGGTAGATCAAGTTTTGTGTTGCTATTTCGTTGATATCATATGTCGAACTTTGATGTCCTTGTTGATCAACACTGTTCCAGCCTTCCATGCTTACTAAGAGATGATGTTATGTTTACTTCTAGAATTTCACTAGTATTTGTAAGAACTGCATCTGAATATTGTATGGTTTAGCTACCTGATACTTTATATATTGAACCCCTTTTTTTCAGACTTTCAGGTGGTTCCTTATTCTTGCCACACTGCAGAGATTTGTTGTACATTAGTTATTTGGGTTTCGTTATTAATTTCCCCTGAATTTGATTAGCTTCTCATTTTTTTTCTTCTCTCACCTTATGATTATATGGAACTAAAATTTGTAAAAACTACAATCTTACGGCTATACAATTGTGAAGATGAACCTTTTTGGTTATTTGGCATTGGGATGCTTGAGATTATTGTTGTTTTATCTTAAATCTACTTTTTATGTGCTGTTAGTTCATAACCTGGACTAGGATTTCGGGTTTGGAGCAGAAGTTTTCCTTGTAAAATTTTGCCATTCCTTACTTAGCTTTAAGTTAAATTACTTATCTCTTCAAATATGTTTTTGAACTCATTGACTTTCATTTTAAGTTGAACTGCTTATATATCCGTAAATTTGTTTTCATGACATCAATGTTTAGGGTTTTATTTATTTATTATTTTGATGCAAGACTGCAATTTGGCACCTCTAAATTCTTGATGTGATATGTTGAACAGATTAAGCTGTATGGAAAAATGTAAGATCCTATTATGTATTTATTCAATTGGAAAAGTTTGTTATATATTGTCTCGTCACATAAACATTATCCTAAGGATGACATTCAAAAGTTGGTTTTTGTTGTTTGGGATTGGTTAATTAAATTTAGCATATCTGTATTTCTTCCTTTCACATACTTATTAGCTGGGGGTTCTCAGGGAAACAGCCGCTCTACCCTTTCGACTAGAGGTTGGGTCTGCATACATCCCCCCCCCCCCCCCCCCCCCCAAAAAAAAAAAGAAAAAAAAACTCCTGGTGGGTTATACCAAGGGCTCGTTTCGTTTGGTTCGAATAATTGGAGTAGGTAATTAATTATCTTTAGATGCTTAAGTTAAAATTGATCTATATTTGCACCATCTCTATGGTTTGAAGTTCGAGTTCATCTCCTTTATCTTGATTGTTTATTGTTTGATGTAGTTTTCAGCATAGATATGTCGACATCATATCTTCCAGCCACAACAGAATCACTTGATCTGGCTTCTGAAGCCAAAAGTCGACCTGAAGCTATCACCATACTCTATCGGGTCCTAGATAACCCTGCAGCTTCTTCTGAAGCACTCCGGGTTAAAGAACAGGCAATTACAAAACTGTCAGAACTCCTAAGGGAGGAAAACAGAGGAGAGGATCTCCGTGGCCTCTTGACCACATTGAGACCATTCTTTTCACTGATCCCCAAAGCTAAAACTGCTAAAATTGTAAGGGGAATCATAGACTCAGTTGCAAAGATACCAAACAGCACCGATCTTCAGATATCACTGTGCAAGGAGATGGTGGAATGGACCCGGTCTGAAAAACGTACTTTCTTGAGGCAACGAGTTGAGGCAAGGCTTGCTGCTTTGTTAATGGATAGCAAGGAGTACTCAGAAGCTCTAACTCTTCTTTCTGGCTTAGTAAAAGAGGTTAGGAGATTGGATGACAAATTGCTTCTTGTTGATATCGACTTATTGGAAAGCAAATTGCACTTTTCATTGCGAAACCTTCCAAAGGCAAAAGCCGCACTCACGGCTGCTAGAACCGCTGCTAATGCAATCTACGTTCCTCCTGCTCAACAAGGAACCATTGATTTACAGAGCGGAATTCTTCATGCTGAAGAGAAGGACTATAAAACGGGATACAGTTATTTCTTTGAAGCTTTTGAGGCGTTTAATGCCCTTGATGATCCTAGAGCAGTGTACAGTCTCAAGTATATGTTGCTATGCAAGATCATGGTGAACCAGGCTGATGATGTGGCTGGAATAATCTCTTCGAAAGCTTTGAAGTTTTTAGGCCCAGAACTGGATGCAATGAAAGCTGTTGCTGATGCTTATTCAAAGAGATCGTTAAAGTTGTTCGAAACTGCTCTTCAGGATTTCAAGGCTCAGTTAGATGAAGACCCTATTGTCCATAGGCACCTTTCATCCCTCTATGACACATTGTTGGAGCAAAACTTGTGCAGGTTAGCAATATGATCATTATTGTCATTATCATTATTTTATATGTCTATTTGGAAACCATAAATATTTTAAGAACCGTGAAAACCAACTGATGAGTACTATTCAAGTATATTTATGTATAATTATCATGAATAGTTGGTTCTCATGGTTCTCATTATATTTATATATATATTCATCATGATGAATATATGAATGAAAATGCTTGATGAGTAATGTTCACGTATACTCATCTTGAATAGTTGGTTCTAATGTATATTCATATATATATATATATATATATATATATATATATATATTCATCATGAATATCATGAATGAAAATGCATGATTATGAAGAATAGTCGTGTATATTTAGCTACATTCATCATGAATAGCAGGTTCTCACTCTTAAAATATTTACGGTTTCTATATGAACTTTCCCTATAATAGTAATCATATATTTATCGGAGTCAATATGTTTGTGAAATTGCTCAAATGTATATAGTTCATTGTTAACTGGGAGGGGAATGACCTATGATATATTGTTCTTTTTGCTAATTAAATCATTTTTGAGGGGATGGGTATGGTGATTGAGTTGTGTAACAACTTGTGCAGGTTAATCGAACCTTTCTCAAGGGTCGAGATAGGTCACATTGCGAGTCTGATCGAGCTTCCGGTGGAGCATGTGGAGAAGAAATTGTCACAGATGATATTGGACAAAAAATTTGCTGGAACACTGGACCAAGGTGTCGGGTGTCTCATCATCTTTGACGATCCAAAGACGGATGCAATCTTCCCTGCAACGCTTGAGACCATTCAAAATATGGGCAAGGTCGTCGACAGCTTGTTTGTGAGATCGGCCAAGATAATGGCATGAAATCTTACAAATGACCTGTTTTATGTCTGTTTTAGTACTGCTTGTTTGAGATGTTAATTTGATTTGGTACTACTTTGTTAAATGGCAATCTATAATCTTCATCATCTTGAGACTGAAGTTTATGTAACTTAACCCTGGTGAGAAACCACCACTTCGACAGACCGGAATCTACGAATGCATTCTATTCTAAGCATCTGTAGAAATCTAGAGCTGTTCATGAACTGGATGGTTTAAAAACGAGTCCTGTATAGTTCGTTAAAAATTTCGGTTGGGTTTGGACAACCATTTTTGAAAAGTTGGCTGGATAAGGACGTACCTGTCGAAGATTTATGGCTGATACAGACGATGCAAAAATAATTTCGAACATGTCTTTTTTTACAAACCCAGTAATTTGTACCAACTTATAAACCAGTTTTTATGTGTTATATATGAGACAAAACATGTCAAAATGCAGTTTTTATACAAATGTTGTTTTATATGTAAAACGTTCAGGACTGTTCTAGTCTACACACATAACAGTTTTGAATGTTTCACATAAGAAACATTGTATTTACAAGTGTTGTTTCACTTATGAAACAACACAAATTGGTTTGTAAGAATTACGTTAAGTTGGAAAAAATGTTTGTATTTTAAATGATTTTACATATGTTTTTTTCTTTCAAAAGGCAAAAGATTTTTTAGTTTTGTTAGCATATGGGCAAGCCTGTTTATATACGACGGATAAGGACCCTTCCTACTTGTTTTAGGCTATGTTTGGCAAACTAGCTGATAAGCTAGCTGGCGACTGTTAAACTAGCTTATGAAAAAGTCATGTTTGACAAAGACTAACTTACAAGCATGTAAAATTTCCAAAAAGGACATCTAGAAAAAAATAATCAATTACACTATTTAATAATATAATTAAAACAAATTTATAGTAATATAATATATTAATTAATACAAATAAGATAGTAAATAATATAATATATTAATTAAAAGAATTTGAAATTTATTATTATATATATTATAAACTTTGAACTTTAAACCAAGTTTTTAAAAAAAATTTATATTAACTTATGATTTTAAATAACGTTACATATAATATAGAAAAAATAATCAAATAATAATTACAAAATAAATAATAATTGATAACTATAATATATTGATCAATATTAAAAAAAAACTGATATAATTATCAATAATTTTAAATAATTAAAAATTAATATCAATGTGTAATTAAAAATTTTGTTATAATTTTCAGATAATATTAATTAATAATAATAAATTTTAATATTTAATATTTTATTTATAATTAATAGTTAATATATAATAATGAATATTAATGAGGGTATAATTGGAATAATCACAAAAAAATTCTCATAAACTACTTCAAATAGCTTATCAAAAAACTAGCTTATTTCCATCCATACATGTACCCTAAAAATAAGTTAGTTTTTGCCAAACGATGCCTTAATGCACATACACAAGGATCTCGTTATAAATATGTTACAAATCCCTCGAATACGGAGGCATGACGGGATTTTTGCCGCATCGAAACCAATTCTTTCGGTATGAAATTTTCTAAACGATAATAACCCATGTAATCAGTTAAATATAAGTTCCAACAAGAGCTCAAAACACAAATTAACCCTAAACATTTTCAACAACAAAAAAGTCTTGAAAGCCTCCAAGAACTTCAATGAACATACCATTATACCATCAATTTTTTTGTTGATGGATTAGCAAACCGAGCCGAAAAAGACCGAAATAGGTCTACATTTCCCTTCTCAAACCCTTCGTCAAAATTTTGCATATAACCCTCCCAATCATACGAGTAGTTGTAACAAGAAGCCGTCTTCTTTTTCTTTTTCATCTTGCTCCATAAACTCGTCCACATTGTCTCTGACTTAGAACTTGATTCCTTCCGAGAATAACTCCGGTTCAATCGAAGACTTTGGCTTCGGGATTTCCGCAATCCTCCAATGTCCATTGCAACAAAAGAGAGTAGGAGAAATCTTGATTATAAGTACACCTATGAAGATGCATTTGTTCATATATATAGTAACACATTGAAGTGTTGAACACTTATTTTTTTAAATATATTTATTAAAAGCAAAAGTATCCCAACAAAAAATATAGCAACACAAGATATGGTATTTTATTTCTTTAGTCATCAGGCTTTAATTTGGATATTTTATAGAGGTAAGAAGCCAAAGGATGGCTCGGCTCGGCTATATTTTAAACAAATAAATCTCTAACAAAAAAGCAAAAATAAAATAACATATTACGAATTTATGATGATACCTTGATCATGGTTTAATTTATTAAATTTTGCCAGAAATAAATAATGAGCTATGTGGCTTCATAAAGCTGACTGGCTCAAGCAAGCTCTAAACTCGGCTTGAAATATTCTAAAGCGCATGCCGCCGAAAGAAACGTCCGGTTGGTGGTTACATACAATCATCAAAGTTCACTAGAAAAAAAAATGAGATGTTGAATGTACATCTTTTAACGATGTACAAGTTATCAAGACATTTTTTGTTTGGATTTTGAGGTAAATACTTTTGTGATGCGTTTAATACGGAATTGGGAATTGGACTGGATAGGATAAAATTGGGCAAGAGTGAGAAAAGTAAATAAAAGAACTGTGAAAAAAATTTAAAGTTCTATTTAGGGGCCGTTTACCTAAATGTTTACCCGGTAAGTGCTTACCGGTAAAAATTAACATTTTCACTTGTGTTCCCGCGTAAAATTCTAGTTCATTTAAACGGCATCGTATGCAACAATATACTTTGTAAGTGCTTGCCCGGTAAGACTTGCCGCCCACACTTACCGGGTAAGACTTTTGGCCCTTGCCATCGTTCTTACCGGGTAAGATTCTCGGTAGTTGTAATGTTCATCCGGTAAGGTAAGTGACTTGGTAAGAGCTTACCGGGGAAGCGTTTATTAAACAACCCCTTAATATCTATGTCTTTTAACTTTTTGACTCCCACTTAGGGGGTTGTTTGGTAATTGCTGAATGGTTTGTTACAGAATGATTAAGAGACTCTTATGATATAATGCAAAATGAAATATGGTTATTTCATACTTGTTTAGAATGAGATCAAGCCTCTGAATGATTAAGGGAGGCCCAAGATATAAAATCATTCAAAGGATTTTGGAACCATTAAGGGACAAAAAATTTTTTGCCAAACAAGATCCACCTCTTAGGGATTCAGAGGTTGCATCTTAATGAAACTATTTAGAGGTAACCAAACAACCCCTTAGTCCCATTCTTTTCCGGTATGATGTCGTGTCGAACATGGGATAAATTTAGGGAAATTAATTAAAATAACCGTATTTGAACATCGTATTACCGAAATACCCTAAATCTCATCGATTTTGCCGAAATACCCTTTAAGTCTGGGAATCCCGGGGTTATGTCCGGGAAACCCATATATGTATCTCACACACACCCATATATGTATCTACACACATGTACACGATCCCGGCCCCCAACCCCGGGATTCCCGAACATAACCCCGGGATTCCCGGACATAACTCCGGGATCGAGTCCTTTCCCGGCCGAAACACAACAACCCCGGGATCGATGCTCATCCCGGCCACGTTTCCCGGACTTAAAGGGTATTTCGGCAAAATCGACGAGATTTGGGGCATTTCGGTAATACGATGTTCAAATACGGTTATTTTAATTAATTTCCCATAAATTTATGTTCTGCTATGCTATCCTGTCCCACATACCAAAAACACCCTTAACAATATATAGATAAACAATCAAAACTTAGAAGAATGGAGAAAAATAAAGCTTTTGATTGAGCTATTCAAAGCATCTTCAACAGCTTCTCCAAAGTCCAAAATGATGAAAAATAAAGGTTTAGGAGTTTTTCGGTCCTTTTTTTTTCCCTTAACGTTGTGTTCTCGAGTTTTGGAAGGAAAGAAAAGAAAAGAAAAGAAAGGAAATGAAAAGAAAAGAAAAGAAAGGGAAGGGAAAGAAAGAAATATTTTTATTTGTGAGAAAGGAAAGGGAATTAAAGAAAATAATTTTTCATGTTTTCGAGTAGGAGGGAAAGGAAATATGTTAGTTTTACCAATATACTCTTATTTATTTCGTAATGAAATATAATTAATAGATATATGCGTAATTTTATAAATATTTTTAATTCTTTTTAAATCATTTCTTTTCTTTCCTTCCGTTTCCTCCCACATTTGGGAGGAAAGTTTTGGGAGGAAAATTATTTTCCTTTCCCCCCTTAAAAAAACTCGAGACCACAACATTTTTTCTTTTCCTCCTACTTTCCTTCCCTTTCCCTTCCTTTCCTTCGTAAAAATAACTCGAGAACACAGCGTAAAAGTTTCTCCAAAATAAACAAAATAAGAGAGATGTGGATATTCCCCAAATTATTTTTTTTTTGTTTAACCATGGATGTCCAAATTAGCTTGCACCATCTTGTCTAATCTCAAAGGTCTTGGAGTACAGCAAGACTCGAACAGGTAACCTCTAAAAGAAGATCTTCAAATACCCAAGTCTTATTGTCAGTTAAATTAACCCCATAAATTAAATAACTCGAAAAGTCCATTTGGTTATACCAATACATCTTTTGGACATTTGGACATTCACTTTATTTTAGAGAAATTGTATATAAAGCGTTAGAATGTGCTTTCAAAGATTACCAAATATGTGATGCAAAGTCTTGCACTAGGTGCTTGTACGGTTGTACCACAAAAGAATAGTGCTTGTGGTCCCATAAATGTACAAGTGGCTAAAGCATGTCAAATTATTGACACCCCAAGTACACTTTTACCATTTGTAGCCATTAGCCAACAATGCATAAAAACCATATCAGACATTAATTATAATATTGTACCACAAATGTACAAGTGACTAATGCATCAAGTACAAACCATTAATGCATCAAGCACAAACCTTCACCATGTCAAAATGCATTACCAACTTGTAGAGTGAAGTACAAGCCAACAATGCATCAAAAAGCTCCTTCCAAATTCCAATTTTACCCTCAAACCCGATGCCTAACGGAACGGTTGGTTCAAAACACGACAATTTTCGGAGAGTTTTTCAGCTTACATCGGTCCACATTGTGAAAAACAGTGGATACAACATGATCATAAAACCACAAGATGAGCTAAGAAACAATTTAATTTCCATTCGGGTGATTCTGCGAATGCACGATCGATCTCAACCGTTGATACGAATCCCGACAAACGTGAGCGTAATCGGACATCGCTCGGAAAAGCTCGGGCAACCGAATCTTGAGACTCCCTAAAGATTTATCCCTCACTTGAATACAAAGCTTCTGATGAGCTTCCATTTCATCATCAAGCTTCTTCTTCAACGTCTCCACCACAAACCGCCTCTCAGATATCGGATCGTTCTGATCCGTACCCGATAACCGATCGGGATCCGTTTCGTCTTGCGGGCCCCGTCTCATCGAATACTTATGATACCAATCCTCAAAAGCCTGGTTCTTCCTCAAGAACTCCTTTCTAGTTTCCTCCCATTTCTCCTTAAACTTCATTTCTTCTTCTTGATGGTTCATAATGGTCTCGATAACAGCCGCAAATGACGAAATCGCACTTTTCGCGAGCTCATCCGGAAGCTTCTGTAGGTGGTCGTGCCACGAATGGAGGAGGGTCTGGATCGGTGGATGTTGGATTCTTGGCGGTGACGAGATTTTCTCCTTCAAGCTGCTTTCGATGGGCACGAGGTTTAGTTTTAGCCAGTTGTTGAGGGCTTGGACGTAACGTTTTTGATGGGTTACGAGCGTTTCAAAGTGCGAATGCCACCCTTGAACCACGTGATAGAGCTGGATGGTTCGTTCATAATGGTGTTTAGTAGTCTCCTTCGGTGCACCCGAGACATCAAGTGATTTGAGGTCCAACACGATCCTTAACTGGTTCTCGTGATGGGTGCACATTGCCTCCCACATCTTCGACATCCTGCACATTTTGAAGCGAAAGTCCAAGTTTTGATTAGGGCCCGCAAGATTTCTTTAATATCGTTCGAAGAAACCGTAAGTAAAGCAAATCAAAACCGATGTACCAAAAAACGATCAAAACTTACTCGTCAACAAGGGACACAAGTTTTGGATATAGTTGCCTATCCCGAATGTCGTTTACTTCCGAAACCGTTGAATCCAACGATTGCATATCAACAATGTATCTCGTATGCAGATGACTTACTGCCGCCTTTGTTTTCTCTAAAGATTCGGTACTCGCACCACGTTTTTTCAGTTTGTTAAGTAACGCAACCTTCCTCTGATACTCGAGCTTCATAAGCTCCCCGGCCTATAAACACGAAGTAACCAAAATAAATGCAACATTTTCCTTTCCAACACAGGTTCAATCTAAAATTACCATTTTGTCCTTTGGTAACCGTTACAAAATATTTGATAGCCTAAAATCACCTTAACTTCTTCGTAGAGCTTTTTTTCCCACGCTAGAAGCTTATCAAGCACGGTGGCATGCGTTTCATTCTTGTCATCATATTCGTCATTACCACCGTCACCGTTAGGCGCACCTTTGAATGATCGGTTCCATGTGATAACTCGCATGACCCTTGCGGCATGATCAATGTGATCTACGGAGTAACAAAATTGAACCAAAGGAAACAAGGAATTCAATATTCATAACCCCAAATCTTTGTGAATTTGACCTACAATCTTTGTGAATATTTGTGAATGTGACCTACAACCTTTGTGAATATTTGTGAATTTGACCTACAATCTTTGTGAATCTTTGTTTTGACCTAGTTCAGTACCTCAATCGCGCAAGAATTGCAACATTTTCCATCTCGGAATGTATTTCAAGTGAATTTACCTATTTGCCGGTGTCGTATTCATTACAAGGCTAGTTCTGATTCATTTTGGAACACAAGGATAAAATGAACTAACTAATTACACGAAGAAAAGAGCGGTTTGTTACCTCGGTTGTCTGCAAAATTGGAATGATAATGCATCCGTGTGGCCTCGAGCATCTTTGATACCTCTTGTGCACTCTCGGAAGCCTTCAAGAAATGATCATCGATTTCTCCCAAAATCTTCAACAAATGGACACTGCTCGACCCAACAACCACGCCACCGCCATTGCCGCCTCCCCTCCGGTTAATGTCCGGTGGTGCCGTATTCGAATGCGTAAATTGCCTATCCTTGGGCATCACCGGTGTCTCCTCTTCCTCCGTCGTAAACCCCTCCATCACCACTTTCTCAGGCGTTTTCGGCTCCACCTGATTGTGGTGGAGATGGTGGTGGAGGTGGTCGTGTCCACCGTCCACTTGCTCCTCCTCTTCGTCATCCTCCTCCTCGTCTTTTCCGTCAATACCCTCGTCATATTCTGCATTCAAATGTGTCCAAGGCATCCCGCCCATATCGAAGTAATCCCACGGCATCTTATCGTTCTCCGGTGGCGGCGGCGGTGGAGCAACCGGGGTTTGAGATAGCGGCGATGGAGCATCGTCCACCGCCGCCATCCTCCCGCCACTCTTCCGCCCTTTCCTCCCTCTCAAATCATTAACATTATCCTCCTCCTCCACCTCCTCCCCTTCCTCCTCATCCTCCTCAAGTATCGCTCCGTTATTCATCTTCAGACCGCCCTTTTTCGTCACCGAAATCGCCGGCATTGTCACCGACCGCTGCAACGGCGGAGTCGGGGTCGGTGAAAAGCTCGGCATTGGTGGCGGAACAGGGGAGTATGTAGGTAACGGCGGCGGAGGTGGAGGGAGATGATGCTCCATGATCGGTGGTGGAGGAGGCGGCGCCTCCGCCGCCTCCCCTCCGCCGCCGCCACCACCACCACCGCCCAAATGGGGATGGTAGATTTCATCAGCCTCCCCTTGTGCATAATCACTCAAAGCAGCTCCGGTGTTCTTTAACGCCATCGCGTAGCCGGAATGGCCGGAAGCGAAAGTGTTTCTCGCCGTCACCGCTTCTTTCATAAAATTCCGGCGATCTTTGCATCTAGAAACAGATTCCTCATTCTCAATCTTGGATTGAGCACAACCCATTTCGATTTTTAACCAATCTTTTTTCTCTAGGGTTTCAATTAAAGATTTCCTAAAACACAAGATACACTTAATTGTTAGATACATGTTGTTGACACACAAACACAGTTCAGATTCCATAACTTTCTACAAAAAGTCACAACCTTTTCATATGAATCTTTTCCAGAATTAAAATCCACAAACAATTTTTTTTAATTTTTTTGTGGGTTTATTCCAATTTCCAACAACAAAAACAAAAACCCACATTACACATACATCAGATTGCATAATCAACACCTTTAAAAACCAAAAACCTTTGCTTACATCTTCTACAGATTCTTGAAAAGACAAAAATGGTAAAACAAAACTCAAAGAAAAACAAGAAATTTGTACAAGGAGAAGATCAAAGAAGGGATTACATACCTGTGGAATCATGAATGAAGATGAAAATGGGTGTGCAAAAGTAGGGTTTAATGGAGAGATGGGGAAAAAGGAGAAAGAGACAAAATTGGGGGTGAAGGGAAGAACATGAGAGCACGAGAAGGGTGGCAGAGTCTCCCAGAATTTGTACCAACATACGGATCAGTAATGGGCGCGTGGGTTTCACTCGCGCATTTAAAATCATACAACGGTCACAACATTCGAGGTAGTTTAAACGACGACGTAATTATGCATTACGTTGTTTAATCTTTTAATTAATAAAATATATTAAGAAAAACATTCTTAAGTGTATATATTTTTTAGAGTAAATTACGTTTTTAGTTCCTATGGTTTGTTAAAAATTTTGATTTTCGTCCTTGTGGTTTTGAAATTTCAGTTTTTGTCTTTATGGTGTATAATTCATTTATATTTTCGTGTCTAAAGTCAAAACACTACTTTTAAGTATGAATGACCAAAATATAAATTAATTTACAAATCATAGAGATGAAAATTTCAACAAAAAAATAAACAATAAGAATGAAAAAGATAATGAGATATAAACTATAAAATGAAAATTGTAATTTCAAAATCGTAAGAATGAAAATTGAAATTCTCAACAAACCACAGGGACTAAAAACTTAATTTACTCTATTTTTTTAGTGCGGTTAATAGTTTTTTTTTTAAATAATCAATTAATAAAATATATTTTACTTTTTTGGTAATTATTATAACAATATAAAACGCATGTATCATCATTTATGTGAAACTTTTTTGAAAAAAATTGATTTTTAATTTTTAAAAAGTATAAAGTATCTTAACAATTTCTTAAAAGTTTTTGAAGATAGAAACATAAAAAATTTAAATTTAAACATTACATTTTAAATGCATCAGTATTTTCATTTTAAAGATTCAAATACTAATTACACTACTCACACATACAACATGATGCATATATTTTTTTGAACGGCATTAACACACACGTTCCCGCGGTATCCGGACATCCGAGGGCAGCACTGACTAATCCACGGCGACCCGGTCCAGTCCTTTGGATTGGACCCGTCCAGGATCCGACTAAGCCCAACCTTATGACCGAACCCGCAATCCATAGATTGGTTGCTCGAATAGCTGGACCCGAGCCGACCCATAGGCCGACAAAAAGTCTGGGATGCTCCTCATGTGCCCAAAGCTTCCCCCTAGATTCGAACCTAGGTAGACTGGGATATCATCCACAGTCCCCCAGGGTGTTACCGAATTTCGGGTTGCCACTCCAGCTAAACCATGATTTGCCAACATGATGCATATTGATTCTGAAGTTAATAGATCAAACCTTCTCTCTCAAATCGTATTCATTGGAAACAATACTTATCTTGTCCTTTAACGAGTCTATCAATTAGTTATCAATTGTAACATGAAGAATCTTAGAATTCAAGATTTATAACAACAAACTTTTTATAAGTTTTTTTCCAAAAAAAAAAAACTTTTGATAAAATGGTAATTTTTTTCCTTCATTTCTTGTGCTCCAAAATATGTAAAAAATTACTTTCTTCAAAAAAGTTAAAAGATTATTAAAGACATCTCTAATAATTATTAGGGGTGCTCACGAGTTGGGTTGATCGGGTTGGAGGCTTTTCGACTAATCAACCCAATATAGGCGGTTTGAAAATTTTACAACCCGATCAAAAGTACAACCCAACCCAACCCAAACCGTTCGGGTTGGTCGGGTTGTGTTTAAACAAGATAAAATCAAATTTAGAAATATAAACACAAAGGAAACATTTCTTTGAAATACAATCGAATGACCGATAATTCATGAGAGTATGTAAGTTCATCAAAAATATTACGATATTACATATAAAAATGTCTAAACCAAATGATAACATGTCAATCAACAACAATCGTTTTAGACGTTTCCAACCCCGATGCTTTCGCTTTCTTTGTCTTGAGGTTGGTCGTGTCATCATCAACCATTTGGTACAACTTATCTATACTTCTTAAATCTTAAATATATCACATTCAGTTAATTTTTTAGTTTGTATATATATATGTGTGTGTGTATGTGTGTTTACATTTATTAAAGATATATACAAAGGAGTTATATAGAGATGAATAATAGATTGAAAATATATGTAAATGAAGAGGGTACACAATAGTGTAATTGTCTAATTTACATATTAATTGAGACTTAATAATCATATTAAATCCACAAAATAAAAGGATCGGGTTCATCGGGTTGGGTTGGGTTCAAATAAAAGTAACCCGATATCAACCCAATACATACGGTTTAAAGATTTTACAACTCGATTAGACATCAGGTTGCTTCGGTTTGAGTTATTTCGCGTTGGGTTGATCGGGTTGGTCGGGTTGATCGGGTTTTTGAGCACCCCTAATAATTATGCTATAATTTTTTTCTAAAATTGAGTATTAAAAATCAAATTTTCTATAAAAAATTATGTCTAACTCCAACATCAACTTTATTTTAGTAATTCTAACAAGAAGCTAGAAAAGAAAATTTACATGAAAGAGATAGCACGAAGGGGATCTTTTAACCAACCCATCCAATTAATGTTAGATAATCTACTCCTATTTGTAACACAAAAGATTAGTTATATTATTATAATATATTATACATTTAATAAAATATTATTTCTTACTCATAAATATTTATTTTCAACACATTTTCTTAGGGAGAAACAATTATAATATTATTTATCTCTCCTATTTATAGTTTTAGAGATTTCATTAAATTTAGATATTTTGATACTGTCTTTTTTTCTTTTTCTTCCTATTTCACCATACAATGTAGCATAGTTATTGGAACACAAAACTTTTTAAAATCACCAAAATTTTATTAGTTATTGCATAGTTGTTGGAGATGTTCTAATTTATCTTCTCTCTTCTCTAACATAAGTTTTGCAAATTTATTCTCTTTCTTCTAGTATGGAGAAAATTTTATCCCCCCTCCAAATATGGAGAACATTCTTCTCTCTCATATTTTCTCCATTTTAAATAATGTTTTTGTTGGAGAAAAAAGAAACAAAATCTCTATTTTCTCTATTTTGAATTTTTTGCTGAAGATGCACACGCATTTACGGCTGTAAATGAACTGAACGAACACAAATTGAGGTTTGTTTATGTCCGTTCATTTAACTTAACCGAACAAACAAAATGAAAAAACAGGGTAAATTTAGGAGAGATGAAAAAGGATTCTAAAATTTAATTTAATTAATTTTTTTATATTTAATGTCATAATGTATAAATATATTTATATATATAAACAAACATAAATGAAATTGTTTTTATTTAACTAAAATAACAAAAAAAATGTGTTAATATTTGTTTATTTAACCAAATTTTGTAGTTTTTAATTATATTCTAATAGAGTTTAACATTTTTATATATAACCGAGTATTATGGTTTTAGTTGTATGATAATTTTTATAGTTAATTAAACGTTAAAAAAATTATATTGGATTGGATTACTCATGAATATGGTTTTAGTAACAATATTAAGTTATTTTGCATTTAAAGGTTGTGTAGATTGATGAAAGAAAAATTAATTTTTTTTTAATAAGAAATTGGGTTGGATCGGATCATCACTAAACATAGTCTAAGATTATCTCCAACTCAACCACAAAAAAACAATAAAAAACATCGGCCTATTAAACACTTAAAGACATCAACTCCAACCACAAAGTAAAAAACTTATTTAATATTATAATAATAAAAAAGGAATATATTTATTTATTATTACCAAGTAAAAACTTATTTAATATATAATAATAATATATTTATTTATTTATTACTATATTTTATTAAAACATAGTAACTACAATTTTTATAATTAATAAATAATTATCACTTGAATTTTAAAATAATTTATTTAGTGAAATGTCGACACCATAATTCAGTAATTCGACATTATCTTTTTCAACACCGTAATTCTGTAATCCAAAAACACCTTCTTCAAAGCCATAAGTCTATAACTTGGCAATTGACACCTCACCATAACCCAACACCCATCGAGAATCCCCCCCATATATATATATATATGTGTGTGTGTGTGTGTGTGTGTGTGTGTGTGTGTGTGTATAGAGGAGGTTCAATGGAAAACGCTAAATAAATGAAAAACCAAAAAAACACACCATCAACCATTAGATTATTTGATCCAGTGGATATTATTTGATCCAGTGGATATGATAAAAGAGACGGTTACAAACTTTATTTTAAATAAAAAAAAATCTCCAACCCCATATTTTAAATCGAAAAAATAAGAAATATGATCAAAATTCAAAAGTAACAAATTACACCAATAAGCTAGATTGAAATACTGATTATAGAAGAACTCCTTGAATTGTTCCCACGAGAAGTCTCGAACACTGGGTTTAGACTATACACAAGAATCCCACTAGTTGTGGGCGTCGTTTTCGAATTTTGAGAGAATACATATAGAATTACCCATGGGGTAGAAATCTTCACATGGAAGTCAATAGACTGCTCTTAGGGCTTAAAATGCGACTCCAGATGCTCAAAACCGATGGAGTTTGAAGCCCCGATATCAAACAATACGTATACAGATCATGTGAAGAGCTTGACTCAAAGAAGGGCTCCAAATTCTAAATCCCGAACTTCATATTCGATAGTCAATGAAAATCAATTTTCTTCGGGAAATTGTGTCAAATTTAATCAATGCAACAATTGGCATCAACCCGGACCATGTTTAAAAATGTTAGGGGCGTATTATATATGTCATGAGCAAATCCACCTGGCCAGAGACCGTAAGAAAGACCAACTTGACAAACTAAAACACAAGGGAATAACGTTGACTACCAACGGATGTATGTTTGCGATATTTGATGACAAGTCCATCGTTGGTATGGTTTTGGATACCCTAACTTTAGCTGACAAATCTACATGATATCCAACCCACTTATTCGGTTGAGGTTCTTTTGAATTTTTATATATGTGTGTATATATATATATGTGTGTGTGTGTGTGTGTATGTATGAAGGGAACTCTGTCCTAGATCTGACTAGAGGGAGTCGTTAAAGTTATCAATTATATTTTTCTCGTGAATTTGACATCCGTATTCATATATGTTTCATTCGTTTTTTTCGTGCTTTTTCGGTTTTCCATTTATTTAACGTTTTTCCCTGAACCTGACCCTATATATGTATGTACACACACACACACACACATATATATATATATGTGTGTGTGTGTCTTCTTTTGAGAACCCATGAAATTGTGATAACCTTGATAACTAGTGCATCATGTTATTTCGTATGATTTTTGTTTCATGTAAGACTAGGATTTAAAATATTGGTTAACATATATTTGTTTCATGATGTGTTTGTTTTACATTGTGAACCGAATAAATATGAAACAAACACTTTGTGAAACAAATATACGTTTATCAATACATTAAATGTTAAACTTGTGGGTTAGCTTAAGTGGTAATAAGGTTTGGGCATCTAGGGATCATCCTCAAAAGTCACCAATTTGAGTACCGTAAGGCCACTTGAGATTTTTTTTGGCTGTTCTTTAGGACCCCTAGGATTAGTTGATGCGTGCACAAGCTGACCCAGACATCCATAGTTAACAAAAAAAAAATACATTAAATGTTAGCCTCAGATGGGAAAAAAATTATGTAAAACAAAGTTTTCACGGTTATCACAATATATAAATTATTCATTTGATTATACCCCTATACGGTATGTATGTATGTATGTATGTATGTAGTGTGGAAAATATGGTGTTTTGAAAAGGTTTGGTGAAAGGCACATGTGAAGGGTAGGGTAAGTTTTAGATAAACTACTTGTAGACTTGATTTAGGAAGTGAAGTTTGGTGTTTGCTACAACTACTACTTTGATCATATTCATATCATCTAGTTTTAGGTTAGAGTAGTTGGAGAATCCAATATGTCACTTGTCTAACTCTTTGTATTTCCATTAAGGCATTAACAATTCGTGTTTAATTCTGTTGGCCATGATGATAAAGAGAATGAGCTTTCGAGGGTAGCTAAAAGATCGAATAAATGATTCAATAGTCAATTTTATTACTTGATGTTTAATTTTTCAAAACAAACATAAGGTAGAGGAACATACAAAAGTTGTTATAGAAGTGAACTAAAAGATGAATGTTAAAAAGCGATGACCATCCAAATAAATGGAAATAGCATTATTAGTCATAAGCTATAAAAAGCGAACAAAAAAACATCAAAACAATTATTATGTTAGTTTTTTGAAATATCACCAAAGTGACCTTCATAAAACACGAAAAATACTACAACCATTTGACATTTGATTCTCGAAACACCATTTTGAATTTTAACAATATAAGGAAACTGTCCTTGGACCGTCCCAACCTCCACTAGCCTGAATAGGTCCTCTCGTAGCCACTTTAGACTAGTCTTTTAACTGGTCCGTTTTAATATATATATATATATATATATATATATTTTATTATAGTTGTTCTATAAATAATAACAATAATAAGTGTGCTAAAATAACATTTATTATTATTTACTCCAATCAAATAACCTTTTTTAAACTAAATAATATTTTATTTGATTATAAAATATTAAAACTTCTAAATTTCAACTTGAAAAAATTATTTTACTTAACCACTTTTAAATCAGTCCCAAATAGTAATACTCATCTCTAATGTTAAATCAATATTCTCGAATCTTCTAGCTTCTCTTTTAATTTGCTTTTAATGTAATGTTGCAAAATATTTTATTTTTACTTTAAGTTAAATATAATTAATCAAAACAAATAATAACAAACTTACCATTGAATATTAAAAAATGTCATTGAATAATGGAATAGTTTAAATTTTGGCCCAAAGATTGAAATTGAGATTGATTCAGGTATTGGCGAGTGACATTTTAGCAAATTATTCAAGCTCAAATTGATCTCGAACACTAAAATTTGCCCAACTTAACGAGTCGAATTCTACAATATTATTGTTCGACCCGACACGTTCGAAGATTAAAATTTCAGTCGTGTGAGACAAGCCAAACCATTCAAAGATACAATTTTTCTAGCCAAACATGTTCATATATCATATATAACTACATAAAAATCACTGACATCAAGCCCATAATCGAGAATCTCGAGTTCAAGCCCATAAATGAGTATTGAGCTAGAGCTCGAACCTTGGAAAAAATATTTGAGCTCGATGCTTAGTATTGTGAAAAAGTTATTCGAGCTTGAACTGGTAATATTTTTTCGAGCCGAGGTGGAATAACTTGCAACTCGACTCCACTCGGCTTGTCAACGCCCCTAAATAGGACCCAATACGAGGAATAAATACAGAAGATGGTTCATTATCCACAAATGGAAAAGAATTCGATCATCACTTTAGATAACATAGCCAACACCTTGATTTCATGCAAAAAAAGCCCCCCAAAAAACTATAAACAAAATGAGGGTTTCAGAACATAAACTTACCCCTGCTGTTCTCGTCACCGACCCACGATTCTTTATAACTGCAATTGCAGTCCTCGGTTTACCATAATTCTTAGAATCACTAGAAAACAACAATGAAGACAAAACTATATGTTATAACACGAGGACTTCAACAGATGCTACCAAAAACTTTAATAATATTTCTGGATCTAAAAAACTCCACAGGGATTCAACAAAGATCCATAAAAAACAGCTGATTTCATGATTCACGTTGTTACCATACAGAACTACCAGCACGAAATAAGTGAAAACTGATCTGACTCCATTAAGGTGGCACTGTACAATGTATTGTTTTTTCCTGCAGAGCAAACAATCGTTTGTAAGCCCAAATTCATGCATTGTTGCCATTGATAAATATTGGAGATGATAACCGGACAGAGTTATTTAGCTAAATGACCTCTTGACAAGCGTTTTTTTAAATCCATGACCTTCTAACAACTTTCTAGGCATTCTTGTGTATGAAAGTTGTATTCTTCTGTTAAACGGTGACATTCTCAAACATGACAGAAGATCATGAAGCTCATTTCACAAAAGGGCCCAAAGCAACATGGGCAATTTAAGTATATAAATGAAATTTTAATTAAATCCACGACCTTGTAATGAGTATGGAGCAATTTTTTCTGTAATAGGCCAAAAGATCATGGATTTAATCAAAATCGTTATATAACTAAATGACCCAACGAACATGAGCACAATGATGGGGTAATGAACTGTATAGATGTAAGTAATTACTTATATTGATTCACATAAATAAATTGAAATTTGTTAAGGAGGATACATGTCTTTACCACTTGTTCTAACGTTAAACAAAAACAGGAAACAACAAAATATATTGAAATCAGTCACAGCAATTCTTTAGCCAACATAGGCACTCAACTGCAAGCCATAATCCTCAAGAAATTAATATGTAATCAATTTACACGGCATACCTGAAAAGTATTTCATGCAAGATTGCGATGGTGAAAACTATGAACAGATACCCTCTTCCTTTGCAGCAAGTCCATGAAACTTCATGCTCATTTTTTCAAAAGGGCGATCTTAAGTTTTCTCAGTTCATCTCCTTGTTGCTAAAATATAACAAAAGTGAAGAGTTCAACGAAAGAAAGGAAGGAAAAAAAGCAAGAACTGTTGACACTCTTAACATCATTTAGTATGTGTAAATGACCTGAGGTTGTTCTAACCTTGTGAATCATCTCCCACCATTTCTTGGACCGTGATTGTAGTAAAGACCACTCCATGGCCATGTCATATTCAATAGTATTTGGCTGCGAAAAATGTGACGTGGATACAGCTTCATCCTGGAGAATGAATAAATAATGAGTTGACAAATAAAAGAACTGAATAACAAACAGATAAGCACTTATTCACATGTGCGAGAGTAAGAGAGAGAGATATGATACCATCTCTCGTTGATTTTGAAGTCTAATCTTATCAATGGCAAGGTGACCAAAAAAGTTGGAACTTTTCCTTAATAAGATAGGAGGACAAGTGGTAGCAACAAGAGGCCTGCGATAAAAATGATGATTAACTTGCAGGGAGCAAAAAAGCGAAAAAAACAACGATGAAAAGCATCATTAGCAAAATAATTAATAGAGAAATAAGAAAATAAAACTTCCAACCGTGAGCACAATGAAACCTATTTGCATCAGGTATAGCAAAAAAATAACTAGGATCTCAGATTTATATCATTCAACTTGCAGTCTATGAAGTCAAAATATTTCAAGTTAAACACTGACAGAATCCTAATTTTCTATTAATTGTCACAGCCATAATAGGCCGCAATTATTCAATTACAGACAAAGGTGTTGCTGCCTCAAAATCCATCTAACGCGCTCAATTATGATGAATCATCATATATATATATATGCAAACCCACATTGATATCTTATCTTACAAATGCATCCCTTCCAGAAGTTTGGTTATGTTGCACTGATTAGTGCTATTAGAAGTGTACTACTATTGCTATAAAAAAGTATATAACTAAATAAATGACCACTTCAGAGTTTAAATTCAAATCTTCTCAAAAAGTGATTAGAGGTTAAGTGTTCAACAATTCCTTACCTAATAGCAATTTGTGTCCAAGAACTAGTTATGAAAAGGAATTTACATTTATACCACTAAATATAAGCATGAATCCCCTTGAGGGTATTAAAGTCAAAGCTTTTCAGGGTGATGGTTTCATTCTACTAATGACTTCATTCTTATCATCTTATGTTTGATATCAAACTTTTCGAAACCATGCTTTTGCAATATCTTATGTTTATCCTAAAAGAACCGAACATCTAACAGAGTTGTAAATAAACCTGTCATCTTTGTTTTGTGAACATTAGTTTGGTATATCACTTATTGACCTTTACCATCTCTTTCGTTCTGTGTTGTTGGTCAGCATATATCCTGCCATTTTCCCAAATTCTTTTCGCTTTTGATTCGACTACTCTGCATTTCTTTATTGACCTTTACCATCTCTTTCGTTCTGTGTTGTTGGTCAGCATATATCCTGCCATTTTCCCAAATTCTCTTCGCTTTTGATTCGACTACTCTGCATTTCTTTTATTCTTAAGTTTAACCATCACAAGCCACAACTAGTTTGAGATAAAGGTCTGTCGCTGTTCTAGTCAAATATGATAAAGATCGCCATAATAATATCTGATAAACTATTTAGATAATATTTGACATGTATGCACAATTTTACATAAAATACTAGTTAAACACTTACCAGATGTAGGGTTGTACTTTTAAACTAGAAAGACAAAAATGATCACTATAGCATGACCTTACTGGAAATAGAACATCTCATGCAATGCCAATACGTATACTATTTGTTTCTACAATCCACCCTACACTAGTACTAATAATACAAACATAAACGTATAATTAACAAATTATAATTACTATGTGTACTATTTGTAGGCTTAGAAAACTGACGGACATGGAAATTTACCTCCCATTTGACAACATCAAGCATTCCTCATCCAATTTTGCAAGAACCCTCTGTGCTGCTTCCTTCGTCTTCAGTAAAATGAGGGCTTGACCTACAAAATGGAAGTTTAGAATTTCAAGTTTCACCGACACGTGAAAGACAATGTAACTGTCTCCAAGTTAATTTCCGAAATGTTTTTATCCAAAACATACCATAATGAGGGCTAGATACTGCATTGCGCGGTAGAATCTTTGCTTGACAATTTTCCGTTGAAGCATGCCAAATTATATCCTGAAAACCAAGTTAAAGCAGTCAAACTATTATTACCTTTTGTAGTAACATGATATAATGCTCAAAACGGCCCATACAAAACAACTCATACAGATATATCAAACAAAGCATTCACAAAAAACACTTCCACAACTCCAAGAAAAGAAGAACAGGGTGAAGTTATCTTTTGGTGCACTTAGAGCATTGGAACACTAGAAAGAAAATAATTTGGTGTCTGCCACCTCCTACTTTCATATGGATCCTTTCCTTCTCCTATGATAGACATCAAGGGTAACCATCCAAATAAAGAGACTGAAGCTCTGATAGTCACCTATGATAGACATCAGGGGTAACCATCCAAAAAATTCCCATCTCAGCATATCATTAGTGTAGAAAAAAGAAAAATAACACTGGCAGCACTATTAGCTCATTACATTTTAACTTTTAAGCCTGAGATCATTGGATGTATCAAAATTCGTTTTTGATAAATGATGGTGTTTATCAAATACATTGAAAACCAAAACGCTTTTGCTGGTATGATAAAGAGACGTCATAAATTCATAATTTCAATAGCCACACTACTACTGTTAATGCACTAGCATTGCTATAAATCAGCTGTGTTTATCTTGCTTATTTAACCTCAGTCTGTCAGGGAGTTGAGTAAAGGAAATATTTGTGAGCATCTAAAATTGGCTTCCAACACATGCCTTCAATGATATGCAGGAATAGCCACAGAGATTCATGGACCGTCTAGCGGATATGAAGGGTTCTTGCTGAAAACTACAAAAGCTAGACTGCATTTTATCATGGCTGAAATGAACCTCAGTAGCAATCAGGTCTACGTCAAAGGGTAGTTGGAAAAGTTTCACTCCCTTGGATTTGGTTCCTGGGTCTTCTAATAAATAAATAAAAGGAACATTGTCCCTTAAATAGTACAATAATTTCCTCAATTTGTCTCCACATTCTTCATTTCCTAAATAACAATACCAACATCTCCACAGATTTGCCCACCAAAACTAAAAGCAGAAAAGAAAATAGACAATCTAATAAAGAGGGGCAAGTAACAAGATGATGAGAAGGAAAGAGAAGTTTCTCAGCATAGGAGATGATGAGACAGGGTAAATTCCACATAAAGAAGTATTTCCAACAAGAAAATTACCTTCTATGCACAGGTTAGGATATCTAAAAGCCCAATAAAATGGAATCACCATATCATTGAAAGTCGCTGGATTGGATAAACATATTTCAGAATGAAAAACATATTGAGATGACATAAATCTAGCTTTAAAAGATCAGATTTCAGTATTATCAGTACCTTAAAGCAGATTATGATTCCCATGCAACATGTGATTTTAGATATTTAACATATCTACAACAAATAAATATATGTAGTTTTAAGAAACCAAATTCTCAAAACCTGAACAGTTTGTTGACTCGAAAAAGTCGCCAGTCAAAGAGGTATTTAGTCACCCATGGTCGGAACACTATCGACCCATGATGTCAAAATTACATGAGACGTATTTTTATATTATGTAATGACGAATTCTAATTAAATACTAATGCAACATGTTTTGGAATTTTTCACAAAATGATCCATATGCCAAACCAAACAAAAGCATAATATAAAAAATATAAAATTCAACACAGAAAAACTTAAAGATATCAATTAAATAGTAATATACAAAACAAAAAAGCCGATGACAAAGCATTCGTTCACAAAAGCTAATTGTTTAATCAAACAACAACGTAAATAAAGAATGAGAATTACTTCTAAAAAAAGAGTAGAACCACATTGTGCTTAACTTTCACACTCTATGGGTCAAAGGCTGAGCTTTAGAAACACACACTTGATGACCAGGTTGAATTGTCAAACGTATGATCATCAATCTTAAACAGATTTTTTAGAATTGGGTTTCTCTGATTGGCCGTACTGGTTTAGTAAACGACAGGTTGTTCAGACAATCAGACCCAGTCAGATTCTATACATTAATAAAAAAAACAAATACATGACGGCTGAACTCCCTAGGGTTTTGGGGCACAAGTGGTATCCTGTGATATCAATGTTGGTCCACCTATTAGACAGTAATTAGTAATTATATTAGTATAGGGTCTAGAGTGTAAATGTCTCTATTATATATACCCCCTATGTAATTCAGTTTTTAATATAGTACATTAACCCTGATTATCTTGGTATCAGAGCCAAATTACCCTAACCCTACTTCTACAGCAGCCGCCGCCACCACAAGGCCACAGAGCAGCCTCCGCCACCACCACAAGGCCGCCGCCACCTCTATTCTTCCTACTGCCCTTCCTGCGCAAATCCTTCATGGATCAGATTACTCTTCTTACAACTCAAGAAAAGAATGGTCACAATTCCCACAAGTTTGCTTTCACATTATCCCCAACCAATTATGGCCACTGGAAAACGATGGTTCATCCATTCCTGGTTACAAACCAACTTTTCGGATACATTGATGGTTCAATCGTCTGTCCTCCTGCTCTCATACAATCACCAGCGGGAAAAGAAACAGCCGATTCCACTACAACGAACCCGAGCCATCTAGCCTGGGTAGCGAATGATGCCCATGTTCGT
Organism: Arctium minus; assembly: GCA_954870635.1. Classification (NCBI taxonomy): domain Eukaryota; kingdom Viridiplantae; phylum Streptophyta; class Magnoliopsida; order Asterales; family Asteraceae; genus Arctium; species Arctium minus. The sequence goes on from OX941085.1 coordinate 43,623,986, forward strand.
ATGCTTCTACTTTCTACAATCTCTGAAGCATCATATCCTCACGTTCAAGGCACCACTTCACGAGACCTATGGCTTTCTCTCGAACATGCCTATGCCCCCCACTCGGCTTCCAGGGAATTCACACTCAAGACGCAGCTCTTGAAGCTAGAGATGAAAGGTGATGAATCTGCCTCTGATTATCTGATCCGTGCCAAGACGTATGTTGATGCACTAGCCAACATTGGTGAACCAGTCACAGACAAGGATCTTGTGATGCTCGTGCTTTCTGGACTTCGAGAGGAGTATAATGGCCTCAAATCCACAATTATCGCCCGACATCATCCCACAGTTTTTTCGGAACTGCAAGGTCTTCTTGCTGATCACGATTACATGGTGAGAAAACCAACACCAGCGGTGTCTCCGATCCAAGCCTTCACGGCTGCCGCTTCAAACCAACAGCAACAATTGACCTCCTTGTCTCCTGCGACAATTCAGACTCTTCAGAACATGCTCTCACAACTTGGTGTTCAGATACAACCAACAAACAATACCTCTCCTCAAGCATTCTACACCAACAAAAATAATTACAACTGCGGCAGGGGATCCGCCAACAGACGAGGACGAGGCAACTTCCATCAAAACGGAAGGGGAGGTAATCGTAGTCAATTCTCATGGGCTTCAAACGAGAATACTGTTTATGGCACATGTAACAGGTGTGGGATAGGTCATCTTCCATCTCAATGCCCTAATCGAGACCCTGCTACGCTAAGAAGACAAGCTCCCTCAGCAAACTTTACTAACACTCGCTCACAAGCATCCTCTTCATGGACTCCTGACACTGGTTCCAGTCATCATGTTGCTCCTGACCTTTCCGTGTTCGATACCGCTGAACCCTACTGTGGAGCGGATAATCTCTATGTTGGCAATGGTAAGGGCCTTCCTATCTTTCATGTTGGTTCCTCTACAATTTACTCACCAAACAAATCCTTTTCCCTTACTCAACTTTTACATGTCCCTGACATTAAACGTCATCTTCTTTTTGTTCAAAAATTTTGCCTTGATAATAACGTTTATTTTGAATTTCATGCCAATTTCTTTGTTATCAAGGACACTACTACCCACCGTCTCCTCCTCACGGGTCCAAGTAACGACGGACTCTACTCCATACGCCTTCCTCCCAGACCACCTGACGCTTCCACACCACCCAAGCTCGCCTTTTCTGCTGTTCGTGCTTCCGCTCAAACGTGGCATCGACGACTTGGCCATCCTCACTCGCAACTTTTTCGTTCTATGTTATCTCGTTTTCATTTACCTTTGTCAAACAAATGTACTGAATTTTCTTGTGATTCATGTTTTATTGGAAAATCTTCGAAATTACATTTATTGTCTTCTTCTTATAAAAGTTCGTCTATTCTTGATCTTGTGTTTTGTGATGTTTGGGGCCCTGCTCCTGTTCTCTCCTATGATGGTCATCTCTATTTTTTACTTTGTGTTGACCATTTTTCCGGCTACATATGGCTTTTCCCACTCAAACAAAAATCTGATGTTTTCCAAACCTTTAAACTCTTTGTAGCCATGGCTGAACGCCAATTCCAAACAAAATTAAAATCTGTTCAAACTGACTGGGGAGGCGAATTTCGCAATCTCTCCACCTTCTTCTCGCCCCTTGGCATCATTCATCGCCTTTCCTGCCCCCATACCAGTGAACAGAATGGATTCGTGGAACGCCGCCATCGACATGTTGTCGAAACCGACCTTACCCCCTTAGCCCAATCTCACGTTCCTAAACGTTTTTGGCACTTTGCCTTCACTACTGCTGCCTACCTTATAAATCGCATGCCTACCCGTAACAAAAATTACTCCTCACCTTTTGAACACCTCTTCCATCGAAAACCAAACCTAACCTTCCTTCGTGTCTTCGGTTGTCGATGTTACCCTCATCTTCGTGCCTACAACAAACACAAAATGGACCTTCGTTCCATTCCTTGTGTCTTTCTTGGATACAATCCTTCTCACCACGGGTACCGGTGCTTCGATCCCACGTCCGACAAAATTTACATTGCCCGACATGTTCGTTTTGATGAGTCCTTTCCATACCAACCTATCACAACCGCTCCATCTGCACCGCTACCCGATCCTTATGTGTCATCTTTCCCTACCTCTCTTCCCTTCTCTCCTACACCGTCTACACCCTCCACCTCTTCTCCCATTCGTGCTACCAATCCCGACCCTACTCCTCCTTTCCAAACATATCACCGTCGACCAAAACGACCCACTACCACCACCCCTCAACCCGAAACAGACCAGACCCCCCCAACCCAAACCGAAACTGCCAGCACCCCCTCACCCCCACCCGAGACAGCCCCCACCCCCCCCCCACCACAACCCGAAACAGCCCCACCACAACATTTGGTCCCTTCCACACCTCCTACAAACATCCGTACTCGGCCTCCCAATCTTCGCCCAAACCCAAAACCTCCAAAACTCTTCGACCCTTCTTCTTTTCACACCACCACAACCTACTCCGAAACCGAACCTCCCAACTTTACCATTGCTAACTCCTACCCACAGTGGCGAACAGCCATGTCTGATGAGTATTCAGCCTTGGTAAGGAACGACACATGGTCATTGGTGCCTCGTGTCAAGGGAATAATTGTAGTGGATTGCAAGTGGGTCTACAAAGTAAAAAGAGACCAAACATGTGTTGTTTCTCGATACAAAGCGAGACTGGTGGCTAAAGGGTTTCGTCAACAACCGAGGGTCGATTATCAGGAAACCTTTAGCCCCGTGGTCAAAGCCACCACTATCCGGGTTGTTCTGTCTCTTGTTGTAGCTCAGAAATGGCCATTGCGCCAACTTGATGTCCAAAATGCGTTTCTTCACGGGGATCTAAAAGAAACAGTCTACCTCCAGAACCCGAGGGCTTTGTCGATCCAAACAAGCCAGATCACGTGTGTTTATTACACAAGTCACTTTATGGTCTCAAACAGGCCCCCCGAGCATGGTTTCACAGACTATCCACTGCTCTTCAGGCTCTCGGTTTTCATGGGTCTCGCACCGACCCATCACTGTTTATTTATTCATCTCGGGGAATACTAATGTATATGCTCGTCTATGCTGATGACATTGTGTTAACAGGAAACAATCCGGGGGCTATCGAACAAGTGATCGAAAGCCTGAGTCAGTCATTTGCTGTTCAAGACATGGGTGCACTTTCGTATTTTCTGGGTGTGGAAATTGACTACCAACCAGACTCTATCATACTATCTCAAAAGAAGTATATTTTGGACCTTATCTCGAAAGCGGGGTTGTCTGAATCTAAACCGGTTTCCTCTCCGATGCCCACCAGTGCCAATCTGACTCTCGGTGACGGTCCGACCTTCGATAATCCCGTGCGCTACCGTCAGCTTGTCGGCGCTCTTCAGTATGTCACTCTCTCTCGACCCGACATTACGTTTGCTGTCAACAAAGTATGCCAATTTATGCACTCCCCAACCGAAAATCACTGGGTTGCTGTCAAACGTATACTGCGCTACCTCCAAGGCACGTCATCCTATGGGCTACGTCTACAACAGCAATCTGATCTGACGGTCCACGCTTACACTGATTCATCTGCTCCACCCCTCACCGCTTTCTCTGATGCGGATTGGGCTGGCTGCCCAGATGACCGTCGATCCACCGGGGGATTTGCCATATATCTTGGTTCCAGCCTTGTATCTTGGTCTGCGCGGAAACAACGAACTGTCTCTCGGTCATCTACGGAGCCTGAATATAAAGCTCTTGCAGATACTGTTGCTGAACTCACCTGGCTTCAAGCCTTACTTCGTGAACTTCAAGTTCCCCTCAAGGCTGCCCCGACTTTATGGTGTGACAATCTCGGTGCCACCTATCTCTCAGCGAACCCAGTGTTCCATGCCCGTACAAAGCACGTTGAAGTTGATTTTCACTTTGTACGTGAAAAAGTCGCCCAAGGACAGCTCTCGGTTCAGTTCATCTCCACAGACGATCAGATTGCGGATATCTTCACCAAGCCTCTATCATCTCAGCGATTTCTCTTTCTGAGATCCAAACTAAGGCTTGCTTCCCGGCCTTAGTTTGCGGGGGAATATTAGACAGTAATTAGTAATTATATTAGTATAGGGTCTAGAGTGTAAATGTCTCTATTATATATACCCCCTATGTAATTCAGTTTTTAATATAATACATTAACCCTGATTATCACCTCTCATTATCCTTATGACCAGCCTCCACTTCTAACCCGCTAGTCATTCAGATTTTACCTACACATCTTTTATACATGTTGTCTATTGTGGTAGAAACAATCAATCAATTTATCCTTGAATACTTTAGCAAGACTATACAAATCCACCCTCTTTGTGAAGATGGCATACTCTAACCGAATCTAATAACGCAATCTCGGATAGAAGACACTTGCAATGATATTATGAAAAAAGTTTTTGAACACTTGAAGCAACATAGTCCATCACGGTATTGGAATGACATATACCTCAACTTCTTCAGAAGTATAATTTGGATCCACATTATAGAGCAGGATCGCAGCTCCTATATCATATGCATTCTTCAATCTTTCCTCCCAAGGCTAGATGAAAAGAATACCAAAAAAAGATTAGATATGTGGTAAGCAATGATGTATAAAAGCTACATGTCAAGACAAGAGTAAAATTGATAAAGATTGGCCAATTAGATTCTTCTTTTCCATCTTTGATTTAACCTTATACAGTTTTATGTTTTTCTTATCCAACTTCTGTACCTAAAAATAAATTTTTAACATTATAGCACTCGGAGGATCAAAATGATACCAAATTCATAGCAAGCAAACTACTCTCAAAAAAGTGGTCCAGGGGTGAAATACTAACTTCCAAGATCATATCTGCTATGTGTGCATATTAAATAAGAAGAGAACTGAACAGAAATAACCAGAGGGAGAAAATAATGGATGGAAAATAAGCTGTTTAGCAATTGTCCAGAAAAGAAGCAGGCGAGTTCCTCACAGGAAATTTTCGTGACATACAAAAACACTATTAAGTAAGTCAATGCATCCAAATAAATGTGTTGGGAACAAGAAGGAACATGAAATGACCAGTTAAATAACATGCTAATGAGCTAAAGAATAAGTACATAATTAAGCAGCATGAAAAGAAAAAAAGCATGTCATGGGATGATAGGTCATTGTACAAAGTATAAGCAGAATACTTACAAGTCGCCTGAACCAACCGCTTTTTTCCTGCAAGATTTCACAGCAATAGTTATGTTAGTGTAACCACAACAGCAGTTCAAAAACATAAAAGACAAATACAGCATCAATGATCATAAATGCCGTACAATGGAGCTAAATGACTATTCATGGGAAGAAAATTATACATATGTTCCTGGAAACATGGTAACTTCCCCATGAAGACAAAAAAAACATTTGTTAAAAGTGTCATGCAGGTCAACTTAAACATCTTCTGCTGCAAAAACTCCCAACTAAAACTGACGACTCATTGCCACAAACCACCTTCATAGAAGATAATGTTTTCACATTAGACAAAAGTTGGAAGCCACCCAATTACCAAACATAATGTTGTGCTACCAGCAGGCAAGTCAATATGTACACGGGGATATTAAAGCGTAATGCAAAACCGAATTACTCAACTCGATGGTTACAACTTGTGGAGAGACACTATCTAAGCAATTACCCCACTTCTTCTATGACCAAGAAATGGAATGCTGACAATATGAAAATCTTGAGGCATAAAGTCACGCCATGGAATCAGATATTTTGTCAAGGACCACAAATTGTAAACAAAGAAGACCCTATTCAAGCATTCGCATGTTAAAGCTTCGGTGTAAGATGCCTATTGCGTCAACATGGGGTATCCAACCTTGACAAATTGTTTCACATTTCATATTCTTTGTGACAGGTAACCAGCTAACCCAGCTACTAATATAGATTGGTACAAATACATTACCAACCGATTATCCCACCTCAGCCTAAACAGATGCAAACTCATCATATAAATTTTGTCTTCCACAATGGAATTTGATAAGTGAAACTTCGAGTAAGTGTTTCCAAACCATCTATCTGAAGAAATGATTCATCGAAATAATGAGTCACTACTATATCAACACATCTGACAAATGTTCAGCAATTCCTTTATGCAATCCTTTTCCTTCTTGTTGCTGCATATATCGTTTGTGCACATTTCCCCTTTGTTATTGGGGCCTCTAGTAAGTTACAGATAGAGGTCGAAAATGTAAAATCTTTGGTGATTCGATTATCTATGATTGAGTTGTCAAAACTTCTGGATAAGTATCCTACATCTGAACTGAATTCTTTCTGGTTAAAGAATTTATTTCTAGTTGCTCTAAAACAATTAGGAGATTCATGAACTATAAGTCTCACATGACGTTTGATTGCCTAAAGCCAAATTCCATTTGGTCCTCATTGAGTTGATTTTTGAGGAACCCCCAATGATGAAGATATCTAGCCCAAGGGTTTTGCATTCTAAAAAATGACATCCGCTGCTAGTGCCAATATAGCATGTTCAAGTCTCTTTGGCATCATCTTGCCTTGATATGGTGCACAACTTATCACCTAATGTGCCAGTAAGTCCTACACTCCTACTATCTCATAGAACGACTTGGCAGCATGTATATAACTAAAACATGACAACACAAGTTTAATGTGTCATCCATCTACAATACCATTGTATCAGTTGGACAAATTACTTGCAATTTGAACTATTCTATGATCCTTTTCTTTCCTCATTTTGTTTCTCCAAAAGTTAGAGATGGATCGTTTGATTGGGAAATGATATAGAAGTCATGGGCTTTATTGATTGGACTTCTAATGGCACACATTTGTAATGCTGGTATTAGAGAAGCTTATTTCTGGCTATGGCGTCCCTCTATGTTTTCAAGCAGTTGCGAGCAAATTTTTGGGTTACTATGCTAGTCTTCTTGGTTAGCTAAATATATTGTGTTCCTTAGTCAAGTCCGTGTTTTTTAGTCAAATCGGTTTTACTTCCTATCTGAATCTTTCATAGGAAACACTAAGAGAACCCTCTATATCCACCATCTTGTTAACTTTTGCTATATTAAATCCATTTTTTGTTAACCGGTGAGTGTCAGGGCCAACTTGCGCGAACCTCGACTAATCCCACGGGGGCCCTCGAGAACAACCAAGAAAATCCCCAGAAGGCCTTGGAGGGACTGGCGACTCGAACCCGTGACCTCTGGGTAAGAGGCCGAATATATTATATCCTTCTAATCCACTTTTTCATGACTCCTTGGTGACGTTTAAATGTCCATCCGGAGGAGCTAACTTCAATCCCAAATCTTTGGAGTGCATCTTCATAGCTTAGTGGGTCTGTCAAATGTGGATGACGTTTGGTAAGTCCTCTTAATCATCAACATGCCTCTTAACCAGCCACGACCAAAGGGAATGTTATCCCATTCATCACTCCTTTTTTCCTATGTTACCCTTCATTATAATTTTCATCAACCCCCCAAAACCCCAATCAAACCCACCTTCAAACCTTTCACCACTGCTCCAATTACAACAAAACTATCGGTTGATTAACAATTTTATTACTTTATATTTGTTTTATCAATTTATTAATTATAACTATAATAAGATTTTTTATGGTTTAGTTTTATGTGTGCGCTATATAAGTAAAAACCATCTAAAACAACTGCTATCCTATTTGACCACAAGTTAACAAAAAAAAATAACTACTAATAAGATATTTAATATTTCTCTTATAACATTTTTCATTTTGAATTAAAATTTTCTGACAATTCTTATCAGATTTCCATCAATCAAGGTTTTAAAAACAAGTCTCGAGGCGTTTTCTCCTCAGGTACCTAAGGCATGATCCCCAAAAAGACATAATATATACACTTGTATTAGCAGGCTAGAATAGTTGTATATATCAGCAAGTTCATAAACATAATATAGATCCTTATGTAGCAAATATACAAAAAAAGTGTATATATAGGGTCAGGTTCAGGGAAAACCGCAAAAATTTGAAAAACGGTAGCCTTTCATCCTCATGTGCATACCGTCCAGATGAAAGGCTACCAGGGTGTTCCTCATTTTTTTCATTTTTTTGCGGTTTTCCCAACCTGACCCTATATATAACATGTGCATATGAATGATTACCAGGGTGTTCCTCGGTTTTTCATTTTTTTGGGGTTTTCCCCCGAACCTTCCTATATATATATATATATATATATATATATATATATATTTGTACATAACATATATACAAATACAGAATATAGATATACTTATATGTAAGAGCCAGTTCAAAGATAATGCTTGTAACAATTGGTACAAGTCTCCAATGCAGCAGGTTGTAAAGAGAAGAGGAGAAGTCGTGAGGTTGTATGAGGAAAAGTCATAAGGATTGAAAAGAGAGTTGCCATTTTTGTTTGTTATAAAAATATAATATTAAGGTTTTGACTTTTTTGGTCATTTAATTTAAATAAAAGAAAACACATCCACATGCAAATAATAGAGGCGTCAATAACCCACTAAAAGTCTAACCGACTAAAAACTCTAATCCATTAAGACTCTTAACCCACTAAAACTGTAATCCACTAAAAGTCTAGTCCACTAAACTCTAACCCATAAAAAGTCGGGCGCCTCTTCATTGTTTCACCGCCTCACTGATTCTTCAGTGCCTCATACTTGTAATACGCATCATCAACACAAAAAAGGCGACGCCTCATAGACATTTTTGGGCCGCCTCAACATGAGGCGCGCCTTGAAGCGCACGCCTCTGGCGTTTTTTTTAAAACAATGCCAACAATCATTAGTTTAGCGATGAATGGCTAAAACAAAAATTATCTATCATTTACAATTTCAATTTAGAACACTTGACAAACAATCATTTTTTCATATAGGACTTGATCCATACACGGCCTCTAAATATACAACTCTAGATCATACAGTTTTACCAAATAGACCCGACTCTAGTGCCTAGAAAGGCTATAGGTGTCGTATACCTACTAACACCCTATATTACATGCTATGCATTGATGTCCTTCACGACTCCTATTATATGATTTTCTCTTTCCTACATGCCATACGGTTTTGTTAACTTTATCAATATTATATCCTTCTACTCCTCTTTTTCATGCCTATTAAGTGGAAGTGTTTGATCGTTTAGGATATGTGTCCCTCATAAGTTAAGTTAAAATCAAAATATGTGAAGTGCATCATTATTCATTATAACTTACTATTGTCCCGAGATGGATTATAGGTGCCATTACCATATACCTACTCAAACACCATCTTAAGTGTCGCCTATGATTTTCTCCTTTGAGCATGCTATCTGGTTCTATCAACCTAAGTTTACTTGTCCATTAACCAACTCCTGTTATCCATCCCAATCACAAGTCTACACTTGACGACAACAGAAAAGGACCATTATCCTATTCAAGAAATGTCAATATGTGCCGGAATCTATGTTTGGTACCTTCACCAACATACACGCTATCTAGGGAGAATGGCAAGCCCCTATTGACTCCATGTCCGTGAGGATCTCTATTTCTAATAGGCCACGAACTAGACAAGTATCATTCTCAACGAGTGCTTTTATCAATACTATTTTGCATTTCTTCTTCAGCATATAAATTATTTGTCCAACATGTAGATCGAATTAACATAGTATTATACGATTTATAAGGATACACATAAGTCTTGGTATTTCCAAGAGGCGGAATAGAAAGAAAGGATGGGGGCAGTCAATGTATTGAATCGTTTCTTTTTAATGACTAGATCCACCCTATTACACCTATTACTCAACATATATGAGCCTAGGGATGTAAACAGTACGAGACAATTTGCGAGATACTCGAGATCGACTCGGTTAAAGCTCGGTCAACACTCGACTCGACATATTAATGAGTCGAGTCGAGTTACCCAATACTTGAATCGAAAAGCTCGTGACATACTTGACATTTTTATGTAAGCCACATCACAGTGACCCCCGAAGCGATCCTTTGGATCTTGGTCCATGATGTCTTTTTATTGATTTTGACAATTGGATCTCCCAATCGCCCTCCCGGAGGGATATGTGCATCTAAAAGATCTTTCGTAGCACAGAGGTTCATTTGCAATGGGACAACTCACCCAGCGTTTTATAATATAATTTCCAAAATATAATGCAAAAAATTATTAATAAACTTACCAATAAAAAGAAATGTCGTATATTTTTAGATATTTGAATAAAAATTGTACATTTTTAACTGTAAAATTTAATCAATTATTTTCTATTAAAAAGCGAAGTCATATCCCTTCCATGCCCCCATCGAGAAATAGAACCGACTAATCGTAAGGCAAAGGGTCGAAAAAATCCTAGATGTGAAAATATATGGAATTTTTCTATGATAAGGTATTAAAAAAATACCTTTTATCTCATATTACTCTCTCGATACATAATCTAATTTTTTGATCATGATTAAAAAGATAAAAAGACAAAAGAACATACGAGTGTTGGTGAAGTCCCACATTGGAAGAAAGATAGTAAAGGAGGGTGAAGAGGTGTTATAAAAAGAAAAGGAGGTGAATGGAGTATGTAACTTTGTCTTCATGATGACGAAATTTGAGATGCATCCCTTGAGTTTTATAAAGTTCAAAAGAACACCTTTTAAGTTTTAAAATTTATAAGAGAAGACCCTAAAATTTCATAAAAATTTCAACGGGTGAGCTTGGGTCGAGCATGATTCGAGGTAAAGTTCGAGCTTGATTCAAGTTTGAATTGGAGATTGGTTCGAGCTTCAAATGAGGTTAAGCTCGAGTTTGAGTTTAAAAAATTGTTATCGAGTTCGAGTCGAGTTTAGTTTTTAACTACTCGCGAGTTATCGAGTTGAGTTCGAGCTTGAGAAATGGCTATTGAGTTCGAGTCGAGTATACCAATACTCTAGCTCTACTCGTATCATTTACACCCCAATATGAGCCTATCTCCTAGAACATTGTATTCACCACCATAAACAATTATTTTATTCCTAGAAATGTGTTGAAGGTTCATCTCTCGGCACCTAAGTTGGTAAAAAGTCATGTACAGATGAATGCCCTACAAAGATGTGATATTTGGGTTCAAGAAGTTCTTGCTAGATAGCGCTCGATGGGTTTGTAAGTGGATATTCATATTCCCGGTCAATCTTCACCTTGAGGGTTCCTCTTATACCCTCAAGATATGTGTATTGCAAGACATTTTGTCACCTCGACAACTAAAATGGGATAGTTATCAAGGTATTGTTGAGCTAAAGCGAGTTGCTGGAGATCAATTCCACATTACTAATTTCCATCCTTTCCTACTTTTTCGAGAGGCTTTTCGTTCTCATCAAAGGGTTTTGTTGTGCCAACAAAAGTATGTCCTAGAGTTACTTGCAGCTTGTGTAGTGGGCATCGTTGGGCTGCAAGCAAATAGAATTGTCAATGCAACACCTATCTCAGCCTTGCCAATGCCCAACGAACATCAGAGAATAGCACGACCAAGTTAAAAGGGTTATAAAAATCATTGGTCATGACCACTAAAAAAAGCAAAAGAAGAAGGGAAGGTGCTAAGTTGGTGAATCGCTATCCTATATGAACTCAATTTTATTTCCTACTTGAAATAAATAAAAGGGTTATAAAAATCATTCGAGCAAATCAACTTACAGCATTTGGCTTTGGACCGACAACGAATTCCTGGTACATGGTTTTCTTGTCTCTATCAGTTGACAAAGCAGACACCTTGGGTGATTTGCTCACAGAAAGCTTCCTTTTGCTCTCACCAGAATGCTCCACTTTAGGTTGCTTATCTACCAAATCTTTGCCATTACTGCCATTTGTATTAATGCTCAGCTTCTGAACAGAGTTGTTTTTCTTATTATCCGGCATCTTAAAAGAGCCATCAGTCATGGTTTTGTTTAACATCCTGCCTTCCAAATCATCTGTCACTTTTGTGGAACTCTTTCCCTTGTCAGATCCCAGGAGAACTTTACCATTTTTTCCATATGGTTTTTCCTCAGTTGTGCCGGATGTTCCCTTCAGATTATTAACATGAGGGGTTAACTTGTCTTCATTTTTTGATATACCGGCAACAGGTGATTTTATGAAATCAGTCAATCTCTCGGGGTCCCCAACAGCTTCAACTTCAACCTGTTTTTCTTTAAGTGTTGTTTTATCATTGGACTTGATTTTCTTTAAGGGCCGGTCATGCAAGCTATCAGATCCTGCGAGAGTCTTGTTTCTCACCTTAGCTTCCACCTTATGAACAGGGACCATGCTCTCTTTCATCACATCCTTATCAGCCTTATCTTTACTGCAGGGCATATTTTTTAGCTTCGAATTATCCTTGTCAGCTTTAACAGAGTCCCCGGCAACTTCAAGCTCTACCTGTTCTTTGGGTGCTGCTTTATCATCAGACTTAATTTTCTTCAAGGGTCGGTCATGTAATTTATCATATCCAGTAGGAGTCTTGTTTCTCTCCTTAGCTTCCACCTCATTAACAGGTACTATGCTCACTTTCCTCTCATTTTTGTCTTTACTGCAAGGCATATCCTTTAGCTTCGAATTATCCTTGTCAGCTTTATCAATGCAGCTATCAGTTTTACCCATCTCTGAATTCGAGCCAGTTGTTCCCAAAACCTTCAGTTTATTAACAGGTATTTTGACGGATTTGTCAACCTTAGATTTCTTGGAGGGCATATCCTTCAATCTCTCAGAGTCTATAGCAACTTCAAGTTCAACCTGTTTCTCCATGGGTGGGTTTTTATCATCTGGCATAATTTTCTTGAAGGGTCGATCATGTAATTTATCAGATCCAGCAGGAGGTTTGTTTCTCTCCTTAGCTTCCACCTTGTGAACGGGAACTATACTCGCTTCCATCTCATGCTTATCAGCCTTATCTTTACCGAAGGGCATATCCTTTAGCCTTGAATTATCCTTGTCAGCTTTAAGAATGCAGCCATCGGTTTCAGCCAACAAGTTTGGAATATCTTTGTCTTGAGATTCCACTTTTGCATCTACTTCCGCTGACAAGTTAATATCTTCTTTGTCATCCTTAAGCTTGTTGGTTAGGCTTTTAGTTAAAAGCTGATGTGCTTCACCACAAGTAGTGGTATTCTGGTTTTCCTCCTTCCGGACAGAGGTATTTTCAGGGAGAGTGCTGGTGTTTTCACCCTCTTTTCTGTTAAATATGTATTCAACTGTAACAAAATTTGAACATGAAAACACATATAAGAACTGAAATATCACCAGAGATAGACCCTAGTTTAGAATGGAAAAGTTCGAGCAAGAATATTCGGTAGACATACTTTCAAGCCCACCAACTTTCTCCCCCATTTTATCCAATATACTGCAGCTTTGAACATCAAAAGTACGATAAAATATGAAATCCGCTGCCTTGAGTTCCTCATTTGAAGGTTGGGGGTTTCTGTGGTCCTTTGACACACAAACAACATTGCATTGACCAGCAATTGCTTCCTGATCAAATAACGACAAGAATTAGGAAGAATTTCTGTCATGAGACAAACTCATCCAAGCACCACAACAGAGTCGGAAGAATTTCAAGGATTGGTTAGTTTGCGCCGCCTCCAAGAAAGCGGCTGAAATATATTTGCAATAAAACTCGATATATATGTTATCTGTTCGACTATCAGTAAAGCCAATTTTATCACACGTTAAACAAAAGAACATTTCAACAAAGGACCATAAGCAGGGCCGGCCCTTGCCCATGGCACTGATGGCGGTGGCCATGGGCAGCCGAAATGTAAAGGGCATTAGGGCAGCAAAAAAATAATAATTTTGTATTAGCAAAGCCCAATATTCCTTGCTGCAGTAAAAAATTATTTGGATTTTAAATTATTTTTATCCATCAAATCCAAGGGGCTTAATTTTTTTTTATTTTTACAGTTGCATCATTTCTAAAAGTCTCAATTAAGAATTTGGATTTATATTTAAGGGTCGTTTTCTAAATGCTTATTGATAAGATTTAATACTCCAACTTATTTTACCGGGTAAGATTGTAGTCCATAAAAATGGTATCATATGCAACAATACCCGGTAAGCACTTACCAGATAAGAGTCGTCACCCTCATTTACCAGGTAAAACTCTTCATCCTTATCATTGCTCTTGTCGGATAAAAGTCTCAGATTTTGTCATGTTCATCAGATAAGGTAAACGACCCCTAAATGTAAGTCTAAGGTTTTTTTGTGTTCAAATGTTTAATGCTCAAGTATTTAGAGTTTTTGGTTATTCTCAATTTCTCATTAATTATTAATTTTCATTTAAGTTTTGTACATGTTTTCTTTATTTATGGTTATTCCCATACTCTCAATAATCATTATGTTTTCTCATTAATATTGAGTTTACTGTTTATGTTTTATTATTTGGGGTTTTGGTTTATATTCCCTGCTTGTACTATTGTTTGTTATATTTAATAAAAATTGGCGTGAAGATAAGTCGCCTAACTTGACTAGGTTCCAAACCTCTTCAAATAGTTTATTTTGTTTATATATATAGATAGATAGAGAGAGAGAGAGAGAGGTTCATACGAGAACAACAAGAAAATAAGAGAATAACAAAACAATCGAATCACATGTGCTTTTACACTAAAATCACATGTGATTTAGGTGACCTTGGCCGTGACCTCAGGTGGTGGGACATGTCGGTCCGCACAACCTTACGTTCGCTGTTAGTAAAATCACATGTAATTTTACACTGATTTGACTGATTTCTTATTCTCTTATTTTGTTATTGTTCTCGTTTGAACATCCATCTCTTTTCTCTCCTCTCTACATAGGGCATTTTTTTGGCTTTCTGCCACGAGCATCCGAAACCTCAGGACCGGCCCTGACCATAAGGTTGCTAACTAAAGTCATCATGGATATAAAAAGAAAAGAGCCTCAGTTCCACATGGCCTGGACAAAGATGGTGACATCTTCAAGAAAAACTCAACAGTAGTGGACCACTCTTGCAAAGAGCCATCGCAAAAAATCTACAAAAAATGAGAGAATTAGAAATTCCCTGGGATGACAGAATTCACAAGAACCAAACAAGAGAAGAATATATAGTCCTCAAATTAGCTGAAGTTGACTGAAAAAGTTCTCCAAAAGCTGCCCCATGGCCTTGATTAGAGCCCGCCAAAACCATCTTTAGCACGAGGTAAGAATGAAACTGCTCTCTCAATATCCGTGGATATGAGATGCCCATAACATACTTGTTGACACCATGCTTTAAGCGTGCAGCTAAGTAAAATTTTGGGAATTCACCTACAAAAAGTGCACTCTAGGTTCCAAAGGCAAAATCCCTCTTAAGTCGCTCTTCTTCAATAAGACCAATAAGTTTTTAATATATTCCACAAAAGTTTTCTACCAAGTCATCAAAGCAAGGTATGCAAGTCTCTATAGCCTCAAACAATCTCCTTGTGCATGGTTGAATGTCTGAATCTCTTAGTCTTAAAAAGAACACGATAATGTCGGGCTAATCAGTAATCATACTCTCTTTGTCAAGCATGCCTAAGAACAACCATCCTCATTGTCTACGTTGATGACAATGTTCTTCCAGTAAATCGTGCCAACAAAATTGCTCGGCTCAAGGATCTCTTGTCCAACGAATTAGAAATTAAAGAGCTTGAAAGTCATAAAAGCCTTTTTCATCTCACGATGAAAGTTGTCGTGGATTTGCTATTGAAAACAAAAATGCTATAGAGTAAACCAGTTGATACTTAATAGGCACCAAGCAAGGTTGTGCACCGGTTGACAGAAAGGAGGAAAAGGAACATCCCACACAAGGCCTAATAGGCTAACGTAGAGTTCTTTGTGAGTGTGGCAAGGCAATTCATAACAGTCCCACAAAGCAACATATGGAGGTATCATACCCGCTTCCAAAATATCTTAAGGGTATGCTAGCCTTTACACATATAGAAATAAGAGTATTCACTTATGCGGATTGGGCTGGATCCTCATCTGAGTGGAGATATACCTCTAACTATTGTTTATTCATATGGAGTAATCTTCTCATATGAAAAGGTAAGAAACAAATTGGTGTTGCAAGAAACAATGCTGAAGCAGAATATTGAGCAACGTCGCAAAGTATAGGCATAAGAATGTGGCTCACAAGTTTACTAAACAAATTAAAATTATAAAAATCTAGGACAATAAAGAAGACATTAGCATTGCAAAGAATACTGTCCACCATGACAAAATAGAACATGCGAAAATTGAAAAGTGTGAAAGTTGAAGCAAAGATCATTAATCTGGATCATACTTCATCGAAAGCAAACTGCGAACATAACTACGAAAACTCTTCAATGGCCTGCATTGGAATGATTATACTCCAAGCTTGGAATGATAAACATATACCGCCATAGTTCTATTGAGATGTTCAAAGAATGAAATGAGCATATTTACTCATGCACTCTACTACCACAAAAATTGTGGTAAAACCTTTTTGATCACCCAATCCCCTCAATGAAGTCCATAATTTCATTTAATACCATATAATGAATTTCCCGCCAGCCCTCACGACCTTGTAGCAACAACGATTTGATTATGATATTTGTCGTATCAAATCCTTAATTACCACGACATCCTCAGGAATTATGTCTCAATCCAACACCTAAACAAAGTAATGCATATGCCACCTTATACTTACCATGGTTGATACCGAATCTCAAAGTCTTCACCTAGTAACTTTTTTTGGAAAGAGAACGATACCTCTCGCAAGTATTATTAAAAAAATGAAACAAATTCATCTAGTAACTTTGACAGCACCTTTGATGCTCAACCATTACCTTTTGTTCCAAAAAAACTTGAAGCTATGCTCATCAATGCGAACAACAAAGTGCCCCCAAGTGGTAAAGATCCCAATTTTGCATCGCCAATACAATTGTCATGAGTTATTTCTCATAAACAAACATCGACCTAGTAGTGTTATTAGTACTCAATTGAGAAAGGCTATTGCTTACCGATGCTGAATTACTACTGCCCCACTCATACCCCAACACATCGTTCTCAATAATAAATGGCTTGGCCAAATCCTCAAAGCTAAAACTAGAACATTAACCAACACTAAAGGATTCATCCATTGTGTTCCCCGTATAAGTTATCTTCAACAGCTCTATCAATAGTTTTATGACAGTGGTGTGGTAGTGTACAAACATCCAAGTAACACCCTATAAAACCCAAAAAAATCGCTTCTCGTGCAACATTTGCGGCATGAGTGATTCAACCATCATAGAAATCTTAGAATGATCCGCCAGCCAACACCCTTAAACCTCTCCAAGAAATGAAGCGACTTAAATACTCCACACTCAGATGTGCAAACATATATTTCTTTTTGTTGTCATATAACTCTTGAAGCTTAAGGGCCAACATCGACCAACCATACACTAAATTATCTTGAAAAAATACAAAAATGCAATTTAGCAAGTGAGGCTAGAATACCTAGTCTACCGAGGACTGAAAAGTGATGTAGGCTTTTATCAACCCAAAAAACTTTGCAAGAAACTCATAATTGCCCATATAAAAGTGTTGTTTTTAGGCACATCCATCGTCTACATCTGAATATGATGGTAACTTGACTTCAAATTTATATTTGTACAGACAATAGCCCTTGTAACATATCCAACAACTAATTAGTAAGCTAAATAGGAAACTTTCCTCGTACAAATTCCTTGTTCAACACTAAGTAATAAAAAAAAACTACCATCTACCATCCTTCTTCCTTATTACCTTAGGACTGAGAAAAGGATTTATACTAACCAAACCAAATGATTCTGGTATATCCCACTCGGGGTGGGGTAAGTAGACAGGAGTGAAGTGATTGTTTCCGATTTAAGTTAAGACCTTCGGCTTGTGAAAAGTATGGGCAATAAAGTAAGATGAAATTGAAAAAAAGGAAAAAAAACGAAAGGGAATACCATGAGACCAAAAAAAAAAGATATGTCAATATGTAAAGAATAACCGAGAGTAGGTAACACTTAAAAGCACACAACGTCCTAGAAACGAGGCTAGTACAAGGAAACAAAGCTACACAACCCCCGATCTATCTTACGACACTTTAACCTACCACACCCACACCTTCTACCTCACCAATCCCTTCATCCCACCTAAGCTAACAACACGCCCTCACCTTGGCCCGCTACCCTTTTTTTACACCTCCAAGCACTCTTGTAGATGCCATGTCCTCAGAATTTTTTAAAACCCCTTAAAATCCCCATATCCTACTTAAGTGCTCAACCCAAGTCCTTCTCAGCCTGCACTCCCCCCCCCCCCTTTCTATTCTCACACTTTCAACTCTCCTCACCAAGGTCACGTCCAAACTTCCCCCACAAACGCTTCCAAACCACCTTAGTCTTCCCTCCCTCACTTATTATGTCCTATCCAATATGGTCCAAGTCTAACCAAATATCCATCTAAGCATCCTCATTTTTGCAACTTCCAACTTTCTCTCATGAGCCTTCTTTGTCTCCCAACACTCTCACCCATACAACAAAGCTCATCTCTGTCAAATTTGCCCTTCAATTTTAACTGAACTTTCATCTATGTTGTGTTGTCTTCAATTGTTCCCTCCTTTTGAACCATGGAGTCTAAGTACTTTGAAATGTCTTTTTAGGCAGCCTTTTCTCCCTTCGTTTGAAAAAGTATCATACTTGATCGTGTTATAACAAAGTATACAATTTCCCAAACAAATCTTAGTATCCCATCCATCTCAACTGGTAGATAGCAATACAAACCTCATGCTAACGGGTCATACTCCATTCATGAGAAACAATGGCATTCTCACGTTCCCAAAGTGGTTGCAAGCTTTTCGGCATGTTAATAACTCTTTCAAAACACAATACCGCCTTCTGAGAACCATGGATTCCTTCCCATTTGTTGTCATTCCCATATGCAATTCAACCAAAAAGCCTTGTCCTTCATTTTGCATTAACAGGATCATGTACTTCATTAACACCAAGTTTCAACATAAACTAGAATCATTGTTTATTGTCCTAACTGAAACTACATTCTCAAAAGCATACGGTTGATTTATGTTCCCCTAATGTTTCATGGTCTTCTTCCACATATTTACTAGATCCAAGAAAAGATATCCTTTCACCACCTTTGGTTATATAATGACAATATTAAACCCACAAAACTCGTGTAGTTTGCTCCACCAAACCCAAGCACATAACCACCCCAATCTCTCCAAGTGTCCACTAACTGAAGTTTGAATTGCACAACTACCCATTTGGAAACAAAGTTGGGGGTTTGCGGATGAAGTTGTGGGATACTTCTCTGACAATCAAGACCAACAACTTGTCTTCCTATCACGCTATTTACCTTCATGGTGTGCGGGGTGAGTCTCACGATTGAGTTCACCGTACCTCAAACCAAGTATAAGCGCTCTTCCAAGTCCCCAACACCATAAACTTTTCCTCAATATCTGCCACCTCATTCTTCTCATCCACTAGCAAAGCAACAAGCTCCTTTTCTCCTATAGCTCTTGCTCGGTTGTGCCTTAAACTTGTCAAAATCTTGTAACTCTACTACGTGATACATCTCATTGTGCCTTGGTAGATCAGCCCTGTTGTCAAGAGCTTTATTACCTATCCCACAAGACTCATTTGTCTTTACCAAATCCCCTTTAAAGGCGGTGTCAAACCTGTAAGAGAATGCCTTTTGAAGAACTGTTATGTGCTCAAACCACAATTTTCTCCTCCATTTAATGAGCAAGTTCCATTACATTCCACAACAAGAAGGTTAAATTGCCTCAACTCTTAGATGTCGCTCATCAAGTCGTTTACGAAATTCCTCCAAAAAGCCTTTTCGGATACCTCCTAAAGCATTAAAACCATGCTAGTGTCTCCCTCTAAACATAACCCGTTGTGTCAAAGTCGTTCTTTGACCACCCTATTAATCGAGAAATATCTCTTGGCTTTCCTTATCCACACATGTTCATCTCCACCTCGATAATTATTGGCCCTCTTCTGATCTCTTCCTTACCCACCTTTTAGAAATTATCCCCTTTGATTTCTAAAAAGAGCGCTCCTTAGTCCTTGGTTCCGCCTTATTTCAATTCAAGCTCTCATAAATCCCATAATTAATTTTCCATTAAGCTGAAGGTTAAATCCTATATGCATCATTGGACCAACACCAAACCACCTTATTTCAATTAAAGCTCTTCAAGATTAAGCACGTCATTTAGCTCAACGATGAATCACCCAAGAGAAAGCGCACCATTGCGTACAGTGTCGTGATGCCCATCGCAATAGTTCACCTCACCCACTTGATCCCCTTCGGTTTCATACATCTCTATCGTCTAGTGTCGCTCGTAACTACCCTCCCATGGCACCTTATGCCGATGCCTCATTGATATTCATGCCTTAGATTCCTTCTAAAGCAATTATAACCCCCTCCCCTTTGTGGCCACGGACTTCCTACTTCGGTGTAACCCAACAGCTATAACGAGGGACCTATTGTGTTGTGTTCGCCGGCAATAAACTACACTTCGTTGAAATAAAAAAAAAAACTCGATCCTCGCTATCCTAGAATATAGTTCCACCTTCATTGATATAACATCTCCTATCTCCATCTCCAATTTTCTATGCTTGCGATTATAATAAGCTAAAATCAAACTTCACACCTTCTCATAAACTCATTGAACTTGCTTCGGCCTAGAATATAGGTCCACCTTTGTTGATATAACCTCTCCTATCTCCGTCTCCAATTTTCTACGTCTGCGATTATTATAAGCTAAAATCAAATCTCACACCTTCTTATAGAACTCGCTAAACCTGAAATATTGAAATTATAAAAACTACTAATTAATATTCAATGTATGCCAAAAATAGACCAATACGAGCTTAAGCCCATGGGTTGGCATAAAAAAGACTTATCTCTAGAGACCATAAACCTATATATCTTATGTTCTACTTTGGTATAGTTTGGTCAAAAAAAACTTGATTATAGAGAGTTCTTCAAAGCTTGTACACCACTACATTATTTGCAAAGAAAGTACCACAAATGACTTCTCCATGTATGCATTTCACGGGCATCTACATATCTACAGAGCAAAATAGATCATACCCGTTTAAGCCCATGGTTGGGCTAAAAAAATACATATCTCTAGATAGCATAGACCTAAACGTATGTTATTTTAGTATAGCTTGGTCAAAAATTTGATGATTCTAGAGTGTTCTTCAAAGCTTGTACACCACTGCATTATTTGCAAAAAACATACAAAACAAACTTTTCCATGTTTGTGTTTCATGAGCATCTATGCATCCAAATGGAGAAACTTTTAAGTTGATGTTATAACAGGGAAGGCATTGCTCTCGTTTCAATATGTTATCAAGCAAAATAGAAGTCGATTATTCACATGCTCGATTACATCAACATACTTCGTAATGACTTTAGCATCGACAATGGAACTTCCTTTCACATCGTCTCGACAGTGTCTCATGCTCCTCTAGTTAAGTTCCCCAATAAAAGAAACAATAGATGATAGTCCACCACCTAATTTAGTTGATGCTCAACACTTTTCATGTGTAATATTCATGATCTTGATAGTCGATGTATTAAATTATTCCTCCGCTATCGTGACAACCACCATATCTTCACATGTTACCATATTTTCTAGCCAGTGAAGAAGAAATTATTCATAAGCCACTATGTTTTCTTCAACCATGATTTGTGGATAGAAATAAGATAGCTTCATACATCACAGAGGTTTGGATTTGTAAGTAGATTAAAATCATTTGTGGATAGGGTAAGGTATAGCTGAAGCACACTTGATTCCATCTCGTATTCCAAATTCCAAAGAAATACAGAGTATGACTCGGACAAATATTATCACCATGTCTTAGAATGTGGTGTACCTTTATCGTCATAATGCATCCACGACTTGATGATAGTTGTTGCCTTTCACTAATTATGACACTTGTGTAATATCACAATGCCACAAATAATCATAGGCAACCAATGTGTGTACCTTGTGGATAAGTATACTTTACAAAAAGCAAGAGTGCTTCTTGCAAAATACTTAAACAACAACTGCTTATAGTTCTCCGGGTGTTTAAGACTTGCATATATTGCCATAAAACAATATTGAGAAAGATAAATGTAGAAAATGTAACATTTAAAAATTTGATTACCAAAGGATTAATATTGGCTAGACCAACACCTTCACCGGATGCAAAAAAGATTTCATTCTCGAGAGTTATGGTATCTCCAAGCCACTTTGAAATCTCCTCTGGACGAAAAAACCATTGGACTTTTACTTTCTTCCTCTTGTTGTCCCGTAGCTCCCATATTTTTATCAACTTGCCGATATAAGGTTCTCGTAAACCTTCCTTGTACATATAAACACAATCATATAGCATATATGTCACGCCATCGTATATGAACGATTCATAAAATTGAATCTCCTTCTTTTTCCCACCAAAACCTCTCCTCTTAAGCCACTTAAATTCAAGACTCGCATCTTCATCAACTTTTTCCATATTGAATATGCAACCCTCCACAAATTTGATGGTAGATGCAAACAATTCTAAACCTGAAAAACACAACATAAAGTTGAGCAAGCATCAACAATCTACAGCTACGATCATCTTTTAACCAACTAGATGGCCCTCTTTAACCATCAAGCAAGAATACATTACTAACTTGACAACAATAACTTATAGTAAATCCTACAACTCTCACCTTACTTGTTAAGAAGGGAGACCATTAAACATCATTGAATGCTAAAACCGGCATTCGAGTAAGTACACAAGTGGAACATTTTGAAGAGAAGGGCAAAGAAGGAAAGATCCATCTTCGTATTAGAGTCGCCAGATATCTCAACAACGACTTTAAAGAGGGTCAAAGTAGAAAAAAATAAACATGGTTTCCTTGGGAAAGAAGAACATTGATCAAGCTTTTCCGTCCCTACTCGGTTAGTCCCACTTAAAGACCCAAAACAAGTTAGATCTATACTAATATAGTTTTTATGTGAGAAAGTTACCATGTGATGATTGGCAAGTAAAACATGAATGAAACCAAAACTCAACTCATTGCCAAATGAAAGGTCTTGATTGGAAAAAAAAAACAAGAAAGGACCAAAAGCATCTTCATTATTTCAAAGTTCATAATTCATTTGAGAACATGTACCAAAAGAACAAACTAACAAATATTGAAAAGTTGGCATGACAATCTCTAGAAGATATACAATGAGATGATTGACACAGAACCTTGTTGAGGCTTGGTTAGTCAAACAACCATGCCATGTTCAATTTCGTTCCATCTTCATAAAGTGACTAGAATAATCCTTTGGACGATGATTGTCACTATCATGCAAATATAAGAATGGCATCGTATCATATAAATATTTATATGAAACATCACGAGGCAAGTAAATTATGGTCAACATACAAGTAAGCTTAGCTATGACCACAAACAAAAACTAAATGTCATTTAAATTCACACTACTAAAATTCCACTTCTCAAGAACATGTACCTTTAAATTAGGTGTTGTTCGATTCGTTTTCTATTAAGACCTGTATGGATATAGTT
Organism: Arctium minus; assembly: GCA_954870635.1. Classification (NCBI taxonomy): domain Eukaryota; kingdom Viridiplantae; phylum Streptophyta; class Magnoliopsida; order Asterales; family Asteraceae; genus Arctium; species Arctium minus. The sequence continues at coordinate 43,647,504 of OX941085.1, forward strand.
GTATGGATATAGTTGTCTATATGGATATAGTTGCCTTGTTGTTCGGTTGTTGTGTTGAATAAACAGTCTGAATATCAGAAATGACCATTTTACCCTTTCGCTTTCAATTAAACATTTGTTGATGAAATTTTACAAAACAATAAAAACAAAATGTAGATTAAACAATAACAAACAGTTAGTAAACTTTTATAACAAATTTCTATAGATCAATCTTATTACATAGTACAATAATAAAATCAAATAAAACCCCAAATAAAAAAAACCCAAATTTATGAACCACAAATAAGAAACCCAAAATACATGAACCCTAAAATAAAAAAACTATTGATACAAAAGGTAAAGAAAAAAATACAACCACCAAACAAAAAACCTATTGGTACGTGGATGGAGAGCTTCGATGTATGGAAACCAGAATCAAAAATACAGATCGGAACCACCAATAATTAGAAAAAAGTAAAGAAAAAAATTAAAGAAAGTGAAAATGCAACCACCAAACAAAAACCCACCGCCTTAAATACCCAAAAATTCCATTTCAATATTTAAAGAAAAGAAGCAGCGGCCATGGTTTGTTTTGATAGAAAGGTTGGAGGCGTAAAGAGATAAGTGATTTGATGGAAGAGGAAGTGAAGACATGGTTTTTCTAGCTGACCAATTCAGCCCATGGCTGACCGAATAAGCCGTTACCGAACACCTAGATATGGTTGAGCGAATAAGCCATATCCACCAATACAGCCCATTAAGCCATAAACGAACAGCCCCTTACTTCAACTTGTTACTCTCTTATGATTTTCTCAGACCCTACACTGTCGATTGTGCACTCGATGAATCTTCATAACCAAAAAAGAAAAAAATAACAAGTTGGTTTGTCCCTGAGACCAAGATTTAGAGCACCAATTTAATACAAGTCGAAGTTTGCGGTCCGAGCTCTTCCATTTTAGGTGTAAATTTAAAGTCAAACTAAGACGCTACGTATTAGCAAAAGAAAGAAACAACTTCACATCAATGATTACAAAGTTGTAAAAGTTAAAAAGTCATCCTTAAGAATTATGAACCTTAAAGAGGAAAGATCGACATGCAACAAACTCAAACTAGGGTAATAGTGGTTTCTTATTATGCTCATTGCTCAAATTTCTAAAGGTTCAATATCAATTATTTACATTTTCTCCTTTTTTTTATTTATTATTACATTTGTTTCTTTTAGACAATACCACTCCCAGTGTTTCCCAGTGTTACCTGTATGTGTCGACTCACGATCGGGGTACAGTGTGTGGTACATATAATGGTACATATAATCATTAGTATGCGGTCCAGGTAATTGGCACATCATTTTGGTGCACCATATGCGGTTGGTGAGATATGTTGGCTCTTTGCCTCTTTGTATTCCTATCTAGTTCTAGGAAAAAAAATTCTAAATTGCGGCTTCTTGTTAAGCTTCCCGAATCTTTTTTGCAAGATTGGGGGTCTTCTTGAAAACAATCTATCTACCTCTTGAGGTTGAGAAAAAGTCTATCTGCATCTTACCCACCTACACACCACCTATGGGTGGGATATATCGGATTTGTTTGGTGGTATAGGCAATTGTTGAGATACTTTAGTAGGGCATTAATATTCCTATAAAAAAGAACATTGAGAGGTTGATCCAAGTGATCACAAACAACCTCCTTGCGCTCCTACGATTGTTTTGAGGAAAAGATTTAAGGCGGAGTAGATATTACCAATGACCACTGATAAAGTAGGTGAAAGTTACAAATTATAAGTCAATAAGAATACAATAAAGAAGATGCATTTAGTAACTATATATGATTTATAGAGTTACGATATCCACATTTTCTATTTTCTTCATGCTTGAATTATATTTGGGACATATGTGTGTTATACCATGTTGCTTAAGATTTCATTTAATTTGAAGAATTAGTTCATGAACACACTTATCTATAAAGGGTATGAAAGAAACAACAGACCATTCACACAGAAAGCACAATATATATCAACAAAGCTCAAAAGTGAAATATAAACAATACACCATTGAAGAATAGTATACAATATAATTGGCATAACAATCAACATACATACCAAGAGGTCATATATGGATGCATGAATTGTGCCATATCCTACCATCTAATGCAAGTGCATACATAAATAAAAATTAAATGTAAATAAATATATGACACATGAAGAAGAATAGGCACAAATAGTAAAGAGGCGAGAGTGAAGAGAGTTCGTGATACAAGAGAAAATAAATAAAAGAGGTTTGAGTAATGGTGCTAGAATAACAATGTAGTCTTAATTAGTTCTCATAGCAAGCTTCCTTAGAGGTCAACCACAAGCTTATTGTTCCCATTTACTAAAATAAATCTTATTTGATCACATTACATCCATCTATGAGTGAATGCCATTTAAGTTAAATGCAAAAATAAAGAATCGTTTGTTTGCATTTCCAACTAAAAAGAATCACATAATGAGTTATAATAAACCACGTGAATAGTGTTTAAACATGCTTCGACTACTTGAGGTTGTAATAATAACCTTTGATATGGTGTTGAGGGCTTTTGGTAAATTTATGATATTAGAAGTAATTGATAAACTCGCCAAACAATCATCCAATATTGTTGGTTGGTGTGTTAATTGATCTATCACTAATGCTCATATCCTTTGTTGTTATAGATCACTATCTGAAATAACAGTCAGAACCATGATTTGATATAGTAATTAGAAATATATATATATATATATATATGTGTGGAAAAGTATGAAAGCTTCTTTCTCATTTTAATATATATAGTTGTGAAAGCTTCTTTCTCATTTATATATATATATATAGACTCATGTTCAGTGAAAACGCTAAAAAATGAAAACCCAAAAAACACCCCATCAATGTTAAATTAAATGATCCAAGGAAACAAATTACACCCAAAAAAAGGAAATATAGTAAAAACTGAAGAAAGAGGAAATATAATAAAATTTGAAGAAAGGAAATATATTAAAAACTGAAGAAAGAAGAAATATAAACAAATTACACCAAAAATAGAACATTTTTCTCTCTTTAATTTGACACCCATATTGCTATACTTTTTCATTCATTTTATGTGGTTTTTCGCTTTTCCATTTTTTTGCTTATACCCCTAAACCCAACCCTATATATATGAGTTAACTACATCTTTGTCCCTGTGGTTTGCACGTTTTAATGCCTTAAAGTCCCTAAAACTAAATAATTAAGTAAAACCGCCCTGTGATTTGCATTTTTTAACACTCTAACTTCGTTTCAATCCCTTCTATTAACTAATCTAACATAGGAGTGTTTTAGTATTTTTGGGCATTTTATAAAGTATATTATGTTATTTGTATACATATGCAAACACACTCAATCCCCCCATCTCCATCTCCATCTCCACCGTCGGCCGTAACTTTTGAAAAACAAAATCATCTTGAGGTGAAGCATCTTCAGTATAGCATATCCCTTCTCTAATGAAGCATAGATAAACTTGGTAATTGTGTATTAATATTGTGAAACACGATTACAATCAAGGGTATATATAAGAGAAACATTTACACTCTAAACCCTCTAATATAAATATGTACATATATCACACTTAATTATCTAACATTCCCCCGCAAGCTAAGGTCGGGGAGCGACCTGTAGCTTGGACCGTAATAGGAGAAACCGTTGTGAAGGTAGCGGCTTAGTGAACACGTCTGCAATCTGATCATCTGTAGATATAAACTGAACTGAAAGCTTCCGTTGGGCAACCATTTCTCGAACAAAGTGAAAGTCCACTTCTACATGCTTGGTACGGGGAAGAAATACAGGGTTAGCTGAAAGATACGTAGCTCCAAGATTATCACACCACAAGGTAGGAACCGACTTCACAGGAACCCAAAGTTCGCGCAGCGGAGTTTGGAGCCACGTGAGCTCAGCAACAGTATCGGCTAGAGCCTTGTATTCAGACTCTGTTGACGACCGAGAGACAGTTCGTTGTTTTCGTGCAGACCATGATACTAGGTTTGAACCAAGATAGATAGCATATCCCCCGGTGGATCGACGGTCGTCTAGGCAACCAGCCCAGTCAGCATCTGAGAAGGCAGTCAGGGAGTTGTAAGCAGAATCAGTGTAGGCATGAAGGATTGTGCTGGAATCATGCATGATTCGTAAACCATAGTCAGCAGCGCCCTGCAAGTAACGAAGAATTCGTTTGAATGCAGTCCAGTCCCTTTTCAATTTGTATACCCTCTTGCAATCAACGACGTTGGAATTTGGAACACGTGGCACTAGTGTCCATGTACCATTCCGCATCAGCGCCGAATACTCGTCAGCCATGGCACTACGCCACTGAGGATACCTGTTAGCAATAGTAAAGGTGGTCGGTTCGGTATCAGGTGAAGGAAGTTGGGTATGGTATGAGGAGGCATTGTAGGGTTTGGTCCGTTTGGGATTGGGACGTAGGTTGGGTGGTTGAGTACGGATGGGATGTTCGGTGGTAGAGGAGGGAGGGGGGTAGGGGTAGGCTGAGGTGGTGGTTCGGTGACTTTGGAACGGCGGTGAGAGGTTTGAATGATGGGTGGTTGGGCCGTGGGGTGGGCATTGGGAAGGGTGGTGGTAGGTGGTGTTTCGTGTGGGACAGATTGCACAATGGGTATTGTTGAGGGTGTTGGTTCTGGTGGAGTAGGACGTGTATTAGGTTCAGAGGAGGGTGGATCGGTGGGTGGTAAGCCAGAATTGGGATAGGTGGAGACGTAGGGATTTGGGGTGGCTGGAGTAGGGGTGAGTGTAGGAGATGTTTGGAAAGGAAAGGATTGTTCATTGAATCAAATATGACGGGCCACGTAAATATGATCAGACAGTGGGTCGTAACACCGATAGCCATGATGAATGGTGTTGTAACCAAGGAACACACAAGGTGTAGAACGAAAGTCCATTTTGTGTTTATTGTATGGACGGAGATGAGGGTAGCATTGGCATCCAAAAACCCGAAGAAAGGAAAATTTGGGTCTGTGCTTGAACACATGTTCAAAGGGTGAGGTGTTTGAGTTGGTTCTGGATGGCATTCGATTAATGAGATAGACTGCAGTGTCGAAAGCAAAATGCCAAAACTGTTGTGAAACATGGGATTGAGCAAGCAAAGTAAGGTCGGTTTCAACAACATGTCGATGTCGTCGTTCAACAAACCCATTTTGCTCGCTTGTATGTGGACATGAAAGGCGATGGGTGATGTCGAGAGGAGAGAAGAATTGGGAGAGATTCCAAAACTCGCCTCCACAATCAGTTTGGACAGATTTTAGTTTGGTTTGAAAATGCCTTTCAGCCATCGCAAGGAACCGTTTGAAAGTGGCATAAACATCATATTTTAATTTTAATGGAAAAATCCACATAAATCTGGAGTAATGATCAACACAGAGCAAAAAATAATTGTGACCATCAAAAGAAGGAACAGGAGAGGGGCCCATACATCACAGAAAACTAAATCCAAAATGTGCAAACTTTTATAAGTAGATGGTAACAAATGAAGTTTGGACGATTTGCCAACAAAACATGAATCACAAAAAACACTAGCACACTTATTTTGTAAAGGTAAACTGTATTTAGATAACATGGACTTCAAAAGTTGTGGATGTGGATGTCTTTAGTGCCATGTAGTGGAATAAGCACGAGCGGTGGAAACGGACATTATCTGAACATGTTGAGTCTGAGGAAGACGGAAGGAGTAGAGACCATCATTACTTGGACCCGTGAGGAGGATAGTGTGTGTAAACTTGTCCTTCACAGCAAAGAAAGTAGAGTGAAATTCAAAATACACATGATTATCAAGACAGAATTTTTGGACAGAAAGTAGATTTTGTTTTATGTCAGGTACGTGTAGTATGTCTGTAAGGGAAAAGGTTTTGTTTGGTGAAGAAAGATCTGAGGAACCAATGTGTAGGATGGGTAAACCCTTACCATTGCCAATATGAAGGTTGTCCTCACCGTAGTAGGCCTCAGAGTTATCGAAGCTAGATAGGTCTGGTGCAACATGATGGCTAGAGCCAGTGTCCGAAAGCCAAGCTTGTGATCGGTACTCTGTAAAGTTGGCAGAAGGTGGTTGTCTCGTCCTCATAGTGGCAGGGTCTCGATTAGGGCAAAGAGACGGGATATGACCAATCCCACACCTGTTGCATGTGCCAAAAACATTGTTTTGATTAGAAGCCCAACTAAATTGATTACGGTTACCTCCTCCTTGACTTCTGTTGTTGTAGTTTCCGCGTCCACGTCTAGAATCACGTCCACGGCCACGGTTATTCCCAGATCTGTTGGTGTAAAAGGCTTGTGCAGGTTGTGCATTAACATGTTGAACTTGAAGACCAAGTTGTGACAGAAGTTGTTGAATCGCTTGAAGTTGATCCGATTGATGAGTAGACGAGATGGCACCAAGAACCGCTGAGTTGCGGTTGTTCGTGACAGTCGTGAATGCTTGAGGCAAAGAGAGGTCAGTCGGAAACTTCTTGATCATGTAGTCATGGTCGGAAAGCAAGGCATGGAGTTCTGCAAAGGCAGTTGGAAACTGGCGACCAAAGAGTGTTGACTTCAGCCCGTTGTATTCTTCTCTAAGACCTGAGATAACTAGCATCACCAGATCTTTTCCTTTCATCGGTTCACCTATATTGGCGAATGGCGAAAGCATCAACATATTCCTGAGCCGTATGCGGAGGAGATTTCATCAGGCTTCATCTCTAGTTTAAGAAGCTGAGTTTTTAGGGTGTATTCCGTAGATGATGTGTGAGAAGCGTAGGCACGTTCGAGGGATAACCAAAGATCACGAGAGGTAAGTCCTTGAACGTGTTGGAATGACGCCTCGAAGATTGTAGAAGTAATAAGCATCCGTACGTGTGCATCATTGGAAACCGATTTTATGTAGTTAGGGTTTGGTTGTGGTGGCAGTACTGTTGTGGCTGCGGATTCTTTTCCAGATGATGACGATGCTGGGATAATCATTGGTGGACAGGGAATGGTGCCATCAACGCAGCCGAACAGAGTGTTTGTGACAAGGAATGGTTGAACCATTGCCTTCCAATAGCCATAGTTGTTTGGCGATAAAGTGAAACCAAACTTGTGGGAGTTATGGATGGTTTTCTCGGTTGGAGCGAAGGCTGCCACGGTTGTCATCGGTGTTTAGAGTCGGAAGTTATTGTTCACGCCGGGAATTATTGTTCACGTCGGAGTTACTATTCACGCCGGAGTTGCTATTCACGACGATGGCTGTAAGGTTGCCTTGTGATGGCAGAAAGTGTGTTGGGAATTCTGATGTTGAGGCCCAAAGGCCCATAATCACTCAAGTGGGTGAAAAGCCCATAGTCTGGAAGGTTTACACGAGGAGAGAGAAAACAGTTGGTCGTTAGGGAGGGAATAAAGTTAGTGTTGTAGGGAGGAGGGGTATCATTCGGTTATTTTCATTTTCTGGCTTTGAGGGGAGAATTCTCTGGTTAGGAGTCCCCGACTCTGGTTATCTTTCTGTTTTGCTATAGAGCTTTGGCTCATTATTTCCTTTTTTTTAAGTTCAATCAATCATCATAGTTCCTGTTTTCTATTAATTGGTACGACCTGCCGGATTCTTTCGAGAGGAGCTAGCGTTCTTTTGAAAATGTCACCAAAGTCAAGTAGTATGGGAGATCGTGTGGAGGCATTGGAAGAGGCGGTGGTGACGATGGAAGAAAACTTACAGAGATCATTGGCTGAATTCAGAGAGGCCATGATGGCTGATTTGGCGAAGCTGTTGGAACGACGACCACAGGAACCACCCCTTATCAATAATAGAGTAGACGATCGTTTGACAGAATTTCGTATGGCAGTGAAGAAGGTTGAACTACCCATGTTCAATGGGGAGGATCCAGTAGGGTGGATTACGAGAGCAGAAATCTATTTTGAAGTCCACTGGCAAAATTCAGCATGGATGGTACCACGATTCATTGGTTTAACCTCTTGAGTGCAACAGAGGAAAACCTCACTTGGAAGAAATTCAAACAAGTTTTGATTAAAAGATATGGGGGAAGGCAGAGTGACAACCCGTTTGAAGAATTGAAGGATCTCACACAGACGGGATCGGTGGACGAATTCATCACAGAATTCGAATACATCTCATCTCAAGTAAGTCGTCTGTCTGAAGAACAATATTTAGGTTATTTTGTGGGGGGATTACGTCCAGAAATCAGATTGAGGGTTTGCACCTTCAATCCCATAAATCGTCTACAAGCAATGAAAATAGCGGAAGATGTTGAATCGGAACTGCAAGGCGCGGTGACTCCTCGGAGCGTAACACCACGGTCGTTTATTGGAGGGCGTAGCAGTGGAAGTGGATCGATGGTAAAAGGGAGTTATGAAGCGACCCCAGACCCTAATCTGGGCCGAAAGGGTTTTGGGTCTGGATTTAATGGGGCTACTGTGGGCCTGAACAAACACAGGCCCTCACAAAATTTCACCCAACTCCTCAATTAGCCCAACCGTTGAGGGCAGTAGTTGGTGATCGGAAAGAGAACGACATAAATCGGGGAATCAAACACTTGTCGTACGCTGAACTCATGGATCGAAAGGCGAAGGGTTTGTGTTTTCGTTGTGGGGAACGCTACCATCCTCTCCATCAGTGTACTGAACGGCAACTGCGGATGGTTATTTTGGGGGATGATGAACGGATGGATGAAACAGGAGAGGTAATCGCTATAGAATTGAAAGAAGGAGAAAGCGAAGACAATTTGGAATGCAATTCGATGGGGCTCTTCGCTTGGGCCGAAAGTCAAGATACGAAGGCATTAAGTACACTTCGTATCAAAGGGACGATTAAAGGGTTCCTGTCGAGGTGTTAGTAGACAGCGGAGCCAGTCATAATTTCATATCTCCTCAGGTAGCTACAGCTCTTGAATTGATAGTAGAACCTTGTAAAAATCTAGGGGTTCGATTGGGAGACGGTCATCGAATTTTGACACGGAGAATGTAAAGGGGTGGAACTTGTATTTGATAAATTCAAAACCTCTGTGGATACGTTTGTACTCGAGTTGGGCGATCTCGATATGATTCTAGGAATGTCGTGGTTACAAAGACAAGGAAAGATCACTTTCGATTGGAAGGAGAAGGTGATTAGTTTCCAGGGGGCACGTGAGAAAATAATATTGAAAGGAGGGTAGACTAGTGAGTCTGAAAAACGAGGGAGCGGAAGAATGATGGCAACAGCCTCGTTCCACAGTGTTTTGCTTACGGGAGAGAGTTGTGAAGGCTCTGTGAGCGTGCAGAAATTAAGCAATCAGCAACAAGCGGAACTGGAGGCTACCTTGGAACAATACAATAGTGTGTTTCATGAAGTGTCGGGATTGCCTCCTAACAGGGAAACGGTACACAGAATTGATTTACGTGGTGCAGGGGATCCAATTAGTGTCCGGCCGTATCGGTATCCGCATCATCATAAGGATGAAATTGAAAAACAAGTTCGAGATATGCTGCAACAAGGAATCATTCGACATAGTTCGAGTGCGTTCTCGAGTCCCGTAATTCTAGTAAAAAAGGACGGTACTTGGAGGATGTGTGTTGATTACAGGGAACTCAACAAAGTCACGATTCCCGACAAATACCCGATCCCGGTAGTAGAAGAGTAACTCGATGAATTGAACGGGGCTACCTATTTCTCTAAATTGGACTTGAAATCGGGATATCATCAAATAAGAGTTAAGGACGAGGATGTTGGTAAGACTGCGTTTCGGACACACGATGGTCACTACGAATTTCTCGTTATGCCTTTCAGCTTGACGAACGCCCCCGCTACCTTTCAATCTACGATGAATCAGGTTTTTCGACCTTATCTTAGACGATTTGTACTCGTTTTTTTTGATGATATATTGGTCTATAGCAAAGGCTGGAGACCATATTGTCCACTTGAGGACTGTTTTGGAAATACTCCAACAAAACCAATTTGTAGCCAACAGGAAGAAATGTGTTTTTGCAACACAGCAGGTGGAGTATTTGGGACATGTGATCTCTAATGAGGGTGTGTCTGTGGACCCTTCTAAAGTCCAAAGTATTATCGATTGGCCTGTCCCTCGAAATGTTAAGGGCGTACGGGGTTTTTTGGGACTCACGGGATATTACCGGAAATTCATTGTCGGGTACGGGAAGATCGCCAAACCGTTGACGGAACTAACAAAGAAAGATGGTTTCGTTTGGGGACCCGAAGCCTCTAAGGCCTTCGAGCAGTTGAAGCAAGTTATGACCAATCCACCGTTGTTAATGTTACCCGATTTTTCACAACCATTTGAGGTGGAATGTGATGCATCGGGTAGAGGAATCGGAGTTGTCTTAATGCAGAATAGGAGGCCAATTGCGTATTTCAGTAAGGCGTTGTCTACTAATAACCTTAGTAAATCAACCTATGAGAAGGAGTTAATGGCATTAGTGTTGGCTATTCAACATTGGCGACCGTATTTGTTGGGAAGAAATTTTAAAGTTTTTACCGATAAGAAAAGTTTGCGCCATTGTTACAGCAGCGTGTTGCTACTGCTGATCAACAAAATTGGATGGCTAAATTACTTGGCTATCATTTTGAAGTGATTTACAAACCGGGCCGGGAAAATTCAGCAGCAGATTCCTTGTCCAAGATGTTTGAAGAGGGGGATTTGACAGTAATGACATCTTTTCCGGTATGGTCGCAACTGCAGCAAATTCGAGAGGAGATTAGTAAGGATCAGGAGTTACAAGGTGTGTTGTTGGACTTACAACGTGATCCTCAAGCTAGACCCGGTTTTAAACTGCAGGACCCGGGGTCCTGTTACATAAAGATAAAGACAGATTAGTGTTGGCCGCCAATTCTCAAGTAATACCAGACAAGAATGTCTGAATTCCACTCGTCGTTGGTCGGTGGACATTCCGGGTTTCTACGTACGTATAAAAGGATAGCAATGAATGTTTATTGGATTGGGATGAAGAAAGTTATCCAAGACTATGTGAAAAGTTGTGACATTTGTCAACGACAGAAGTACATGGCGTCATCTCCTTCGGGTTTGTTACAGCCGTTGTCGATTCCAGAATTAATCTGGGATGACATTTCGATGGATTTTATCACGGGTCTTCCAAAATCAGGACGGTTTGAAGTTGTGTTTGTGGTAGTAGACAGGCTGTCCAAATATGCACACTTCGTTCTTTTAAAACATCCTTATACCGCAAGGAAAGTAGCTGAGATTTTTGCCAAGGAGGTTGTGCGCTTACACGGCATTCCAAGGTCAATTGTGAGTGATCGAGACCCGTTATTCATTAGCTTATTTTGGCAGGAACTTTTTCGATTGCAAGGAACTATGTTAAAAATGAGTTCCGCGTACCATCCGGAAACAGATGGCCAAACCGAGGTGGTGAATAGGTGCCTCGAAACCTATTTACGTTGTTTTGCTTCGGAATAGCCCAAAAGTTGGTCGCAATGGGTTGTGTGGGCTGAATTGTGGTACAACACCACATTCCATGGTTCGACGGGGATTACTCCATTTGAGATAGTGTATGGACGAAAACCACCGGTACTCGTCCGATACACGCAAGGCGAGACAAGGGTGGAACAAGTGGCGGCACATCTCATCGATCGAGATGAAGCTTTGGTTCAATTGAAACATCATTTATTACGGGCACAACATCAGATGAAGAAATATGTTGATAGTAAAAGGAAGGACGAGGAATTCCAAGTTGGTGAATGGGTTTTTCTTAAACTCCGACCACATCGTCAGACAGTGGCAAGACGACTTAATCAAAAGTTGGCCCCAAGATATTATGGCCCTTTTCCTATTGTATCAAGGGTGGGACGGGTGTCGTATAAATTGAAGTTTCCGGCATCAACGAAAGTTCACCCGGTATTTCACATCTCCCAACTCAAGAGGGTTGTCGGGAATTATCAGGTTACGGACACACTACCTGATGGGTTAGAACTTGATGAAGAGACTATCGAAGAACCGGAAGAATTGTTAGCAACTCGTGACATATCAATGGCAGGACAGAAAGTCCGACAGTGTCTGATAAAATGGAAAGGGAAAGATAGGGACGATGTCACTTGGATTAATGAAGAGGTGTTGCGGAGTCAATTTCCTGATTTCAGCCTTGAGGACAAGGCTGTTTCAAAAGAAGCGGGCAGTGTTGGGAATTCTGATGTTGAGGCCCAAAGGCCCATAATCACTCAAGTGGGTGAAAAGCCCATAGTCTGGAAGGTTTACACGAGGAGAGAGAAAACAGTTGGTCGTTAGGGAGGGAATAAAGTTAGTGTTGTAGGGAGGAGGGGTATCATTCGGTTATTTTCATTTTCTGGCTTTGAGGAGAGAATTCTCTGGTTAGGAGTCCCTGACTCTGGTTCTAAGCAGTTAATTGCGCCGAAATTTCGGTGAAATTTCGGTTTTCGGTTCGTAGGAAAGTTGCGGTACAAAATAGCGGTGGATTATTGCGGTACCGAAAATTGCGGCGAAATTTACCGAAATTTCACCGAAATTTGGTAAAATATTTAGGTCCGAAATACTGCAATTTTCCCAGGCTATGTGTTTGGGCTTTTTTATTTGTGGGCTTGGACATTTGACTACCCCTTTTTCATCGGTCCACTTTGGTCGCACGATTTCATCTTCAAACCAAACCCTTAATCCTTTTTTTCATCAGTTCAGTCCACTTTTGGTCGCAGTCGACTTTCATCAGTTCCTCGATTTCCAGCAGTCGACTTGATATGAGTCCAACAGTCGACTTGATATGAGTCCAACAGTCGACTTGATGAGTCGTACGATTTACAGCAGTCGACTTTCATCAGTTCCTCGATTTCATCAGTCCACTTCCACTCGATCGACACTTCTACTCGATAGTCGATGACTCGAACTCGATTCCCTTCAACTCTTCATGATTTCTCCTAATCGACTCCAAACATCTCCTAATCGGCTCCTACTCCACTCGATTGATCGATTCCCTTCAAGACTTCTCCTACTCTCGATTCCAAACATCTCCTAATCGGCTCCTAGTCCACTCGATTGCAGTCCAGGTTAACTATTGCAACCAATCTATTACTGTTTTGCTTTAGCTACTGAACCGTAAAACATGATTGCATATTTTTATGTTATGAATTGAATGGTTTGATTATGTTTATATGTTAATATGTTATGTTAATGTTAGTTTATTTGAATTAATGAATTATTTGACTTGATATGTGTTAGGAATACAATATATTAATTATTAAGTTATATATATATATATTCCTATTAATTTATGAACCTATTTTTTTTACCGCTATTTCACCGATATTTCACCGTAATAACTGCAATCGCAATTCTAGGTCCTGACCGCAATTTCCACAATAGACCGTGTTAACTGCTTAGCTCTGGTTATCTTTCTGTTTTGCTGTAGAGCTTTGGCTCATTATTTCCTTTTTTTGAAGTTCAATCAATCATCATAGTTCCTGTTTTCTATTAAAGTGGGACGGCTGCTATTAAGGTTTTGGGAGCGGCGGCTATTAGGGTTTTAGGAGCGGTGGCTCTGATACACAGATAAACTTGGTAATTGTGCATTGTATTATTGTGAAACACGATTACAATCAAGGGTATATATAAGAGAAACATTTACACTCTAAACTCTCTAATATAAATATGTACATATATCACACTTAATTGTCTAACAAGCATGCACTACAAATCAAGCAAAAAAATAGGGGAAGAGGAGTTTTGAGAAGAGGCAGTGATTGGAAAGGTTCTGACCACGAAAGTACTTGTAACCTAAGTTGGGACGAAACAGGCTAATCAAGAAGCAAACCCAATCTTCAACTAGTCTTCAGCAACAAAAACCCAGTCATGGCTATTCCAGGGACATAACCCAACCATGGCCATGGTTGTTCCCAAGGTTTTAAAAAACGAAAACGAGCCTCGAGGCGTTGTGAGGCGTAAGCCTCAAGGTGGTCTGAGGCGTAAGCTCGAGGCGGAAAATAAATAAAACTCAATACTATATATGCACAAATTATAGTCACTAGACGGTAATACATAAACACTATATACAAATATATATATATACATATATAGATTTCGACACTACCACTGTGCACTATATATACACACTCTGCTAAAAGTTGGCACTACCATCAAACAACATATTTATATAGCATGTTAGGTTGCCACTACCAGCGGTGGAACTATGTGAGAGAGAGCTTGAATAACGAATATAATATACATAGTACCACCATGCATTATGCTAGGCAACCACTATCACCAGCCTATATACACACATATATTGTCCTGAGCCTATATACACCAGCCTATATACACACATATATACTGCCACTACCACCAGCCTATATACCCACATATATACTGCCACTACCACCAGCCTATATACACACATATATATTGTCCTGAGCTGCTATCACCACCGAACAACATACACACAAATATATATTATACAAAAGTTAAAAATATATAAAAATTAAAAAACACAATAATACAAATACAGAAGTTATCAACTATATATAATATTATAGTATAAATATATAAAAGATATCAGAAAATAGAAAATAAAATTGAACAATTATTATTTATTAACTGAATATAATAATATATTATATGTCTTAAAAAGTAATCAACATATACAAAAGTGGGGTGATAAAGAAGCGTCGTTTTTTTACTCGGTTTTAGAATTTTATCAATTTATTAATGGAAAATCTACATCCACTCGGACGACTCACCAACGCCCACCACCTCACCACTTTTGCCACGTATCAATTAACCAAGGCATACGCTTCCAATAGCCCCTAAGAGGCGCCGCCTCATAAATGTTTTTTGGACGCCTACGCCTCATACGGTTTTTAAAATCATGGTTGTTCCATAGAAAAACAATGTTGTCAAAGGGTGGCTAAAATCCGAATTGGGTTTAAAAGAGAACATGATCATGGTCGTTAGAAAAAAACGAAAAACGGCTGCAAATAACGTCGTTAGGTTTAGCTTCATCCTTTTGACCTCATTGTGAGAATGTGCATAATGTTGTTTGTTTCCATCTCCGATGAACTCACGCCGAATCGAGTCAGCACCATATTCGAGTTCGCAAAGCTCTTCAACATGATTAAACTATGAATGAAGAAAATCTACTTGGTTATACCTAAGAAATGGACACTAAATAGATGTGGAACACTCTAGTAGCTCTACTTTTAAAAGCAAATGCAGCTCGATTTCGACTTCCTGATCTGAGCATTTCTAAGGGTATGAATTTGTATTTTACACTTTTTTATATGCGATAAAACATAACATCAAAGAGGCACTTATCAAATCTGTATGATACCAATTATTGATACTACTAAAGTGATATTTTTAAACTTACTTTCGTTCAGTTCTAGAGTTCCAGTTACCTATTCTTATGGATTTGCCAAACCCATAACTGAGTTAAACTTCAACTTGATGGCAGCAAAAGAGCATTTAGATTTTATGGGTGTGACATAAATAGAAAAGCTCAATAAAACATTGATTTCCTAAAAGTTCTGGATAAAAGAAAGGTGCTTTAAGTATCAACTGCTTTTGGAACTTATTCAAAACCTTAAACTCCATGCCTTACTAGACAAAGAATCAGTTTCTCTTTCATGGTCCAATACTTAACTTCAACTTTCAGAATTAGTATCTAAACAAGAAAATAATAACCATGTTTAAATTTAAATTTTACAAGTTCAATATACTGGGAACAGCCAGTCATGAATTTATAGCAAAATACATATAACTTCTGAAGTGAGTTACAGGGTTTGGACTAAAAGATCGAGAAGAATCTCTCTTGTCAAACAAAGAGTTACTCGTTAATTTTTGTGATCAAAAGTGCAGGCAGGGGCGGAAATTGCCTCTAGGGGGAGGGCAGAGGTGAATTCAAAACATCGGCTCTTTTTGTGTGATCATCAATCAAATGTGTACTTTTCAATATCGTAAATTTTGTGAACCGTGACCAAAGAAAACCCTAGTTTTTCGTAAACCCTAAAGATCAGACAATTTTAGCTTCTGCATTCTTGAGTTGTATATTATTTTGGCACAATAACCAAAAAGAAAACCGAGTATGCTCCTTTCAACAATCTGCTTATTAATCAGAAATCAAGACTCGAAAGGAATACATAGAAAACAGAAAACATGAGAGGTTACCTTTCTGGGGAGCGCCGCGGGTGGAGCAGGGAGCGGGGGACCGCCGGAGAAGACAGGGTTCAAGACAAACCCAAACCCAGGAGACGACGGTTACAAATATATTGAAGATGAGACAATCGACTGTACGACAAGCCCTAACTCAACCCTTCAGGATTCAACTCTCTCGATCGGGTGTGCGCTTTTGGGGTGTCCTGGATTGGGGTGAAATCATTGTATATGTGCACCCAGTTAAAATTCAAATATAGTTTTGATATTTTCTTGATCAAAATTATTGTCCCACGGTGCAACATGGGACAAAACAAAAATTTAGGTGTCGTTTGTTTTTTAAAAGGTTTAAAGTCTGAAGTTTTATTTTAGTTATGATTAATAAGAGGAGGTGTGTAAAAAGGTCTGAACGATTCAGACTAAAGAGTCATTAAAAGGTTTTTTTTTTTTAAAACAAACAACCCCTTACTGTTCCACGTCCGTCGCGACATGAGACAGGGACAACAAGACAAGGATCGGGACAATATCGGACAAAAAAAGTTTTTTCTTGTAAAATAAGTGAAACAATATGGGACAATACGGAGACGGAAACTAAAATTTTTTGATCCACACTTATTTGATATATAACCCTAATATGGTATTTGTTTTAATGGTAACCATCACCCATCGTCGATGCTACCACCATCGATGGCCACCGCCAACTCTATCGGCCACCTCCACTAAAATCACCTCATCCACTACCTTCACAACCACCGCCTAATGTCGCCAACACTATCATCATTGACCACCTCCACCGAGAACCACCACTCATCGCCGCCGCCACCACCAACGATTCATCATAGCCACCTCCACTTCTTCCTCCACTACAACAACCTCCTCCATAACCACCACAACCACCGCCCATTGTTACCAACACTACCATCTTCAACCACCTCCAACTCCACCTTCACCTTTACCGATCACCACCACAACTGGCACCAATCTCCACCTCTTCCTCCACTACAACAACCTCCTCCGCCACCTCCACAACCACTACCATCGTCAACCACCTCTACCGATCACCACCACCCATTGCCAACCACCACCTATATCTCTACCACATTGGCCACAACTACCTCCTCCGCCACCACTGCCCATCCTCTTCATGTCCTCCACCACCACTGCCCATCCTCTTTACGTCCTCCACAACCACCGTTATTCACCGGTTACCATCGTCGCTACCTCTACCTGTCACTGCAACAACCTTCATTGTGCCTCCGCTAATTATATAAGATTCTTCATTCAAAATTTGTACTATTATTTATGTATGTATTTATGTATATGAAAATTGTGTAAAAATGCTTATAAATTAAGTTATTTAGATAGTTACTTTATTTATAATTATTTTATGATACATAAAATTACCAAACAACTTCTAAGGTCAACTTGTTAGTCTTGTCCTAGTCGTACCAAACACGAGATAGACATTTGTCTTGTCCTGTCTACTCCTACCTTTTTGTTATGTTCAGTTCATTCTTGTCCACTAAAGGTGCGTTTGGTACGCAGACATGACGGGACAGGACAGGATGAGACAGAACAGAACAGTTGTTCAGCGTTTGGTAAAACAGAATTGGACATAACAGAACAGATAACATGACCAATTTACCCCTAATAAGTTGTTTATATTATATATATTTTTTTATTAATTATGTAATTTATTAAACTATAACGAAATAAATATTTTTATAATAAAATATAGTATTAGAAAATTATCTTCAAACTATATTAAAGTGACACCAAAATAAAAAGTTTATAAAGTTTCCAATTTTTATTTTTTAACCTTTTCTATATTTTTTTTACTATTAACATTTAATAATTTAAATAAATTAATCAAAACATAGTAACTATATAAAATAATATTTTAGGACAATAAAGTGAAAATTTAAAAACATAAAATAAAATAAATAAATTATATAAATGAATGAATAAAATATAAAAAACAATTCGTATTTAATGAATACAATGTAAAATTTTTAAATAACATAAAGAAGTGACCATGGTTAAAGTCCAATAAAAGCACCATCATGGATCAAATGTCACTTGGGAGTCTGAATAAAACATGAAGATAAGATATCCTCATTTGTTTGCTTAGAGCTCGATTTCGGGGACGAAATCCTCATTAGGTGGAGAGGATTGTAACGCCCGTATATTCCTAGTAAGGTAAGTCTCATCTAAATATATATATAGTGATATTAATATGCACAATTATCACTTTACCATTTCATAATGGAACATTGACCTCGCGCGATTTCAAAACATCAAATTTTAGATGGAAAAACCCCTATGGCGATAGTGCCATGCGACTGTGACATGGGCACAGTCGTCGGTCACAGTCGGGGGGAAGGTGGGAGCCGCGATACACATCCCGCGATAGTGACAACGATTGTGCCCTTGGGCACTCTCGCGTGTCACAGTCGCTCGGGACGTACCGAGAGTGGGGAAAAGTCGGCGAGAGTGCCAGCAATAATGCCATAGGGCACAATCGCCCGCGCGCGAACCCGGGTATAAAAACCCTTCTCAGCGTGCTATATTCATTTTATTCACTTCTCCTACCCATTTTTCTTAGCATTGAAGGCGATTTTGGCCTCCCATCACTCCCATTTCCATAAATGCAAAGCTAGGGTTTGTTGGGATCTTGATTAGGTTGTCTTAAATCTTGAGGGGATCATTTATTAAAGGTTTCAAGCCAAATATTTCAAGTATCAAGTGATCCAACTCATCTCTACTTTCAATTCTAGGGTTTTGCCATTTTCTAGGTTTTGGGTGAAAACTTATATTGTGAGTTCTTAAACTTTATCAAAACTAGATATACATCATATTATGCTCTTTATTTGTTATCATATCATCTTTACATAATAAACATTCTAATTGTTATATGATGTCCATTTGTGTTTGGGTTCAAGGACCCTTGTTCTACATGGAAAAGGTTTTCTCAAGTGGTTATTTGGAATATCTAGTTCAACCATAATGGTGGAACCATTCTCATGTTGATTAATTTGAAGTATTGGCTTATATGAAAGATTTGACCCAACCTTGGGTAAATGACTTGTTGGGTGAATTATAACAGTTTGTATCATGAGTGAAATTATAGCTACGTTGAAAAGAGGAAATATACACATGTATGTCATACGTGGAGATTTTTCATGATGTACATGATTTATATTCCAAATGTTGTACCCATGGTTGGTATTATGAACATGTCATGGAAGTTATGTGCCTTGAGGCTTACTAATGATATAGTCGGACGAACCAAGTCAGTAAACACTAGGAGAATATAGTATTGGGTGTCGTCGTAAAGGTTTGTACCTAGATCTCCGCCATTCTAGGTAATGCCATGGTTGTAGTCCTCGGGTGTGTCGGGTCTTTCGGATGTCACTCATGGTAGTTGGCATCAAGATGTATCGACTGTTTGGGTGGAACTTGATTGGTGCTATGGGTCTCCCACATTGACTCCACATATGAGAACCTTTTTATAAGTATTATAAACATATGTTCTTAAATTGATTATTATTAATTGTTCAAGCTCACTAAGCTTTTTGGCCTAACACTTGTGTGGTGTCGGTGTATATCTCAGGTTCTAGCAAGGACGATCGTAAGGATATCTAGTCGGGGGTTGTGCGAGCTTGTGGAAGAACCGTTTTGGTACTAAGACATAAAAGACTTTATTTTTGGAAGTTATTGGGTGACACCCGTAATGTAATCTTCTTTCATGTGAAACTAGATTAGTAGGTTGTCGATTCCAATACTTCGAATTGTAACTTGTTTAAACAGGTGAATATTCATTTCCCCATTTTTGGGAGGCTCGATGCTTTGGCAATTTATATATACTACATTTCCGTTTTTTCCGGAAATTTTTGTTATCCTTATTTTTTGGGTGTTACAAGTTGGTATCAGAGCTTTAGTTTAAGTGAACTAGGTATCCACTCTAGCGTATCCAGACTTAAGTTGTAAGCGTTAATAATAGGTTGTTCACCTTGGGGTAAAAGTCATAGGTGGGGAGAGGGTTAGGACCTATGGAATTATACAAATTAAGAGTCATGATGGTGGTAACAAGAATCCTTGTGTATAATCCGTTCATAATCTCACTTAGCTACTGTTATTATGAATGCATTGTTACGTAAGCATGCTTAAATTGTTGTTATTATGATGATTGAAATGTGTATTAGTACGTGTCATGAGTTTAACTCACTTAGTTTTCTCTCAACTTCTTTCTCGTGCTTGTGTGGCAGATAATCATGGTAAACACTTGTAGCAGGTTACCAACCACTCGTGATGGTAATGTGGAGGACGAGTCTACCGTCGATCGACCTAATGTGGTTGTGACCACTATGGGTCCTCCCATACCTCCTATGTTGAGCGGAAGGGTCGAGCAAATTCCACAAGTCAATCTTGTCATTATCAACCCGATCATCGAAGAAGTAACCCTTGAGACCCGAATCAGAGACAACATGATGCAAGCCATGAACTCTGCCATGGCACAACAACAATAATTCTTCATGAAGTTACTAGAAGACCGCGACGCCAGTCATCGACAACCCTAAATGGTGGTGGAAAATGTCGTGGTTGGGTCGGGAGGTGGAGTGAACGTCGCCGACACTAAGGAGCAAGTCATTATTCGAAACGTGAGTCAGGATGCACATATAAGACTTTTCTGGGTTGCAAGCCACCCGAATTTGCAGGTACTACCGACCCCGTCAGTTGCATGTATTAGATTCGTGATATGGAAATGGCATTTGAGGCTAGTGAGTGTGACGACTCTCAGAGGGTCAAGTTTGCCTCTCACTTGCTTAAGGGTGAGGCTCTAACTTGGTGGAATCTCACCCGATCCTTTCTCACCCCCGAAGTGTTGGCCAAAGTCTTGTGGCCAATGTTCAAAAAGAAGATTATAGACAAGTATTGCAGCGATAGAGCTTTAGACAGGATTGAATTGGAATTTCATAATCTGAAGAAGGGTGGCACGTCCGTTTCTGACTACTCGAAACAATTCTTGGATAAGCTAATCTTGGTGGAGCATCTGGATCCCGATGAGAAGATGAAAATAAAGCCTACCAATTGGGACTACCAGCTGAAATGAAAACGACGGTGAGAAACGCCAAAGTGTCGACGTTATAGGAGGCAATTGAGGAGTCATTCTTTATAGAGGATGACATTGCCCAAGGAAAGGAGGAGAAGGGACTTGTTGGTGAAAAGAGAAAATGGGAAGGGTCATCTGGGCCGATGCGTCAGTCTAAGCCCTTTATGGGCAGGAGGTTTAGAGACTCTCGTCGTGAAGTGAGATGGTGTCACAAATGCAAGAACAAACATTTCAGTCCGTGCAACCCAAGATCCCAATCAAGACCCGCCGAGTGTGCTAAATGCAGAAAAGGGGCATGAGATCCGAGACTGTCCCATCCGGGGGTCAGTATGCTTTGGATGTCGCGAGCCGAGACACATTAAGAAAGAGTGTCCGAAGCTTGTGGGTGGTGGACGTGGAAGTTCTTTTAGGTCAGCGATAAGGACCGAGCTACCTCCAAGAGCACTGAGTCGGGCATTCCGGATGACTACCGAATAAGCAAAGGAAACCGTTGATGTTGTATCGTGTACGTTCCTAGTAAACTCCTTTCCCGCCCATGTGTTGATTGATTCGGGTGCAACTTGCTCTTTTGTGTCGAATATATCCTGCAAGCGTTTCACCACTCCTATTAGAACCCTTCCCGAAGCGTTAGTGGTAGAAGTGGCTAATGGGGATCAAGTGATTATCCGAGAGTGCTTTAATGACTGTAACCTAGAGATCAATGAGAATTTCTTTGTAGTAGACTTGTTACCTATGATTATAGGAGGTTTTGACGTAGTCATATGCATGGATTGGTTGGTTAGGCATGAGGCCAATATCTTGTGTTCCAAAAAGATTATCCAAGTGAATCTGTCGGGATGCGGTGTCGTCACTATTTATGGCAAGAAGGGAAAGAGGAGTAACCCTATCATCTCATCTCTCAAGGCGCGTAAATTCCTGGCGAAGGGGTGCCTTTCGTTTCTAGCTTATGTGGTGGATGCAAAGAATGAGAAGAAATATGTAGAAGACGTGAAAATCATGCAAGACTACCCAGATGTATTTCCGGATGATCTACCTGGGATACCGCTGGAACGTCAAGTGGAGTTTCAAATAGCCCTAACACCAGGAGCGGCCCCGATAGCCCGTGTTCCTTACCGTTTGGCACCGACATAAATGCAAGAGATGTTTCGCAACTACAGGAGCTTCTTGAGAAGGGGTTCATTCGACCGAGATCATTCCCTTGGGGAGCCCCAGTTTTCTTCGTGAAGAAGAACGACGGGTCCATGCGAATGTGCATAGACTACCGGGAGTTGAATAAGTTTACGATGAAGAATAAGTACCCACTTCCGCTAATCAACAACCTCTTCGATCAACTCCAAGGTGTGGGATGCTTTTCCAAGATCGACCTTCGGTCCGGGTATCATCAAGTGAGGGTGAAGAAGGACGACTCCGAAGACGACCTTCCGAACAAGATATGAACACTACGAGTTTTTGGTGATGCCCTTCGGTTTGACAAACGTGTCGGTCGTGTTCATGGATTTGATGAACCGTGTATGTCACCTTTTCTTGGACAAATATGTGATCGTTTTCATTGATGACATATTAATCTACTCAAAATACGAGGTCGAACATGGGAAGCACTTGCGGGAAGTATTGGAGGTTCTCCGAAAGGAGAAGTTGTTTGCAAAATTATCCAAATGTGAGTTCTGGATACAAGAGGTCCAATTCTTGGGCCATGTGGGGTCTAAAGTTGAAGGTCGACCCGGCGAATATTGAGGCAATGATGAGTTACGAACCACCAACTAATCTGACGGAAATTTGAAGCTTCTTGGGGTTAGCGGGCTACTACAGGCGGTTCATTTAGGATTTCTCCAAGATTGCCTCACTGCTCACCTCCCTGACGAGGAAGAATGTAAATTTTCTATGGACAGAGACGCAAGATCGAGCCTTTCAGACTCTTAAAAGGAAATTATGTGAAGCACCAATCCTATCCCTACCTGAGGGATCGAACGACTTCGTAGTGTATAGCGACGCTTCCAAGATGGGTCTCAGTTGTGTTTTGATGCAGCGGGGCAAGGTGATAACCTACACATAACGGCAACTAAAGGACCACGAAAAGAACTACCCCACTCATGATTTGGAACTAGCGGAGGTGGTATTTACGTTGAAGTTGTGACGATATTATTTGAATGGAACGAAGTGTACACTCTTTACCGATCACAAAAGTCTAAAGTACATTTTCGATCAGAAAGAATTCAACATGCGGCAAAGAAGGTGGCTCGAGATATTGAAGGACTACGATTGTGAATTGCTCTACCACCCCGGTAAGGGGAACATAGTAGCGGATGCGTTGAGCCGAAGGAGCCACGAGGGCGGTATCACGCTAACCCTCAATAGGATTGACGTGGTGTCAAGTTGAGAGCATCAAGTCGAGTCAAACGAAAGTACTTAAAGAAGAAAACCTCAAAGCCGAAGTTATGATGAAGCAAAAGGATCTATTGTCGGAAGATAGTCGTGGACTCAAACTTTTCCAAGTTCGAACTTGGGTGTCAAAGCTTGGTGGGAACCGCGAGCTACTTCTCGAGGAAGTTCATAAGTCCTAGTATTCGATTCATCCCGTTAGCACTAAAATGTATAGAGATTTGAAGTTGAATTATTGGTGGCCGATGATGAAACTTGACGTGGCCAACTATGTGGAGAGATGCGTTACATATCTTCAAGTCAAGGCGGAACACCAAATGTCGTACGGGAGTCTGCAACCATTGTCCATTCCCGAGTGGAAATGGGACAACATTATAATGGACTTCGTGACGAAGCTACCAAAGACATTACGAGGCAATGACACCATTTGGGTAATCGTAGATTGCCTAACCAAAAGCGCGCATTTCCTTGCGATGAGGGAGACTTTGCCAATGGAGAAGTTGGTCAAGCTTTATATCGATGAGGTGGTATCAAGACATGGAGTGCTGCAATCTATCTTGTTCAATAGAGATAGCCGGTTCACATCCAACTTCTGGGCTAGTCTACAAAAAGAGTTGGGCACGAGAGTCAATCTGAGCACGACTTACCACATCCTCAAACTGACGGTTAAAGAGAGAGGACAATCTAAACTCTCGAGGACATGTTGAGGTCGTGTGTTATCGATTTTGGAGGGAGTTGGGACTCACATCTACCCTTCGTAGAATTTGCTTATAATAACAGTTACCATTCCAGTATCGGGATGGCGCCATTCGAGGCTTTGTAAGACCGGAAGTGCAGAACCCCACTTTGGTGGCTCGAAGCGGGCGAGAAGCAATTCGCCAGACCGGATATCATTCAAGAAACGGCGGAGAAAGTAAGGGAAATCTGGGAGAGGTTAAGAGTGGCTCAGGATCGACAAAAGAGATATGCGGACAAGAAGAGGAGACCAACCGAATTTCAAGTAGGGGATTGTGTCATGTTAAAGTATCCCCATGGAAGGGGATCGTTCGATTCGGGAAGCGTGGGAAGCTTAGCCCCTATTTCCTTGGACCTTTTGTCATTTTGGAGAAGGTTGGACTTCAAGCTTACCGGTTGGACCTACCACCGGAAATGGAGGGAATACATCATACCTTTCACGTGTGTTACCTCCGCAAATGCCTAGTCGAGGAGGAGAGTGTGATCCCCTTGACTGAAATTCGGGTGGACAACGAGAATTGTTGCGTTGAAGAGCCGGAAGCAATCCTAGAAGCAAAGACGAAGAAATTACGCCTTAAAGAAGTGGCCATGGTTAAAGTCCAATGGAAGCACCATCGTTGAGCAAATATCACTTGGGAGTCTGAAGAAGACATGAATATGAGATATCCTCATTTGTTTGCTTAGAGCTCGATTTCGGGGACGAAATCCTCATTAGGTGGGGAGGATTGTAACGCTCGTATCTTCCTAGTAAGGTAAGTCTCGTCTAACTATATATGGAGTGATATTAATATGCACAGTTATCAGTTTACCATTTCATAATTGAACCTTGACCTCGCACGATTTCAAAACATTAAATTTTAGTTGTAAAAACCTCTATGGAGATAGTGTCGTGTGACTGTGACATGGGCACAGTCGCCGGTCACAACCGCGGGGAAGGTGGGAGTCGCGGTACGCATCCCCACGATAGTGACAATGATTGTGCCCTTGGGCACTCTCGCGTGTCACAGTCGCTCGGAACGTACCGATAGTGGGGAGAAGTCGGCGAGAATGCCAACAATAATGCCATAGGGCACAGTCGTGGGGCACAATCCCCGCGCGTGAACCCGGGTATAAAAACCCTTCTCAGCGTGCTATATTCATTTTATTCACTTCTCCTACCCGTTTTTCTTAGCATTGAAGGCGATTTTGGCCTCCCATCACTCCCACTTCCATAAATGCAAAGCTAGGGTTTGTTGGGATCTTGATTAGGTTGTCTTAAATCTTGAGGGGATCATTTATTGAAGGTTTCATGCCAAATATTTCAAGTCTCAAGTGCTCCAACTCATCTCTACTTTCAATTCTAGGGTTTTGCCATTTTCTATGTTTTGGGTGAAAACCTATATTGTGAGTTCTTAAACTTTATCAAAACTAGATAAACATTTTAACTGCTATATGGTGTCCATTTGTGTTTGGGTTCAAGGACCCTTGTTCTACATGGAGAAGGTTTTCTCAAATGGTTATTTGGAATATCTAGTTCAACCATAATGGTGGAACCATTCTCATATTGATTAATTTGAAGTATTGGCTTATATGAAAGATTTGACATAACCTTGGGTAAATGACTTGTTGGGTGAATTATTACAGTTTGTATCATGAGTGAAATTATAGCTACGTTGAAAAGAGGAAATATACACATGTTGTCATACGTGGAGATTTTTCATGATGTACATGATTTATATTCCAAATGTTGTACCCATGGTTGGTATTATGAACATGTCATGGAAGTTATGTGCCTTGAGGCTTACTAATGATATAGTCGGACGAACCAAGTCAGTAAACACTAGGAGAATATAGTATTGGGTGTCGTCGTAAAGGTTTGTACCTAGATCTCCGCCATTCTAGGTAATGCCATGGTTGTAGTCCTCGGGTGTGTCGGGTCTTTCGGATGTCACTCATGGTAGTTGGCATCAAGATGTATCGACTGTTTGGGTGGAACTTGATTGGTGCTATGGGTCTCCCACATTGACTCCACATATGAGAACCTTTTTATAAGTATTATAAACATATGTTCTTAAATTGATTATTATTAATTGTTCAAGCTCACTAAGCTTTTTGGCCTAACACTTGTGTGGTGTCGGTGTATATCTCAGGTTCTAGCAAGGACGGTCGTAAGGATATATAGCCGGGGGTTGTGCGAGCTTGTGGAAGAACCGTTTTGGTACTAAGACATAAAAGACTTTATTTTTGGAAGTTATTGGGTGACACCCGTAATGTAATCTTCTTTCATGTGAAACTAGATTAGTAGGTTGTCGATTCCAATACTTCGAATTGTAACTTGTTTAAACAGGTGAATATTCATTTCCCCATTTTTGGGAGGCTCGATGCTTTGGCAATTTATATATATTACATTTCCGTTTTTCCGGAAATTTTTGTTATCCCTATAAAGGAGAGCACCAATAGAAAACTTACATATTTAAGAGAGAGAATAATATTTTAATATTATAATGAATGTTGGATTCTCCAAAATGGAGAATCTGTTGGATATGAATGTAATTTTTTTGGAGATTTTGATTTTTGGTTTTCCATTATGGAGAAATTTTAGAGAATCTGTTGGAGATGCTCTTAACTTTCTACAATAAGTCCCTTTAGTAATTTCTTACCTGTGTCCCCACCATCCAATAAAAGTATTTACAAATCAACCAAAAAAATAAAAAATAAACATCTAGAAATCAACCAAACTAATCGAAAAAGTCCATCGAAATCGACAAAAAAACTTAAAATTCCTTATAAAACAACCAAAAAATTTTTTAAAAAAAACTCAAAAAGGTGGAATTAGGCTGAAAACACCTCGATCGACTTTGCAGACCATTTAATTTACCTTAAAGGTGCCACCACTAGGCAAAACTTCTGACCCATCACAGTTTGAATGGTATGGGTGTAATTCGAGGTGATTTGATATATTAGTTTTATGTGATTACAATAAGCATTCATCTATTGGATTTTCATTCTAAATATCCTTGTTAAAAAAATAAAAAAACTTTAACATATTTAGTCATTTGGGTTAGTGTGTATTGATGTGTTTGTAATATATATTTTGTTCAATGTAACACCCCGACTTTCGAAAGGTATCTTTTCAAGTTTATACAGAAACCGACATATTAAGGAAAAATAAGATATTTGATTTTGGGCTTGAATTCTTGGTTTTATAGTCTTGATGGATAAAGGATTCAATTACGAGACCAACGGTTCTTTCCGGAGCGAAAACGGAGCTATAACGAAGAAGTTATGGCCAAAACAGTTTCGATACGTGCTAGGCTATAGTGCCCGGCGATTGTGACAGTATCACAATCGCCTGTAATGGTCGCCAGAGCCCGAAAACTCTCGGTACAATCTCAGCAATTGTGCCCGGTGATTGTGACATTGTCACTATAGCCTGGAACAATCGCCTGGGTGTCTCAGGGTGTTAAAATCGCGATTTTCAGCCCCAAACTTCATTTCTTCATATCTTCTTCATCACAACCCCGATTTGGGTGATTCAAGTTGCTACGGTTTCGTTTTTGAGAGATTTTCAAGGATATGGAAATAGATTGGATGTCTATTGAAGTATACTAGAGTATTTGGTGGTGGTAAGCTTCTCATCTCTCCCTATTCATCTTCTTCCCCAAAGTTTTCTAGGGTTTCATCCACCCTTTGTTCTCCCTTTCATAGATTGAAGGTTTGTAATCATTTTGGTGAACTAGAAGTGTTTTGGTTGGTGAATTAAAGCTTGGGTTAAGGTAATCTTCTATTCTCTTCGGTATTGGAAGTTAGGGTTTCAGTATTAGTTGAGGTATTCATGTATATGGTTTGGGAAATGATATTTTGTGGTTGATTATGATTATTTAAGGTTGGAACCTTGTGGAACTAGGTTTTGGAAGATTTGGTTTGAAGAACCAAGTTTCTTCAATGAAAGCTCTAAGTGGGTAAAATCTAGATTTAGTCTAAATTTAGCAAGGTGAGTTTACTAAACTTTTGTCAAAACTGGATACACATCATATTTGCTTAATTATTGTTATTATCACATAACTGCTCAAATTGTTCATCTTTACGGGTTTTAGTAATTGATGGTATTTACATGAGATTATGTGAGAAATATGGTATAGAAGTATCATCCTATGATTTATCCTATTTTGTGGAATTATTTGGGGGTTCCAATATGTGTACTCACTATGGGTATTTTACATGTTTAATGAATACATGTTTGGTATATGTTGAGGATTTCCATTTGGAATACTCAAAAGGTGATATTGTATCTACAACGTGTTTATGTGGATATTTAAGTCCTATGTTGGACACATGCTATTAGGAGGGTGTTATTGTACCCGCGGTTGGTACCGGATTATATTTGGTTGAAATATACCTAAGGACCTCCTAAATGCATTATGTTGGACGAACCAAGGCAAATTCACTAGGAGGATGTAGTCTCGGGGCGCCACCGTGATGGTATGTGCCCAGTAGATCTCCGCCACTCGGAAAGTTTCCTTCACGGTCTGATCTTCGGGTGTGTCGGGCCTTTGGGGTGTTCCTTGTTAAGGGCATCAAGGTGCATCGACTCTTTGGAGTGGAATTGATTGGTGTTATGGGTCTCCCCCGTTGACTCCATACATGTTGAAAACTGGTTAACTGCTGATAAGAATTGTAACTGTTCATGCATGCTTATTATTGTTCAATTCACTAGGCTTTTTGGCCTAACACTTGCTTGGTGTCGATGTGTATCTCAGGTTTTAGCGGCACCGGTTCTAAGCGGGCATAGTGCTTGGGTGAGAGATATGAGAATAATGCAACTGGACTTACTTTTGGTAGGAGAATCTTTGGGTTTATAAATGACACCCCGTTTGTAATCTCTTTTCTAGTTATGGAAATTAGATTAGTTGGTTGTTAATTATTGTCCGTTTAATTACGATTGTATTTAAACATGTTTGTATATTTTCCCCATTTTAGGGAGGCTCTTGCTTTGGCAATTTTTAGTATACCTCATGTCCGTTTTTCGGATTTTTGTTATCCCTATTTTTAGGGTGCTACATTCAATTTTAAAATACATATTTCATTTTTTATTAAAAAATTGCATTAATTTTCATTATCGATTTCAAATGACATTTTACATTCTACATTGCAAATATATACAAGTAATAAAATTTTAAACATAACCTTTTAGATATTTAAAACGATTATGTTTAAATTTGGTATTTTAAATCAATCAAATCACACAACAATAAATTTATGTGGTTTGTTTTATATGTTAACCAACACACATTTCGTTTCAATTTAGAACTCTTGTACCCACGAGTTACGTGAGTGTACATGTTTGACTCATTGTCAAATACGCTTTAAAACACATGTTATGTTAAACGAAGGGAATATTTGTTACGTTTTTATATGCATGTTTATTTTTGTTTGAAGAACTTAACGGTGTATTTACTTAACGGTTAAACAATATATGTTTTTAGCTTAATTCTTGATAATTTTACTTGCAAACCTACTTATATTGTCTATCCCAGTACATTGAACATTGACTTCCATGATGAATCATTACTTTTTCTGTTCTAATTCGTATTTGTAACACCCGTGATTTTGGTACGTCTTTATCGAATGTCTTCTTAATTGGTGTAATCCGCAAATCCAACTATAAACGTTATTTATGAATTTGGATTGAGGATCGGAAGCTCATCGAGTCGAAATCAGGGAAAAACGAGCTTCGGTACACCTAGGGCGACTGTGCCCGCGATAGTGACAGGGGTCACTCTCGCGGGGCACAACCGCGGAGTGTGTACCGTAGGGGTGTGAGAGGGGGCGACAATGCTCGTGAGAATGACATGGTGTCACTCTCACAGGGCAAAGTCACCGAGAGTGTACCGTAAGGTACTAAGCTCGGGTGACAATGCCAAGCAAGAATGACAATGTCAATCTCGCAAGGCATAGTCGCTGTCGGGGTCAGACCCGTTTATTGCTTAAAAACGACCCTTTTTGCCTCACACTCTCACTCTTTCTTGTTGGAGCCGACATTTGGGGATAAATTAGGGTAAGTCTCTCTCTCTTCATTCAATATCCATGGAGGAATCATATGGTGATGATTAATTTGGTTGGTGTAGGATTATTGGTATTTATTGAGAGATCCTAGAGATTCAAGCTTCAAGCTCACCTCCTACTCTTTTCTCTTCTACATCCATCATCTAGGGTTTATACTTTATAAACTATAAAGGTGAGTTCATCCATCCTCCATTCTTGCTTTATTGCTAGGGTTTACACGTCCTAAACCCTCATTTATGATTCTTAATTAATGTATGTGGATTTGTGGTATTTTAACCTAAACCATGAGTTTTAGAACTGTTAGGGTTTCATGACCTAAATAAGAATGTTTGAGAAAAATGTTTTTAAACCAAGATTTATGGCCTTTTATGATTTCCCACTTACTTGATAGCCAACCCTTGTTTTAGGGGATTTTGGTAAACCCAAAGTGAAAACTAGGGTTTTGGTTAGTTTCAAGTATTGGGTCATTTAATGATAAACTTGACATATGGATTGGGATCTATGATATTATTGTTAATGGAATTGTGCTATTGATGTCTCCTTAATGATGGGAGTCAAGACTCCATGATGGTAACTTTATATATGTGCAACTTGGTTTCAATCCTTACATACATGATCAATGATAAATGTGTTGGTATGTTTTAATATTTGGTCTTAGTGCAATGGATCCATAGGTACGGTGTCCTCAATGTCCCGTTTTGGATATTGAGTTCACCACTTTGGCACAGAATAGGCATCGGGTCACCATGGTAAGTAAGGTGTGGACTTATATGGTCGGGCAGCGTCCCATGGACAGTAAGGTGTAATTTCATTGTGCATGAGTTCCCGTTTTGGAACTCTCAAAAATAGACCTAGAGGATTTGACTTGATGTTTTCGAGCAATAGACTTAGAGGAGTTGAGCTCACTACATGATTAGTGTTTATTTGTATCATGCTATAATCACTAATGGTTTGTTTGGTTGTTTTGATTTAGCTCGTTGCTATATTCGCCATACGACTTCAAATGGGTTATTACTTCTATTTCACTAAAATTACTCTCACTAGGCTCTAGCCTAACGCTTGTTCTTTGGTTGTCGTGTATGGCAGGTCATCCTAGCGGTGGGGCTCGTCGGGATTGAGTGGATGACCTTAGGGTTGAGAGCGTTTTTTTTAAGATTTAGTTACCAACACATTGATTTTAGACAATACACATTTTGGAAGTATAGCGACACCCAACCATAATCTTTCTTGACCAAGTTAGATTATTAGGTTGTTGAATTACATTCTTATTTGATTTGGGTTGTAAATGTTATACTTTATTACCCGTTTTGGGATGACACACTTTGGTTTAGAATGTTACTACCGTATTATGCAGGATTGGTTGTCCCCTATTTTAGGGAGTACAGGTTTACCCTAATTATAGACGTTATACTGCCGAATTTTCGAATTTTAAATTCACCCCAAATTTTAGGATGTTACAGTATTCACCACCAATAAATCATAATATGATCTTTTTATGCACCTCAAGTCACGAAACCCTAAATCATGACGACCATCGATTGAGAACTTGTTGCCAATCACAACGACTTGCTACATATATAACTTTAGTAATTAGTTGAGGTCAAAGTATCTCGAAAAGTTAAATAAACTAGGAATGGTTGCATCAATTTATCAAGAGTTCTATCAAGGCCCTTGTGGCCATGGACTCCAGGACATCAATAGTCATTAGGGGATTAGTCAGTGTGTGTAATCTGGTTGGAAACCCACAATTATTAATAAGTGTAAAGAAGTATACATTTTAGCATATATTTATGACCTTATTCTACTTCATCTTAGCTCTTCTCAATTACATATTGAGTCCTTTTGTTCTTATTTTATGATTTTAAGCTATTTTAAGCTAGGTTGTAGAATTTGAATCAATTCTATGTATTCGTGGACAAGCTGTTAACAAAGTTGTTGCAACAACAAGTATTGTTACAGCAACTGGATTTGTCTGTGTGACTCAATCAGTAAATGGTAAGAATACCAAGTTATCGATTCTCAAGGACAATGAAAGAGAGAGTTTCCAACAAGTTGATCTTAAAACAAGATTTCAGATGATGAATTTGCAGGAATTGTCTTTGGTTCAAGTTAACAATCTACTGAGCAATGACAATAATAAAAGAAAGCATCGGTGCAAGTTCAGGCAGAGATTTCAGTAATGAAAGTGGAGTTGAACCTTGCTACAACATCTAAATTAGATGTTGCAATATAGTTCTAAACGCCATTACTAATTTGAATAACCTTCTTTCGAAGTTCAAACGGAACACCCTACTAACATTATTCAAGAATACAAATCCAAGCAATTAGTGTAGATCCTACCGTTCTCACCATATTGCAACCTCCAATAGGTTAGCGGAAGCACAAATGGCCATCTACAACACTCAAAGTATTAACATTTATGTTGTACAAGCAACTCCATCTAAGTAGAATAACATGTGTCACTTTATCGAATAATACTAGATGTAACGTTGCAACAATGAGTGCACAGGGGAATTGATTGTTATGGTAAAAGCATTTATCCACATATAATTAGACTTACTCTCTTAACCCTTACTCACACCCAAGCTAGGAGTTTAAGCCTATCATCGCTGGAAAAAGTAAAGACATAAATGTAAAAAGCATAAACGTAAAGCGCACAAGATTAAAGTGCTAAAATGTGCAGAAAATCGTAACTTGTTGTGGAATAGTATAAATGTTGTTGTAGCAACTAAGAAATTTCAAAGGATTACTTGCATAAAAACTAAAGTAACTTGGTTAAGTTTCCACAAGCTTGAAAGCTTGTTTATATTTTGAACAATTTCAAACTATTGAGCTTGTACAATTTATATTAAACTAAAGCTCTAAGAGAATAAAATAAAATCATTGTCTACGGGGTAATAACCACCCAAAAGTTATCTTTAAGTACAAGGGTACAAAAGCATGAAGTGCTAGATTACATCAACAAAAAGCTAACTAAAGATAACAAACAAGGTTAGGAATCAACTTCCAATATTCAATTCAACCAAAAGGATATCTTTAACAAGCACTTGGAATTGAACCACGCTCCTTACACGATCTGGTGCACATGCTATAAATTCTGCAGCAAGCTCACTAATGTGTGTTGCAATTTGTATTGCTACAACATCATTTTCCCATTTTTTTATATTTTTTTTCACTTTAAAACCCATAACTTAAGTCTTTTATTTATTATTTTACATCTTATTGGGATTTTATAGTCAAGTGGGCTTAATGGACTATTTTATGTTTTTTGGGCCTTATTTGTAGTGTTTAGTCTCTGTTATGTAGATTGGTCATGCTACAACAGAGTGAAGATATGCTGCAACATGTATGTCGGAGCTGATGGATTTCTAAGAAATATTTTAGTGTTGAAATTCGTTTTGAAGATTGTTTTGTTTCCAAGTCTTCACAAGCTGGGAAATAGAAGATTTTTGGAGATTGTCGAGTTGTTTTAGACCCAAGCTTAGTAGTACTTTTGGTAATTAGTCATATGATCAAAGAATTTTGCTATTATCCATTGGATAATGTGTTCTTAAACTCCTTTTGTAAGCTACCTTCCTCTTGTATTTAAGGGAGGATTTGGCATGGGTTTATGGCATGCTTTTCCCTCATATTTTTAACCTTTCTACTTGATAAAATTTATTATTTGCCTTCAAGTAATCTAAGTTTTTGGTATTCTAGTAATTAATTGCTTTTTAGTGCTAAATTTGCAAGTCTTCTACTAATTTCTAAGTATTCAAGGTATTGGCCATCAATTTACTTATACTAAATCCTTTGGAATACGATTGAAAGTTGTGGATGTTCTTATCTCTTGCTCTTTGATACGAATTCCTCTCAAGTACTTTGTTAACTTGTTTTCTACTTAGTGTTTCCATTGAATTAATTTCATCTGAATGCTTTATTGGGTTGGTTTTCTTTGAGTACTTTTTGTTACTTGTTCTCACTCAAATGGTATTTTTCAACATGCAAGACAACCAAGAAATAATAAGTTAATCCCTTAGCTCGGTTGTAAAGGGAGGTTGAGGTGTAAAAAGAACATGAAGTGGAC
Source organism: Arctium minus (assembly GCA_954870635.1). Lineage (NCBI taxonomy): Eukaryota > Viridiplantae > Streptophyta > Magnoliopsida > Asterales > Asteraceae > Arctium > Arctium minus. The sequence goes on from OX941085.1 coordinate 43,681,934, forward strand.
ATTGCTTATGAATTGATGTTTACTCCAAATTTTTTATTCAAGTTTATATTGATCGTACATCTTATCGATAATTGGACACTTGCTAAAAGTGTTAAAGTATGATGCACTTGAGACCCTGAGCCATTAGACACACCCCATTTGAGTGACATGGAAGTAATTTTTGTTTTTAAGATACTCAAAAATTAATATTTATTCCTATCTCATGCAACTTAAGAGGAGAGACCGGTCGTTTGACCCAAATCACGAGCGTGACACTTGAGATATGTGGAGTAGTGTTTGTCAAAACCTTGATCTGAGTAATTCTTAAGTTTATGGTTGGATGTTAAACTTTATTTTATAAGTTACTGGATCTACTGCCTTAACACTACCTTTATTTGAACTATGTTGCAGCATTCATCCACCAGATTATTTGTGGGAAGTATCGACTTGCACCACCATCGTCCACCACCGCCTCTACCTCTACCAACACCGTTGTCGTCCCTCCATCACCACCACCTCTGTCAACTACAAGCCACCACTGTCATTGACCACCTCTACAACCATCACATCACCACTTATGTCACTGACCACATCCACCTCTCCACCTCTGTCAACCTTAAGCCACCACAATCATTGACCACCTCCATAACCATCATGTCACCACTTTTACCATTGTTGACCATAGGCCACCATAACCACTAGCCATCTCCACCCCCTCCACAACCACCACTTGGCGACTAGCCCTCACCATTACATCATCCACAACCACCTATACCTCCACCACCATATTTTGTTAATATCATAGCCTCCACAACCACAAGTGTCTCTGCCACAACCTCCACCATTGCTACCACCATCACCACCTCTAACAACCACTGCCACCACCATCACAAACAACCACCACCTCCACCTACCATCGTAGAGTGGACTTTGTGTCAATAAAATGGGTACAAGACTTTGGTTTCAAAACACTTAACCAAAATGCATTTTAAGTATATCATTCTTTTATTTATTTGTTAGTGTATAAAGTTGAGTTACATATTTGAAGGGTGTGGGTGTAATTCGAGAAGATTTGATATATTTGTTTTATATGATTACAATAAGCTTTCATATATTGAATTTTTATTCTAAATATTTGTGTTTAAAAAAATTCAAAAACTTTAACATATGTAGTCATTTGTGTAGAGACGTGTTTGTAATATATATATATATATATATATATATATATATTTGTTAATCCCAATAATTCAAGTTCTAATCGTATACAAACAATCAAGATGAGAGTTAAACTAAATCACATGTCATTGATTCAATCACATATTACAAACTCAACTTTCTCTCACTACATTCTCTCTCTAGAATGATGTTCTATTATCCTCTTCTCTAATCTGCTCACGTCACTTTCTGATTGTTACTCCAAAGATTACGAGAACAAGGAACCTATTTATACCACCACACAATTACAAGAAAATAAAACAATTACACTTTGACTTTGACTTATTACACAAAGACTTTGACTTTGAGGCTTTGACTTGTTTGACTTTCATCTTCAGTATTAATGATCTTGCATCCAACAAATCTATGCTCTAACATTCTCCCCCTTTGGATCAAGATCATCTCTAAAAGGATATTGCAATTCAATCTTCTCTTTTAAACTCAATTTGAATATTCTCCCTTTGATGTAAACAAGATCTTCTAAAGCAATCAACATTCTCCCCCTATTCATATGAATTTTTTTTTGACATTCTCCCCTTTCTTTGATAAACTCTATCTTCAAACTTTCATCAATCTTCCAAAAAATTTGTTCTTCAATAATTCCAATTTAAAATTTGTATTTTATCCAACAAATCTGTGCTCTAACAATATTGTTCAAATTTATAATCCATATTTCATTTTTTTATTGGAAAATTGCATTAATTTTCATTATCGATTTCAAATGACATTTTACATTCTACATTGCAGATATATACAAGTAAAAAAAATTTAAACATAACCTTTTAGATATCTAAAACGATTATGTTAAATTTGGTATTTTAAATCAATCAAATTTTAAACGCACAACTAATTTTATAACAACAAAACAATTATTATGTGGTTTGTTTTGTATGTTAACCAACACACATTTCGTTTAAATATGGAACTCTTGTACCCACGAGTTAAGTGAGTGTACGTGTTTGACTCATTGTCAAATACGCATCAAAACACGTGTTGTGTTAAACGAAGGGAATTTTGGTTAGGTTTTTATATGGTATGTTTACTTTTTGTTTAAAGAACGTAATGGTTTATTTACTTAGCAGTCAAACAATATTTGTTTTCAGCTTAATTCTTGATAATTTTACTTGCAAACCTACTTATATTGTCTATTATAGTACGTTGGACGTTGATTTCCATGATGAAACATTACTTTCTCTATTCTAATTTGTGTTTACTACCAATAAATCATAATATGACCATTTATGCACCTCAAATCACGGAACCCTCAATCGTGACGACCATCGATTGAGAACTCTTTACCAATCATAGCGACTTGTTACATATAGAACTTTAGTAATTAGTCAAGGTCAAAGTATCTCGGAAAATTAAATAAACTAGGAATAGTTGCATCAAATACAAGAGTTTTGTCAACGCCCTTGTGGCCATGGACTCCAAGCTATTAGTGGTCGCCGGGGGATTAGTCAGTGCGGTAAGTTGGTCGGAAACCCACAACTATTGATAAGTGTATAGAAGTATATATTTAGCACTTATTTAGAACCTTATTCTACTTCGATTAGTTCTTCCCAATTACTGTTTACTGTTTATTTATTGCTTACTAGTCTATGATTAATTTAAAGCTCACTCACAGAGATATTTCTTCGAATTTGTCCTCTGAAGTTGACTTTTCTAAGTTTGGCTTTCTTTAGATTTATAAGCTTACTTTCCCTATGGTACGATACTTGGTTCTTACCATTTTATTACTTGTGAACAACAATAGTGTCTAAGGGTGTATACTTGCATCACTGTTCATTTGTCTTTTTCTGTTAAAGTTTGTTAGATTACAAGATTCACACACACAAAAAGCTTTGATCACAACAAGTTTTTGACGCCGTTGTGAGGGAAAGACAGAGCAATAGCTAAAATTGTAAAAGTTGATTTTTTCCAACACCTGTTTTCAAGAGGAAGTATTGTATGTCAAGGTTTCCATACAGAGACATTTTCGAACTTGATTCGAACATTGTACAAACTTCCATGAGAAGAATAAGAGAACAAAGAGTTGAAACATCTGCTCAAAACTCTCAAATCATGGTAAGAGAAGCAACCCCACCACCACCTCTGCTTCCACCACCATTCCTAAACCAACCTCCACTAGTTAACCAACCTCCTACCACTCAACATCCACCTATCAATCAACCACCTCTGTAAACTAGCCACCACCATTTCACCCACCACCCAACTTTAACAACCCGCCACCATTTCAACCACCACTTTTTAATCCACCTTTTGACGAGACTCGAGGCACCATACATATTGCAAATTCTAAGGATAAGGGTATTATGGATTATGTTATCCCTGTATTTGACCAGTTAAAGGCATGGATAGGAAGACCACGTTTCACTGCTCAACATTTTGATCGAAAACCTGTCATGTTCCAAATGTTACAAACAAACGGCCAATTCAATGGTTTGTTATTAGAAGATCCACATTCTCATTTAAATTCTTTTATGGAAATCAAACTCATTTTTAATTATTAGAGTATATGATGAGACCCTAAGACTTACTCTATTTCCTTTCTCTTTCTAAAGGATAAAGCTAAGTCTTGATTAAACTCACTTCAACCAAGGAAGTAAGGAAATGATCAAGCAAACAAAGCTGTGAAAATAGGGGGTGATCAACGAATAAGAAGAAGCGTCTGGAAGCACAAAGCAAAGGCGAAAATGGAAGCAAGTAAGGAAATGATCCAAGAATCGAAGGAAAAATATGTGGCAAGATCATCTTCAACCAAGAAGCCTCCATTAAAGAAACTCAAAACAGGGGAGGAAGGAAAGGGCAAAACCCAAGCCTCGATCAAACTCTGTTTCAAACGGTTCTTCTAGCCACAAATCCCTCAACATTGACATTAACAAGGAATGGTCATCGCCACAACATGAGCAACCTCAAGTACTTTTGCTTCGTGGTAGATTTCCTTTGACCCATAGTCCTCAACATATTGAAAACTCAGCCAATGACTCTGAAGCAACATCCAACAATCTGCCAAATCCAAGCCAAACCCATTCTCTTGATGAGGCTGATGTTGACATGGCCTTTATCATGGGCGAAACCACCACTACACCTCCATTGATACATATTGTCACCACTACCATGACTATCAATATTAAAACACCCATAGAAAACCAAGGCCAAACAACATTCCCTAAATCAACCTCTATGTTAGAAACCCATGGAACACAACCATTAAGTCTAGAGGTTGCTTTAGATCGACAATCACAACTTCTTGAACATGAGGTTGTGATTGTCTTTGTGGAGAGGGGAGACATCAACAATAGTGTTTTATACACTATTCATGAAAATCGAACCTATGTGAATATGATGTGAAGACATAAATTTTGTAATTAAACAATGAGTTTCTAAGAACTTGCGAATTCGAATAACCAATATATGAGCAAGAGGAATGAGTAACACTTGATTAACGAAAGGAAACTACTTGTATTGCAATTATTACCAAATGGCTTTCGACCTTAGAACATGAAAACCAAAATAGGTCAAAAATTGAAACTAAATATAAGAAGTTTCTCTAATAATCTTTCTCACTTGTTAAGAGAAACAAGATTAACAAAAGGAGATGAGAAAAATGAGGTATGTCTTATGTATACACTAGCCACATATTTATATAAGGTGAAATGGGCTTAGGGCCCATGGTATTTAAATTAAGCCCAAAAATTAAATAAAGATAAAGCCTACAAAGTTTAAGTTTAAGCCTAATGTTTGATTAACAAAAATCAGCCCAAAGCCTGGCCCAAAAGTGTTTCATGAATGCTCCATGCTCGGCCCACAAAATCAGCCCAAAAGATGAAATCCAAGTTTCCAGCTCTAAATCCTGCAACTTCCTACAGGAATTGTTGCAGCATACTTCTTGCAGAAATATATAGGATTTATAAGTTTTTGCAAGTTTTGGTCAATTCAGCACATAAATCCCATGTTCATTCTATACATCACACAAAACTCCATACATAAGGTAAATGAAAAGGAATGGATAAAAAGGATTCAATGGGATATCAAAATGATATTAAAAAGAAAATAAAAGTGATGTAAATAGGGTTAAGGAATTAACCCTATCAATAGCCAAGGCTGCTTCTGCAACTGGTACCCTTCTTTATAAAAACATGAGAAGTGTATGGTATTTCTTCTTCTCCTAGCTCACCTACTGCTTGAGTGGCAAAATAAGTAGATACGATCAAATGCCTATAACCACAACTAAACTTGATCACTCCCTCATATTTCAGAGAAATATAAACTTCGTGTTATATATTTTTTTCAACGATTTCACAAAGAAGATCACTGTAAGTCGCAATCATGGATAGATTCCCTACATCAGATTCATATCACTTATCATTTTAAGGAAGCTTGATAAGGAGATTTTTGAAAATGTATACTTTGATGTATATGCAAGCATATCAACTTTCAATACATTCACACCATGGTTTACCTTTTCGATCTTGCAATTCCTACATGTATGGTTGCTTTCACTCATAACTCGGGTCTTCAATGGAATGACATCTCATGTCGGAATGCAACCAAGCTTTTTCTTGAAGCTAAAATTACATACCTAAGGAGAAGCAACTCCAATGAAGAGTCATCTTGTTCTCTTACAAAATCCAAGTATGGATTAAGATCTCTTTCCGACCGAATTGAAATCCTTGATCGGAGTGAACCTTTGTCAGATTTAGATATTGATATGATTGGTTCAAGTCATTTTCTCCACACCTCTCTCCAACTTTAATTAGGATAATGAATTTGCACTATCATCCTTTTGTGATTCACCCTTGTTGATCATTTAACCACCCAGGGTTAGCTTTGAAAAATCCGAGATGAACTTTCTCACCAAAGTATTTTCTCCATGTTACACCTGACCCGTGACATCAGAACCATTCACCAACCACTCAATATTATCTTCACATAATATTGTTAACTTTTTGGATCCTTACCTCAACTCCACTTCTATATCTCAAATATAGTCAGTGTTGATTCAGACTTATCTGGAGTCCTACGAGTTGATGATTTATTTGCAAATTCGAACCCTTCTCCTTTGTTTGAACCAAATCCACTTATCCATCCTTTATTCCTCTCACCACATCCTCGCCATCACAATCAGACCTCATCACCATTAATTCAATATCAACTTTCTCATATTAGACAACAACTATCGTAAATGAGAAACACTCAAGTCTTGCCAGATCAAAAGATTGCAGAACCCGATAAAATGCAAACTGATATTGCCTCTAATCTCATACATTGCTTTGTTACCTCTCTTCACGAGTTTCATGCCACAATTAACAATCAAGTTGAGCACTTTATAACTCGTTTTGGAAATAATGCCTCTGATAGATCTCACCTAACACAATTTACTGAAGAAGATATGTAACACCCTAAAAATTGGGGTAAATTTAAAAATTGAAAATTCGGCAATATGACGTCTATAATTGGAGAAAACCACCCGAATGGGTGAATGTTTAATAGCGTTTACACAACCTGTGAAAGAATATTAAAATAACCTGATCTAAACATATTACATCTAGATTATAATGGTTGTCAACCCAAAATGCTATCTTTTGCACGCCATGCCTCCAAAATATAACTGTTGATCCATACTCTCTCAGTGATTTGAAAATGATCGTCTCAATACTTAGTGAAATTTACGTTTAATATTATGTATACGTGTTTCATCATTAGCGATAAAGCTAAGTCTGTTCAGCTATCACTAATGATCTCTCTTGTAAACATTTATATGTAAAAGTGTTTCACTATTAGTGATCAAATATTGAGTATGTTCAGTATCGCTGATGATTTCTCTTGTAAACAGTTAGACGTAATCCCTGAAGACAAGTTTTGTGACAAAAGATGTTCACCGCTTAATCGAAGATGAAGCTGCTGAATAAAGACAAGTCTACTTATGACCTGATACGGATATCAGTGAAGCCAAGACGAATCTATACACACGAAGAAACCTGAGGAAGAGCTTCAGCGATAGCTGAACTTCTATGTATCTCTGAAGGAAGAAATATTCAGCGATCGATGGTCACTTAGCTTATGCTTCAAGTCTCTTTTGTCTTACCCTTGCAGACCTAGTACGATTTGTCAGAACGGACATATGGCACACCTAGTACGATTTGCCATGCATTTAATGCATAGGATATAAATAGAAGATCAACACTCCATATATAGAGCCTTCATCTTTCTAAATATATAGAAACCCTTGTTTTCTATATTCTTCCAATCCCCTATTCTCTATTTCCAGTGCAACCATCTTAGTGATTCTTAAGTTTGTTTAGATTAGGTTTTACTTAATCTTATTCCGCAACAAACTTGTAAATTGTATTTTGATTTATCAATAAAAAAATTATTAAACTTTAAAATTCAGTGTTTTTATTCAACCCCCCCTTCTACAAACTTGTTAAGCACCTTCGGGACCAACAAGTGGTATCAGAGCAAATTGTTTAATCTAATAAACAAGATCTTGCTTTATTCTCTTCCTTGCTATTCTAAATATGACACTTAATACAAACACAAACTACTATGATAACGGTTCACTCTCAAAACCTCCTCGATTTAGCAGAGATAACTTTGCTCTCTGAAAAAATCGAATGATGTTATTTCTAGAAGGTATAGATCCTACTATACCTGAATACGTAGCAAATGGCTCATATGAACCTTTCACAATCATAGCTGTCGTTCCAGTTACTACCATCACTCATGCTGTTCCTGAACGTTATGCTATTAAGCTAATAAGACAGTGGAGTGATGAAGACAAAAAGAAGGTTGGTTTAGATGCAAAGGCAAAAACCATTATCTCTATGGCTTTGCCTGATGAATATTTTCATTCCATCATGCATCTTAAAACTGCCAAAGAAATGTGGGACACTATATGTGTTCAATATGAAGGCACCACTGAAGTCCAAGAAACTCGAAAGATTAACTTGGTAAGACATTATGAAAGTTTTATCGTTGGTAAGAATGAATCCCTATCTGATGTTCACCAAAGATTTAACTATTTAATCATTGATCTAAGAATTGCTGGTAGGACCTATTCTAATTCTGAGGTCTTAACTAAATTCTTATAATGTCTTCCTGAAAGCTGGGACAATTATTCAATGTGTCTTAAGCTAACAAAAGACTTAAATTATCTCTCTCTTAGCACCTTGTATGGAATATTGCTCAACTGTGAGCAATCAAATCTCCTGAAGAAGAATATTGTAAAAGATTATAAAGACTCCAAAAGCACTCATGTTGCTTTAGTCTCCTCAGAGATCATTCCATCTCAGCGATATACTCTCACTATCACTGAGTTATATTCTGACACTGAGGAATTATCAGACACTGATCTTTCAGAGTTTCATGAATACTTAACACTCTTGACAAACTATTTTAAGAGATTTGCAAGAAAGAACAATTTTAGAAGAAATAAGCCTCTCTCTCTAACTGACAAACCAAAATCAACCCCTACTGATAAGGCTACTGCTACTTGCTATAATTATGAAAAGATTAGTCACTTTGCAAGTGAGTGCATGTCAAAGAAAGTCTTCAAACCTTCAACCTCCAGGAAAACCAGCGATAGCAAATACCTTAAGTTGAAAGAAAAATATCAAAAGTTGGAAAAACTTTAAAAGAAAAGGTAAAGGTCTTATCGCTGAAGAGCATGATTGGGCTGAATCAGAAGAATCAAGTTTTGATGAAGAGGAAGTCACTAGTCTCTGTCTTATGGTTGAGATTAAAGAAGAAGTGGAAGAATCAACAAAAACTTCCATGAGCTATATCTCCTTTCAGGTATCAATCTCTACTAATCCCTCTCTATCTTAAGATGAGAGAAGTCGCGTTGTTGATATGTTGACAATTGACCTATACAATGCATTGAATGGCAAAACTCTAGCTAAAAAAATATTGATTTAACTGAACAGTTAGAAAAATGTCATGAAAAGATCAGAGAACTGACTCTTTTAGAGGAAAGTTTGAAAGATCAAGTCATTGTCAACGAAATCATCAACATTGAACGCGAACAAGCCATCGCTACTTTAAAAGTTGAAAAGGCAACTGTTGAAGGATGGTGCAAATCCTCAACAAAGATTATTGAGATTATAAGTGCTCAAATCACTGCCAGTGATAGAACTGGTCTTGGTTTTTGGAAACAACAGGATGAACCTAAAGAAGATAGTTCCATGCTTAAGTTTGGAATGCTTGTCTCTTCTATCCCTGACACCTCTTATGCTCAGTGCTCTTATTTTTTTTCTTCCAATCCCATCCCTGAGGAATTATCAAAAGGCTATAAGCCTGCAGATAAAGGAAAATCCATTTTCCATCCTCATAAGGCTACCAAGAAAGCAAATTAAACTAAAAGTTCCCTCTAAACCTTCAGTGAATCGATCTTCTAGCTCTGTGACAGAAATCTTTGATATCTGTCCTCCAAAGCTGAAGATTGATCTTAAGCTTAAGAAATCTGAATAACTGAAAGTTCCTCCCAGATCTTATGCTAAAGGCATTCTTGGAGCTGGCCCTGCTCATCTCAAATTTTCTAATCTTACTACTCATGGTCCTAAAACCACCTTCAACTATATCCAAATAGATATATGTCCAGGTCTTTAGCCGTTTGAACATCAACTCTATCCAAATATTTAGTTCAGTGCAAACGTGGGTTCAACTCTATCCAAGTATTTAGCCCCAAAGAATCACCAAGTTCAACCCTATCCAGATCTTTACCTTGGGATCTCACCATCCTTGACACGCTTGATTATTTAGGACTTACATCGTATCACCAACGCCTATTTCCAGATTACAACACATGAATCTTATCCCACTTACACGATAAGACCGACCTCTATGCCTATGGATCAATTGATTTACATTCTAACACGTTACATGACTCCAACGGATAAACTAACGCATCCAAAACATGTAACTCACAAATAATATGCAACTAGGTACACCATACGACAAGGCTCCATATCGAGCTACCAAAATTGACGAATACTCCAAAGACTCATCTGAGTTTAAATCAAGCCCAACGACATAATAAATATTTGGCCAAAATACATAAGTTGATAAATTACATCATTTTCCAACAATCCTTGACTCTCCATTTCAAATTGGCCTTCGACCCAAAACCAAAAGGTTTACGATTGCTAAAATGTCCACAAAGTCGGGAACGATCCAAAATCAATATGACTCACACATTCGTATTTTCAACATGTCCCACCACAAGAATGATGCATATTTCCAACAAACATCAAAAGTGCATTTTGACCAAGTAAACTCCATTTATGCAATAAAATCATTAAAACACTTCCATTTATGACTTATTTGCCGAGATGCCCAAAAATCCCAAATATGGGTGTTCTACAATGTTTATAAAGTTGAACACTTCAAATAGTCAAAAGTTACCAAATAACTCAACAATTGATAATATCATTAAAGCACATAAACACTTTAAAATAGACATTTTGGCATGTACACCGTTTTCGCAAATCAACTTGAACTCACCTTGCTAGGTTAATTTAAACCTAGGTTTCCAAACCCAACCATTAGCCTCCAATGGTGTAGACTCCACCATTTCCAAGCCCTCTTTAACAATAAGCTAGGGTTTCCAAATAACCCATTTCTTCATGTCTAGCATAAACCATCAACAATTAAAACTTTTAGATCTACAAAGATCCTCATACCAAAACTTGAAATATTCAAGGAAACTTACCACTTTAGGGTATTTAGGCTCTCCACCCAAAACCAACCAAAGGAACCCATTATCTCTTCGAATCCAAGCTTTCAAATACCAAACCTTCACACTTCCTTAGAATTAATCTACCATGGATGCTCCAAATCTCACATAGGAGTCCCCCAAAATCGTCCTAATGAGAGGAGAGAAATGGAGATGGAGGTAGAAATGAGAGAAAACCCTAAGAATTGGGTTTAAATCGCTCAGGCCGTCCCCGCGGCCTTGGCCACTACCCCAAGTCGCGGGCTAAGCCGCACGTGTCTTCTAGTTGCGAAACCTCAGTGACTTACGCGGGCCTAGCCGCGGCTTGAGGCCGCGGGCCAAGCCGCACGTATCGCCTGATGTGTCTTCTCGCGTCTTGTGCTAAACCGTTCCCCGATCGTTTCTCTCAGCCGGCCGCTGACCGTTTCTTTGGTCGATCATCACCCGTTTCTTTAGGAAAATCACGGGTGTTACAGTTTAGAAAACTCACTATCTAGGTTTTTATAGAAAATCCTAGAAAACTTGTAACCCTAGATTGATGGAGTAGATGGTAGGAGTGCTTGGTCTAGACTTGGTGATCCACAATAAATGCTCCAAAGGTGCCCTTGATGTGTAATAAATGGTAATGGCAAACCCTAGATGAAGATTTAATGAGGGGAGAGAATGTATACAGAAAAATCGCCCTAGAAACCTTATAAAGTCGCACCAAAATTGAGTTAGGATGAAAAGTGGGGTAAAAATCGGCTAAGGTGGGTTTTTATACCCCATATCTAGTCCGACGACATTGCCTGACGATTGTGCCTGAGGGCACTCTCTCCCAGGGCATAGTCGCGCCGCTCTCCCCACCTGCGGTACATGTCATGCAATTGTGACATGCGAGAGTGCCACAAGGCACAGTTGTTTCCATTCTCACTCAGGGTGTACCGAGAGGTCTTGGTCCCCGACGTTTGTGACATGCGATTGTGCCCTGTGACACTATTGCGGTCACTATCGCTCCCAGGGTACCAAAAGTCCAAAAATCCAATTTTTCGTCCTAACCACATGCATTCGCGATAATTAGAGATAGGGGTGGTAACAAATGTTTCTGTAAGTTATTATATGCCCACGACACGTGTCACACAGAGATACTGCTGAGGAGTATGTAACCCTATAGGGTCGCACACAAAGAATGCGTTTGTTTCCATTTGTAGAAACTCGGATTTTATGAAAATATGTGTTAAACTGTAATTATGATAATTACAGGGTGAAAACGTAATTATGTTAATTACGGGGAATTATCTGTAATTATATAATTATATTTTAAAGTTTAAAAGGGTAATTATATATATTTATATAATTATATTTTAAAGTTTAAAAGGATAATTATATATATATATATATATGTGTGTGTGTGTGTGTGAATTTGAATATTACAGATAATTACTAAACCTTATTTAATTCTTAATTGAATTATAGTCTAACTATAATTTTTCTGGTATAAATAAGGGGTTAGGCTAAACCATTTGATTGACAATTGAATTAGAATAGCCTTTCAGGAAAAATACAGAAAAAAACTATTTTCTTTTCTGTAAAACACATATAGATCTAGGGTTCTTGGGCTAGCACCCGGTGGAAACGGGAAACGTGTTCGTATGTGGACTGCCGATAGAGGAAACCTACTTTGGTTTCTTGGTGCTTCAGTTTTAATCCCGTTAGATCTTGAAAGGTACATATTCTAAACCCCTATGGCGTGGTTTATTTTAATTAAATGCATCATTGGATTCGATTGGATTTTAAGATTTATTTAGAAAAGTTTTCTATATTAGTTGTAACCAAAATTTATTTAATTTTCCGCTGCGTTTTATCGGTTACAAATTGCATTAAAACCCTATAGTGGTATCAGAGCCACTTTGATGTCATTTAATTAAAAGGGGAACCAGATATTATATGGCAAATTTAATTGAATCCTACAATTTCTAAATTGGATTAAAATTATAATTGGGCCTCGTGTTGAAAGCCTATTAAATCCCAAAGTCTAAAAGGATTTTAAACCCTAATTAAATTTAAAAGATTTTTTTTTTCAAAAGGCTGTAGCCGAGGATGAAATAGGGTTTTAAAACCCTATAACCCATCGCATCCTCCCTCTCCATAAACAAGTTTCCTGCGGCTTCATTGCCGCCCCTGGTTATCGCCGCCCGCCGCTGCCACCTACGGTTGTTGCCGCCGGTTGGTTTCCCATCCATCGCCCCCTCTATCTCTGGAAGGTCGTTCTTGATTTCCCCATCACCGACTGCTAGCCGATCGTCGTCGATTCTTCGTAGCTGGAAATCGTCGTTTTTCTTCTCCTTTTTACCAACGGCGGGGTTATTGTCCCTCGACTTGAGATATTGCTCAACAATCGATGCTTGTTCTTTTATTTCCTGTCTGGCGTCGCCGGAGATGGTGATCAGACCGCTGCTACACCACAGTCTCGTGGCTTGGTCGTCACCCTCTCTCACTTTCTAGTCATAAGCCACCGATTGGTCATCATCCTCTGGTTGATGGTGTTTTTCGATGATCGCACCTGCATAATCGATGTTTGTTTTCGTTGCTGCCGGAATCGGCCTCGTCGTTACCTTTTTAGGGCATAGTTGTTGTTGTTGTTGTTGTGTGATGTGCTGTTGCAACCACCGTCGCTAACCTTTGAGCCAAGCAACAGTTTTGTCCCTGTCGCAGGTTGTCGGCATGTGTGTCGTGGTGGCCGTTGTTGGCTACCTGACGATTGCCACCGCTCGGGCCACGGCCTAGGAGCTGGGTTTTTTGTTGTTTAGAGTTTGTTAAATCTAAGCTCATGGACGCCGACGATCTCTCTCAATCGAATCCACAGTCACCAAAGTTTTTCATCGCCGACGCTTTCTAAGCCGTCGCCGGCAATCGTCGGTCCCTTGTGGCTCTAGCGCCACCCACCATTATCAACGGTCGACGGCTCCCTACAGCTGCAGCTAATGGTGGTTATCCCTTGGTTTTCTTTTTCCGGTCCTCGAGCCGTTAGTATGTTAATGCTAGACCAAGGTCTAAGCGGAAGACAGGTTGTCCAGACTGCCGCCGTTCGCGACTGATGGCTTCTGGTTTGTGCCTCGTCACCGGCCATCGGTATATGCTATTAAATGCTGCCATGAACCACATTGGATCATAGTTTGGTCATGGGTGGTTTTCTTTCTCGCTTGAAACCTTCCAGCCGGGCAAAGGCTGTTGAAAAGATGCACCTTCGTCGACTACATCTTTCCGACTAACTTATTTTGTTTTCACCCACTGACCACCCCGTTTTTGGTCAAACCAACTGTTTTTGGTTTGGGTTGTTTTACCCGAAATTCGGTTGGGCTAAAAGCTTTAGTAAAACAAATGTATCGGGCCAAGTTTTAGTTTTAGGCCTATTGTTTTTTTTTCTTGGTTTTTGGGTAAAATACTAATCCAACTATTTTATTGGATTTGATTGGTTCAAATTTTTTTGCCACATGTTAATTTTTTCCAAGTTGGATTAATTGGTCTTTTTAAATATCTCATTTAATTTGGCCAGATTATATTATTTTATGTTTAAAATAATGATAAAACGGGAACTCGGTTTTTGGTCGAGGGTTAGTAACCCAGTTTTTGAAGACATGGTCAATTATTTTATCTTGCCATATAATAATTTGTTCCATTTATTTTGGCCTTTTAATGTTAATTAATTCCGGCCAAATTTGTTTTTATTTTATGTTTAGAATAAATAAGACAATATATGGTTTGCCCCAAAGACCCGTGGTTGATTTATTTTTCTGTTTTAAAAAAATTAAAATGTATTAATTGCAAGGGTTGTAATTTTAAATTTTCCTAGATATGGACAAATGTAAATAGTATAGATATGTTATCTTTCTATTTTTAAAATTGTAAATCAAACAAAGACAAAGATTCAAGAGGTCGAGACGGAGTCCCTGGAGTTCACCAAGATGGCGAGGCCAGTGGGAGCTTGAAGACGTCCTTAGAATTGACCGTGGTTGCTGTGTTGGCTCACAACACCACATTAGAGGCAAATCCATATATTATTGTTGTGATTGTTTATTTTGTGTTTTGCTTTATTATTGTTATGATAATTGCAAACGTTTTAAAAATAAAATCAAAAACAACATAATTTTAAATCGGTAAATAAAATATGATATTTTATAATTGATATGTTTATCAAAATCAAACCGATTTAATAAAATAAACTTTTAAAACAAGATTTTTAGAGATAAAGTCAAACGTTTTAAAAGAATTAGAATGTTTTCTAAAAATTAAACCTTTTACAAAACGTAAACTTAACGCCATCCATTCAAGGTACTTGTCAAGCATACAGGATCCCCGTATGGTCAGTGCTCGGCCAATCATACCGGTTGAATGTAGTGTAAGATAAGGAGCCAAATTAACGAGATTTAAGTGGACAGTTGCTTGGCCATTCACTTAAATAGTCGTATTTTGGACGACTGATCCTAGTAAACCCTAAGTCTAGTATTTAGGTGGGATCACGATACCTTAGTATGGTTTGTTTACTTGAGAATATCATAGACAATTGCTTGGCCATTTATGAGTATTTTCAAGGCGTTGAAGTGGGATTAAACGTGCCAATTTCAATATATGATATATTGAATAGGATCCCACTATATCTAAGAGTTATGTTAAACATAATTGGATGATACCTACCTAAATAGCCTAATTCCATAGACAGTTGCTTGGCCATTTATGAAAATAGATGAAATACGGATCTTAGATCAAATCAAATGATTTTTGAAAGGTTAATCTATTTATTTGAGACATTAAAAGTTACTAAAATTAAATCATGTTTTTGTAGATGTCTACCTCAGATTCAAACTCAAACAACTTATCCCAATTTACACTACGGTCAATCCTGGATAAGGAAAAATTGGACGGAACGAACTTCATCGAATGGTTTCGCTCCCTAAGGGAAATCCTTAGGTATGAAAAGAAGTTCTACGTTCTTGAAACCCCCCCTCCAAATGCTCCTGTCAGAAATGCTCCAACTGAAGTCAGAACTGCTTATGATAAGTACCAAGATGACTCTCTGATTGTTGGTTGCCTAATGTTATCCACTATGACTCCCGAATTATTACGGGATCATGAAAACATGACTGCTTGAGATATGATATCTTCACTGAAGTCTATGTTTCGGTTACAAATAAAACGGGAGAGATTTGATACAATTAAAGCATTGTGTGCTTGTAAAATGACTGAGCGTTCGTCAGTTAGTACCCACATTTTGAAAATGAAAGGGTACTTTGACCAACTGACCCGTCTTGGCTTCCCAGTGGGTCAAGAGTTGGAAATCGATATGGTTCTCAACTCTCTACCCAAAACATATAAGCAGTTCATTAAGGACTATAATATGAAAGGTTTGAATAAAACTCTCACAGGGCTTTATAGCTTACTTAAAACTACTGAGAATGATATGATATCCAAGTTGGGTTCAACCAAACCAAAACAAGTTTTGATGATCAAACCTGACAGTGGGATAATCAAGAAAAAGGGGGAAATAACCAAGGGTAAAACATATGTTGGAAGATCCAGCATAGATAAGGGCAAAGGAGAAATTCCTGAGGTTGCAGTATGGTATAATTGTTTTCACCATGGGCACCAAATGAGAACTTGTCCAGCTCGATTGACATAAATCAAGAAGCAAAAGGCTACCAGAGTCGGACCTTTAGGTATGTTTACCATTTGATTTAATTCACTTCTGACTAAGTGTTACATATTGAGTATGATACTCGTATTAGTACTACTTTTCAGGAAATAAGAAGTGAAGAGAAGATGGAACCAGACCAAATGAAGCTAAGCTAGTTGTTGCTCAAAGGGACATATGATATGAACTTTCCAGACGGTCTTACATTAACACTTAGCAAGTGTCATCATGTACCTAGTGCTACTAGGAATTTAGTTTCATTTTCTCAATTACAATGAACCGAATTTATGTTTTAGAAATAAATTTTCGTTTTATCTTAATAAATGTTTTATGAAATTAATAGTTGTAATTATAAATCATTATAACGAATTAAGCGGGGCTTAAAACTGATATATTTGTGACAATTAAACAAGAAGCACATAGCCAAACTCCAGGCGGACGGAGAGTTGGAATCATATGATGATTCATATGATATATGTGTATCTTGTTAGTCAAGATGACAAAAGAGCCTTCAAAGGGTAAAACCTTTAAGGGCCACAAGAACTATTAGGGGTTGACCATACTGATGTATGTGAGACTTATAGTTATGTCACAAGATACGGTCATCACTACTTTATTACATCCTACTGATGACTTCAGTAGACATAGGTATGTTTGCCTAATAGAACAAATATAAAAGTTTTGAAATTTTCAAAGAGTTTTAGAATGAAGTAGTGAGTATACTTGGCAAAGGATAAAGATGCTTCGGTTAGATCAAAGTCATGAATATCTAAGCCAATAGATCATCCTAGAGATTTTTGGGATTGTATCCCAGTAGACTCCTCACGGAACACCGCATCACAACGGTGTATCCAAGAAGAGAAATAAGACCCTGTTGAACATGGTTCACTCTATGATGAGTCTCATCACTCTGCCTAAATGTTTTTGGGGTTATGCCCTAGAAACAGTTTCCCAAATACTAATTTATGTAGCAACCAACAAGGACCAATAAAACTCGCTCTCTTAATATAAACTGGGAAGATCCCAAAGTTATCATATTTTGAGAATATGGGGTTAAAATGCTTAAGCTAAGCATAAAGCTTTTGGAAAACATGATTCAAAGGTCTGAAAAATACATCTTTATGTGATATCCAATTGGATGTTATTTCTATAGGTCTAGCGAGAACAAAAGTTTTTTAACGCACCCTAATGAGTTTTTAAGAAAAGATTTTATGTCAAGAATCACAAATGGGGACACAGTAGATCTTGAAGGAATTCAAGAACCACAAAGATGGGACGATGGTTGACACTGACATTCAACAAGATGTTGAGCTTTAACAAGTTGTTGAAGATAATAAACGAGATACAAAATAATCCGAAGATCGGATTACTGATAAATGGCAAGATGCCATGAAGACTGATGTCAAAAGCCTCATTCCTTTAAAGGAATTTTGAGCGAGGACGTATACAAGGCTTTAAAACATCAAACCTAAAAGTGCAAGTTGCAAAAGTCCATTTATGGACTAGAACAATCATCTCATAATTGAAATATTGTATATAAAAAGGTCAATGGGAGCATAAACAGTATTCTAGATCCTATATGACATCCCAATGCTTGAAGGTGTAAAATCATGGATTAAGACAGTACTGCGCGATGAAGGATCTAGAAGAGACAAAGTCCTTGGTATAAAAATCTCTCGTAGCAGATCAAAATGCTTAATTAGATTAAGCAAAAGTACATACATTGACAAGATCTTGAAACACTTCAAGATGAAGGGTTCCAAGAAAGGAAACTTGCCAATAGAACATAGTGTACATCTGAGTGAAACTCAAAGTCCTAGCATTAAAGAGGACATGAACCGTATGAAGGGTTTTCCCTGTGTTTTTAGCCAACTGTTCAAATCATGTACGCCATGTTAATGTACTAAGACCGAACGTCTCGTATGCCCTGTGCATGACGAGCAAATATTAGTCAGAACCAAGTGATGCTCACTATTTAACAGTGAAGAACATTCCGAAGTATCTGAGAATAACTAAAGATATGTTCTTACTGTACAACGGTTATGAAATAAATCTGTGTGTTTAAGGATACACAAATGCTAGTTTCCAAGCCAACTGTAATGACTTGAATTGTAATAGGGATATAAGTATTGAACGGATGTACTATGAGCTATAAGAGCTTACATACAAATCTACTTGTCAAGCCTATGTCTCAAAACAAACATGATGTTCATGTTATAGGCTTGAGGATTTTTTATATTGAATAATAATTTTAGTAAACTTTAAACTTTCTGGAACATTAAAACAGTTATGTTTTTATCTGATATGGCATACTGGGTATGAGTATATGCATTAAACATTTATGTGTTCTTTATTAGCATGTTTAAGTATCCTTAAATAAATATGATGATCATATTGTTTAGAATTGTCCTTGATCGATTATTACTAGGGGACTAGTAATAAATCAAGATCATTGTGAAGTTTGGTCATAGTCCAAGTTGGAAGTGCACTAGGTGCAACCAGAGTCACATGCACTTGTCGGTGCACAAGGCGTTGGACAAGACCCACGGTCAGGATCACCTCATAGATCAGCGTCATAAGGTGAGTCATAAAATAGTAAACACTCTTTATTCTCATACCTGAGATGTGCATTGGGATCTAATGCACAAGGAATGTTATGCTTTGACATAATCTAACGTTACCCTTAACCGGGTAATCATAAGGGCTATGTTAGGTATAACATGAATTGTGTAGTTAGTCATGTACATGCAATATGGGATTTGCTCCTCTCAAATGAGAGAGATATTTTTGGGCCCCTCGATTACATAGTTTGATTTACATGCATGAACAAGTGGATTAGTTGGACTAATGGTACTTGTATAATCAAACATGTTGGGATCGAGAAACATATTCTTTGAACAATAAAGGATGAGATAGATTTATGCCTTAAGTTCAAAACAAAATATCGTGAAGCAAAAGGATAATGAATGATTATACTATATGATTGATTGGATCAATCAAATTGCTCGAAGATAAAAGCACATTTACATAGCCTTGGGGGCGGTGACGTGTTGCTAGACGCTTACCATCGTCTGTGTTACTGTGTATCGTGTGCAAGTGGGAGAATGTAAGTTATTATATGCCCACGACACGTGTCACACAGAGATACTGATGAGGAGTATGTAAACCTATAGGGTCGCACACAAAGAATGCGTTTGTTTCCATTTGTAGAAACTCGGATTTTATGAAAATATGTGTTAAACTGTAATTATGATAATTACAGGGTGAAAACGTAATTATGTTAATTACGGGGAATTATCTGTAATTATATAATTATATTTTAAAGTTTAAAAGGATAATTATATATATTTATATAATTATATTTTAAAGTTTAAAAGGATAATTATATATATATATATAGAGAGAGAGAGATAGGTTCATACGAGAATGATAACGATTTAAAGGAATAAGGGGACAATTCTGGACCAATCATAATTAAGAAATTAATAATTGTTTATTTTAATAAAAAATGGTATAAATGTCATTTTTCATTAGTAATTTTTATTTTAAGAAATTAGTAAAATCAAGTCCTAATTTAATGGGATTCTTGATTCATCCCTTCCATATTTCTCTCAACCCTTCCATATTTCTCTCAACCCTTCAATCATCTTCACCCTTCAATCCTCCATCAAAATTACCCGGCGGGAATGGTGAATTTGACGTCTCCGACGTCGTCTTCTTCGCCACAGCCGCTGCAAAACCGCACCACCACCACCACCGCACCAACATGTGACTGTCAGCGGCGGTGGGTTATACTCACCACCACCAACACCACCACCAACATGTGGTATTATCCGGTGGTAAAGAAGATGTTCTTCCAAATCTCGTCGGACGGGTGGAAATCGAAGAATTACAACAACACTAATCATCATCATTATCATTCAGGTGAATTTGAGAAACCTACTGCTGCGCTCCTTCGATGCCGCCGGTGGCCGGTGCTGTTGACTACGGTGCTGCGATGCTGCCGCCGGTGGCCGGTGCTGCTGACTACGGTGCTGCTTTGATGCCGCCGGTTGCCGGTGCTGCTTATACTATGTGCCAATTACTATAGTGGCCACAATTTTTTCATATGTATATTAATTATGTATAGTTCGTATTTGAACTAATCAACTTTTCTTCCTATTTAGTACAAATCATATATGATTTTGGTGTTAAGTATAAATTTGGTGTTAATTATTTAGAACAAAATCACATATGATTTTGGTGTTAAGTATTATAGCCAAGTTATTTAGTACGAAATCATATATGATTTTGGTGTTAATTATTAATTTGGTGTTAAGTATTTAGAACAAAATCACATGTGATTTTGGTATCAAATATTATATCCAAGTTATTTAGTACGAAATCACTTGTGATTAACATGATAAACCAATTTTGAATTCATTATAGCAGCGAATCACTTATGATTATCATGATAAACGAATTTTGAATTTTATAGCAGCAGATCATTTGTGATTAACATGATAAACCAAATTTGAATTCATTATAGCAGCGAATCACTTGTGCTTACCATGATAAACGAATTTTGAAGGATTTCTTTTTTTATTTGAATTAAATATTATAATCCCTTTTTTTTGGAAGTTAATATTGTCCTAAATTATTCATAACGTAATATGACTTTATTGCCCTTTTACTCTTAATTTTATAAACTATTATTTTTGGAATTAATTTAAAAAATGATTGGCTGAGAATTGTCCCTTTATTCTTTTAAACAAACTATGTTTTCGTTTGCACCCACCCCTATATATATGTGTGTGTGTGTGAATTTGAATTTGAATATTACAGATAATTACTAAACCTTATTTAATTTTTAATTGAATTATAGTCTAACTATAATTCTTCTGGTATAAATAAGGGGTTAGGCTAAACCATTTGATTGACAATTGAATTAGAATAGCCTTTCAGGAAAAATACAGAAAAAAACTATTTTCTTTTCTGTAAAACACATATAGATCTAGGGTTCTTGGGCTAGCACCCGGTGAAAACGGGAAACGTGTTCGTATGTGGACTGCCGATAGAGGAAACCTATTTTGGTTTCTTGGTGCTTCAGTTTTAATCCCGTTAGATCTTGAAAGGTACATATTCTAAACCCCTATGGCGTGGTTTATTTTAATTAAATTCATCATTGGATTCGATTGGATTTAAAGATTTATTTAGAAAAGTTTTCTATATTAGTTGTAACCAAAATTTATTTAATTTTCCGCTGCGTTTTATCGGTTACAAATTGCATTAAAACCCTACAGTTTCAATTAATGAAATTCAAGATGACACACAATCTACGAGGTCATTTTATTTACCGGGAGAAACAAGGGTGTTACACACCTATTAAAGTTGAAGTAGATCATTTAATGCAATGAAGACTATAAAATGTCTTCATTGACATTGTTTGCAAATCACTCGTTTTGAAAGAACTTCTATGTGAAAGTTTCAAAGTAAATTTGGCGTCACAATATGATGATTATCTTATTTTCAAAGTAAAGTTTCAAAGTAAGTTTGCAAATCACTCGTTTGGTTTGCGGGATTGGAATGGAATGGATTTCAAGGAGGTATTTGGATTTGGGGGGATTTGAAATCCCTTCATGTGTTTGGTTTGTAGGATTTGGAATGGATTTCAAATCCATTCCTTTACAAGTTTTGTTTGGTTTGTAGGATTTAGATTTGGATTGAGTTTTTTTTTAATTATTTTTTTGTTTTATAAATAATTTATTTTTATTGGTAAACGTCAGATTTGGATCGATACAATTTGACGTTTGGATCAATGTTTTAAAAACCGGGTCGACCCGGCCGGCCGAACCAGTGAAAAGACCGGGTTTATGCCATTTTATGACCCGGATTGAACCGGCCGGTTCTATTAAAAAACGGTTGAACCGGTCATAACGAACCGGTATCGAACCGGTTGACCCGGTAACAAAAGTTAAAAAATGAATAGTCTAATAGGCAATACGTATTAGCGTTAAAAACCAACACTCCAATGTCTCAAGATCCATGATTAGGTTTGATCGTTATATTTCGTTTGGATGTATTTGAATTGATGAAAAACTTATGCTTATGTGTGTTTATTTAATGTTTTTGGATTGATGTAAAACTTGTTGTTATGTGTTTTTTTAATGTTTTAACTTGTGGACATCAATATGTTGGTTTTATATATATATATATACATATATATATATAGAGAGAGAGGTGGTTTCATTTGCAAACCACCTTTATAATGAAAACTTTGTAACCCATCTAACCACCATAGATTGTATCAATCAAAGGTCAAGATTTATTTGAGTTATTTATGTTAATAAAAGTTAAAATTTAATATTTTTAATTGATGAAAATATTTAGGAAGGACAAAACCGTCTAAAGTCAATTAATATATTTTTAATTAATTACAAAACCTTCCATATTAATATTTTTATTTAAGGAAAATTAAACGTAAATGAGTTGTTTTTATTAATGAAAATTAATATTTTTATTAATAAAATTGTTTCATAAATTCAATTTCACATGTTTCATGAGTTGTTTCATCAATTGCATCGAAAAAGATATATATCTCTGAAACAATTTCATCAATTATATCAACAGTTTCATCAATCGCATCAAAAATGATGAATCCATGAAACAATTTCATTAAGTCTTAATAGATTCATTTTTACATGAAGTTATAATCATCAAATTTGTATCCTTCGTTAATTTACCGATGAAGAAAGTTTAGATACAAATAATAATAATAAAAAATGTGGATGCAAATATTAATGAAATTTGCAAATTTATTAGAAAAAAATATATATAAATATAAACTCCTCCTTAAGTTCAAAATCGGATATTGTTTATAATAATTTTTTTACATAAAGAAAAAAATAATCTAAATAATCTATCCCAAAATAACTCAAAATCATATAATCAAAATATTCTATCCTAAAATAACTCAAAATCATAACTTCCATTTATAAATCGTTTCAAACCAATTTACCAATACACCCCTCTAATTAAATAAAAAGGAAAATAAATAAAAATTCATTGATTGGTTAAACTAGGTGTGCAAAGTTTGCAATATAATAGTGGTTTTCCCATGATCGCTCCCCTATATATATATATATATGCATGAAAATGAAAAATACAAATAAATTATTTGAAACCGGGTTGAACCGTGACCCGGTTACCACACCGGTTCAATCAAAAAACCGATTTTTAAAACATTGGTCTGGATCACGCTTTAGAATCCGTCAGATTTGGATTTCAAATCCAGGCCCAAAGCCAATGATTTCCAAATCCATCATACGAGGGATTTTAAAATGGTCAACGGATTTGAAATCCGGTCAACGAAATCATTTCCTGCAAACCAAACACAGGATTGGAATGGATTTGGATTCCAAATCCCTCCAAATCCATTCCAATCCCGCAAACCAAACACGCCCTTAGTCTTTCGGATCTGAAAGAGAATTTTCTTTCTTCTCTATTTCAATATTAGTAAATTTGTCACCAGTCAGATAGTTTAGAATCACAAGTCTTATTTTCCTAGCTTCAATAACATATCTGTAATTTTATATTTGAATAAAATGTAAAATTAAAAAATAAATAAAAATTTACTGTGTTTGTATTCAACCCCCTTCCACAAAAGCCTTATGCGTAAGTCACAGTGGTCCTGGACCAACAATTCATCAATGAAGATGAAAACACACAACAAAAATAAAGGAAAATAGATGTAATGAAGATTCTTTCATTGAGAATCATTAGGGCCATAGAAACTGCAACTGTCAGATTAAACGAAAAAACATATTGGAGAAGAACATTTGTTGTATTTAGGCTATGTTTGGCAAAAAAAGCTTAGCTTATAAGCTAGTTTTTTTTTCCTGGTACGTGTTTGGATGACCATAAACTAGCTTATTGAAACGCTATTCAAAGTAGCGTTTTGAAAAGCTAGCTTATAAGCTATAAGCTAGCTTATAAACTAGTTTGACAAACAAAACGTTAGTTGCTGAGACGATGTAGTTGGGTGGAGGAGGGGGGATGGAAGTGAAGAGTCGTTGGAGTTAGGGGTGAGCAGAACCCGACTGACCTGACAAACCCGACCCGATCCGAGATTTAGTGTTAAAACCGATACCCGAAAAACCCGAAACCCCCGACCCGTTTGATTTATTGGGTAAAGTAGGATCGGGTTGGGTACCCAAAACCCAAACCCGACCCGACCTGTCTGAATATTTTATTTTTATTTTAAAAAAATCAGTTTTATATAATCTAATTCCTAATCCTAAAACCTAAATACCTAAAATCGATCGACTTTCAACCTGAAATCATTATGAGGAATTGAAGAATGAAGAACCCTAAAACCGAAAAACCCGATACCCGATGGCCCGATATCCGAACTATCCGAATTTCTTTCGGTCGGGTTTCGGGGCTCTTCCTCATCACCCGATATCCGACCGGGTTCGGGATTTTGGGTCCCGACCCGACCCGACCCATGCTCACCCCTAGTTGGAGTTGTAGAGTTACTGAGATTTCAACGTCATTGAATATTGGAAGTTAAGGGGGTGGCAATTTTCACCGGTTTTCATGTGGGTTTTGGTTATTTGTTTTAGTTTTAGTTATTTATTTTCTTATTTATTTATTTATTTAGTTTAGTTTTTTTATTTGTTTGGTTTTAGTTTTTTAATTCTTAATATATTACAAATGTTCGTATATTATTAGCTTTAGTTATTTTATATTTTTACTAGGCATATACCTGCGCGATACAGCGAAATGTAAGTAAAAAACAAACAATTAATGCTACTTTCTTATATACATGTCATCAACAATCAACCATGACCTAAGAATCACAACTTATGAAACCTAAACCCATAAAAATATTCAATAATTAGTTTATATTACAATTATTGACGAAAAAAATTATAATGATATAATTTATAATAAGAATGAAACGTATTTTACGATTATGTATTTTTAACGTGCTAACGGTGGAAAAAAAAATAAAACGTATGGATAGAAAAAAAATTATTTCGTAGATATTCATGATATTTAATAGTATGGTTAAATTAAAAAATATTCAATATTGGACTCGTTTTGTAGGTATTGACGAGACGATTATAATGGTATAATTTGTAAAAAAATGAACGTATTTTTCCATTGCATTTTTGTTAATATATGATTATTTGTGTTAATATGATAATAGTGTAAAATGAAAAATAAAAAAGTAAGGGATATAAAGTAAATTAAATAAGTAATTGTAAGAGTGATAAATATAACATTGTAAGGGTGGTAAATGTAATTGTACAAAAGTTCTACAATAACCGTTTTAGTTTTTTCATTATATAGTATAGATATAGATATATATAATATGATATGGAATTATATAATAGGGTTAGGTTCCTATGAAAATGAAAGTTATGGTAAAGGGTACAAAAAAATCTCCACTATTTGATGCACATTATGATGAGATGCACCGAGATCCGATGTACCAGATCAATCCCCCGTATCAAGCGTGATTCATGAGTGAGTTTGAGAATAAAAGTGATCAAGGGTCCAAATTCCTTCTTACATTCTCACCTTGATTCTTCTTATATTAATATGACAACTAGAAGCGTACTCGCGCAATGCAGCGAGATACATCACGATTTTAATGTTTCATTTTATTTTTTTTGTCGATTTACAGTACGATTTTGGATGGTTTTGAGAAAGTGATAATGTTTTTTTTTATAAATTTGTTTAATTTAGGCTTAATAATATAATGTTTTTTATATAAAAAAATTAAGTATTTTGTTAGAATTCAATGGTTCTCTTATATATTTTAATGACATCTAAAAAAAATAACCAATTACATATTTAATAATATAATTAAAACAAAATTATAGTAATATAATATATTAATTAATAGTGATACATGAAAATGTCTGCATAAAAGGAAGACTCTGCACATACCAAATTGGTGGGTGTTAGAAGCATGCAGTAGTAATATGTATCTTGTGCTTTGATACTTGTAAATTAAGAGATTTTTAAAATATTACATAAAATGATGGTACCTTGTGCCTAATAATTTGTATTTAAGAGTTTTTTATTTGTACTTTATAATATAGTATAGATATAGATATTTATTAATTGGCATTTGCAGGAGACACGTCATCATTAGTAGGTTATCAGGTAAAACAAACATTGACTAAATGAAAAGTTACACCTGACCTTAAAATGAAGTTTTTTAAAGTTTGTTCCCTAAAATGGGAATTAGTCCAAAGTTGATTTTACTTTAATGCAATTTCTCTCATATGATTACATTTACTGAAAATATATACAAAAACAAATGCAAGAGTTATATAAAGACGAATACATGATATAAAGTATATGTGTATGAAGAGAGTGATGGTCTAATATACATATCCTTAAGGTATTTAAGTAACAATCATATTAAATCAAAAGAAAATAAGGGTATTGAGTTCATTGGGTTAAGTTTGGTTCAAATGACCATAATCCAATTTCAACCAAATGCCTATTGTTTAAAGATTTTATAACTCGGTTAGGAATCAAACAATTTTGGGTTAGGTTATTTTAAGTCATGTTGATCGGATTTTTGTGCATCCCTAATAAAGGTGTTCGCCACTGCTTTTAATAATTATTAATCAAATTTATTAATTTGTAATCGGTTTAATTAGATTAATTTTTATTTTTGTTATTTTAGAGGAAATACTTAGGGGGTGTTTGGTTTATCGATTTTGAAGGAGTTGTAATGAATAATTCTTTTAACCAAATTCCAAATCTTATGTTTCGTTCACGTGATGAAATTCTTTGAATTCCATTGAATTTCATAAATTAAGGAATTAATCATTCATTGACTTAAATGAACGAATTGAATTTCATATAGCTCCTACCAACCAAATGCGTTATCAAATTCCATTATAATTCATTCGTCAAAATTTTTAAATGGATTCAAATTTCATTAAATTCCATTATACAAACCAAACACACCTTTTTTGTTTGATATTTTTATAATTACTAGAAGTGTACTCGCGCAATGCAGCTAAATACTTCATGATTTTAATGTTTAATTTTATTTTATGTTTTTTGTCGATTTACATTACGATTTTGGATGGTTGTGAGAGAGTGATAATGTTTTTTTTTATATAAATTTGTTTAATTTAGACTTAATAATATAATGTAATTTATTTTGGTTTCATAATATAATTTTTTTATAAAATATTATGTTAGATTTTTTTAATTATATTTTATATTTTTTATATACAAAATTTGATTTTTATTCTATATTTAATTATGCTGAGAGTTATTTTAGGGAAGTTAAAGTGGAAAATGATTTTATGGGAGTTAAAATGGTTAGAGATAATGATTGAAAATTAATAAATAACATTAAATGTAGTACATATAGCTTTAATGGTTGTTTTTTAAATAATTAACATTAAATGACGGTACATTAAGCTTTAAGAATTGTTTTTAAGAGTTTTTTTATGTCTGCTTTATAATATAGTATAGATATAGATGAGAGTTATTTTAGGGAAGTTAAAGTGGGAAATGATTTTAGGGGAGTTAAAATGGTTAGAGATAATGATTGAAAATTAATAAATAACATTAAATGTAGTACATATAGCTTTAATGGTTGTTTTTTAAATAATTAACATTAAATGACGGTACATTAAGCTTTAAGAATTGTTTTTAAGAGTTTTTTTATGTCTGCTTTATAATATAGTATAGATATAGATGAGAGTTATTTTAGGGAAGTTAAAGTGGGAAATGATTTTAGGGTAGTTAAAATGGTTAGAGATAATGATTGAAAATTAATAAATAACATTAAATGTAGTACATATAGCTTTAATGGTTGTTTTTTAAATAATTAACATTAAATGACGGTACATTAAGCTTTAAGACTTGTTTTTAAGAGTTTTTTATGTCTGCTTTATAATATAGTATAAATTTATATTTTTTATATATAACATTTGATTTTTATTCTATATTTAATTATGCTGAGAGTTATTTTAGGGAAGTTAAAGTGAGAAATGATTTTAGGGGAGTTAAAATGGTTAGAGATAATGATTGAAAATTAATAAATAACATTAAATGTAGTACATATAGCTTTAATGATTGTTTTTTAAGTAATTAACATTAAATGATTGTTTTTTAGAATTTTTTATGTTTGCAGTATAGATATAGATATAGATAATACCAAAAATATCGAAATAAAACGTTGCTTAAAATGTCCAAATGCTCGTAATTGCAATTTGTAAGAATTGGCGGTCTTCATTTGAGATTCAAATGAGTCCTTTTTAACTGTTCGACGACGGCATACGAATGAACTAGGGCTCAATCGCCTGAAATGCTCTAAAAAGATCCTGTAAAAATGGCGTCAGGTGGTTCCTCACGCTCCCGTGTTGATCAGGTTTGTTTTAATCTTTCTCTAACATCATCTTCTTTATGAAGTATTCTATGGCAGTCAAACACACTGATGACAATTAATATCCGCAGCAATTAAGAACGGATCTTTAGGATTCTTTTAACTTTTAAAAGCTAAAAGATTCATAGTTTTGTTGGAGATTGAATCTGTTTCACCCATCTTGATAATGTCAGCGATGAACATTTGTTTTTATCTTTCTATTGCTATTTCGCCTGTGAAAATTGAACCATTTTAAGCATGTTATGATGATCATATTAAGGGGGTGTTTAGGATTGCGTTTGTAAAGTGCTTATTGACTTATTCCGCTGTGGTACCGGTATTAAGGAGTTTTTAGTGTTTGGATGGAAAAAAAAAGAAATGCTTATACCAATTGGGTCCGTCTATGCATCATGGTTATTTACTGTTCTATAAAACCTTGAAAACCTGAAGGTTGGTGTGCTTTACCAACAATGAAATGTTGCACTTCATGGTTGTGGTATGTATAAGCACTTGGTAGTTTTCATTAGCTGTTCACAAAAAGTAAAAGAAAAATTCGTTTTCTTCATAATTGTTATTTCCCATTTCCAAACCTCAAGAATTTGAGAAGTTTGATATTCAATTTATTTTTGCTTCATGAATACACAGTTTGTTATAAGAATTGTATATTTATACACTTTCATACTATTGCTGTTGGGAAATTGTTACTGATGGGGTGTCATTGATAGTCATTTCTAATTATATTTTGACAACTATGCAATGTTAAAACCAGAACCATGCGAGAATCAAGTTGCTGGGAATTATATATTCTTATATGAACTTTGATCACATTGTCACACCAATTTTTTTAAAGTATATATAATATTTATATACGACGAATGAAACTGACACACACTCCTCACCTTTGGTGAAGTTGGAACCCTTAACCTGTAGGTAGGTTGGGTGACACACCATTTTCTGTAAGTAAAAAATTCCATTATTTGGGTATCAAGTTCCATTGGATAAGAAATTCATTTGAGTGGCCTCCTTTTTTCTTCTTCTTCTTCTTCTTCTTCTTCTTCTTTTAGTGTCATTCTATATATGCATAAACATATCAATACAAGAAACATAACATTTTTACACGTTCTATTGATGCATTATCTTTATAGGTTATATATAGTGGGATCTGTGTACGTTTGAGAACCATCTTATATGAGTTGTCTGCCTTTTAATTTCAAATTATGTTAGAAGACTTCACTTTTATATTGCTGAACATCCAATTGGCATATGTTGGTGACCTTGTTACTATGTGCAGTTCTTTTCTTCAAAGAAGAAGTATAAGCTTGTATCACCTCTTTCAAAGTCGGGGATTGTTGAACAAGATGCAAAGCTTTCACTTGAAGCTTCTCCTAGTGCCAAGGGTTCTTTGTCCAGCTATTTAGTGTCTTCACAAAATGAAACTCATCCTCTTAGGACTTTACCCACAACTCGTGGGTCATCTGATAGGCAAGATCAAGTGAGAAGAAACTTGACATCGGAGATTGAGTCGTCTTCAAGAAATGAAACTGTTGAAACTATATCATCTGACCGAGGGCATGTTCATAGATCACAAAGGGAGAAACCGAATGTTCCGTGTAATATGGTAGAACCTATAGCTGGAGGCCTTCAATGTAACTCTTCTGATTCTGTGCTTGGCGTGGAAAATCCGGAACTACAACAGTTTGCAGCTAATTTTTTGTCATTTTATTGTAGGTAAGTAAGTTATATCTGGGGTAGCCACACTATTTTAAATGTCGCTAGTCATATAAAAATGGTTTCACAGCTGAAAGTAGTTATATATATATATATATGCCTTCACCAATTGGTTCTCCAATGTGTCTTTACATCTTAATGTTCTTATACTGATGCAGTGAACTTCCAACTACAAAAGTTAATACAAATAAAAGGCAGGGTAGTCCATCTGCTCCAGATTTGGAAGAAAAATTGATTAAGAAGAGGCATTTAAATAGTGCTGGGTACCAGTTCCATGAGGGTGAAACTGTTGTTTATAACGAGAATCAATCTGATAAAGTTCGGCCTGACAATTCCAAAGAGGTAGACCTTGTCATGACAGTCGCTATGAAGATTCACTATGTTTTGTTTGGATAATGTGGATTGTTTGTCTTGCAGACTAATGTGGGTAACAATCCAGAACTTCAATGGAGCTTGAGAAAATGCAATAAAACATCTACTGAAGCTATTGATAGTACACCGGGGCTCGCCGCAGATAAAGTTGGAAGTGAAGAAACTCCTCAGTCAATGCATGGAAGTTCCATGTTTTCACCAGGAGACACATTCTGGAGAGAGGCAATCCAGGTGGTAGATGGTATGACATACCGCAATAAAGATCTTCCTGAACAGGTTCTTAAAGAATCTGAAGGTGCCAAGAGAGATTTCAGAGGTGGAGTGGATGCTTCCATGGCATCTTCAGGGAAGAATGGTATTTCTATGGAAAAAGAAGTGTCCCCGTTACCTGTGAAGCATTTTGATTTTTCTTTCGAGGACAAAAATAAGGACATGGATTCTCCATGCCATCACATTGTAAATAACATGGACAAGTTTGTTGAGTGTTCTATAACTGATAACAATCCTACAATTATGCATATGAGCACCCCTTGCAACCAAGTCCAATCTTTGTCTATATTGCAAGAGACATCTTCGAGTTGTGTAATTACCAAAAGGAGAGTGGATGTATTGAATCAACCTAATGATAATAGAACTTCTAATACCCCAGGTACGGACATCAAAGGTTCTAACGTGAATTGTCCTCACAGTGTAGAAAGTACTCCATCAAGCTCCTTGCCTCCCAATGATCGTTTAGACATTAGCAATTGGCTCCCTTCTGAGTTATGCAACATTTATAAGAGAAGGGGAATATCGAAACTGTATCCTTGGCAGGTATTTTTCTAGTCCTTTTGACCATCCTGTTCTGCTTATGATATTGCTCTATGAAGGAGTATAACGAGGTGATTGTCTCTGTTGCATTAGGAGAATCTGAATAACCTAGTGTCATATGTTCAGAAAATTCTTTGAAGTTCAATGTTAAATTCACTTTTCATTTGGGTTCTAGTTTTTTTACTTTACAGTTCAATGTCAAATTCACTTTTTATTTTCCAGGTGGACTGTCTTCAGGTAGAAGGGGTGTTGCAAAGAAGGAACCTTGTATATTGTGCATCTACAAGGTACTGCCGTTATGACAGGAAGTCACGCCAGATATGGCAATTGGGTTATTCTAGATGATTGAGTCCAACACCATTTTATAATGCTCACATATTCTTGCAATATTTGAACATCAAATGGGCAGTGTTAAATCTTTTCTAGTTAAGCCACCAACCTTTTCTGCTGGCAATTCTAACTTTTTGTATTTTTATATTTATCGTTGTATTTGTGCTAAATCTTTCCAGTTAATCACTTTCTCACAACCATTTGTCCTTTCTTGCCATAGTGCTGGGAAAAGTTTTGTTGCAGAAATTTTGATGTTGCGTCGAGTATTATCAACAAGAAAAGTGGCACTTCTTGTTCTTCCCTATGTATCAATTTGTGCGGAGAAGGTGCGATTATTGCCTTACTTCTGCATCTACTTGTTAAGAGTTCTATCTATGTCCTCAAGCTTCATAATTCTTTCGTAAGTGATGCAGGCTGAACATCTTGAAGCCCTACTGGAACCACTTGACAAGCATGTTCGTAGTTATTATGGAAGCCAAGGAGGTGGAACGCTTCCTAAAGATACCTCTGTAGCTGTTTGCACAATCGAGAAGGCAAACTCTCTACTCAATAGATTGCTAGAAGAGGGGCGTTTGCAAGAAGTTGGGATCATAGTAATTGACGAACTTCACATGGTAATATGAATTTGGTATCTTTGAAGGATGCAATCTATACATCCTTTTATCATTCCTTGAATTATGTTCTTGTTTGCCAGGTTGGAGATCAGCACAGGGGATATCTCTTGGAGCTTATGTTAACAAAGCTTCGGTATGGAGCTGGAGAAGGTGGTGTAGAATTTTCTAGCGGAGAAAGTTCTGGGACTAGCAGTGGGAAAACCGACCCCACTCAGGGTCTCCAAATTGTTGGGATGAGTGCAACTTTGCCCAATGTCGGTGCAGTTGCTGATTGGCTTCAAGTAAGTTGTAAACAAAAATTTGTGTCTGCATATTGTCGCACAAAAAAGCACAAAATTCAGCATATTACAATACAATCTTGATGATGATTAAATTTAGCGTTAATACGGATACAATTTCTTCAATGCTGTAATATGCATCTCATCATGTGAATTTAAGATCATAAGAACCTCCTATAAATAGGAAGTAGAGAGGATAATGGATTGTCTATTTTGCTTCATTTGCTATTCATCACATTCTTGTATCAGGCTTTTGTATTAATAAAAGGGTGATGTGAAGGTTAACTTGGGACATGTATAAAAAACAACTATAAAAGGGATAAGAGATGATAGAAAGTCAAACTGGAGAGGAGAGCGTACGGAAATAAAGGGTTAACCACTCATCCATTAGGCATTTCTCTCAATTGGAGAACCAAGGAAACTGGGACATGATATGCATACATTTGCTTTCATTCATTTGTAGATTATCTTGTTTTCACATGGAGATATACCTTGTTAAGTGGCTGAATGCTTGATATCTATTTAATGTTTGGTTACTCTCAGCTGATAATTGAAAAAAAAAATGTTTTTCAGGCAGCACTTTACCAGACAGATTTTCGGCCTGTTCCGCTTGTGGAGTACATTAAAGTTGGTAACACAATTTATGACAAAAATATGGAACTTGTTAGGACTATCTCAAAAAGAGCTGATCTTGGTGGTAAAGATCCTGACCATGTCGTAGAATTATGCAATGAGGTGTGAAATCTGAAATCTTTATCTTTTACTGAATGTTTATCTTTGCATTTACTGAATAACACTTCATATTGTATTAGATTGTCCAAGAGGGCCATTCAGTATTGATTTTTTGCTCCAGTCGTAAAGGATGTGAATCAACTGCTATGCATGTTTCAAAGTACCTCACAAAGTTCTCCGTAAATACCCTTAATGGTGAAAGTGAATATCCTGATATTGCTTCTGCCATTGATGCATTGCAAAAGTCTCCTGCAGGATTAGATCCTATATTAGCCAAAACACTTTCTTCAGGTGTCGCCTATCATCATGCTGGTCTCACGGTATGTATATTATCAAACCCCATAAACACACGAATGCTCCTTAATTTTTTGTTTAGCGATCATGAATTCCATATTTTCTTACGAATTGGAGTTTGAAGCTTTTGAGATCTCTTTTTATTACTTAGGTTGAAGAAAGAGAAATTGTTGAAAACTGCTATCGTAAAGGTCTAGTACGTGTCTTAACTGCTACATCCACCTTAGCTGCTGGGGTCAATCTACCTGCAAGGAGAGTAATCTTCCGACAGCCTCGAATTGGTCGTGATTTTATAGATGGGACCAGATACAGACAGATGTCTGGGCGTGCTGGTCGCACAGGAATTGATACAAAAGGAGAGAGTGTATGCATTTTTTTGTTGTTTAATTTTATGTAGGCTGGGATCTTTTCTCCCGGAGTTCATATCGTATTAGTTTTGGGCTTTTGGATTTTTACTTGGATTTATCTACAACATGCTGCTTGAAAGCAAGTTACCTAGAAGCATATTACTTATCTTCAGTCTCTTTGTGAACTTAGGTGCTAATATGCAAGCCAGAAGAAGTGAAAAGAATTGTGGCGCTTGTTGGTGATAGCTGCCCACCATTGCATTCTTGTTTGTCTGAAGATAAGAATGGAATGACCCATGCAATCTTAGAAGTTGTTGCTGGTGGTATTGTTCAAACTGCTAGTGATATTCATCGATATGTTAGATGCACTCTTCTCAATTCAACACAACCATTTGAAGATGTAGTTAAATCAGCAAAAGATTCCCTGAAGTGGCTGTGCCATAGGAAGTTTCTTGAGTGGAGCGAAGATACTAAGTTATATAGTACCACACCTCTTGGCCGTGCTTCTTTTGGCAGCTCTCTCTGTCCTGAGGAGTCACTTGTAAGTGTTTTGAGATTTTATATCTCCTATCTATTCCTAACATGTTCACTTAACTTATGTTTTATGGTAGCCATAGATTCTTGGATTTTCTCTTTGATAAATAAAATAAGTTGCTGAGCAGCGTTTTATTTTTATTCGCTTCCAGATTGTGTTGGATGACCTTTCACGGGCGAGAGAAGGATTTGTGCTTGCATCGGACTTGCACTTAGTATATTTGGTAACACCAACTAATGTTGATGTTGAGCCAGATTGGGAATTGTACTATGAAAGGTTCATGCAACTGTCTGCTCTTGATCAGGTAAGTTTACTTCCAATTTACATAAAATAATGCAATGTGTTAGCCAACATCCACTGGCTGTTATTTTGTTTATATCGATTATTCTTTTGTCATCGTTTCATACAACTCACAAGCATTTTGGAGTTTGGCCTGGCTGAGATGACTTTTAAATTTATGGCTTTTCTGATAATGTTCCCCTTGTTGGCAATCTTCATACCTGAAGTAAAACCATGGAAGGAATGTTAACAGATAAGCCGTTGTGTACCTTGGGCAGTTAGGCTAAAATTTATAGTAACAAAAAATGCATTGATTCAGCTTGTTAGAAGCATGCTTGGCTTATTTTTCCAAGTTTCAAAGTCCTTGTTATTCCCCTCAAATCTCTTTTGGGGATTCAAAATTCAAAATTGTTCTAGCAGGAAGCAGTTGAGGTGTGAACTAAGGTAATCATCTAATCACAGATACCATTGGCCATCGGAATTATCAAAAAGAAATAAGGAATTTTAGAATGCTCCCTGAAGCTTTAATCTGGGAATTTAAATTCTTAATGTCAACTATGGGTTGGCTTCTAAAGCAGCAAGCAACTCTTTTGGTATATGTTATAAAAACCTTAGGTTAATGCACCCAGATGCTGCATTTATTGTGAATTATTTGTGTACGGAGGCAATGTATTTTCTTTTACTGTTTCTTGCTTCCCAATTTTGTTTTTGGGGCTCACGGTTATATAAAAATACATTGTTCCTGTTGCTCTTAGCAACCAAATTTTAAGAATGAAGTTACAAGAAGACCTAAGAACAGTAAACCATTAAAGTTGATTGTTCATAATACTTGAAGGTTATAGTCTGTGATGTATGCTATACAAAAAGGCACTTTCGTTGATTCAAACTTCATGGGTTTTATGTGTTTGTGGTTTTCATTTATGGCATACATCAATTTGAGGCATTACACTTGAACTCTTTAAGAATTTTACCCTTTACATATCATGGGCCCTTGGTCTCTATCTATTCATGAATTGCAGTCTGTTGGAAATCGTGTTGGAGTGCAAGAACCATTTTTGATGCGTATGGCTCATGGAGCTCCAATTCGCACTTCAGAACGATCAAGACATGTGATAAAAGGACTTGGGGTGTCAACCAATGGCATGCTTACAGATGATCAAATGCTTCGTGTCTGTAAGAGATTCTATGTTGCACTCATCTTGTCAACACTTGTACAGGTTGGTTGTTATGTTCTCGAGACAATGTTGCAATCTGTTTCACCCTTCCTCACTTGATAACACATATCTTAGTCGAGAATTTCCCTAGTCTTGTCATATGCACAAGATTCATTATTCATCTTGTTTTGCATGCCATGATGCTATTTCTGGATGAAGGAAGTACCTGTGGCAGAGGTTTGTGAAGCTTTCAAGGTGGCTCGTGGAATGGTTCAATCTTTGCAAGAAAATGCCGGAAGGTTTGCTTCTATGGTTTCAGTGTTTTGCGAAAGGCTTGGTTGGCATGATCTTGAGAGTTTGGTTGCCAAGTTCCAAAATCGTGTTTCATTTGGTGTAAGAGCAGAGATTGTTGAGCTTACGACCATTCCGTATATCAAGGTTTGGTGGCCTCTCAACTCAAGTCATGTTATTGCTTTGCAAAATTTTTCTCCATCCATGGTTGTTTGATGTTTTGTTAGCGTTTTGAGGTCTGATTTAGATAATGGCATGTTGCTACCCTTTGAGGACCTATGGAATTTTAGTTTTTTGTTCGTAATTTCATCTTTGTAGGGTTCTCGAGCTAGGGCACTTTATAAAGCGGGCTTGCGCACTCCCCAAGCAATTGCTGAAGCATCCGTCTATGAAATTGCCAAAGCCATTTTTGAATCTTCATCATGGGATGCACAAGGTAAAGTTTATACTTTACTACGTTATCATTTGAACTTATTTCACCAAGTAGTTTGTGTAAAAAAGGGAAAAGTCTGAAAAAAGGACTTTCCAATTTTGAGTGATCAAGTTCTTGGACAATGTTTTTGAACAAATAAATCCTTGGACTTTCTAAAATCAATTAAATACATCATTTTGAGCAAAAAAAGTACTTACAACCGGCTATGAAAGTTGACATATTTTGAACTCCAAGTGACTTCCCACCCCATCTTCATCCAATCTCCCCGTCTCTGCCTGCAACTGTCTTTACAGTCTTCTGGTTCACTGTATGTCATGGCTTTGAATCAATGCTTAATCAAATGGAAATTTCATTTCTTTGGGTAGGTTTGACAGTAAAGTCAAAAATCCTACTAGTCACTTGGAAAAAGGAGTGCAGACCAAAGGCAAACAACATTCTTGCCATTAAGGGTCAAGCGTCTTAGGTGAAAGACCGTTAAGACCGAGGCTTGCCAAGCAGGGAGTGGGATAGTAACAAATAAGGCAAGTCAATGATTACCAGTACAGACAAGTAGGACACATTGAGGTAAAGGGAAAATAAAAAGGTAAAACAAAGAGGAACAAACATCAGAAAGCCTCCTCGCCGGGACTAAAACTCCCCCGTCATTGCAGGAGCCCCTCCATCTCCATTCAGAATTTTATGATTTAGGGTTTAAATTTAGATCAATTTAGGTAGAATTTGTTTTTGAATCTGGGTTTTATATTTGTTTTTGATTTTAGTTGTGTTTAATCTGGGTAAAGGGTGGCCTGAGAAGGCTGCCGGAGAAGGTGGTTGGCCGGTGAACAAGGTGGGTGGCAGCGATAGAGGTGTATGGGATTGGGTTTTATTTTTATTATTCTATTTCTTTTTCTAATACGTTAGGCATTTGTACATATGTTTTTTAAAGACTTGTACACTATTTTGTCTTAATAAAATGAAGGTGGAAAGACCAAAATGCTCAGCAGATTAACCGATTTGTAGTTTAAAAGGATGTACCAAGCGAGTTCTAGAAGTCCAGGGATTTATTCGTTAAAAGAAAAATCGGAAAGTTTCGTTTTTTTTTCCTGGACTTTTCCCTGAAAAACAAATCAAACCA
Source organism: Arctium minus (assembly GCA_954870635.1). Classification (NCBI taxonomy): domain Eukaryota; kingdom Viridiplantae; phylum Streptophyta; class Magnoliopsida; order Asterales; family Asteraceae; genus Arctium; species Arctium minus. The sequence goes on from OX941085.1 coordinate 43,720,216, forward strand.
AGCAGGCCCCATAAATTGCACTTGAAGGTAGGGTTTTTTTTTTGGGGGGGGGGAGTTGTACGCAGACCTGACCTCTACGGCTCTACTCCAATAGTAGAGTGGCTGACACCAAGTAGTTTGTGTATAGCACTATAAATACTTCCCTGATCAAATATCTTCTAACAACAAAAGGGTTGTTGGCCCGGCGGTGGCTGGGTTACCAGTAGAGCCCAACCTTCCAAGAGGTCAAGGTTTCACAACCTCACCAAAGGTGAGGAGTGTGCATGAGTATTTTCCGTATATATATTATGTACTTCAACAAAAAATCATCTCATAAGCTCATACTTGATAGTTATTGCTTGTCTTGATCGTTGAAAATAGCGTGTTGGATGCATTACACCTGTGTACTCTCTTGTTCTTTTTTTATCCGACAGAAAACTAGTGCATTGTAATTCTTTAATTAACAAAAGTTTTCCTGTTTAAATCAGAAAACTCGGCACAAAAGCGTATTCAATTGGGAGTGGCCAAAAAGATAATGAATGGTGCCCGCAAAATTGTCCTGGATAAAGCTGAAGAAGCAAGGGCTGCTGCTTTCTCAGCTTTCAAGGCTCTTGGGGTTGATGTTCCTCAGTTTTCTCTACCCAAATTACCATTAGCTTCTGTGAATTTCACAAAGAAAGAAGCAGTAACGTCTTCACGAGAAGAGACCACCAACAGCTTTGTTTGCATGGATCAAGGAATACAAATTTCAACCAAGTCTCTGATAGAAGGAAGTGATCACCAAAACAATAAAAAATCAAAAACTGAAGGAGTAATGGAAGAAAAACCATGTGATGTTGGTGTAGGGACCTCGGCAGAAGAAAACTCTGATGATACCACTTTAAGTAACACGGGTGCTGTCAACCTGGTGGCCAGAGTGGATGGGTCCCACACCATTGCTTATGAACTAAAATCTACCTCTGATCACATCACTAATATGAAGGAAAAGAATTTTGATCAACATCTTCCCCAGAAAGAGCATGAGAGGGTAGACGTATGTGTCGGTATCAAGGAAAGAAACCCGGAAAAGGGTCCCATGAATGCAGTTAACGCTCCTGGTGGATTTGATTCTTTCTTGGATATGTGGGAAGCCACAGAAGAATTCTTTTTCGATATTCACTTCAACAAACGGTCTGAATTCAACTCAACTGCTCCTTTTGAATTACATGGCATTGCAATCTGCTGGGTAGATTCTCCTGTTTACTATATCAGTATTCCCAAGGACTTATTTTGGTCCGACAGTGAAAGAAACAAAAACCTAATAGGTAATAATCTTCGGGCTCCAGAGGATCAGCTTGAGATGGCAAAGCAGAGATGGTGTAGAGTTGGTATGATAATGGGGAAAAGCCAAGTCCGAAAATTTGGCTGGAATTTGAAGATTCAGAGTCAGGTGTTAAAGTGTCCTGCTGTTCCTATTCAGAGGTTTGGTAGCATGTTTCGTCCAGTGAAAACTATCGGTGTGGAGCTCATTGAAAGCAGTTACTACATGTTCTCCCCAGTTCATCTGCAAGATGCTATTGACTTGTGTGTTGTAGCTTGGATTCTTTGGCCTGACGAGGAGAGAAGTTCTAATCCAAATTTGGAAAAGGTAACTCTATACTGGTTTAGGGTTTGGGGTTTATGCTGTAATTTAATTGAGCTTGAAACAATCAATTATTCAAGGACTTTCGTCTGCTCTCTAGGAAAGTTTTTTATTATCAATTATGCATCTTAATTGTTATACAGGAAGTCAAAAAGAGGTTATCTAGTGAGGTGGCAGCAGCTGCAAACCAGAATGGTCGCTGGAAGAATCAGACGCGAAGAGCGGCACATAATGGTTGCTGCCGTCGGGTTGCTCAAACACGAGCCTTGTCATGTGTTCTCTGGAAGTTGCTAGCATCTGAGAAACTTCATGAACCACTAGTAACTATCGAGATGCCACTGGTGAGGATTCATTTGACCTTTGTTTTAAATTTGATTTGGGCATGTCTGCGTCCTGTTGTGCATACTGAGAAATGTTTTCCGTAAACTTTTGCCTTTTCTTTTAGGTAAATGTTCTTGCAGATATGGAACTTTACGGAGTAGGTGTTGATATGGAAGGCTGCATTCAATCACGTCATCTTTTGGGTAAAAAACTGAGACATCTTGAGAAGGAAGCTTATAAGTTGGCTGGTACGAGATTTTCTTTATATACAGCAGCAGATATTGCAGATGTACTCTATACATGGTTAAAGCTGCCAATTCCGGATGGTTACAAAGGGAAACAGCACCCCAGTACTGACAAGCATTGTTTAGATTTGTTAAGGTAGATTGTTTTCAGCACATTAACTTGTAATTAACCAAAGAAAGAAAAGTTAGGAATCTTTGATGAGTTAAATGCATTTACTTGATTGAAGGCTTGAGCATCCCATCATTCCTGTTATTAAAGAGCATCGGACGTTGGCCAAGATCTTGAATTGTACATTGGGTTCAATATGTTCACTTGCTAAGTTATCCATGAGGACTCAAAGATATACACTGCATGGACGTTGGCTCCAAACTTCAACAGCGACAGGACGGTTATCCATGGAGGACCCCAATCTTCAGGTTTGGCCATATCTTTTCTTCCCATTATTTCGTTCTTACTCTTCAACAACCGGATCTTAAAATATTTCATTTAGTGTGTCGAGCATATGGTTGAATTCAAGATAAATCACGATGAAAATGAGGATGGTGATTCGGACACGGATCACTACAAAGTAAATCCTCGGAATTTCTTCATTCCTACTCAGGTCAGGATTTATCTTCTTCTGGTATGCTGTTTCCAGTTTTTCAAATAACATGTCACCAAGTGTTACCGTTTGTATGTTCTTTGTTATAATATAAAATTTTCATGCAGGAAAACTGGTTACTGGTAACTGCAGATTATTCTCAGATAGAATTGAGGCTGATGGCCCATTTCTCTAAAGACTCGTCACTAGTTGATCTCCTCACAAAACCTCTTGGTGATGTTTTCAACTTGATTACTGCAAAGTGGACAGGGAAATCAGAGTCCTCGGTGCACCCTAAAGAGCGAGATCAAACCAAAAGACTGGTCTATGGCATTCTATACGGTATGGGTGCAAATTCCCTTGCTGAACAACTGGAATGCAGTCCAGATGATGCTGGAGACAAAATCCAGAGCTTCAAAAGGTCTTTTCCTGGCCTTGCTTCATGGCTTAAAGAAGCAGTGACAGTGTGCCGTAAAAAAGGGTGAGATAATGTACTGCCCATGTCTTGTAGATAGAATTTGTAGGAAGCACAAGGAATGTCATGATGATAGAATGATTTACTTTGAACTTACAAAAGGGATGATTTGATCCACTCTAATCGATGTTTATATGATCACTAATATATAGTACAGTTATTTCAGCAAAAGTTCAAACAGCATAAGCTCAATCCATCTATTTTTGCTTTAGGTTCTACTTTTGTAGCCTTATTAACATCTACTATTGCTGTTGTGTAGTTATGTCGAAACCTTGATGGGACGGAAGCGATTTTTGGCAAAAATTAATTTTGGAAATTCCGAAGAAAAATCAAAAGCTCAGAGACAAGCTGTGAATTCTATTTGTCAGGTACAATATGAAAATAGTTTTTCTTCTTATTTCAATATCTTAGACTCTTAGTTATCTTCACTTGGTAGACATGAATGTTGTCCTCAATTGAACTGTTGATGTTCTTGTAGGGATCTGCAGCTGACATAATCAAAGTTGCAATGATAACTATACACTCTGTCATAGCTGACGGTGTTGATAAGTCTGAGTCTAGCATCCAATTTGCAGAAAGATTCCACATGCTTAAGGGCCGTTGTAGAATCCTTCTACAGGTCAAACTCTAAGATTCTTATCATATTGGTCTTCATCATCTATTTTGTTTATATAAACCCACCCACACACCCACACACCCACACATATATATATAAAGGGAGGTTCAAACGAGAACAATAACTAAATAAGAGAATACGAAAACAGCCAAATCATTTGCAAAATCACATATGATTTTACACTAACGGTCAACGCAAGCGTATGCAGGCGACCTGGCCCGCGACCTTAGGTCGCGACCAAAGTCGCGTGAATCACATGTGTTTTTACACGTGATTTAAGTGTAGAATCACGTGATTCGACTGTTTTATTCTCTTTCTTAGTTACTGTTCTCGTTTGAAATTGGCATATTTATAGGGAGGTTCAAATGAGAAAGGCAAAAAGGTTGAGAAGGTGAGAAGTAGTGGTTCATGTGTGAATCATTAGAAAATCCATTTGAAGATGCATATGTGAACATACATTACGTTTTTAAATGAGTTTTTCTTAATGATTCACATATGAACCAATCCTTCTCAACCTTTTTACCTTTCTCATTTGAACCCTCTCCTATATATATGTATGTGTATATATATATATATGTGCAGGCACATACATATGTGCATATATTCACTGTCTCTGTCTTGTCTGAATCTAAAGTTCTGTAGAGATGCTACATCATGCAATCTGTCAGATGTTGGTGTGCTAAGTAGCTATAGTGTTGAACAGGATTTCATACTATCTAGTGTTTCTTATTCTAAGCTCATGGGTAATTTTTATATAAAAGCTTGATAGATACATGACAATAAGATACATATGATACAAAATGTATGGTTAATTACCCTTCCCTTGTCATGCAATATTTTGCAGGATCCTTTTGATTTGTATGAACCAAAATTCATTAAAACATAACTCAGAACTACAAAACTGATGTAAATTTGTGGATTTATTTTTCGATGCTGAGTAAATCCAAGTGTTTAAAGGTTGTCAATCAGAAAATGAAGATCAAATTCTATTTGAACATGAAATACATGTGTTTTTCCTTACAAGCTTAAAACATTTAGATTATTATCGGTCATGATGTGCATTTAATTGAATTTTGAGTACTATCTCATAACTAGACTTTATTTGTCATTTCAAGTGCTTGCAGTTAGATTAGAAAGGCGCTATATCATCGCCCGTTTTTTCAATTGTATTTACTGTTTCTAATGGAGTATAAGTCTTAAATGAAATATTTTTGAAGATATCTGATGGGATGTGTTGTGACATTTAATAATCTCCTCAGGTACATGATGAATTAATACTTGAAGCTGATCCTTCATTTGTGAATGAAGCTGGATTGCTACTAAAATTGAGCATGGAAAGCGCCGCCTCCCTTCTTGGTGTGTCCTCTGATGCTCGATATTACTGTTTTCCTGTTTTTATTGTAAATGTGTTGGTTTCTGGAATTTAGTTCTTTTTTTTCCAAATATGGATCCGTAAAACCACATCTGAGGGGGTGACTTTTGCGTCCCCATCACCGACACAACATTAATAATTCAAGTGTGTGATTTGTATTCGGTACAACCACTTGAACAAGTACACTTTTCTGACCTATTTTGTCAATATTACTTTCTTTCAGTTCCACTGATTGTCAAATTGAAGTGTGGAAGAACATGGGGATCTTTAGAACCGCTACTGCCTGGTTAAATATAAGAAATCAACATTGAGTTGCTAACAGCCTTTGTTAACGATCACGAAATCCAGAGGGCGGTCACTATGAACCTTGCTTGTAAGTATTGTCATTCATACCAAGTTTCCTATATTATATCCCGTCTTCAATGGAGGTTATGACATTTCACTTTGTCAGAAAGTTTTCATGTTTTATTAGTCCCTCCCTCCCAAAAGAAGTGTTCACTTTCGAAAGTGCCCACTTTCTAATTCTACCCTTAATTATGAGATGGATAATTCATTATTTCCTTTGTTATCAAGGTAAATTTGTAATTTAGTTAATTAAAAAGTGTAATAGTTACATATTTCTAAAACTATGTGCCTTTTTCATTGCGAACATTTATTTTGGGACAAAGGGAATATTTATTCACCATAGTTACCATAACGAAAACAATTGCTTTACCTTTTGGGGGTAGAGGGCATGGCATGTCTCTGTACATTCCACCCCTATGCTTTACTTTCGAGTGGGATATACTGGGTTTGTTTAGTTTGATTTGATTTATTAGCCATGACTTGCGGTGCTTTCAATAGGTATTTTTTTAACGGTGCAATCTCAAAGTAAGATTGAGCAAGAAGGAACTGTAATTTGTGGATCAACCTCTTCCCATAATTGCGGACATTCTCAGTTGGATGTGTTCTAAAATCGATGGTTTGAATGGCAGAAACATGGTGATGCTTGATTGTTGCATTTCGTTTTCTTGGGAAAACTGCTCGTGCTAGTAGATCGCTGACATGTCCAGGTTATTTACAAGTTTTTCTATCAACTAGCTTTTTATGTACATAAAAGAGAGAGTGAACATGCTGCGGAGGAGAACGACGATTTTGTTTGATACCAACTCGGCTTCTATGTTTCTGGCGGAGGTGGACATCGCCATTGTTTGTTTTTTAAAAACTTCGGGGGGAAAGAAGCATGAGAGCTATGAATTTTGACATTCGGAAGCATATTCTTGTAACTTTCATAGTTCAGTTATTTTCAGTTACTTTATATCCATTTCTTTTTGTAACTTTCACATAGTTATTTCTGTTGCATGAATCTTTAGAATATCTATACACCTGCAATTCATTCAGACTTTCAACTGCGTCACAACAGCTTTTACGATTACTCTCTACCCGCACTTGTTATTCATTCAAATATCTTATGGCGAGAGTCGGGAGACTTCTACCAACTTTCACATCAATCACATCTATCTCATTGTTTAGTTACACGTTTTATGTGTTACAACTTTACAAGCTACCGTAAGAATTAAGATACTAAAAACGTACAAAACAAAGCAAAACATTGATGTGATTTGCAATGAAATACGAATATTTGTTGAAGAACTTGAAAGGAAATATATGTTCATCGTAAATAAACCATTTTGTGACGGAAATTAATCATCTTATTGTAAAGATTGTCGATGAAAGTCGAATAGAGTTCGAGAAATATGTATAATTACATGGAAAGTATATCATATGTATTATAGAACATTATAAACATCCATAAAACCAAATACAAAGGTATGATCATAAACAATCTCTTAATAGTGTACATCAATCGTATCTCTAATGTAAATTACAAGCCCTCAAACACCAAATAACAACAAATGGGCATTATTCAAATATATTAGGCTAAAACCACGGTAACATATGTAACTAGTAAGTTACCCAAACGACATGATCTTCAGGTAGGAAATGGCAAACCGGAGTACTCCCCGGTTTCACTTTCAGAACCCTAAACGCCAGATGTTTAGGGTTCCATTTTGTAGTGTCGGTATGACATACTGCAACTGCTTTAGCTTTTGTACCGTCTTCACCCACCAAAGACACTGCATACACTTCGGTGGTGGTGGTTTTGTGACAATAGAAAACCGCATACGGGTAATTTTGTTTGTGGCAAATCACGGCTCTATTGGCGGCTAATTTTTTTGCCCCCTCGATCGTGTACTTCTGCAACGGAGTCGTCTTTCCAGCTTTTACCTCTGTCGAGATCGCCTTAACCTTGTTACCCAACTTAGATGTACTGAAATCGACCATGGCCTCTAACGAAGTAGCACAATACTTCTGCTCGCCTTCCATTCCCTTGTCCTCACATTCGCTGATCGTTTTCTTCATCGATTCGGATTCTATCGTGTCAGGTTTGATGGCAAAACGAGCATATATTTCCGGAAGCTTCTTTGACGAAAAGGGTATGGTGTCGGCAACTTCACGGGGCAAGAAAGTTGACGACTGGCTGATGGTTTTGGTGAAGTGTAAGTTCATCCCTTTGCCTCGATGCATGTCATTTTCGAGGAAGAAAAGCGCAACGTTTGGATCGTCTTTCAGTTGATTGTCTGTAGCAGCATACTTGTAGGAAAACGGAGACACCTCTACGTGTACGGGCTTTTTCTTGTCGTGACAGCGAACGACCACCCCTCCTTTGCCAATGCTCACCTTCGTACACTCCCCTTTCGGTTTTGGATGTGGAGCGTGAACAGATACACCGCCACCTTTGCCAACGACACCAACGTTGGTGCCAGGGGCATGAACAGATACACCACCACCTTTGCCAACACCAACGTTGGTGCCAGGTGCATGGACAGATACACCACCACCAACACCAACGTTGGTGCCAGGGGCATGGACAGATACACCGCCACCACCAACACTGACGGTTGTGCCAACACCTACATGGATATCCGTGCTCTTATCTTCCGGAGAGATGATAAAGAGAAAGTGTTTGACTATTAGTCAAATAAACGATTTAATTTAAAAAAAAAAGATAGTTAAAAAAAGTTGCTAAAAAATATTGTATGATGCATCAACCAATTACCATTATGCAGAAGTTGAGTGAGTGATTTGGGGATGGGGGTGTTTGGCAACACAGATTTCCAGTATGTTTCAGGAGCCATAGCTGCTGCATGGCTCACAATCATTGCCATCTGAAAAAAATTAATTAAAAGATTAAATAAAATCAAGTAATTAATTAATGCATACAAGTAGAGGGAATCAATATACATATATATATATATATATATATGGGTAGGTTCAAACTAAACATTTTACGAGAATACGAGAAGTGTGACATTATATATGATTATACGGCTGTGGGTGTGTTTAATCATATATGATTAAACGTCTATGTATTGCTTTATAATCATATATGATTAAACACACCTAGAACCTTATAATCATATATGATTAAACACTTCTCGCCTTCTCGCAAAATATTTAACTTCTCGCATGATCTTGCCTCTATGTATGTATATACACTTACAGAAAGAAAGGCGAGGAAGTGGAGCAACTCCATTAATGGAAACTTGGGGAGCTTCTAAACAATGAATGTATTTTATGAGGAAGAAGAAGGGCTGCTGCATTTATAGAGAAGGAGATTTTGACTCCAAATATATATTAAAAAACAAAAGAAACAAAAACAGATCAAGATTGATATTGATATTGAGATGATTTTAATATTATGTGTTGCCGTTTTATTTAAAATTGATTTCCAACCATCATTTTGTTCTTTTTCGTCATTTTAACATTTCATTTACATCATTTTTGTGTCTTACGTCGTTGGGTACGAGTTTTTGATAATCGGTGCTTTTTCTAATTCTGATATTTGATGAGTTGATAGATTTTTGAAAGTTAAATACTTTGTTTGGTGATAAAACCAAATGTTGTTTTGTTTCTGAAAATTTAGAAAAACAGATGAACATTATGTTTTATGCGAGTTTGAAATTTCTCTGGAATCAAGTTGTCTTTATTCAATACATAAATGGATTGTTAAAAAGTGTTTCAAATTTAGTTTGTTAAATCCGAGTAAGGACCGGTCAGGAAAAAAAGCGGTTTGGATATGGATCGGAGTACTAGACCACTAAAGATTTGGTCAAAGAACAACACGACAATTTCAAAGTCTCAAATGCTTCCTCGTAAGCAACATAAAACACTTTGTGAAGATTTCAGATGTATGAATAATGTTTCTGCTGAAACAATATAAGCTTTTTTAATGAAAAGTACTACGAAAAATTAGTCCTCATCGAGACTAGTTCATAATCGATTAGATTGTTCAGTCCAAATCGATCCTAGTTGTGAAACCAAAGGACTGGACTGGTCCTTGGAAGGACCACATTTTTTTGCACCATTAGGACCAAGGCTCTGAGCCTAAGGACTTGACCACTAACCAATTATGAGCCGTCATTGTCATCTCTAGTAGTAACCCAAGTCTAAGATTTGAATTCAAACTACTTGATCATGTTAAACGATTTTACAGAGCCACTTGAGTGACAACTAGTAAACGACTTTTAGGGAAATCAGATCATACGATGACTAAGCACTTCTTCTTTTTTGAGTTATACACAAGGTAAGGACCATGCTTCTTTTTTATACCTTAAAAAGAGCTTATTGACTTATTTACTTGACCATTAAGGAATGTTTGTTTTTGGCTTAATTGGTAAGCAGTTGCTCGATCGGATGAGTCATAATATTTATGTCTTCCACATTAAACCATCTAATTCCACAAAGTTTTAGTATATGATAAGCTCGCTTAATGCTTGTGCCTTTGCTTGGGTCATATGCATTCGATTCCTGAAAAATCATATAGCTTTGTAAAGCTTGAGTCTTGATTAAACTCATATAGAAGTTTTTCACCCGTTTTGACACCTTCAAAAGAGGGTTTTTCGGGTCTTGAAAAAAAGTTTTAATTATAAAAATAAAACAAACCTTGGTTACAAAACAAATGGAGTGTGCAAATAAGGAGTATTCATAGAAACAGTCTCTATACCCCTCGGGTGAGAAAATACTGTGAAATATATTGTATACATTTTGTTATATGAACCTGACCTTAAGTCAACAATTTAGAACCTTCTACAAATACACCAACTTTTTTTATAAACCAACTATTCCGCAATCAATCAAAGACTTTATTAGAACATCATATGCTGTTTTTATCTGTATAAATTTAAATCAAACGTCATATGTAGATACATAATCGATGATACATGTATGAACTCCACATATTGTTGTTTAAACGTGAGGGATACAAGAAAGGCAAGTGATTTGAAGATGAAAATGAAAGGAGACATGAACATTTACACGAAAGTAAAGACTTTTGCCTCCAAATATAAATAAACAATTACTTAGATTTAATGTGGTTGTTGAGAGTTCATATCTTGATTATATTCACTAATTTAATAATTAGTTCTTGTTTGGTTTGTTGAATTGGATTTTAGAAGGATTTGAAATTCAGTTTCATTCTAATCCCATGTTTGATTTGAATAATTGCTTAAATTTGAAATCATGAGATTTCATTGAAATCCCACCAACATAGGATTTTGAAATTCCACAATAGTGGTTGGTATTTCAGGGGATTTCGTAGGATTTGTATGTAATAAGGTTTTATAATATGTTAAAAACATTTATTTTGTAATGATCAATTAATAGAAGAGTAATAAATAATTATTTATAATTTATTTTTATAAATTATTTATAAAAATAGAATTTAATTTAATTTCAAATCCTACCAGCCAAACACACTAAACAATAAAGATTCAAAATCTATCCGATTCTGAATCCTTCTACCCAGTCCAAATCCCTCAAAAGTATTCAATCAAACCAAATGTCCATGCCTTTTTTTGTTCCATTAAAAAAATATTAATTCCAATCTATTTAAAATTTTAAGACAGAGAGCATATGAAAATGTTTACTTCGGTATCTGATGTTTGATGTAATTTTGACATGATATAAGTGAAACTTTAATTAAAAAAGTTTTTCATAATAGATATCTGTTAAATTCTAGATTCTTAAATTTTCAAACTATAGACTTTTAAATGTGTCTTCTGAAAATATGTTTCACAAAATAAGAATCGAATAAAAATGTTTAATACAGGTTGTCCAAATTTTATCAGTAATTGACCATCAAGTCAACACCGTGAGGTAAGACTTGAAACTTGGTGTCACGGGTTAAATAGTGAGTTAGAAGACCTAAAGTTTATTTGACTTGTACGGAAAGAACACTTTGCACGAACCAACTAAACCAAAAATGTTATACGTTACAGATGAAGAGCGGAATTATCATTCACTTTAGTCTAAAAAAAATTAGGTCCTGGTTTAAAATTTTCAAACATCATTATTTCATAATTTGTCTTTAACGTAAATTCTGTAAAAAATATTTTAATTATTTTTCAATATTAGATATTGAATTTCTTACAAAAAAATCTAAATATTTCATGTAATAAATGTTTTTCTTTTAATACTTGTAAGGTTACGTTAAATAAAATAATTTTATTATTAAAAATAATGGCAAATTACATAAAGGTGGCAGATATTTTAATTACATTCCTATTTTATGTAAAAATACGTTCAATACCTCTACTTTGATATCTCAAGCATTAAGATCAAAGACCAAAGTACGTTACACATAATAGGAATCAGACCTAAGTATATTGCATTTTAATGCATAGTATGTAAACAAGGTATTTAAATGCTTGAGATATACATTTGAGTAGGGGTGAGCCGTGAGCATAACCGGGTACCCGCCTAAATTTCATGGAACCGGAATCGGCGGTTCCTGGAATGAAGGAACTGGAACCGCTTATATATATCGGTTCTTTATATTTTGGAACCGGTTCCGGTTCCAGGTACCCAGTTTCAACTTTTTTTTTTATAATTTTAACATTTCATACAATAAAAAAATAATTTTAATTTTTTAAGTCTAATACAAACAACAAAGTACCAACGTAAAGTAATAAATACAACAAATAATTAAAACTAATCCAATAAAAACTAATTATTACATAAACAAATTAGACACTCTCGAGTCATGACAACAACATAACGACATCTATAACTAGAAAACGGTCGTGTAGAGTGTAATGTTAAATTGTTAATTGTGAAAGTAACCCTAAATGGTAAATTGGTAATAACTTTTTTTAAATATATAAAACTATTAAAAAAAACAACTTGTATCCGTCGATTCCGGTTTTGGGTACCCAGTGGGACCGGGTATCTAGCAGGTAACGTTTCAAAAAAAAATGAGAACCATAACCAAAATCAGTCTTAATCGGTTCCGTGTTTTAGGAACCGGAACCAATCACATCGGTTTCGGTTCCAAAACCGGCAGTTCCAAAACAGTTCCGGTTCCAAAGGCAGATACTCAGTTCCGATGCTCACCCCTACATTTGAGATACAAAAATGAAGATCTAAAAAGTACTTTACACAAAATAAGAAGTGAATCAAGGTATATTGCATTTTTATGCAATTTGTTTTAAAATTAGAAACATATAATATAATTATTTGAAAAAAAGATCTCGTAACTTCGCATATATTTAACAATAATTATATGTTGAGTAAATGGTGTATCAAAACAATGCTCCTTTGACACTTCATTGCAATTATATTATATTTTATAATAAACTAAATAAATATCCATACGGTATAAGGTTTGGTTCGGGTTTCATCTCTATAATTCATTTATTATAAAGAAAAATCCTTAATACAGGTGTCATTTTACTTTTTAGTCCCTTCCCCTAACCTCGTCTATCCCTGTTGCATGTTAACTATCCTCACGTGCCTAACACACGAGGGTAAAGTTATCGATCGAGGAAAAGAAGAAACAAAACAAATCCTAATCTCTCACACACTTTATCTCTCGTTTAATCTATTTCCCTATCCTATGTGACTCGTCTACTTATGCTTCGACCTGATAGTGTTGGGCCTCCATCGATCTATTGTCGGCTTGGTCACAAGTTTGATGGTTAGACAATCGAGTGGCTTCTTCGACAAGTGGAACCCTTGATTATAACAACTACCATAATGGACACAAACCAAACTAGCCTCTCCACCGTTTCGGTTGTGCCTCAGAACTTCATTGTTAATCCTCCATCTCCGCCTCACTTATCAGAAGCCCATTCTAGACACTTGTTTTCTCCGATTCCATTTATACTCAGGAAACAATTTTATCCTGACAAAGATGGTCTTGATGAGGTTATCTGTCGCAACCATAACCACCACCATCAATACAGGTGTAAAAGAACTACAAAACCAAATCACCCAACTGAAATAGAAACCAATAATCCACGAAGTTCAGGTTAACCGAACAAAGATAACCTTATTTGATTTAATTTAACTATTTTTAAAAAACTGGAAGTGTACTCGCGCAATGCAGCAAGATACATCATGATTTTAATGTGACCCTGTTTTTAAAACATTGCTGTCAAAGTCCTTGTGGCCATGGAAGATCACTTGCGATGACTCAAAGGCCATTTGTGGTTACCCGAAGAATTAGTCGGTGCATGTAAACTGACTCGAAAACCCACAGTTACAAAAAAAGATCTCGAAGATTTATTCATCTAACCCATTAAATTTTGTAATTTTCATTCCCTCGAAAAAAAATCATTCACATTTATATTTCACCGAATTTCTTAAAAATTAAAAAAAAATCATTTATATTTATTTTTGAACAAATAAAACAAAAATCTTGATTTTTGTCAACAAAATATTGATTTTAGACAACAAAATCAATCCAATATCAACATAATTATTACACTTTGCTACGAACATAAAAAAATTGGCCAAAATCATGCATAAATAATTGCTACCAATATATACATACATATCTTGTATTTAATTATGTAGGGAGTGATTTTAGGGTAGTTAAAATGAGGAGTGATTTTAGAGAGTTAAAGTTGTTAGAGATAAGAATTAAATACCAAGAGATTTTAAGTTTTCATTATTTATTTAAGTTTTAATTAATTATAATTAAATAGCGATACATTAAACTTTAACAATTATTTTTAAGAGTTTTTTTTATAGATGCTTTATAATATAGTATAGATATATATTATAATACTTCAATAAACCCAATGGGTCTATATGACCCTAATACCCTTCTTTAATGGGCTAGCCCAAAACAATATGCATATACGGTGGCCCAAATTTTATTGGGCTATTCAACGAGAAACCCTAATTGCACCGTATAAGAACCCTAAGCGTTTACGGTTGCTGGCTTTTCTTATTTGGGCGATCTTCTAGGGTTTCGTTTCTCTTCATCTTCGAGACATGGTACAACACCCATTTCGTTAACTATTTCTTTGATGATTTATGTTTTTGAAATTGATCGATTTACAATATTGATGATTGTTGTTGTTCTTGTTGTTTTGAAATCACTGATTAAAGGGTAAGGGAACCGGGAGCTTCGGTAAGAGGAGGAACAAGACACACACACTGTGTGTGAGGTGTGGCCGTCGCAGCTTTCACCTGCAGAAGAGCCGATGCTCTGCCTGCGCCTATCCTGCTGCTCGCGTCAGGAAATGTAAGTGTTTGATTAACGTACGGTTATGATTTGTTTGGTTTCTAAGGAAATGTGAATAGGTGTGGTTTATGTTCTTTGTTTGTGATCTAATCGTAAGATAAGCCGTTAAATTGTTGAAGATTTGATGAACTAAACGAAACTTAGGGTCTGGTTTTAGATATTCATGGTTGTTTAATTGAATTCATATGGTCTTTGAGTTTGGGCTACATAGAAGCAGTACGACTGTTGCCTGTGCCTCAATCTTGGTTCTTTTTTTTACTATTGCATTTGTGTTGATTGGTGCTTATTCTGCTTTAATTATATAAGCAATGTGGCAAAGTCTATAGACTTTCATCGTTTTATTTTGTGCCTGATTAATTAGAGAAATCATGCCATTGGTATTGATTTGATATTATGCTAGCAAACTTGATGTTTTATTGATAGTTTGATCCACCAAATGACACCATATAGTAAAATTAATCCAAATGGCCATTGTAAGGGGAGGGATTGGCCTCCTAGCCATCCCTCTCCCTTTTTTATAGAAATGTCACCACCTGCGCAAAAGGGGGGGGTGCACAATTGTGTACCCCTGCGCAATTGCGCACCCCCCTTTTTTGCGCAGAAAAGGTAGCAGATGCTCAAAAAAGGTAGTAGATATGCAAAAAAGGTGCAAATGTATTTTCTATAAAGGTAAAGGGGGGTGCGCAATTGCATACCCCTCCTTTTTGCGCAGGTAGTGACATTTCTGTAAGAAAGGGTGAGGGATGGCTAGGAGACCAATCCCTCCCCCTATTATGGCCATTTGAGCCAATCTCCCTTGAGTTTGCTGAAAGTAACAAAAGTGGCACTCTGTTCAGTCGCATACTTGTACAAAAGGTGAAAGAGAGCACCACCATGTTAGTATTCGACAAATTGGATTGGTTTATTGTACCATGTTAACAAGATGATACTGAGATAAATCTGTACCGGCGGTAGTTGGTTTAGGAATTACTCTGTTCTAGTGCAACATAAAATTTCTGTAACTTACTCTAATCTATCAAGTTTTATGTTTCCTCACATGCTAATTATCAACAAACAAGAAATCATTGACCATCAAGCTTTTATTATTTTAAATTGAACAGGTATTTCTAACTAGTGTACAATAATAAAAATTGCCTCATAGCTTAGGTACTCATTGTTGTCCTACCACATTCACAACATGAGATGTGTTGTGTGTGATAGCGGGTATGATAAGTGATCACTTACATGTGTCTTAATATTGGTTACTGGTTATGTTGGGAGTAGACTGGTAGTACTTGGAGTTAATTTTAGTTGAGAAAGAAAGTCGATTTAAGTCAACGTTTACGAACTGATTGTCTAAGCAAAAGAGAAGTCTGGTATGAGGAACTAAGAAAACCCAGGTTAGATCCATGCATGGAGATATGTATTCTACATTTCTACTGAATTGAATGAGGAAATACGATCCTAATCTTGGATTTGAAATCCCTGACGAAGAAAATGCATGATATTTTTGTAAAATCTGTGTTGAGTAATCTATAGATTTTCTGGTCTATAGCTTATGTTATCTTCTCTAGGATGAACAAATTGTGAAACACCAAAATTTAGCACCACTGGAAATTATAATTTTTTTTATCCCAATTCTCTTTTGCATGTCTTATTCTTATTTATGTTGGCATCCAGTTAAGACCAACAATGGCTCAGCTCCATTTAGATTGAAAAATGCAAAAGGAAATTGGATTTTAATCTGCAAATAGGGTCTTATGAACCATGTATGTTTTTTTGGATCAGACAATTGGAGTGTGAAGGCAATCAGAAGGAAGACTACAGGAACTGGTAGGATGAGGTACCTCCGTAACGTTCCCCGCAGGTTCAAGAGCAACTTTAGAGAAGGTAAAACTTGTTTCTATCCGTATGCATGCTTATAATATAAAGATTTGAATGTGTTTTTGCTTCTTTTTTTTCGCTCTTTGAATTGAATTTGTTAAACAACTTTGTTTAACAGGTACCCAAGCAACCCCAAGGAGCAAAGGAGCCGTTGCCAGCGCATAGGTTTGATGGAAGATTTTGATGTATTTTAGTGTTGAGCTTCGGATTTATGTTTGTTTGCTTACGACAAGTGATTTAATTTTGATATGGATTGAAATCGATACTTTCTATTTTAGTTTGCTACATTTTCGTGAAAATTATGCCATGTATTTGTTTTTCGTTACTTTTAGGGGTGCATTATGATCAAAAATCAGTTTTATTTGCAACTTTTTAATTGTTTGTTAAATTCTGATTCTAAGAAATTAGAAAACCAAAATAGTATTGTCAAAATTGGAGTCTAAAAATTTTGTATTACTTTTGGACATCTACATGGTTATTTCTGTATAAACACGATTCCTTGACTTATTTTTGGAACAAAACTTAATCTTTAAGCTGAATAATACAAATGAAATGATGCAACTTCGTGTGTTTTTTTACATCCAAATGGATGGTATTCATATGCAGGTCTTTAAATATCCATATTTTCTAATTTAACTTTGGAGAAGAAGAAAGAAAGCCTAGACTTTTATCAAAAACACATCTCATTCCAATCTCCTAACCGTTGTTTGACCTGAAACTGAAAAATTGATAACGAATAAAGATCGAAAACCAAAGAAAACCAGGTAGTTAGGGGTTGTTTTCGGTTTTGAATTATAGGTACCTGACTTGAATTGAACCTGATATAATTACATATAAAGAGTGAATTACAGATTTGGCCCCTATGGTATGTTGAAAATTATGACTAGTGTCCCTAAACACAAAAAATAGTGGATATGGTCCCATGGTTGTCATTTTCTTATGACTAAAGGTCCCTCTCACTAACGGTCATTAAACAAATTTGTTAATCTAGTTAACTCATGGATTAAAGACCAAAATGCCCTTATTTTTTGTCTTATTCATGTTAGCAGACTAGAGGAAGGTTCAAACGAGAACGTTAACTATTTAAGAAAACAACAAAAAACAGCAGATCATGTACAAAATCATATATGATTTTACACTAACCCGAAAAAATCGGACGCGGGCGATGTCCAGCTCGACCTAAAGGTCGTGTGCGCATAGTCGCGAAAATCATATATGATTTTGTATGTACTCGACTGTTTTCGTGTTTTTTTAAATAGATGTTGTTCTCGTATGAACCTACCTCTAGAAAACTATATATATATATATATATATATATATAATGGATACACAGACGAAGAACAAGAACGTTACCGATGACTTCACTGCCATCACCAACTCCATTACCCCCCCTCCCTCCTTCATCCTCCTACTCCTCCACCACCACCTCCCCTCTCCCCTCCTCCACCACAGAGTGCCTCCTTCCTCGAAACACCCCCATCCCCAATGAACCTTCAAAACTCGAACCACCCCCAATCTATGTGAAATGCCCCTATAACAGTAGGTGGTGATCATGGTGGACCAAAAAAACCTGTGTGGTAAGGCTCCTCGATTTTGAGTGAAAGTCTTGATAGACTAAAAAAGGGAAACTTGCACCGACTAAAATCAATCTCGAAACAAATTCTAAAAGGGGGTTGTGGTTTTCAAGACGGGGGATGTGGCTTTCTAGAAAGGGCGATTATTGCAGGTGACAGTGACTATGAGGCCAGAGGTGAGGGGGGGGGGGGATGTTGTAGAGAACGGGTCATCGGTGGAGAAGGCTTCCTGGAGAAGGAGATCGACGATGTCTTGTTTCTTCTTCTGTATTTGCATTGCGTAAGTATATATTTTATGTTATGTAATATATATATATATATATATATATATTTTTTCTTTAATAAGAAAAAGACCAAAAAAGAAAAAGAAAGAAACAACCATAAAAAGACCAAAATGACCCTCGAGTTAGTTGGATTAACGGATTTGTTTAACGGTTGCTAGTGAGAGGGACCTTAGTCACAAAAAATGACAATCACGGAGACCATATCAGTTAGGGACGCTAGTCATAACTTTCAACATAATGCAGGGACCAAATCCGTAATTCACTCTTAAATATATTATATTATTTATTTATTAACATAAAGCCAAAAGAGAAAGTTTTTTATGTTTTGAATTAAGTTTACCGTCTCCGTTCTCCAATCTTCCACCTCTATCTAAACTCATCTCATCTCCTCAAACCTTCATATTGCTTCACTGGTCGCCACACTAAGTACTTATGTTGTGTCAACCATTACAGTGGATGATTAAATTTGGTGGTATAAAATTGTGACGACCTCTTTACTATTATGTGTAAATAGGGTGGAGTCAACATCAATTGAATAAGTTTTTAAACAATTAAACTTATTTTCATTTGTTGTGCTTAGATTATTTTTATTTAGTTGTGTAATTGATTTAAATGTTATATTTTAGTATTATTTTCATATTGCAAACGGTATCTTTTTTAATTTGGATAACCGTGAACAAAACCGCAGATAACTGTCTTATTTCAGTTTAGTTTCGGTTCAGATACCCACCTGGGTATCTGCCTCATATGGTTCAGTTCACATCTTCCATGTTGCATACAACCTCAAACTCTAGACTGACCTCTTTAGACGAGAGGTAGTAGGAAGAGAGCCATTAGAACCATAAACGACTATCGGCAACGGATATATCGGCTCACGCATCGATGAAAGACGTAGCAAATTGCGATACTTGGTGTGAATTGCATAATCCCGTTAATACGAGTTGGCTTGCCATTTAAAAACAAAACGAGCCATTCAAGCATAAACCCAGAGAAATAAAATTTGTTATACTTAGTTTCTCTCTGTTACCAAAAATAAATAACAAAATTCAGTTCTGGAAACCTAACCTATCTTGGCCATGACTCTTGTTATCACAGTTGCAAAAGTTACAGGTTCATGAGCAACTTCAATTGATCTACACACACTTCCTTTTCGGTTTGCGCCTTTCTTAGTTTCAGCCGCCTAAAACACGCATTACTTGTCTGCCGGAAACCACCAAACTTCCA
Source organism: Arctium minus (assembly GCA_954870635.1). Classification (NCBI taxonomy): domain Eukaryota; kingdom Viridiplantae; phylum Streptophyta; class Magnoliopsida; order Asterales; family Asteraceae; genus Arctium; species Arctium minus. Next base: position 43,739,945 of record OX941085.1, read on the forward strand.
GATTGAACCAAAACCTACATCAATTTAAGTGATATTATGTTAAAACAAACAAGAAAACATGAACAACTACTAGTACAGGAAGAAAAACTAAAACTATATACAATAATAGACATGAAAAGCACAAGATACCACACAGGAGATCCATGATAAGTTAATGCTTGAGCCAGTAATTCCGAAGCTGAGACATGTGCAAAAGTATCTCATCTCGACCTTGATTGGTAAGGCTGCTGCTCATAATCCAAGGTGGTACGGCGTCAAAGTATTCACTAATCAACTCCTGAAACTCTTGTACATTTTCTTCGGGATGCTTTCCACCGTTCTTTTTCTTTTTTCGCTTGTCACATTTTGTAAATATTATTGTCATTGGGACCTTAGAAAGAGACAAATAAAAAAACAAACGACAAAAATGTCTAGTCAGTTTTCCTCTTTATAACGCCATGGCTAAGGAAAAACGAGCATCATTGGCAATAGGCAACCGGTTCATGATAAAGCATCAATAACTAAGGGCCCGTTTGTGGGATTTGGAATTGGACTCCATTCCAATCATGCATTTGGTTTAGAGGAAAGTCCGGAATTGAAATCCCACAAGCACAGGATTAAGAAATTCCATGGGGTAGTTTGTATTTCGCAGAATTTTATAGGATTTGTTTTTAATAATGTTTTAAAATATGTTAAAAACACCTGTTTTGTAATAATCAATGAATAAAGAGGTAATTTAATTATTTTTATAATTTTTTATAATTTGTTTTTATAAATTATTTATAAAGAATGTAATTCAATTCCATTCCAAATCCTACAAACAAAACACACCAAAGATTCAAAATTCTTCCACGAAATCCAGAATCCCTCAAAAACATCCTGCCAAACCAAACAAGCCCTTAAGGGATACATCAAGAGAACAATCACATCCATTATCACTCAACTGAATTGAAATAAGGAATAGGAAAAATATCAGCGATTATCTTGTGATGTTTTAAAGATGTAAGTACCTGATTCTGACCCAGCCAACTTGCATATTCGAGGTCGATTTTTTTGGCAGGAATGCTAGCATCAATGAGAAGGAAGACCGAGACCAGCGTTGACCGGTTCAGAAAATAGTCTTTGGTGAACTTGTTCCAATCCTTTTTAAGTTCATGTGGTGCCGAGGCATATCTGTCCAAACCATAATCAATTTCAGTTTCAAATCTTAGCCAAGTAACAATAAAGAAACAAAAGGCCTTCAAAAATACTAATCATATTCTCTCTTTGATGGGTTAATCAACAATTCATCACATTATGGGAAGAACCACCCCAATTTACCATCATTATAAATTCAGAGTAATTAATTTTAAATCTTAATTGTACCCATATCCAGGCAAATCCACCAAGTACCAACTGTCGTTAATTCGAAAGTGATTGATGCATTGTGTTTTCCCTACAAAACAAAGCAAAGCATGAAAAGACTTGTAAAGTAATGAGAAAAATGGTTAATAAAAACATTTAGCTGTGTTGTTATAACATCACTAATTATATCACAAAGCCAGTTATAGAAGTTCATGGTGATATGTATTCTTCTAAATCGTGTGTGTGTCCCATTCTTCCAAGAACCAAAGTGTTTGCAGCTTCTCTATGAACAACACATGCACTTATTAGGTCTCACTTGAATTGCATGTTAACCACAAGATCTTAGATTCAACCCTTCTTTATTCCAAGTCAAAAGCTGAAGAACAGATTCACTCTCATGTTAAACTCATCCAATTATTCTTCACACACTTTAGGAGGCTTCCATTCATTAAAGAGAACTTGTTTTTCAAATAAACATGTAATTTTGAACTAGGAAAAGGTTGAAGAGGTCAAAAATAATGTGTCAAGTAATGATGTTACACTTGAAATGTTATGTAGGTGGTTAGGGGGAAACGAGGGCCTCCCTTGTATTCATAATTGGTTGACTCTTTTAGTCTCTCTAACGAGGTCATAAAACTCCTTACATGGGGAACCGGGAATATTCTATAACAGAGAGTTTCTAAATAAATTAACTACAGGTATACTCTTCTCTTTGTCTTGCATGTTCGTCTAAAACCAAGCCTATCTTTCTTATTTGCTCTTTTCTCATTGTTTCCAAGCCACTAAACGATCTTACCTTGTTAACTTTCTTGGCAATGAAGGATTTTACATTGTTTTTGTCATTTGCTGCAAAATGAAGGGAATGAAGATAATACTTGTTTGGAATGCTCATGAAAATCTTATTGTCGGAGACGTGCATAAAAATTAAAAGCCCTGTTATCATAATACATCTCCGTGGCACTAGATGAGGAACCTTCTAGTTCCCAAATCAATCGTCGAGCCAAATTTTAACTCACATGGTGTGCACCCACTTAACACATACTTAGATTTTGCACTAGAGAAAAGCAACGCTTACGACAGTTCTATGCAACAAGGTGTTCCCCAAAGAGGAAATAATATCTAGTACTAGATCAGTTTGTATAATAGAAAATTTAGAATAACATGCAACTTGAATGCATCTGTGCTCAATATGCAAGGCACGATGACCTTAAGTAACCTTAAGATATCTCCAGATCTGTAATACTGGAGCTAAATAACTAGTTGGGACAGAAGCCATGAATTGACATACAGAATCACGAACAATGCAATATCTGTTACCTAAAGGTTGGTTCAATTTCTCAGCTAGTCTCCTATATCTCCATGATCAATAGTTGTTCAGCATCTTGGTAGAACTTCATAGTAGGTATCTTATAAGAGTCTACAACATGAGTTATGAATCCCAACCTCAACTAAAACATCAAGAAAGTCTCCAGGAAATACTAGAGAATACCTAAATCCTTCATCTAAATTTCCCTCAATCTAGCATTGTAACACCCTTTCGATCATCAACAATAATAAAAATATTAAAAATGATCTATCTATGATGTCGATGTCTGAAGAGAACAAAATGGTTATAAGAGCCATGAATCATGGCAAACCTCTCCAGCACCTACCCAACTATGAAAAATAAAAAAACATATTTTCTCAATCAAAAGACCATGGAAGTCTCTCCTAAACCAAAAACCAGGTGTTTAACCCACATAAACCTCTTCCTTGACGAAACCCTCCCCCCCCCCCCCCCCCCCCTCTCTATAAATCTCCTCGTCAAGATGATTCAACAACTAAAAGAAAGAAAGATTCTTTGGGATCCTTCCTTTCTTCACATTTAAAAATAGGTTTTTCATATCAAGTTGATTTAGTGGCCAATGATGAGTGGTAGTATAACCAATCCAGATATGTAGAGAATTCATCTTGATCAAAAATGTTACCCTGTAACCCTCATCATAAGTCCATACATAGTAATGCCTACCAGCAAACTACAGAATCATCAAGATTTAGTTCAAGTATATACACTCACTTACATGAGAAAGATATATAAGGTTCAAAGCGTGATTCTACTTGATAGCTAACTTTGTCTCTGAATTACCTTTGTACAGCTTATGAGCCAGAGGCTGGAGCCTAATATTTATGCGAATATAATAACTATCTACAAAAAATATAAAGAAAAGAAGGTGAGGGGATAACTGAGCATAAGAAACGCTCTAGGAAACAGAGAACTTAAACACTCAACAAATGCACCAACACAGGTCCAGTGATCCTTGCACTTTAGTTGAGCAAAGAGGATATCTTGAGCATCATATGTAAGATAGATAACTCTCTAGAAACATCAATCATACCAAGGAAAGAAGTGTTAAGGATAAGAGATAAGACTAGAAATAATCATCAGTTTGTTGCAACTTGTAATTTATCCTAGATAGTTGGAAAGGATTAGCTTAGATTACTCAATTCTGTTGTATCTCATGGTTATTTAAACCATACCCATTATGTGTTATTCAATACGAAAAGCATTCGTAAGCATCTCTTTCAATCTCTATATGGTATCAGAGCGTGAAAGCTCCAACGAGTCACAAGTTATCGATCATCAAACCATGGCGATTACCGCTGCAACTCCCATCATACAACTAAATGCTCCTACGCATTTTCCGATCAAACTTACTGCATCAAACTTCCCGGTCTGGAGGAAGAAGATTCAATCCACACTAATCGGTCTCGATCTCATAAAATACATTGACGGTACACTCAACAACCCACCTTCTCAATTTAAAGAGGATGGGAAAACGCTCAATCCCATCTTTTCTATCTGTTCCGACAGGATCAGATTCTTCTTGCTGCCATTCTCGGTAGTTGTTCAGAAGCCATTCAACCGATAATCTCCTCCGTTGACACTTCCCGACAAGCATGGGAACGCCTCAATGCAAGCTATGCAAGCTCTTCCCACTCGAGGATTATTTCTCTAAAATTTAAACTCACCAAGAACCCAAAAGGCACCAAGTCAATTGCTGATTTTCTTCATGAAATGAAGTCCATTGCCGATGAACTGGCTCTTGCTCAAAGTCCGATTCTTGAAGAACACTTGGTTGTTCATATTCTCTCTCAGTTAGGCGATGAATTCAACAACATTGTCGCTGCCATTCGAGTTCGTGAGTCACCAATATCATTCTCCGAACTATTTGATAAACTGGCCGACTTTGAAAGAATGTTGAAAGACAATGACTTATCTCAACCTCCTATTCTTGCAACGGCCAATCTCACGCAGAGATCTTGATTTCAGCCACGTTCAAAAACGTTTCCAGGTAATTCCGCTAATTCAAATGCTGGTTTTTCAAACTCCCAAAAATCTCGTGATTACAATGGAAGCATACATCGTCCTCAATGGCAACATCAAAGTGGTTCTCGATCAAATCGGTCGGATCTTTTTTGTCAATTTTGTGGCATTCATGGCCATTATACACGGGATTGTCGAAAACTTGCTCGCTTTTTGAAAGAAAACAACATTCATGTGAGCGGTAACACATCCCATAATCCAGTAGCAAATGCCACAATATTGACAAAACCATCCACCACTCAACAACCCTGGTTATTTGACAGCGGGGCCTCCGACCATGTGACTTCAGATCCATCAATGCTACAAACATTCTCCAACTATGGGGGTCCAGATGAGATGAGATGAGATCTTTCTGAGTGATGGTAAAAGTCTTTCCATTTCTCATACAGGCAACACCACACTCCACACACCACACCGAACCTTAAATCTACCCAATGTTCTTTGTGTCCCTAGCTTACGTAAAAATCTAATTTCAGTTGCCAAACTTTGCAAAACTAACCAAGTTTCTGTTGAATTTTTCCCCTCTTATTTTCTTGTGAAGGATCTTCAAACGGGGGAGCCTCTAATGCGGGGGGAGAACAACAATGATATTTATTGCGTTGCTTTGCCATGTCCTCCTCAAGTTCATTTCACCACCAAATGCTCATTGGCCAATTGGCACCACAAGCTCGGTCATCCATCCAATAAAGTTCTTCGCTCTATCATCAATAATAGTGTTGCTTTGAGTTCCATGTCACTTTCTAATTTTCATTGTACTTCATGCTCCGTCAATAAAAGTCACAAACTACCCTTTTTCAATAATTCTCTTAAGAGTACCAAGCCATTAGAACTAATTTATACTGATGTTTGGGGGCCAACTCAAAGGTCAATTGACGGTTTTTCCTACTATCTCATATTTGTTGACTTTTTCACCATATACATTTGGCTATATCCTATGAAAAAGAAATCTGATGTTTCTATTATTTTTCCCTAATTTAAGAAATTAGTAGAAACATACTTCCAAACTTCACTTATTTTTATTTTTTCCGACAATGGTGGTGAATATCAAAAGTTAATTCCCATATTCAATCAATGTGGAGTATCCCACTTCACGACACCACCACACACACCATAACATAACGGTACTGCCGAAAGACGACATAGACATGTCGTTGAAACCGGACTTGCTCTACTTCATTTCTCAGGATTACCGTTAAGCTACTGGTCTCATGCTTCTCAAACGGCCGTTTATTTAATAAATCGGCTTCCCACACCAATACTCAACAAAACAACAACACTCCCTTTCAAAAGTTGTTCAACCGACTACCTAATCATACCAAACTCAAAACTTTTGGATGTTTATGCTATCCATGGCTTCGACCATACTCCACATCTAAACTCCATCCAAAATCAAAACCTTGTCTCTTCCTTGGCTATTCGACCTCACAATCTGCGTATAAATGTCTCGATCCTACAACCAATCGTCTCTACTTGTCAAGGCATGTCAAATTCGAAGAAGAAATATTTCCTCTTCAAATGCGCAATAAAAATCATGGGTTTACCAATCTCATTCGAGACGTTTGCGATGGGAGTTCTGCTCAAGAAAATGTCGAAAAACCAATTTCATCTCCATTACCCGAAATCAGTCTACCCACCCATTATCTTCCCGCCCATACATTACCTACACATACCCAACCCAGCAACCATGACTAGGAATGGCAACGGGGCGGGTTTGTCGTCCCTCGTCCCCGTCCCGGAAACCGAAATGCATCCCCGTCCCCGCCCCGTTCCCCGTCGGGTTTTTATTCGGGGCGCCCCGTCGGGGATTTTTTATGCCCCGTCCCCGAACCCGACCCGATAATTTAATATTTTATTTATATAATTATATATATATATTATATATATATATATATAATTTCATAATATATATAATTTTATATATATATATAATTTTATATATAATATATATAAATTTTATATAATATATATAATTTTATTATAATATATATATAACTTTATTTTTAATAATATATATATATATATCGGGGCGGGGCGGGGATACCTTGCCCCGAACCCAAACCCGATAAAATCCCCGAAAATTTCCCCGTTACCCGACCCCGACCCGAAATTGTCTAACCCGACCCGAACTTAGTCGGGTTTCGGGTTTCCCCGTCGGGTTCGGGGTTTTCTGCCATCCCTAACCATGACTCCGCCCCTCAATATGAGGAGTCACCTACTTCCAACCTTGTATCACCATCCCCTACTACAACAGAAGTTGCAACCTCCCACCATCCCTTGTCAACGTCACCTCCGTCGCCAACTTCTTATCACCAAACTCAAACCCAACACCTACCCATTTCCCAACAGCCAACCACAAACCGTCCGACTCGTTCCCGTAAACCTAATCCAAAATATTACAATCCTAAATTCCTTAACCTCACCACAAACCACCCAATGCCTACCACACATGTCCCTTCAACTATCAACCAGGCTCAAAAAGATCCCCAATGGAGAAAGGCAATAGACTCTGAGTTCAATGCATTGTTGCAAAATGGCACTTGGGAGCTAATCCCAAAGGACAATCATGTTCCAATTGGTTGCAAATGGATCTTTAGAAGCCAGATGGTTCTATTGAGCGATACAAAGCTCGTCTAGTGCCAAAGGGATATTTGCAACAACCTGGTAAAGATTACTTTGAAACATTCAGTCCAGTAACCAAACCGACAACTATACGCATTGTCTTATGTCTTGCGTTGTCTAAAAATTGGAGTTTGTGGCAGCTAGACGTAAACAATGCATTCCGGTACATTACATGAGGACGTTTACATGCTTCAGCCTCCAGGTTACACCAACCAACAATATCCCAACCATATCTGCAAGCTTCGGAAGGCACTGTATGGTCTAAAACAGGCACCCCGTGCTTGGTACAACGAATTAACAAACTTCCTACTTGAGTTTGGTTTTCAAAAATCACTTGCAGATACCTCGTTGTTTATTTATAATAACCACGGATTAATGGCTTATTTTACGGTTTACGTGGATGATATAGTTCTCACAGGTAATTGCAATGAGTTCTTGGATAGGTTTGTCCATCAACTAGCAAATAGATTTTCTGTCAAAGATCTCGGTCTCCTACACCATTTCTTGGGCGTTGAGGTAATATCCATTTCCTCTGGGTTATTCTTATCCCAACATCGACACATAGATGATCTACTTGCAGAATTTCACATGGATGGTGCTAAAGAAGTGACTACACTACTTAGTTCCTCTGATACACTATCACTTGTTGATGGATCTCCCCTTATCGACGCAACACCTTACCGTAAGCTAGTTGGCTCACTCCAATATCTAGCCATCACTCGTCCAGATGTATCTTTCGCAGTAAATAGACTGTCACAATGTATGCATGCTCCAACAAAATTGCATTGGCAATCTCTCAAACGAATGCTTTGGTGCTTAAAAGGCACCCTTTATCATGGACTATTCCTAAAACGAGGTTCCCCACTTACCCTCACAGGCTTCTTGGATTCAGATTAGGGTGGGAACAAAAGACGGCAGTCGATCCACAACAGCATACTGCATACATGTTATACCTCGGATCCAACATCATCTCATGGAGATCAGCTCGCCAAAAATCGGTCTCCAGATCGTCAACAGAGTACAAAGCATTAGCAAATGCTGCAGTAGAGACAATGTGGATTCAAAACCTGCTGCATGAACATGGTGTCACGATCACTCATCCACTCTGTGATAATACAGGGGCAACATATATCTTAGCAAATCCAGCCTATCACTCGCGTATGAAGCACCTAGCACTAGATTACCACTTCGTTCGGGAAAAAGTATCGGAAGGATCTTTGCGGGTCTTGCATATAAGCTCCAAAGATCAAATTGCAGACGTCCTCACCAAACTATTGCCTCGAAGCTCATTTCTACACTTTCGATCCAAGATTGGGATCTCCGATGGATCCTCCATCTTGCGGGGGCGTGTTAAGGATAAGAGATAAGACTAGAAATAATCATCAGTTTGTTTTAACTTACCTGTAACTTATCCTAGATAGTTGGAAAGGATCAACTTAGATTACTCAATTCTGTTGTATCTCATGGTTATTTAAACCATACCCATTATGTGTTATTCAATACGAAAAGCATTTGTAAACATCTCTTTCAATCTCTATAAGAAGGACTAGTATGAATCTACTTCTTCTAAGAGTTTATTGAAATGTAAATTGCCATGAAGGTAGAAGCTGGAGCAAAATGAACTTCAACCATGATTTCAAGGTACTCAAGGGAAATGATCAAATGAATCAAGCTTAACAAATGAAGTTAGCCTGACTGGAGGAAAAAAGGAAATAACCTAAAATAAAGTACACCCATAGAAACAAGACAACAACCGAATTTGTAATTTGCTTTATCTTGCTTGCACTCTCAGAGACAATAAATCAAACACATGGCATGCATACCTGGCTTCTTTGAAGTAAGGGCGAGCTTTTTCCTCCTAACAATAGAATTAAGCAACGATGATTTCCCAACATTCGAACGCCCAACAAGAGCAAACTCCGGCCACCCATCAGACGGGCAAGCCTCTGTTTCAACACTGCTCTTCACGAAATCAGCCGAAATCACCTGAGCATCTCTAGCATACTTGCTCAGCACTATGTTAGAACCTTTCAAGATTCTGGGAGGTTTCTCGGAAGATATTTCAGTCTCTGGAGGAATAAAAAGCTTTTCTTGGGGAATTCGTAAGGGGGTTTCTTCTGGAATTGAGATTTCTTGAAGGGTTTCAGGAGAAGAAGAGGGTACTATAGTGGATGTCGAAGAGAAGTGAGATGTTACAACAGATTCGGGTGAAGAAAGTGCAGAAAGAATTAAGAGGGTTTTGGGTTTTGGAGAAAGGAAGAATCTTGTGAAGAGCGAAGAAGAGTGATGATGAATTGGAGCAACAGGAAAATGAGTAAGGAATGCCATTGTTGATAGCTTCTTCAATTGTTCGTTTATCTATCAAGATTCAAGATTCTACACTACAAAGACTAGGAATATAAATATCTTTTTAACCAAAAATTCATATTTTATTTTGAGGTTGAAGAAAAATCATTGATATATAAGTTTTAAAAGTGGTTTAAAATTAAGTTATAACTATAATTATTGGATATAAATTTTTGAAAGTGGTTCAAAATTAATTCTGTTGAGGTTTGATGAAAGCAGTTGTAGTTGATTGTTCAGTTTTAACACAGTGCATAATAATGTATCAATCGAACGTTTTCTTGTGCTGAAGATGAATAGAGCTAAGCAATCTGCCAAAGCAAGGAGGTCAATCTCTTTTAAATATATAATATGAAATAAGGAAATGCAATCTATAGCTGAAAAGATATGTGGTAATGAAAGGTGAAACAATGACACAGAATGACACTGGTAGCATGTTTGTTTTGGATATAAAATGTTGCAGGTTCAAATCTTGTCATCCGTACCTTGATAGTATCCAATTTTTCCGATTTGGTTGTTTAATTTATGATTTATCATTCATGAATGAAAGTTGATAAAATCAAATTTTGATTATTGTATATAAGTTTTAAAAGTGGTTTGATTAATATGTTATTGTGTATACACATTCTTGTTTCATTATATTAATTATATTGTATTTTATATATCTCCTTGTATTTTATTTTTTTTCATTTTGCAAGTCATGAATCTTCACGGAACTCTCTACCTTTTGGGATAGAGAGAAAATTTATGTACATTCGATCCATGTATCCTATCTTTGTATGAATTATGATGAGTTTGTTTGGTTTGAGTTGTTCAAAGGTCAATTAATCACTTTAGTATTACTTATATTAATAACGGATTATTAAAAAAATATGATAAATTACTTGGATATATTTTTTATCACTATTATTTATCAATAACATTTTTAGATAATCAAAATTTTGTCAAATAGACAGTAAAATTTTTTATTACAACTTTATAGAGTATGTCTCGCATCATATTTTATTATATGTTCAATATCACGTATTTATTTTAGAAAACACATTCAAACACCCACCAAAATGTTTGCTTCCAGGTTCAAATCTAATTCGTGATATTCGTGGTCTTCATATTGGTTGATAAACAAATAAACAAAGGCGATAATTTCATTAAGATTAAATGAACATTAATTCTGGTTTTAACTGATATATTGCTTTTGATTTATGTTAAATACCAACGTTATTTAATTTTTGTTTATTTTAGACGGTGTACATTTATCATTATAAATGGTCTTTATCAATTTACAATTTCTTTTATATTTTACTTGTATACTGATATTATAATTTGATGGTCAAACTAGTTGTAATTAATCCGTCCAGATAAAATGGACTAAAGTTTGATTTTAAAATAAACAAAAACAAAAATAGGTTGTTATTTTACGTAAAAAAAAAATTATTGTGAACCCAAATACGTTGTGATTATATATATTTAACCATTTATTATTAACATGGATAAAAAATGCTAACCTAGTTTAGCTAATATCCCTTGTGCTAACGATTTGCTTCATTTTTTCATATTCTATTTGTTCCAAAATAAATATTTATTGTCTCAAAATAAATGTCAATTTTTATTTTCTTATGAGATAAATTCTTTCCATTATCAAGATTAAAAATATTATTTAGTTAATTAAAAAATGTAACATATATATATTAATAAAACTATACCATATTTTAATTGTAAACATTTATTTTGAGACGAAAAAAGTTCTTTTTAGTTAATTAAAAAATGTAACCAGTTACGATGACCGTTTGTGTAGCCGAATGGGGGGACCGAAACAATTTGTATTTTCCATCCAACTATTTGTTTTTTTATTCACGTAACTATTCATTTTACTTAAACAATTTATGTCTTATTTTAATATACAATAAAGATTAAAGAGAGTTAAAAAAACAAACAAATCAACATCGGTTACAGTTCAATATTTTCAGCCAGCAACCAGTTAGGCTGTAACCGGTTAAGATTTCAGGAGGCACAGTAGAGACCGGTTAAGGGCCCAACCGGTTTGCCCATTCTAGTTAGGGTCTCGTTCCATCCCCGTGCACAATCGTGTTGGTTAAGACAAATAAATGTAACGTTTCAGGCTTTGATGCAAATTGACACAAGCATTAGACTGTGAGCAACAAAAACCACAGTATATATTCTTTAACTACAAACAAAACCACCAAATGTTGGAGTTTTACATTATTTAATCAAATCAAAACCTGCCTACAGTTTTCTCATCAGCAGAAAGGAAACAAATAAGAGTTGAGCCATTAGAGATGGATGGATGGATGCCAATACCTCTACATTCAGTTTTCTGGCTCTGGTTTCTCAAAGAAGGTCTTCTTCACCCAATCAAAAGGCTGCAACCAAGAATTCAACACACTTGTTAGATCACCCATCCAGACACACGACTACCATCGATACTCAAAATCTGAGGTTAAAACAACAGAGAGGCTGGATATAGAGATTTGTCCATAAAATATATCATTCAATAAAAGTAAAGGTTTAATCTTGTTAACCAAAAGTAATACACATCAATTTATCTCTCTGACCATAATGGGCGAACAAGTCATTGAACATGAAGAGTTCCCAAAGTAAGAGATGTTGCAAGTTTTGTGCGACATCCCAAATGAAAAGTGTAACGATTTTAATGAAATGGAGGACATGCTGAATACAACTCCAGAACAAAGATGTGTTGCTAACATCAACCTCATGATATAATAAAACCACCATTGTAAACGGCTGCTAAAAACTATCAAGAATAAGAAAACCTAAATTACATTATGGAGATGGAAATCTATCCATTTAGAATTATTTCCAATAATGAACATATCAGGAACCTGATTCTCCATAGTCTATAGCAATATCCATCATCAACAAGTTAAACTGTTCTCAAATTTGGTTTGAGTGTCAACAACGTTAAATACCAATCACTGATCAACAACGGAGAACATAAATGGAACTTAGAACACACTTGTTAGCATCCGACCATTTAGAAAAGGGTAAAAAGAATGGTGAAGCTTTGTGAATTCTGGGTGATGACAAGTAATTCGTGAAGGTTTATAGTCAACTATGGTTATTTAGGGAAAAAAATTGTTATTTTACCAATCTTTCGAACAGTTTTTCCCAATAGGCTGAACCACTGGGCATCCACAAGCAAAAATACAACTACATGTTATGACTAGCTTCTGATTACCATATCTTGGGCAGTTGGGCTGCTAAACTAAACACAATATAGTTGGGGATTATACCCTTTACAAGTTGCAAACTCTTTCATCCTACCTGGCTTCTATGATAACTCTTAATGGTTGTTATATGATTTAAATAGTAAGCTAAATTAGAGTGCACGTATGGATTGTCGACTCACGTTCACAATATGTTTTGGGTTTTATGTTGCCACATTCTTAGTTAAAGGCATCAGTAACTTCCGATTGGGAAAAGTTAGGGGTAAAATATGTAGCATCTTGTAAGGTTATTCCTTTAAGATCAGAAGGTCACATGTTTGAATCATGGAAGTAAACTATTTGCAAAATGCAAGGGAAAGACCTTGTGAACACTTTTCTCCCCAACCTTTGCAAAGCCAAGGGAGCCTTGGTGTAAAAAAGGGTCCCCATTGTGCAGGCAAAGTTTAAAGAGAAACTGAAGTCCCAGAATTCCTATTATTGACAAACATCACTTTACAAGTCACTAATAACATTTCTGAGCCAAGCGAAGCCAAGCCAATCAACTCAATAGAAAGCATGAAGAAGACAGCGATAAAATAGGATGTCCTTTAGGTGCCTACCAAGGTAATGTTGTGCTGCCAACTGAAAGCCCAACTATTTTGAACAATTCTGAAAATGCTTAATTCTCTGTCCATACCAAGCAAAATGAGTAACTTATTTAATACTACCTTTTGTCATTATGCATTTCCCAAGCCTATCTAAACAACCCACAAGGGCTAGTTTTGCAGCTCAATCAAAACCCAACAAACCTCAGTAGAACCATATGCTAGACCTATATGCAATTAAATAAGAATATAGATAACCAAAGCAATTGGCAAAGTGTATATAGTGTTGCAAAGTCAAACCCTTGGATATGAATTAACATAGACTAGTTTGAAAACATCATAAGCCATCAAAAATGAATCACAAGCACAACTAATAAAGTGGTCAACAGCATCTCCTCCTAAGAGCATCTCCAACAACATTGTTAAAATAGAAAAAATTGGTTTTTTCTTTGCTATTCATCTCCAAAAGCTTTGCTATATGGTTTGCTAAAATAGAGATAGATAAAAAAATCTCTAAATAAAGAGAATTCTCTAAATTAGAGAGAGAAAACATTATTTTATTCAATCCAACCAATAAGAATCAATTTTTAACATTTTATTTAAAGTTTTTTTTTTTAAAAAGTGTATTGGGATGATAAATTATGGAATATTATAATAATATAAATAATGATTGATTCTCTAAAATAGAAAAGTTGTTGGAATTAGAAGAAAATGTTTTTAGAGATTTTGACTTTCCATTCTCTATTTTAGAAAAAATTTAGCAATGCTGTTGGAGATGCTCTAAATACCTCTCAAATACAGGACATTAGGTAATTGATAACAACTGAAATTTCAACCACAAAACTATCAAAATAGATTTACCAGTCCATAACTTTTACAAACGCAAAGCACAACCTTCTCAAAGCAGAAGATACTTTTAGATATCGATTTGTATATCTAATTACGCCCTAAAATTTCAGAGGAAATAAGGTAATGTCTTATTAAAAAAAACCTTCTTTAACATTAATAAACATCCCGGCGGCGAGAGCCAGGTATAGTTTGACCACAAAAGTCAAGATCCAGATCTACATACAACTAACTCCCGACTCTTAATTACGTTAAACACAAGCAATTTCACCACGCATAATCGATATAAATCGACGAGATTATAGCTTTATGAAAAGAGATTTCTATCGCGATTAAAAAAGAATTTGATAAACTACAAAGCAATTAAATCAAACGATGATAAATTGAGTTAATGAAACGATCAAATCAATCGAGCAAATGAAAATCGAAATAGGGTGAAGAAATGACGGACCTGAACGACCCAAACAGCACCGGTGAGAGCAACGACGCCCCAACCTACGGCGGATTGGATATCGACGGGTTGAGGACGATTGTTTGGCTTGATGAACTTGAATAAACCTGCGCCCCCGGCCATTGTTTTCGATGGTTGTTCAAGCTTAACCTAGCGAGCGAATATTGTTTTGGAGTTTCGTTTCTTTCTGTAAAATCGATAACCAATTTTTTCAGATCCTCCCCCTCTATATAATACTATTCCTTCTTTAAAGTTTCTTATATTATTGAGGACTAGAAGTATACCCGCGCAATGCAGCGAGATACATCACGATTTTAATGTTTTTTTTTTATTTTTAATTTTTTTATCGATTTACAGTACGATTTTTGATGGTTTTAGAGAGTGATAATGTTTTTTTTAAATAAATTTGTTTAATTTAGGCTTAATAATATAATGTTTTTCATATAAAAAAATGAAGTAGTTTGTTAAAATTCATTAATTATTTTATATATTTTAAATTTTTTATATTTAAATTGAGATGTTTATCCTGTTTTGATTATGTATTTTTTTTATCGATTTACAGTACGATTTTGGATGGTTTTAGAGAGTGATAATGTTTTTATTTTAAATAAATTTGTTTAATTTAGGCTTAATAATATAATGTTTTTTATATAAAAAAATTAAGTAGTTTGTTAAAATTCATTAATTATCTTATATATTTTAAATTTAGATGTTTATTCTGTTTTGATTATGTTTATCATAATTCAAATTTCATAATTTTAGGGTTTGGGGATTAGAGATAAGGATTTTAGGGGATAAAGATGGAATTTATTAATTAGGGTTAAAAACATTTAAAAGTAGTACATATTGCTTCATTAGTTGTTTTTTAAGAGATTTTAAGTAGATTAACATTAAATAATAATACATAATGCTTAATGAGTAATTTAAGCTTAATAATATAATGTTTTTTTATATAAAAAATTAAGTAGTTTGTTAAGATTCATTAATTATCTTATATATTTTAAATTTTTTATATTTAAATTAAGATGTTTATCCTGTTTTAATTATGTTTATCATAATTCAAATTTCATAATTTTAGAGTTTGGGGATTAGAGATAAGGATTTTAGGGGATAAGGATGAAATTTATTAATTAGGGTTAAAAACATTTAAAAGTAGTACATATTGCTTAATTAGTTGTTTTTTAAGAGATTTTAAGTAGATTAGCATTAAATAATAGTACATAATGCTTAATGAGTTGTTTTTAAGAGTTTTTTATACCTCTTTTATAATATAGTATAGATACCCGATTAAGGGTCTGACTAACCAGCTTATAAGCTATTTGTTCTACCTTTTCAATAAACTAGCTTATAGTCATCCAAATATGTAACAGAAAAAAAGCTAGCTTAAAAGCTAACTTTTTTTTGCCAAACATAGTCTAAACCATTTTAGAAAGAAAAAGATAAAAGCATTTTTAATAAAAAGGTAAATTGGTAATTTATACTGAAAACAAAAAAAATGAAGGCACGGGGACTTGTCAAGACCGACGTTTGTTTTTCAAGAGGTGTTGAGGTTTGATTTTTAAGAGGTGATGCTGAATTCTAAAATTTGAATCTATAAAACTATTTGTTTTTATAAACTGATACATGTCTGAATTTGATTAATTGTCTATTTTATCTTTTAAAATATTATAATGTTGAATTTATGTTCTCTATACAATTTGATTTGTTTATTCATCATCATTATAAAATTTACATTTAAATTATAAAGTAGCAATTCATTTTAACTACAACTACATCATCGCCAATTTTAAATACATTCAAAACTCATTAAAGTACATCGATTGATCCAAACATAATAGAAAATATGAACGAAGTTTCATAACAATTAAAACCAATCTTTATTTACATTGAAATCCTATTAAAATATGTCAATTGAGAAATAGAGGAACCATCAACGAGTTATTTTTAAGAAACTTGATTCAAAATGAGAGCATACATTTTATTTGTGTATGTGTAATGTAGAGGTAGAGGAACCATCAACAAGTGAAAACGAGAGCATACAGTATGATACATGAACAAGATGTTGTCAACAAGGGCAAAATCGATGAAGGGTTACTTAGTTGCTACAATAGACATCTTGTTTTCCAACATCTCGTAACTTGCATTCACCCTCAGTCAATCCATATAGACTACTTCTAGATTGAACCAACAGTTGCAAAAGTGTGCTCCGGCCTACATGCTAGAAACTTGGGTTGAGGTGATGATCTCTATAATCTACACTACTGCTATTAGCCAGAAAGATCAAAAAGCCTAGTATGAACTTTGTTGTGAAGTTGTTAAGGTTGCAGAATTGAAGAAAACTCAAACCTGATGAACCTAGACAAACATGGAAAAGACATAAATCAACCTCGAGTTTTACCAACAAAGTGATATAATATGAGGAACAGATTGATGGATTGAGGGTATTTACGTAAAAGATCGAACTAACCACAGGGACGAATACAGATCGACGAAACAACAGTAAAGAATACAAAGCTGAACAAACTGAGGAACAAAAAAAACAAGAAATCTTTCGAATCGATAGAAATCAAAACATAAAAGATCGACTCGATTTGGAATTGACATAAATCAAAACCAAAGGGACGAAGGACGAACCACAAAGATAAAATCAAAACAGAAATCTATTGGAAAGATCAACGTACCTTGAAATCAACTGGTTTTGCACTTGATTTAGGGCGAGAAGATTTGGGGATCGACAAGCTTTGTAGATTTGTGTTCGAGATCGTCTTTAGAGAACAGGAGACGAGAGAACTGGAGGCGAGTGAGCGAATAAGAGGAAATAAGAGGTTAGGTTACCACTTTTTTGTCCAAATAAGTGATAAGTGGGTCTGAAAAAATAGAAATAGCAAACAGTCTAAGTCTAAAAATGTCTAACCGAATAAGTGATAAGTGGTCATTAAGAGCTGAAATTGAATAAACAAACAAGGTCTAAGCCTCGAGCGGGATCCCGTGCATCCACTCAACTTATTTCCGGGAGTTGAATTTTTCTTGGGGTATGAAAGGTGCACTCGTTAAATTTTGAAAGTTGCTCAAGAATATTAGAAATTACAAGGAACATTAACCAAATAATTGAAAAAGTTTGTGAAAAACAACAAAAAAAACTGAAAAGGTCTCTCGAAATGTAACACCCCGGATTTTCCGTTGTGTAATCTCGTTATTCTTGCGTTAAGTTTTGTCGTTAGCACCGTGTTTGGTTTGTAGTAGAGTTTGGATTTGTGAAGTTTGGGGACAAGCAGTGAACTACACGAGTTACACCGCGACTAGAGGTCGCGGCACAACCCACGAAACCCACTGGATGATTTAGGGTTTTGGACACGGGCGAGTTATGCCGCGAGTTGAAGTCGCGGCATAACCCGCGTAGTTGCTTTGACCGTCTTAAGGGTTCAGTTTCCCAAAGATCTCATAATCTAAAATCTAAAATATCTTTTCTCTCTCTTCTCTCTCTAAAGTCTCTCTCTCTAGAGTTTGGAAGATTATAGTCGGTGTTCGATCCGAGGTTTCGGTGTTTTAAGCTTCACCTCTACGTCGTGGTCGTTATCTGGTTTTCCGGGTTTTATTCTGAAAACCTACCAGTGAGTTCCTACTACCATTTTACAAACTTTATACATGTCAAAACTCTTATTTGCGAAATCTGAAGTATTTCTACGGTATGATTTTATGTTCTCTACATTTTGATATAAATGAAGTTTTTAGAAATTTTCGGGGTTCCCGATCACTTTTGACCAAAATGTCGGGTTCCGCCTTATTGAAGTAAAATGATGTTTTACTTAAACATTATGTGATTATGTAAAAAGAATATTTCAGAACTCATTTAATGATTTTCATTCTTACCAGAAGTTGAACTGGAAATGATATCTTGTTTATGAAATATGTTTACACCATATGTTATTTATGGTTGGTCACGTATGTTGCTGTGACGAGTCTGTACCATTACTAGTGGATCCCTAGGTTTTGAGTCGACTGTATTATTGGGAGGTTATATTCCCCATTTTGTAACTATGGATGCCTATGTTCCTAGAGGGCAACTTGGTACGGTTATGTGAGGCCGGATACTAGCCATGGTTCATAGTGATCCTAGTGAAGGAGTATACATTGGTTTTGCTTGGGGCTAGGTCTCACACTTTAGCACGGACTTATGTGTTCGTATCCTCGGATTCCAATTGTTTAGCTCATAACTCGGATTTTGGCTTACTTAGTGTTACGCCACCATCCTTGGTAAAATGGTCCTTTTATCACCGTTTAACGAGTTTTGGACCGAAGAGGCCCGGTTGTGGCAAAATGTTATCTTTACGAACTAAACCTTTATGAAAAGATTTCTTTATGATACTGATATTTATATCTTTCGAGCTTTATAAACTGTATGTTCTCACCAGGCTTTAAGTCTGACACTTTTTCTCAAATGATGTGTATAACAGGTTTCCCTTAGCGGTGGGTTGCCGGGGTTTTGAGAGACGGGTTTGAGTCTCGAGGCATTTTGAGATGACTAGTATTGTTTCAGGGCATTTGTTAGGTCCCATTCTTTTGATACATTATGGAATGTCAACTGATGTAATCTTGATATAAGTGTCTAGATTAGTTTGTTGACAAACTCTATATCGATACAGGTTTTTGTAAAGTCTTCAGGACTGATCCCCTTTCTTGGGAGTTTCTTATCAATGCGAATGTCATGTTGCCAGATTTTCAGGTTTTAATTTACTCTGATTTTTAGGGTGTTACAGGTTGGTATCAGAGCTCTAGTTTAAGCGAACTAGGCATGAATGTAAGATGTCTAGACTTAGACTGAGTATGCTAAGAATTGATCTGCGAGATTGGGTAGAGCTTATGAGACGGGTTAGTCTTAGAGTCAACGGAAAGTACGTTTATCAGGCGTTGTGGTGATCGTGACGAGAACTTTTATGTGTTATATGTTCATAATTTCACTTAGCTAATGTTATTATGAAGATATCGTACGTAAGTGTGCTTGGACTTCTATTGCTATGACAATTGGTAATGTGGTAGTACGTTTCCTTTGTATTTATTCAATCTCTCTCTTATCTTTTTCTCTGTTCTGTGAAGCTGTTCGGTTATGGTGAATACGCGTGGTAGACCGCATACTCGTGTTGATGGCTTGGAAGCGACGGCCTCCACCGCTGATCAGCCGGAAGGAGTTGAGGTTGTCGTGCGTCCGCCAGTTCAACAAATACTAGGTGGGGGGCCAGAGGTCATTCTGCGTGTGGACCTGGCTTCGTCCCACCCAGTAATCAGGGATGCTAGTTCCCCGTCTGAGTTGATGGACAACATGATGTTGGCAATGAGGGAAGAGATGGCAAAGCAGCAAGAGTTTCTGCTGAAGGTGATTGAGGACCGTGATGTGAACAATCGTAGAAGTGAGACGGTTGTGGAAAACATCATAGCAGGTTCTGGAGGCGCTGGTACGGGGGTCAGAGCTGAGGAAAACAGGATGGTTGGTGCTCCAGGAAATAGGAAAAGTTGTTCCTACAAATCCTTTCTGGGTTGCGGACCACCAGAGTTCTCTGGTTCCGACGACCCAGTCTTGTGTGTGAAGTGGATTCGAGCGGTTGAGCAGGCTTTTGGCTCTTCCGAGTGCGGAGATGATCAAAGGGTGCGGTTCGGTACCCAACTGCTGAGGGATACTGCACTCATTTGGTGGAATGTCATTCAATCCACCCTAACTCCTGCAGTGCTTGCTCAGTTGTCTTGGGCCGAGTTCAAGAAGAAGCTGTTAGAAGAATTTTGCAATGAAAGAAAAATGGACCGAATTGAGAAGGAGTTTCGGTCTCTGGTGAAGGGAAGTCTGACGGTGAGGGAGTACACCCGTCAGTTCATGGAAAAGCTTGATTTGGTGGGGCACGCTGCCCCAACAGAGAAGGATAAGATGAAGGCCTATCTGAATGGCCTACCTGCGGACATGCAACCTATGGTCCACAATTCTAAAGCTTCTAACCTCCGCGAGATGATTGAAGAAACTCAGTACATGGAAGAGATGTTCGCGAAGAGCAAATCTGAGAATTCCGTTGTGGTGCATGATAAGAGAAAGTGGGAGGGCAGCTCAGTACCTCCCAAGCGGGCCCGACCTTTTGTCGGAAACCGCAACTTCAGCAGTTACCAGGAAGCAAAGTGGTGCCCGAAGTGTCGAACCAAGCATCACGGTAACTGTAACACCACTTCTCAAACTTGTTATAAGTGTGGGAAGCCTGGTCACACTTTCAGAGATTGCCCGGTCAAAGGACTCGTCTGTTATGAGTGCAAGGCACCGGGGCATGTGAGAAGAGATTGCCCGAAGCTTGTGTCGGGTAGCACGCTAGCAAGGAAGGAGAACCCTCCGAAGGTTCCGGGTCGAGCATTTCAGATGACGGCCGAAGAGGCCAGGGCATCCACTGACGTTGTATCGGGTACTTTCCTTATAAACTCTGTACCTGCTCGTATTTTGTTCGATACGGGTGCTAGTTTCTCTTTCGTATCTGAATTGTTCCGTCAGAAAATTTCTATGCCCACTACTAGTCTTGAGGATGCATTAGTGGTAGAAATAGCCGATGGTAGTCAAGTTCTGATCCACGAGGTCCTGAAGCAGTGTACTCTTAGTATCGAGGGGAGAGAATTCTCAATCGATCTATTGCCGATGTTAATCGGGGGTTTCGATGTTGTGGTCGGCATGGATTGGTTGTCAAACAATCATGCCGAGATCGTATGTTCCAAGAAGTTGATTCGACTTCCCAACCCCTCTGGTGAAGTCGTTGTCATCTATGGTGAAAAGAGAAAGGGTGAAGTGGCAATAATCACAATGGCAAAGGCACGCAAGTGCTTAGTAAAAGGATGTTCGTCTTTCCTAGCCTATGTGATTGATGCCAAGTTAAAGAAATCAAAGCTGGAAGATGTGAAGATCGTGCGTGAGTTTCCAGACGTCTTTCCGGACGACTTGCCTGGGTTACCACCCGATCGGCAGGTAGAGTTTCGTATTGATCTTGTGCCTGGAGCAGCACCAATTGCTAAAGCTCCTTACCGTTTAGCACCGTCGGAGATGCAAGAGATGATGGCTCAACTCCAAGAGCTATTGGAGAAAGGCTTCATAAGACCGAGTTCGTCACCTTGGGGAGCTCCGGTCTTATTCGTCAAGAAGAAATATGGCACAATGAGAATGTGCATCGACTATCGTGAGTTGAATAAAGCTACAGTAAAGAACAGATATCCGCTTCCAAGAATAGACGACTTGTTCGATCAACTTCAAGGAGCAGGTTGTTTTTCCAAAATCGACTTACGTTCGGGTTATCACCAAGTGAAGGTAAGAGAAGATGATGTTCCGAAGACAGCTTTCAGAACGCGTTACGGCCATTACGAATTTCTTGTAATGCCTTTTGGTCTAACGAACGCACCAGCTGTGTTTATGGACTTAATGAATAGAGTGTGCCGACCATTCCTTGACAAGTCGGTCATTGTATTCATTGATGACATACTCGTGTACTCCAAGAGTGAGTCAGAGCACGAGCAACATTTACGTGAAGTTCTGGAAGTTTTGAGAAAAGAAAAGTTGTACGCCAAGTTTTCCAAGTGCGACTTTTGGCTTAAAGAAGTACAGTTTCTGGGTCACGTAGTCACTCGGGTCGGAGTGAAGGTTGACCCCTCCAAGATTGAAGCTATGATGAATTGGGAGCCTCCTAAGAGTCCGTCCGAGATCCGGAGTTTCTTGGGTCTGGCGGGATACTACAGGAGATTTATCCAAGACTTTTCAAAGATCGCTTCTTCCTTGACAGTTCTGACTCGGAAGAATGTAAAGTTTGAATGGGCCGAAACCCAAGAGAAGGCGTTCCGTATCCTTCAAAAGAAGTTGTGTGAAGCTCCGATCTTGACGTTACCTGAAGGGACGGAAGACTTCGTGGTTTACAGCGACGCTTCAAAAATGGGACTGGGTTGTGTGTTGATGCAACGAGGCAAGGTGATCGCTTATACCTCGAGGCAACTTAAGATACACGAGCAGAATTACCCAACCCATGATCTGGAGTTAGCGGCGGTAGTGTTCGCTTTGAAACTTTGGTGACATTACCTTTACGGCACGAAGTTCACTCTATATACGGATCACAAGAGCCTGAAGTATGTCTTTGATCAAAAAGAGTTGAACATGAGACAAATGCGGTGGCTCGAGTTGCTTAAAGATTATGACTGTGAATTGCTTTACCATCCCGGTAAGGCGAACGTGGTGGCCGATGCGCTAAGTCGGAAGGACTATAGCGGGAGTATTCGGGCTACCCATTTGAGGATCGAATTAGTGTCTAATCTTGTTGAGAAGATCAAGACATCACAGATGGAAGCACTGTTAGAAGATAATCTAAAAGATGAAGTCATGATGAAGCAGCGTTTACTCTTAACGAAAGATAACCGTGGAGTAAAATTGTTCAGCGGTCGTGTGTGGGTACCCAAGATTGGGGGTAACCGTGATCTGTTGCTAGAAGATGCTCACACGTCCAAGTATTCCATTCATCCGGGAAGTACAAAGATGTACAGGGACTTGAAGCTTCACTATTGGTGGCCGGTAATGAAACTTGATGTGGCACGTTACGTTGAGCGTTGTGTGACGTGTTCGCAAGTTAAGGCCGAACATCAGCGACCATATGGGAGTCTTCAGTCTTTAGAGATTCCCGAGTGGAAGTGGGAACATATCACTATGGATTTCGTGACGAAGCTACCTAAAACTCTTCGAGGTCACGATACCATTTGGGTGATAGTTGACAGATTGACAAAGAGCGCTCACTTCTTGGCTATGCGCGAGACTCTACCGATGGATAAGTTAGCAAAGCTTTATATCGATGAGGTGGTCTCGAGGCACGGAATACCATTGTCGATCGTGTCGGATCGCGACAGTCGGTTCACCTCGAACTTCTGGGATGGGTTTCAGAAAGAGCTTGGTACTCGAGTGAAGTTGAGTACGACTTACCATCCGCAAACCGACGGGCAGAGCGAGCGAACGATCCAAACTTTAGAAGACATGTTGAGGTCTTGTGTCATCGATTTCGGGGGTAGCTGGGATTCTCACCTGCCTTTGGTGGAGTTTGCTTATAACAATAGCTACCACTCGAGTATTGGAATGACACCTTTTGAGGCGTTGTATGGGCGAAAGTGTCGGACTCCCATGTGCTGGCTTGAAGCGGGAGAAAAGCAGTTCGCCGGACCTGAGATCATGCAAGAGACTGCCGATAAAGTTAAGTGCATTCGTGAAAGAATGAAAGAGGCACAGGATCGACAGAAAAGTTATGCAGATAAGAAGAAACGACCAATGGAATTCCAAGTGGGCGACCGCGTTATGCTTAAGGTGTCGCCGTGGAAAGGCATTATACGGTTCGGAAAACGTGGGAAGTTGAGTCCCCGTTTCCTCGGACCTTTCAAAGTGCTTAAACGGGTGGGTTTGCAAGCCTACCAGTTGGAACTGCCACCGGAGTTGAGCAGAATACACAACACGTTTCATGTTTGCTACCTCCGGAAATGTTTGGCGGTAGAAGACAGCGTCATTCCCCTTTCAGAGTTAAGAGTAGACGAAGGTAACCGTTGTGTGGAAGAACCCGACGCCATCTTAGAGAGGAAGTCTAAGAAGTTGCGTCATAAAGAAGTCACCTTGGTCAAGGTGCAGTGGAAGCATCACCGGGGAGCGAATGTGACGTGGGAAGCCGAGGAGGATATGAAGCGAAGATATCCTCTTCTTTTCGAATAGTTAGGATTTCGGGGACGAAATCATTCCCAAGTTGGGGAGGATTGTAACACCCCGGATTTTCCGTTGTGTAATCTCGTTATTCTTGCGTTAAGTTTTGTCGTTAGCACCGTGTTTGGTTTGTAGTAGAGTTTGGATTTGTGAAGTTTGGGGACAAGCAGTGAACTACGCGAGTTACACCGCGACTAGAGGTCGCGGCACAACCCGCGAAACCCACTGGATGATTTAGGGTTTTGGACACGGGCGAGTTATGCCACGAGTTGAAGTCGCGGCATAACCCGCGTAGTTGCTTTAACCGTCTTAAGGGTTCAGTTTCCCAAAGATCTCATAATCTAAAATCTAAAATATCTTTTCTCTCTCTTCTCTCTCTAAAGTCTCTCTCTCTAGAGTTTGGAAGATTATAGTCGGTGTTCGATCCGAGGTTTCGGTGTTTTAAGCTTCACCTCTACGTCGTGGTCGTTATCTGGTTTTCCGGGTTTTATTCTGAAAACCTACCAGTGAGTTCCTACTACCATTTTACAAACTTTATACATGTCAAAACTCTTATTTGCGAAATCTGAAGTATTTCTACGGTATGATTTTATGTTCTCTACATTTTGATATAAATGAAGTTTTTAGAAATTTTCGGGGTTCCCGATCACTTTTGACCAAAATGTCGGGTTCCGCCTTATTGAAGTAAAATGATGTTTTACTTAAACATTATGTGATTATGTAAAAAGAATATTTCAGAACTCATTTAATGATTTTCATTCTTACCAGAAGTTGAACTGGAAATGATATCTTGTTTATGAAATATGTTTACACCATATGTTATTTATGGTTGGTCACGTATGTTGCTGTGACGAGTCTGTACCATTACTAGTGGATCCCTAGGTTTTGAGTCGACTGTATTATTGGGAGGTTATATTCCCCATTTTGTAACTATGGATGCCTATGTTCCTAGAGGGCAACTTGGTACGGTTATGTGAGGCCGGATACTAGCCATGGTTCATAGTGATCCTAGTGAAGGAGTATACATTGGTTTTGCTTGGGGCTAGGTCTCACACTTTAGCACGGACTTATGTGTTCGTATCCTCGGATTCCAATTGTTTAGCTCGTAACTCGGATTTTGGCTTACTTAGTGTTACGCCACCATCCTTGGTAAAATGGTCCTTTTATCACCGTTTAACGAGTTTTGGACCGAAGAGGCCCGGTTGTGGCAAAATGTTATCTTTACGAACTAAACCTTTATGAAAAGATTTCTTTATGATACTGATATTTATATCTTTCGAGCTTTATAAACTGTATGTTCTCACCAGGCTTTAAGTCTGACACTTTTTCTCAAATGATGTGTATAACAGGTTTCCCTTAGCGGTGGGTTGCCGGGGTTTTGAGAGACGGGTTTGAGTCTCGAGGCATTTTGAGATGACTAGTATTGTTTCAGGGCATTTGTTAGGTCCCATTCTTTTGATACATTATGGAATGTCAACTGATGTAATCTTGATATAAGTGTCTAGATTAGTTTGTTGACAAACTCTATATCGATACAGGTTTTTGTAAAGTCTTCAGGACTGATCCCCTTTCTTGGGAGTTTCTTATCAATGCGAATGTCATGTTGCCAGATTTTCAGGTTTTAATTTACTCTGATTTTTAGGGTGTTACACGAAATCAACAAAAACTATAACAGTGTCGAAATCAACAAAAAAGCAAAAAAAAAAAACCCTCTCAAAATCAACCAAAAAGCTTCAAAAAATCACTCGAAACAATGGAATTAAGCTAAAAATACATCGAACGACTTTGTGGTGTTTTGATCCACTTTAAAGGTGCATCCGTTCTGCAAAAATTTTGTGTCCACCATTTATTGGAAATTATGTTTGGTTTTACGAACTGTAAAACGATATACCATTATGTAAATTTTATTACAAAATTTTATTGAAAATTTTAAATTTATGTTTAAACAAAAAAAATAAAAATAATTTGTAATCGTACATATCTATACATGTAACATCCCAAAAATTGGGACAACAAAAATTTCCGGAAACGAAAATGTGGTATATCAATGATGTCAAAGCACGAGCCTTCCCAAAAAGGGAACAATATACGCATGTTATAATTACATGTTTGTAATAATAAAGTAATAAGAGATAACAACCTCTTAATCTAATTCCTAACAAGAAATGAGATTACAAACAATTGTCATCTAAGTTCCAAAATAAACATCTTCTAATGGTGTCCCAAAATGCTCCCCAAGCTTTCCCCTAAGGGCTTGCTAAACCTTCTTAGTGGTCACGACGCTAGAACTTGAGATACACATCAAACCAATCAAGTGTTAGGCCAAAAGAGGCTAGTGAGTTTGAACAATAACATTACATAACATTTGAAAGGTTAATGCACATAAAGGTTTGTAGTGGAATCAATGAGGGAGACCCAAAACACCAATGAGTTTTACCTCAAGAGTCGATGTACCTTGATGTTCACTCTCATGAGCAACATCCCGAAGGCCTGACACAATTGAAGACTACCTCCAAGGCATTACTCTAAAGGGCAAAGGTCTAGGAACATACCATCAAGGTGGCGCCCAAAACTACATCCTCTTAGTGCCTACTCGAGGTTCATCCAATATTCCATTCCACATTATATACATTTTACTCCAAGAAAAATACATATAAAAGTTCCATACACTTCGAAACCCCATTTAGGTCAAAACCCTAAATCATGTAAAACTCCATATGACATTTATCAAACATGTATTTCACAAGAATGCATCCCACATTTACCAACATTAATGACCCCTTACATATTATTAACCAAGATTTCCATTTTTTCCAAAATAGCAAGAATGAGTCTATTTTGTCAAATAATCCATATGATGAGAGGAAACACAAAATAATAATGGAAAACATATATAACATGTATCTCATTTTAAAAAGGGTTAGAAAAACTCACTATCTAGGTTTTATAGAAAAACCTTAGAAGGGAGATGATCTTGAGACTAGAAATCCTTAGCTAAGATCTTTGATTGATAAGGCTTGATTCTTGCAATGAATGTGGAGGAGATGATTTGAAGGCTCCTAGGTCTGCTCTTGAAGAGTATTTAGTGAAGAGAAAGGTTTGAAAGAAAGTGGATGGAGAAGTAAATGAGAAGTATGACTGATTTTCTCTTTTAAATCATCAGGGGTCGCGTGCGGGTATTTGTGTGGTTGGACTCGCGCGGGGAGTCGCGCCGGCCTCTGGAGTCGCAAGGGAATAGAGCCTCGCGTGGCTCGTGGCGCGGTTCCACTCGCACGACCATCCGCATGGGACACTGCCCTCCTCACTCTTTTCCTTGGTCAAAAGTCAGGGTGTTACAATCCTCCCCATCCAAAAAGGATTTCGTCCCTAAAATCTCATCCATCAAACAAATGGGGATATCTTTTCTTCATGTCCTCTTCCGATTCCCATGTCACATTGGCACCCCGGTGGTGCCTCCATTGGACCTTAACCATGGTCACATCTTTATGTCTCAACTTCTTTGTTTTTGACTCCAAAATGGTTTCCAGTTCTTCCACACAACGATTCCTGTTGTCCACCCGAATTTTCGTCAATGGGATGACGTTATCCTCCTCGGCTAGACATCTACGAAGGTAACACACATGGAAGGTAGGGTTAATCCCATCCATTTCTGATGGCAAGTCCAACCTATAGGCTTGAAGCCCAATTTTCTCCAATATCGCAAAAGGTCCAAGGAAACGGGGACTAAGCTTCTCGCGCTTCCTGAAACGGATGATCCCCTTCCATGGTGACAATTTCACCATAACCCAATCCTCTACCTGGAACTCGACTGATATTCTCTTCTTATCCACATAACTTTTCTGACGATCTTGTGCCGCCTTCAAACGCTCCCGGATGCCTTTTACCTTTGTAACACCCGTGATTTTGGTGAACTCTTAACTCACGCTTATCTAGTTAAGCTATGATTATAAATCTTACCCAAGTTGTGTTGGCGTATGTTGGGTTTCGTATCGAGAGCACGTCGGTCGAAAAATCGGATTTTAACATTCAGTACTATCAGAGCGATAGTGCCCGACGACTATGCCCTCTGGCATAGTCGTGTGTCATAATCGCGATCCCCTCCCTGATCTCGGTACACTTTGGGCGACAGTGCCCGTCGATAGTTCCAGAGTCATTGTAACACCCGGAAATTCTCAAGGTAAGTATTTGTTCCCTTAATACAGTAATTGTGTCTATTTGAGATTATGAGCCTTTATATTCATTTGATGATCGTTTTTATATTGAAATGTTATGTAAGCTGATTTACCATCGTAATCGTTCAAATCTCGCGCTCATAATCGTGTTAGACTGCATTTTTGGGCTGAGGGGAGTGTGGCGCGAGAGTGCCACGTGATAGTGACATTGTCACTATCGCCGGTCACTCTCGCGGGAGATGTACCGCGAGTTGGGGGTGATGGTCGCGATTATGACACGCGATAGTGACACTGTTACTATCGCAGGTCACTCTCGCGTGGAGTGTACCGAGAGTCGGGGAAGTCGCGCGATTGTGACACGCGATAGTGCCAATGGCACTATCGCCGGGCACTATCGCGGTCGGGCTGTTTAACTTAAATGCGTTTTTGGCCGATTTTGTGTCCATTTCTCTCCTTCTCTCTTTTTCCTTGGGCAATTTTGAGACCCCAAAATCAGTTCCTTTCACTCCCAAACCCTAACCCTCATTAATATCAATCATCTTGGTAGTTGGGGTTGAAGTGTATGCATTTATTATCATCCAAGGAGATTTTCTAGGGTTTCTTCAAGATCAATCACCTCTCATCTTCAAGTCTCATCTCTCCAATTTCTAGGGTTTTCATCTTTTCTAGGTTTTGGTTCAAAACCTAGATTGTGAGTTTACTAAACCTTTGTTAAAACAAGATACACATCATCATTTCTTACTTGTTATTATTGTAACATTTCTTAAAAGGTTTATCTCTTTGTGTTCAAATACTTGATGGTGGTTTTATGAATAATATGTTGGAGGATTTCTTATGAGTATCTTGCCATGATTTATTCCATTTGTCAAATAATTGGGATTTACTTCATATATACATATTATTGGTATTTTGACATGATTTGGAGTATATGTGACACAATAGATGATAAATTCTACTTGGAATGCCTTCTTGGCGATATTGTATCTAAATATTGGTTATGTTGGAATTTGGGTCTCATAATGGACTTATGTGTTAGGATGGTAACATTGTACCCATGGTTGGTATCGAAATGTGTTGGTTGAAATATACCTCTAGACCTCCTATAAATTATGTTGGATGAACCAAGTCAGTAGACACTAGGAGGATGTAGTCTTGGGCGCCACCGTGATGGTATGTGCCTAGACCTTCGCCATTCGGGGAATTTCCTTAGTTATAGTCCTCGGATGTGCCGGGCCTTTCGGGTGTCTCTTGGTAGATGGCATCAAGGTATATCGACTCTTTGGGTGGAACTTGATTGGTGCTATGGGTCTCCCCTATTGACTCCACATTTGTTGAACTTTGGTTAACTGCTGATAAGAATTGTAACTGTCATGCATGCTTATTATTGTTCAACTCACTAGGCTTTTTGGTCTAATACTTGTTTGGTGTCGATGTGTATCTCAGGTTCTAGCGGCGCCGATTCTAAGCTGGCATAGTTGCTTGGGTAAGAGCTTGGGGAATGCTTGCATTTGGACATACTTTTGATAGAAGAACATTTGGGTTTATAAATAACAACCCTTTTGTAATCTCTTTTCTAGTTATAGAAATTAGATTAGTTGGTTGTTAATTTATTGTCCGTTGAATTACAACTGTAATTAAACAGGTTTGTATATTTCCCCATTTTTAGGAGGCTCTTGCTATGACAATTTTATATACCGTATGTCCGTTTTTCGGATTTTTGTTATCCCTATTTTTAGGGTGTTACAGTCATTGTCATGAGGCATACTCGCGGATTTTGTATCGCGACTCCTTTCGAGCGTGTCACAATCGCCGGCGGGCCCTGGACGTTTTTAAACTCCTTTCCTCACTTATTCTCACTCACTTATTCATTCATCTTCTTCAAGAACTCTCTCTCAAACCTCCACCCGACCACCCCCATTGAATTCGGTTTTAGAAGCCACCAAGTGTTCATCCACACTCATTTACTTCAAGATCTTAGTTGGGGAACGATTCTATATGGTTGAATATGGTTATTTACAGTTGGATACTTGTAGATCTAGGTTTTAGAAGATTTGGCTTGAGGATTCAAGTTTCTTCAAGGGAGCTCAAATTGGGGTAAAAATCTAGATTTAGCATAAATCTAGCAAGGTGAGTTCAAGTTGATTTGTGAAAACGTTGTACATGCCAAAATTTCTATTTTAAAGTGTTTATGTGTTTTACATGAAATTATCAACTGTTGAGTTATTTTGTAACTTTTGATTATTTGAAGTGTTTAACTTTATAAATTTTGTAAAACACCCACATTTGGGATTTTTTGGCATTTTGATAAATAAGTTGTAAATGAAGGTGTTTTAATGATTTATTCATAAATGAAGATTATTTGGGTCAAAATACACTTTTAGTGGTTGTTGGAAATATGCATCATATAGGTAATGGGACGTTTTGAAAGTACGAATGTGTGAGTCCTTTGAGTTTGGTAGTTCCCGACTTTGCAAACATTTTAGAAATTGTAACTTTTTAGTTTTAGGCCGAAGGCCAATTGTGAGTTGAGAGACAAATTTTTTTGGGAAAAGATGTATTTTGGTTTATGTAACCTTATTGGCTCACGTTTTATAGCCAAATGTTCATTATGCTTTTTGGGGCTTGGTTTATACTCAGACGAGTCTTTAGAACATTTGTTCAGTTTTGGTAGCTCGTTAAGGAGCCTTGGACGTATGGTGTACTTAGTTGCATCTTATTTGAGAGTTACATGTTTTGAATGCATCAGTTCATTCGTTTAAGTCATGTAACATTTTAGACTGTAATGCATTAGATCCATAGGCATATGAGTCAGTCAGTTGGTTTAGTTGGGGACTTTATCCCCGTTTTGGGACTGGAAATTGTTTATGGCTAGCGGGAGCTCGAGGTATAGATCGTGGGTGGTTGAACTCGATAACCGTGTAACCTTTAGTGAAGGGCTCGAGGTATAGATCGTGGGTGGTTGAACTCGATGCCCGTTTGCAGTCCAGTCTGGTTATTCATCGTGGAATTTAGTTTCCACATTTGAAGTCTAGTGAGTGGTCCCCAAGTCATGTTTTTATGTAAACTTGCGGTGGTGCTCAAAGAGCCGTATACAGAGCTAAGTCTTGCGGTGGTGCCCATGGTGAGCCGGATACGGGGACTTGTGGCTTTTGTGGTGACACCCATCTATAAGTCGAGTAGACACTAGGGTCATTTGGGTATCTTGCGGTGGTTGGTCGGTAGGGAGCCGTATACGGGGATCTATGGCTCTATGTGAATCTCGAGAACATTGATAAGTGGCTTAACTTTGTGTGCCCGCCACATTCGATGGAATTCAGGTCTCCCCTATCACCGAAATGTGTTGTTTTGGGTATTAAGTTTTATTATACATGTTTTCGGCGACATTTTGTATATATGGATTTTATCCATGATTTATGGGTTGAGTATTATGCCCCACCCGTGTTTTGGGTGTTTCGAGATATAAAGTTTTATCCACATTTCTATTCTCATTTTGAGTGAGTTTTGGTTCGAATTTAATTTACGAAAGAACGTCTTATATTGGAATCTTAGTCCTTAAAATAGTTTGGATTTGGAAAAAGTTTATATTGGTATTTCCGTCGCCGAAAACGCATATTATTGGAAAACGAGTCATTTTCATATTTGAAGCATATCATTTTGAAAGGTTATGATTTAAATTGCATTCTTCCTTTTTAATGATATATTTATGCATGTTGAAAACTCTAGGTGTTAGCCTAACATTTTTATTTATCGGCATGTGCATCAGGTTCCGACTGGGAATAGTTCTAGTGACACCGTGAAGAGAGGAGTGCTAGTTGTGTGCTCGAGAAGTGAATATCTTAGTGAAGTCTTCCGCATTTGTTTCGATAAGAGCAACTTGTATTTGGGTTAAGTAATACCTGACTTCGATTTAGTACTTGTGTATTTCTGGAGTTTATAATTTTGAGGTTAAAACATAGAATTTTAAATTTAAGGTATATTTGGTTTGATTTGTAGGATGAAGTTTTGTCCTTTATTTGATGTTATATCGAAAATTTTAATTAGTTGCTCTTACCAAATTTAAGGGTGTTACAACCTTGTCCGACGTTTCTTGCACGATCTCTGACCCGACAAATTGATTTTCTCCCGCTTCAAGCCAACACACTGGTGTTCTACTTTTCCGTCCGTATAGTGCCTCAAATGGTGTCATCCCAATGCTCGAGTGGTAGCTATTCATGTAGGCGAATTCCACTAGGGGTAGATGTGAATCCCAATTTCCCCGGAAGTCGATAACATACGATCTGAGCATGTCTTCGAGAGTTTGGATCGTCCTCTCACTTTGGCCGTCCGTTTGGGGATGATACGACGTGCTCAATTTGACTCTCGTACCCGACTCCTTTTGTAGACCATCCTAAAACTTGGAAGTGAACCGACTATATCGATCCGAAACTATGGATAACGGAACTCCATGACGCGATACCATTTCGTCAATATAGAGCGTGGCTTATTTGTCCATTGGCAACGTCTCCCGTATTGCTAAGAAATGTGCTCTCTTCGTGAGTCGATCCACCACCACCCAAATAGTATCGTGACCCCTCAAGGTCCTTGGTAGCTTGGTGATGAAGTCCATTGTGATATGCTCCCACTTCCATTCCGGAATGGCCAATGGTTGCAAACTTCCATAAGGCCTTTGATGTTCCGCTTTGACTTGAAGGCAAGTGACACATCTTTCCACATAGTTGGCCACATCAAGATTCATTACCGGCCACCAATAATGCAACTTCAAGTCTCTATACATCTTGGTGCTACCGGGATGTATAGAGTACTTGGATTTGTGAGCTTCTGCCAAGAGCAACTCACAGATCCCTCTAACCTTCAGTACCCATATCCTTCCTTGAAAAAACTTGAGGTTGCGGCTATCTTCCGTTAGTAGTTCTCGTTGCTTCACCATTACTTAGGCTTTGAGATTTTCTTCACAAAGTGCTTCGACTTGACTTATTTTAATGTCCTCCACTAGGCTTGATATCACGTCGATTCTAGAAAAGGTTATTTTGACTTCGTTCCCATAACTCTTTCGGCTTAATGCATCCGCCACCACGTTGGCTTTACCGGGGTGGTAAAGTAACTCACAATCACAGTTCTTCAAAAATTCTAACCACCTTCTTTGCCGCATGTTGAGGTCCTTTTGATCAAATATATACTTCAATCTTTTGTGGTCGATGAAGAGTGTACACTTCGTCCCGTAGAGGTAGTGTCGCTATAGCTTCAAAGAAAATACCACCGCCGCTAGCTCCAAGTCGTGAGTGGGGTAGTTCTTCTCGTGGTCTTCGAGTTGTCCCGACGCATACGTTATCACTTTCCCCCTTTGCATTAAGACACACCCGAGACCCAATTTGGAGGCGTCGCTATAAACCACAAAGTCGTCCGATCCTTCGGGTAAGGATAAAATTGGCGCCTCGTATAGCTTCTTTTGAAGAGTTCGAAAAGTTTGCTCTTGTGTCTCGATCCATAAGAACTTGATGTTCTTCCTTGTCAATGATGTGAGTGGAGAAGCTATAATCGAGATTGGAGGCGTCCCCTAAGGGCTTGCTAAACCTTCTTAGCAGTCACGCCGCTAGAACTTGAGATACACATCAAACCAATCAAGTGTTAGGCCAAAAGAGCCTAGTGAGTTTGAATAATAACATTACATAACATTTGAAAAGTTAATGCACATAAAGGTTCATAGTGGAATCAATGGGGGAGACCCAAAACACCAACGAGTTTCATCTCAAGAGTCGATGTACCTTGATGTTCACTCTCATGAGCAGCATCCCGAAGGCCCGACACAATTGAAGACTACCTCCAAGGCATTACTCCAAAGGGCGGAGGTCTAGGCACATACCATCAAGGTGGTGCCCAAGACTACATCCTCCTAGTGCCTACTCGAGGTTCATCCAATATTCCATTCCACATTTTATACATTTTACTCCAAGCAAAATACATATAAAAGTTCCATACACTTCCAAACCCCATTTAGGTCAAAACCCTAAATCATGTAAAACTCCATATGACATTTATCAAACATGTATTTCACAAGAATGCATCCCACATTTACCAACATTAATGACCCCTTACATATTATTAACCAAGATTTCCATTTTTTTTCCAAAATAGCAAGAATGAGTCTACTTTGTCAAATACTCCATATGATGAGAGGAGGCACAAAATAATAATGGAAAGCATATATAACACGTATCTCATTTTAAAAAGGGTTAGAAAAACTCACTATCTAGGTTTTATAGAAAAACCCTAGAAACTTGCAAAACCTTATAAGTGAGGATGGAGAAGGGAGATGATCTTGAGACTTGAAATCCTTGGCTAATATCTTTGATTGATGAGGCTTGATTCTTGCAATGAATGTGGAGGAGATGATTTGGAGGCTCCTAGGTCTGCTCTTGAAGAGTATTTAGTGAAGAGAGAGATTTGAAAGAAAGTGGATGGCGAAGTAAATGAAAAGTATGACTGATTTTCTTTTTTAAATCATCAGGGGCCGCACACGGGTATTGGCGCGGTTAGACTCGTGTGGGGAGGCGCGCCGACCTCTGGAGTCGCGAGGGAACAAAGCCTCGCGCGGCTCCACTCGCGCGACCATCCGCGCGGGACACTGCCCTCCTCACTCTTTTCCTTGGTCAAAAGTCAGGGTGTTACAATACATAAATGACCAAATAAAGTTAAATAGTATGGAATTTTTTTCTTTTGAAAATGATCCAGGCCTGTTCGTTGGGGATGGCGGAATCGGTAGATGCCCCGAGCCCAAAAAAACAAAGGCCCATAAGGAAATTTTGGTATTATAGTATGAGACGAAAAAATTAGTAAAATAAAGAATACCTAAAATTTGTTTTAGTACATAATATGATCTCATAAAAATAGTTGATAGAAATGATGCAAATTTTTTTAGTAGATAATAGGGGTTCAAAAAATGTATTAGTTAGTTATATTGGAGTTTGGTCATTTAATCACATTGTTATACATGGTCCTTCATTTTTTGCTATTGTTTGTTTGTTTTATGTTTCTCTCAATTCTTTCTATGGTACCAATGCTAGCTATTCAATCTAGAATTTATGTCGGTTTAATCTATATATAGGCATTTTTGTAACGCCCTTAATTTTGCTTGCACCTTATGGATCATATTCGGAAAGTGGAATGACACTCTCCTCTTCCGCCAACATTTACGGAGATAACACACATGAAAGGTGTTATGGATTCCACTCATTTCCGGAGGGAGTTCCAACTGGTAAGCTTGCAATCCTACTCGCTTAAGCACTACAAAGGGCCCAAGGAAACGGGGACTTAGCTTTCTGCGTTTTCCAAAGCGTATAATCCCTTTCCAAGGAGACACCTTCAACATAACACGATCGCCCACTTGGAATTCTATCGGTCGACGCTTCTTGTCAGCATAACTTTTCTGCCGATCTTGGGCCGCCTTCAAACGCTCACGAATACCCCTCACCTTATCCGTCGTCTCTTGCACAATTTCAGGTCCGACAAACTGCTTCTCCCCCGCCTCTAGCCAACATACGGGAGTTCGGAATTTGCGACCGTATAGAGCTTCAAACGGTGCCATTCCAATGCTTGAGTGGTAGCTATTGTTGTACGCGAACTCCACCAAAGGTAAGTGCAAGTCCCAACTACCCCCAAAGTCGATTACATACGATCTCAACATATCTTCTAACGTCTGAATTGTTCTCTCGCTCTGTCCGTCGGTTTGAGGATGATAGGTCGTGCTCAACTTCACTCGCGTGCCCAATTCCTTTTGCAACCCATCCCAAAAATGCGACGTGAACTGACTGTCCCGATCAGAGACAATAGATAACGGTACACCATGACGAGATATTACTTCGTCGATATACAGTTTTGCCAACTTATCCATGGGCAAAGAAACCGACTGCGAAAGCATGCAACCCTGAGGTTAAATCCAGTGGCCACAAAGTTGCGAATGCAGGGAACAACTACTTATATCTTACATATTTGTTAGATGTTATTGCTCTAGATAGTATCAATAATTTTAGAGTGAATTACATAAATGGTCCCTCGTGAATGCCTCCTTTTTGGTTTTCATCCCTCGAAAGGTAAAAGTACACTGGTGGTCCAAAAACGTGTTTTGGAGCCCATTTCGGTCCCTCTCACTAACGTCGTTCAAAAAGTTGTCGTTAGGGTTGCCATGTGCCCGTTGCGTGAGGGGCATTTTGGTCTTTTACCCATCTTCATCCCCCACCTCATTCAACTTCAATTTAAGAACCCTAATTGATGAAACCCAGAAAACTTCTTAAATCCAACCATAGTCAAACATATATCCAAAGTTTAAAAAACCAAAATAATAACCAAGAAATTTTTTTAAATCATTCGAAGAAGAGCGAACCTGAATCTCATTATGATGAATATGAACAAGAAAAAACCATGAAAAAAAAGAAAAAAAATCCTTAAATTAAACCGAATCTGATTACAATGAACATGAACAAGAAAAATCCTTAAATCACTTGAAGATGAACATGAACATAACTAGGATCAACTCCAAATTCATACAAATCTAATTCATACAAAGAACTTAAAGAATCTGAATCTGGATCCAATTAAAAAAATCCCTAAATCAAAACCCTAGATTTCTCACTACATCTGAATATGGATTTTTAAAAAACTACTCAAACATGAATCTTGGGTTCAAAATAATTTGAACAAAACCCTACATCTGAACTGTGTGACTTCATCTTTTGTTGCTTCATTGATTTTTTTCATCTGAATCTTTCAAAATCAAAACCATCGAATTTGAATTAAATCAAACCAACTGAATCTAAATTTTTCATAAAGCAAAATTTCACCGAAGCTACGAGGAGGGGAAGGGGGTTCAAAGAGGCATCGACAGAGAGGTATGAGACTGATTTCGCCGGAGCTACCAGGAGGGGAAGAGACGTCGATCAAAAGGCATGGGGCCGATTTTGCCGGAGCTACCAGTAGACGGAGGGGGTTCAAAGGGGCGTCGATCTAGAGATATGGAAGCCGATTTCGCTGGAGCTACCAGGAGGGGCAAGGGGCAGGGGGGGTTCAAGAATGCATCGATCGAGAGGGATGAACATGGAGAGGTTTGAGAAGGATGAACATGGAGAGGTTTCATGTACATCTGCTTTGTTTTTTTATTTTATTTTTTGTTTTTTTATATATAAATATATATTAGTGATTTATATTTTATTTGTTAAAAGAAAAAGAAGAAAAAGAGGTAAAAAGACAAAAATTGACCCTCACGTGAGGGGCACATGACCTAGTTAACGGAGTATGCTTTAATTGGTGTTAGTGGGAGGGACCACTTTGGGCAAAAAAACTCAATTTTTGGACCACCAGTGTACTTTTAGCTTTCGAGGGACGAAACGTGAAAAACAACTATTCACGAGGGACCATTTATATAATTCACTCATATCTTTATATCCCATACTTAGGGGTGACAATTTTGTACCAAACCAACCAACATGTGTACCAACCGTACCAATTAAACTGGTACTGATTATAATCGGCTAGCATTACCGTACCAAATGTTGGTTGGTACACGATTTTGAATGTTGTGTACCACGGTACTACTACGGTACCAACTTATTTAATTATTTAATTGATTAGTAATTAAATTATTTAATAATATTCTTATTTTTAGTTGTTGGAATTTGAAATGAAAAGTGTACAATATTTTTAAAAAAAATTTCAACTTACAAACTTACCATCTTAGCCCTCATTAGAGATTTTAGAAATTTAGAATAAACCACATAATCTAACCCTAAATTTTTAGCTCGATCGTCTCATCCATCCAATCCTTCTCGCTGACGCTAGTGTAACATTCCCCCATTGTTACATCCAAGTTTTTGAATTAGTTTCTTTTTTGTTTTTAGATATTGAATATTATATCTTGTTACATTAGCTTTTTTGTTTGAGCATTTGAGTAGTTTGAATTAGTTTTTTTTTTTCGTATATGTAATTTGAAATTGGTATAAACTGGTCCCAATATGTACCAACTGAAAAAAGTCGGTACGAATGAAGTCGGTACCAAGTTTAGTTGGTTGGTATATGGTATTGGATTTTACATACCAATTATAATTGGTTGGTACACGGTATTAACGAAAAAAAGTCGGTACCGTACCAATTCCACCCCTACCCAGAAGTACTTGAAAAATAGTTTAGATAAATTATTAAAATTTGTTGTATTCCACATTTTAATTTTTTTACAATAAAAACACATTAATTTTCAACCCACATAAAATTACACCATTAAACAAAAAAATAAAAAAAATAAAGAAAAATTAAATATTTAAAATACATTTAAATTAAAACTCTTTTTTCATATAATATAACCATGAACTCTACTTCAAGTTTGTAAACGCCAATTTCACCCAAAGAACAGCTAAAAACCCTTCCAAAAATGGTGTTGGTGCAATCGATTGGTTTATCATGGCCCAAAAGGCTGCACCACACGATCTGGTATCACTCTTCACGAACAATTACATCCAACTCTTCAATTCATTTAGCACACAGATTGATTCAGGAGCCAATTTCTGGAATCAAAACAGCACTCGATTCAGAAATGGCGAAAAAGTCTGGCATCGGAAACCTCGAGTTTTCATGGGATTCGCTCCTGTCTTCTATTCATTCTTCTTCCCCTCACAAAGCGCAGCTCGTAAGAATTTCTTTTTCCTAACCCTAATCTTCGCATAGTGTTAAATTTATGTTGTTAGGGTTATATGCTATTCGTTTGAAATGATAAGAAAATAAATTCTGAATTCTGAATGTTTCTAAAATAATGACAATCTGTAGGAATTATTGGGTCAAAAATAAACAGCATCAAGTTATTTGTAGTAGCAGTGGGAGTGGTATTCATCTTTAATTATGATTAATTTATACATTAGTGAAATTAAGCTTTGAATGGTTGAAATGCAGGATTTTGGCAAGAAACTTTGAAGTTATTGGCCTTGCTATATGGTGTAATTGCATTTGATATATTGGAGAGAATGATAAGCTTTTGATTTCCTATGTGGAACTGAGGACCTATTTTTCTAGAGGAGAACTTAATTGAGCAAAAGATTGACTATTGGAAATTCGCCATGCATTAAATTGGAGGGAAACTTTGGGATCTGAAAAGATCTATTGCAAGTTTCATGTTCCTGGGTTCCACCGGCGTTGGGAAGACCGAGCTTGCAAAGGCCCTAGCCAGCTACCTCTTCATCTCAGAAAATGCATTTGTGAGGATAGACATGAGCGAGGATATGGAGAAGCATGCCGTCTCTCTTGCTTAGTTGGTGCACCACCCGGATACGTCGGCTATGAAGAAGGTGGCTAACTTACTGAAGCAGTGAGCCGAAGGTCATGTTGTGTTATTCTCTTTGATGAGATAGAGAAGGCTCACCCTTATGTGTTCAACATCTTGCTACCTTTGTTAGATGATGGTCGGATAACCGACTCTCAAGGAAGGACAATTAGTTTTACAAATTCGGTCATCATAATGACATCCAACATCGGGTCTCATCACATACTTGAGATGCTTCAAAGTCCGAACGTGGGTGGCATAGATGCAGTGTATGATCTGATGAGAAGTCCAAACATCCAATATCGTTGTCTCATATCAAGTTTCACGAGATCATACACTGATGATCATACACTGCATCTATGCCACCCGCGTTCGGACTTTGAAGCATCTCAAGTATGTGATGTGACCCGATGTTCGATGTTATCATGATGACCGAATTTGTAAAGCTAACCGCCCTTCCTTGAGAGTCGGTTATCCAGTCATCACCTAACAATGGTAGCAGAATGTTGAACACATCAAAGTGCGCCTTCTCTATCTCATCAAAAAGAATAATACAATATAGCCTTGGGCTCACTGCATCCGTAAGTTGGCCACCTTCTTCATAGCCGACATATCCGGGTGGTGCACCAAGTAAGCGGGAGACGGCATGCTTCTCCATATACTCGCTCATGTCTATCCTCACAAGTGCGTTTTCTAAGTTGAAGAGGTAGTTGGCTAGGGCCTTTGCAAGCTCGGTCTTCCCAACGCCGGTGGGATCCATGAACATGAAACTTGCAATAGGTCTTTTTGTGAAGAGTTGTGGGATGTTGAGAGTATGTTCAAATTCCATGCCAATCTCATCCATTTTAGACATATGACTAGAAATATTTGTGAAGGGACAACTTTGGGATTGTTGTGTGTTCCTGTGACTTTATATTTTTACGTATATCATATAGTAAAGTAAACATTTTTTTTATTATCTTGAAACGCGTTTTTTGCAACTTGAACTTCAATTATAGAACCGAGAAGTAGTTAAATATTGGTGATGGTTTATGTTGGTGGTTTAAGAACTAAAACTCTCTTCATTTTAAAGAAAAATACATACATTTTGACTTTCAAGAGTACTTAGAAGTTAGAAGTGGACGTGGATATTGTCATGAATTGAGTCACCAATATCATTCTGTTTGTTATACTCCCTCAGTCCCAAAATAAATGTACACAATGAAAAAGGCGCATAGTTTTAGGCTTTTTAATTAACAAAAGTACAAATTTACCCTTAATATATAGATAGAGAAATTTCCTCCATCACATAATTAAGGGTAGAATGGGAAATTGGACATTTACTTTTAAAAGTGGACATTTATTTTGGGACAAACTAAAATAGTAATGTAGACACTTATTTTGGGACGGGGGAATATTTATTAGGAAAGTTTAATTTTATCACATTTTTGTGGCAAAGTTTAAAATTAGAATGGAGGCACTACATTTTTCTTGCATGTGAGATGATGTATTAGGTAGCCAGTGTTTCGTTGAATCACGCTATCGAATGAATTCATACTAATCCAAAAACTATTATGTACTTAGCCAGGTTCTGGAATGGAGATTAGAGAAGTTGCTCAAAGAAAGCGAGAAAAACTGTGACACCTTCTCGGATTTAATACATCTTTGTGGGAAGATCCAAAATGCACAAGCAGCAATGCATGTTTTCACTTCAATGGAGAATCATGGCGTAAAGCCAACGCCCATCATTCTCGAGGCCCTAATATCTGCTCACTTATCTTCAGGTAATGTGATCACTGCACTTAGCATATTTCAAACAATGCAGAATTCAGAGGACCATAAACCTACTTCTCACACTTACAATTTGTTCATTTCGGCATTTGCAAACCTGGGAAACAGTAAGGCAATGCTAGCCTGGTACTCAGCCAAGATGGCTTCTGGCTTTTCGGCTGATTTAGACACGTTTGAGGCCCTCATTTTAGGTTCTATAACGCTAAAAAGATTTCAAGATGCTGATAGATTTTATGGAGAAATGTTAGCAGCAGAAATCGAACCTAATGCGTCAATATTACATTGTATGCTTGTGGGGTTCTGTGAGCAAAAAGATTTGGTTAAAATTACAGGGTTTTTGAAGGGTATATTGGACCATAGATGGGAGATCAATGGGCATATGACTGAGAAACTTGTCGGGTTTTATTGTGAATTAGAAGTAGTGGAACAGTTGGAGTGGATGCTAGTAGTGTTAACGGAGAACAATCCGAATCAGGATTTGGACATTATTTCTCAAATTCACAATGGTTTGATTAGGGTTTATGCTAAATTGGATAGATTAGATGATGTGGAATACTCTGTTGGGAGGATGTTGAAACAAAGGGTGTCTTTTAGGTCCCATAAAGATGTCGAAAAGGTACTGTGCTCGTATTTTCGTAAGGCTGCATATGATAGGCTAGACGTGTTTTTGGAGTTCATTAAGGCTTCACATAAACTCCCGAGATCCACTTATGAGTTATTGGTTGCTGGTTACCGTAGGGCCGGGTTATACAAAAAGGTCGATTTGGTGATCAAAGATATGGATATGGTTGGAACAACTTGATAGTTCCCAGATGGACGAAAGTGCAAATAGTCCTTTTTTTTGCCGCATGGCTTGAGATTGATTGGTGAAATTATCGATTTGTGATTTATCAATCAGTTTGATTCGTTTCTAAGGTGGATTTAGGGGTTGTTTGTTTACGACTTAATGGTAGAAAAGAATGCAACAATTGGAGAGGAGGAATGTTGTCGAGGCATGAAAGGTGTTTGATGAAATGTGTGAATGAAAGGTTGTCAATTTTGACAATTTATTTGAGGTGAATGAATCTCTCCTTCCAAGTTCATGCTTCAAGAATATTGTTTATCCACTTTGGAGGTGTTTTTAAAGCATTTTCAACATATACTTTTGTAATTTAAAAAAAAAATAGAGATTTAAAGCTCAAAATCCCCAAAAGAATTATATTTAGAGTAAATTATGTTTTTCGTCTCTATGGTTTCTTAAAAATTGCAACTTTCATTCCTGTGGTTTCGAAGTTACAGTTTCGTTCTTGTGCTTTGCAATTTATTGTTATTTTCATCCCTAAAGCTAATTCATACCTTTAAGTATGAGAGACAAAAACATAAATGAATTATAAATCATAACGACGAAAACAACAATAAATTGTAAACCATAGGGATGGAAACAACAATTAATTGTAAACCATAAGAGTGAAAATTGTAATTCAAAAGTACAACAATGAAAATATTAAATTTCAACAAACCACATTGACAATAAATCGCAATTTAGTCTTATACTTAACTCTAATAATACATCAAAACATAGAACAAATGCCTTCCAAGTAACACTAGTTCCACAGGTTTAGGCATGGGTTCTCAATTAACAAGTTTCCAAGTAAACAAGAAATGGGTAAAATTAAAGTGTTGTAATCGTCCATTTGTTGTTTAATCATACGATACAAAAACATAAGTTCAATGAAGGAAAAAAAAATGATACGAGGTGAAATGGTCACTTATATTATTCAGGCAGTTTATTCGGTACAACAATCAATGTTTGTAACGAGGCTCATTACGTTCAACTGCACAAACGGATTGGATCCATTGCACCTGAAACAGGACAACACATCCGGTCCTTTAGGGTGTTCTGTCGATCTCTAGCAAGAACCGTGTCATCGTTCACAACCATACACAATTAACACAAATCAAGAACCAACACTTCCATTTGAAGGAAAAAAAAAAGAAACGGAACTTGGCGGCGGGGACACACACACCATTACGATACACGGATCTATCATATATGTAAACAGAAACCAGAAACGAAAACGACAAAGATACTAAAATGAATATGGAGATTCACAATTCTCTCCCTCATTTTTCTCTTGTAAAACTAGTTCCCTAAACGAACAATCAGACACAAAAAAAGGGTAATTGGAGCAAGAGCTTTACACAATCAGCGAGTCGACTCAGTCAAGAAGCTTCGGTAACAATCAGTGAGTCGACTCAGGTACGAGTCATCCATCCCGATTTTTATGTTCTTTAAAAGGAAAACTTTTGAACCATTGCTTCCAAGCAGCATCCTGTTGCTGCTCAAGCCAAGAAAGAAAGCAGCTATCCAATAAGCAGAAAAGATTAACATACAGAAGTTGGTACCTCACCGGTATGAATCGGAAGTTGCCCACTTGAACGATCGGCCATACGCCACCTTCTAAGATCAAGGCCGGAAGAAAATCCCGTTTCACGTCTTCCTTGACTTGATCAACGTTTTTACCCGATGCAAGACCCATGTAAGTGAAGAAAACAAATAAATCTACGGGTCCGAATATGATCCCGTCGAGTGCTACTTTAGTAGCAACAAATCGCAGGGAGTTTGGTTGGTATAGAAGCCTTAACCTTAAAAACCGATCTAAACCTTCATACCTACAAGAACCAAAAGAGATCACATAAAACCGCAAGTTATAGATCGGAATGTTGTATCTTTGGAGGTTATATATAGCAAAAATGCAAAAAACGAAGCAAGGATACCACACTCCAGTTTCACGTTCGGTGTTGTGGAGCCGGCTCACGTTCCTTCACGATTACAGATCATAGATATACT
Organism: Arctium minus; assembly: GCA_954870635.1. Lineage (NCBI taxonomy): Eukaryota > Viridiplantae > Streptophyta > Magnoliopsida > Asterales > Asteraceae > Arctium > Arctium minus. The sequence continues at coordinate 43,784,473 of OX941085.1, forward strand.
TACCAAATAAGTTCCAAGATCAACTTTTGATGAACTTCAATCTTGGTTTGTATACTATATACAATCCAACTTGAGGAAGAGTGTAGAATTATAAATGAATTAGGAAAGTTCTATAATAGGTTATTTTAGGAATAAATTAGTCTTCTATATTTTGTGGGATTCTTGCATAATTAGAGCATCTCCAACAGAATCTCCAACAAATTCTCCAAAAGTTTTCCAAAATGGAGAATCAAAGTTCAAAATCTCTATAAAATAAATGCATTCAACACCAACAGATTCTCCATTTTGAAGACTACATCATTAATTATATTATTAAAATATTCCATATATTTAAAAAAATATTAATCTCTCTCCTAAACATTTCATTTCAAGGTTGCTCAGGGGTGCTTCTTTTGAGAACTCATGAAAATTGTGATAACCTTGAGAACTGGTGCATCATTTGCTATTTTATATGATTTTTTCATCTGAAACTAGGGGTGTAAATGAGACGAGACAACTCGCGAACTACTCGAGATCGACTCGGTCAAAACTCGGTCAACACTCGACTCGAATAGGCTCGACTCGAACTCGACTCGACATACTAACGAGTCGAGTCGAGCGACCTGACATACTAACGAGTCGAGTCGAGCGACCTGATACTCGACTCGATAAGCTCGTGAGATACTCGAATATATATATTATATATCTATATATACTTTCGTTTAGTTATAATAGTAATCTAAAGAACATATACTAAAGAAATAAACATTAAAATAATAATATAATTATTATTATATTTATATTTATATATATATATAATTATAATTATTATTAATAAAGAATTACTAGCATTTTCTTTAAAAAAAAAGTAATAACACATAACATGACTTGTGAGTATCATTATTTAAATAAGGATTGCCCTCCTTTTGCTTAAAAACTCATCCCACATTGGTGGGACAATCCATCTAGGGATTTTGCATTCAACTATAAATATGACTCATCCACTTTCTTTCCATTGCCATTCCATAGCCTTTGTGGCATAGCCTTTCTATTGAGCCCTTTGGCCTTTTGGCTTGAAGTTAGGCAAAAAAAATTGTTGGTACCTATGGAAGTGGGTGCAACTAGTTTGTTATGTTTGTTTACAATTTTAATTAAACAAACATAAACAAATATGAACACATTGAATTTTTAAATGATTGAATATGAGCACTAGTTTGAGTTTGAGCTTAAAATTAGTTTGAGTTTGAGCTTGAAATGAGTTCGAGCTTGAGCGAGCTTGAAACGAGTTCGAGCTTGAGCTTTGATTCGAGCTTAAAACGAGTTCGAGTCAAGTTCGAGTATTAGCTTTTGAGTTCGAGTCGAGCTTGGGTTTTCACTACTCGCGAGTTTTCGAGTCGAGTTCGAGTATAATGATACTCGAGCTCGACTCGCATCATTTACACCCCTATCTGAGACTAACATTTAGAATACTGATTAACATATATTTGTTTCAAAATGTGTTTGATTCACATGTATTTGTTTCACAATGCAAACCTTTTTAGCCTGTTTGAGAAACAAAAGTTACACATAATAATGTTTCACATTGTGAACCGAATACATATGAAACAAACACATTGTGAAACAAATATATGTTCATCAATACATTAAATATTAGCCTTAGATTGGAAAAAATTATGTGAAACGATACCTTAAAGTAAAAGTTCTCATGGATCTCACAAATTTTGGAGTTATCTAATGATTAAGCCCCAGGTTCCTTATTGGTGGAATATAATAAAAATCATCTCTCTCATGGTAATCATTTTTGGAGAATTCTCCAAATTTGGAGAAATTTATCCTCTTCTCTCCTAGTTGGAGCAAAAAAGTGCCCAAAATCCCAATTTTCTCCATTTTGGAGAAGTTGTTGGAGATGCTCTTAGGAAAGCTTTTGCATACACACACACACACACATATATATATATATATATATGGTTCATCATGAATGTGTGACGTATGATGATTAACACTTCCATATTCATCATGTATGTGTTATTCACGATGAATATTCATCGTGAAGGACAAGTTTCGTGCTTTGGGTGGTTCACGGGTTCCTAATCAATTTTGGTTCCTAACGGAGCTTTCCTCTACACACACACATACATACATACATACATACATACATACATACATATATATATATATATAGTATTAATCCCTTTCTTTTGGGAATAATAACAAGAATTGAAGCAATTCCCTCAATGCCTTCTTTACTCGCTTTCAAAGGCTTACTCCAGAAAACTCAAACTTTGTTGTGTATAAGCACATTTCAAGGATGAAGAATAGGTGTCACAATCTAGATCCTCATTCTCATCATAAAAGCAAGGAGAGGGTTGTTATTCTAACTTTGACTAGGATTACGTCTCTCAAGAACCTTTCTGCTTGAGGTATGCGCTTATTGGACATCTAAATATCAACTTATTTCTTCTACTTAAGATCTTCATTGTGGGATGTTCCACCCTAGAGTAGTAAGAACAAGCAAAGTTGTTGAAGGCTATAGGCGCACTTAGGCGCAAAGGGGTCTTGGGGCCTAGGCACAAGGCATAAGTGTGAGGCGCAAGCCTCAGAAATGCGAGGCACATCTTTTCAGTAGATACATATACATATACATACATATATATATATATACACACACACACACATACAGTTACACACAACTCAAATATGCAACAAGTTTCACTGCAACAACCAATAATACATCGATGAGAAGGGTTTAAAGCATGAGTCATGGGGGAGAAGTTTTAAGGTCTAGGTATTTATAGAGAAGGAAGCTTGAAGTTCTAATGACCGGGTATTAAATATTATGGTTTGACTTGGGTCATCGATTTAATAACTCTTCTTTTAAGTTATGAGATGAGAAGATGAGAAAACTTATTTAATATTAGGGTTTGACTAGGTATTTAATAACTCTTTACGAGGCGTGCCTAAGCCCACAAGCGCCTCAGCCAAGACGCAAGGCCTAAGTGAGCCTCGTGAATACGCCTAGCCTCAATTTCAGAAAAGCTCATGACCTTGAGCCTCAGGAGCCTCGTGGCCTAGGCGTGCCTCAAGCGTGCTTTTAACAACTATGAGAACAAGTAGTCCTAAAAACACTATGTATATGTGTGTGAAGAGGGGGGGGGGGGGGAGTAAATAGTCAGCAATCACTACACAAATATCCAGCTGCATAACATGGTCGTACCAGATGAAAAAGGCATTTTTCTAAAGCATGTGTATGAGGTGCCTATTGATACAAATTTGCTAAGTGAATGCTCACGATTTTCCCAGCAATTTTATATATATGAAAGCCCCTGTTATTAAATAAAAACCCAACATATAACAAATTAACAATATCCACCCAATAACATTCTTATATGATCTGTTTAGCCGTAATCTTGCAATCTGCGTCATTTAATATAGAGTTATTTTTTAGATAAGAGAGAATCACTAACCAGAAGTGGCCAATTGGCCCAACAAATGCCATTCCGAATAGGCTTGTAGTAATCACTCGTCTCCAGTTGATCTGTAATTGTCTCTCTTCCTCCTGTTGAGATAAGGATATATTACCATTCTATATAGCATTTAAACATAATAACTTAAATGCTTGACTTAAAGCTTTTATAATTGGAACAAGGATAACTTTACAAGCACATAAATATGTATATTTTAATACTTATTTTGACATCTAAAGATTGGACAAAAACACTTGTGAAGGAATTTCAATCGGATAGATACTATTGTTTCACACGGGATTACTACATTCCCTTATCGATGCTTTTTGGGAGTGAATTAAACAATGATCATTCACAAAGATGAAACAAACAATTTTCAGCCTCTATGATTCAAACCGGATGCTGCCACTACCTTTCCAAAACGTAAGTTATGCACAACTAGACATCTTTGTTCCTTTTTGTTAAGTATCAATTTCTTTTCCCCTTTGGTGTTATTTCCTACTTAAACAAACCTCTAAATTATCGCAAACTATAACTAATTGAGAAGCCAATTAATCACAGATTATGCAGAAACCAAAAACAAGGCCATTTAACCAAAAGCGATAGGAATAGATATACTCGCAAGAATCACCACCATATAAGGAAGATATAAGCTGAAAAAACGAGTAGATAGCAATTTCCAACCATATGAAAGAATACAAACAACTAAAATCACAATTTTTCAAGAAGCCATTTTAATCAAAAATACCCTCAAGCTTCTTGCATAGTCAATGCACACAAGGATCAAATCTATCCTCTCAACAATCATCCACAAAACAAGAAATACATATGAGATAAATAAAAGGTTAGATGCAAAATCACAAAGAAAAATCCGGTGTTTCTTCAATGATGAGTAACTGGAAGAACACTTTCTCTTTTGAAAAGGCTAACCGGGCCTAAGGGGCTGAAATTTTTGCCACCCACACATTAACACAACCAATACCCTAATCTGAGAATCCAAATCAGGACCTCTAAGTTAACATAAGAATATCGCAATCAATTTGGCAGCCCCGTTGGGCAACAGAAAATGCACCATTCTGATTCATATCCTGACCACTTTAGGGTTCAACAAAAAAAATAAAAATAAAGATTGTTTCCTAAATATAGCCACCTCTAGATTGTTTGTTATACATTTCAATCAAATGAAAGAATCCATTCAATACTTGTAAAATCAACTCATTGAATCACACATACCCTCCATGAAATTAACAAAACCAAGATATTTGGTAACAAATATGTCATCAGTATTCATAGAATCAAACCATAGAATCACAAATACTTTCAAGAATAATGGAAATACTTGGCAAGAAACAAACATAAATTGCAAAAAGGAAAATGAATGAAGAAAACTTACAGAAATAAAAAGGGTTTTCTTTTTGGCAGCGGTGGCGTGAGTAACAGCCTGGGCAGCAACATCACCAAGTCCCCATATCAAACCAGAGCTGATTACCTGTGTTTTCACGGGATGTACAGCTAAACAATTTTGATACCATCTCCAAATCCTCAACATTTCATCAAAGTTTTTATCGAAAAGAAGACAAAAAGGGATTGGTTCTAGGGTCAATCAAACAAACGAGAGAAATCTAAATTTATTTATTATAATCTAATGTTGAGGCGACGGAATCGAGCCTTCTTTCTTGCCATAATAATACTAATAATAATAATAATGTTGGTGAGGTTTTGGGTTGTGCGATTTTATATGATTCGGATAGGGTTCGTAGAAAATGGAATCAGAAATTTCAGACCTCCGTTAACAACGGTGGTCGAGATTCAATTTAGGTGACCGCATGTATGTTGGTTGCCATCAAATTGGGCTTCGACCCGACCCGAGATCCTCATCATCATTCCCTTTTTATCACCCCCCACAATATCCATGTATCTCGTTTGACTAAGGATCTCCAAAACTGCAATTTTGGTTCCTATAGTTTTGAAATTACAAATTCACTATTGTGATATGCAAAAATGAGTGGATTTGGTCCCTCTCTCTAATGGTTGTTGGAAGAACTCGTTAAGTGAAGGATAGTTTGGTCTTTTTCTACTTTTAATCACATTTTTCATTAAAAAATAAATATATATGTATATTAGAGAACCAAAATTGTAACTTAATTAATATATATGCTTGACACCTCTCACCCCTACCCCCCGCCCCTTTCCCGATCCCCTTCTCCAACACATCCCCTCAGACAAACCCCCTCCCCCAAACTGGCGACCATCTCGAAATCCAACACCTTGTGAGGTCATTACTGCCTCCCTCTTCTCCAGTGGTCACAGGTCATCATTGACTCCTTCTTCTTTGGCAGTCACAAGTCATACTCCCTTTTTCCAAGCTTTGTTCACTCCCCCCCTCCTGGTTCTGTCACAACATGGTGGGGACTGTGACTTTTCCGGCAAAGACCCCAAATCATGGGCTCCCCAACCTACCCTATTCCCTCCCTCCTCCATCTTTGACGAACCCCACTGCACATGACACATATCTTGAGCTCTCACCCCACGACAGAAATAACAAATCATCACAGATGTCGATTAGTCACACCTTGCTCACTGATCTTCAGAACCGATGGTTTGTGTAACACCCCGAATTTTGGCACCGTGAGTTAATCTTTTCCCTCGTCAAACTATCCTACTTGTTACGCATACATATACTTAGAAGTGTGTATTTGTCCCTTTATGCGTCGAGAACGTCGAAACAGAGGAAAATTGGTTTTTAGAAATGTAGGGAGGGCCTGGCGCGACAATCCGCCGCGATTGTGACATTGACACCGTCGCCATGTCACAGTCACCGGGGGAGTGTGACTCTCGGTACACCGGGCGCAACAATGCCCGCGAGAATGACAATGGCATTCTCTCCATGTCACTGTCGTACAAGGGCCATAACCTGTGGTACAATTGGAGCGATTGTGCCCTGCGATAGTGACAATGTCACTATCGCTTGGGCATTGTCGCCAACGGGCACTGGGTGTATAAAACACTGATTTCAACCATTTTCTCATTTATTACACCACCCACTTCTCCTCACTTTCTCTCTAGAAGCAACCTAAGGCATTAATGGTGATTTTGGGCAACTAAAACCTAGATCCTTGAGTTCTAAGTGATCCTTCTCCATCAAGATAAGAGTTGGAAGCCAGGGTCAAGTCTTCACCATCACCATCTTCACCCAATCTAGAGTTGAAGGTTTTCTAGGGTTTTACCAAAACCCAAGTTGTGAGTCATTATCCCTACCAAACTCTATACATGTTAAAATACTCTTTTTCGAACTAATAAGAATTGTTCTTTATGATTATCACTTGAGAACCTTTGGAAAAATAAATATAAAATTAGGGTTTCACCCATTTTGTAGTGTTATGTGGATATGCTTGGAAAGTGTTTCAATGTACATGAATGGTTTATATTACTTGATTTGCATAAACTTTGGAACCCCAAAAGAGTAAGGAAGGTATAATTGCTACATTGGTTGGTTTAGAGAGTATTTCATAAAGTTTCAATTGCATAAAGTCTATTCTTTATTATGGGTGCTTGTTACATTATTTGGCATGTAAGTAAGTTGGACCATTGTTGTAAATCCATGAATATACGAGTCTTATTCTTATGGGATGTTGTTGGGAGAGTTTAATTCCCAAATGTATCAACAAATAGGCATGAGGTCAAGATGGGTAATAGTTGTGGACTTCAAAGTCGAGCAACGACCAATGACCATTAATTGTAATTTCTTGTGAATGAGTGAAATCTAGAATTGATGGTATTACCATTAGTTCGTAGTGGGGCTCTTGAACATGAAGGGTGACCTACTTTGTGTTCCGTCACCCACATGGAAAACCGGGTTAACCCGTCATTGCGAGATGTTTGTGTACGTGTTAAAGTTGGATAATAAAAGAAGTCCTATGGGAAATTATTGAGTCTAAATTTCCGGAATTTGCACTTATGGTATAAATTGTAAAATTGATTGATCTCACTAGGCGATAGCCTAACACTTTTTCTTATTTGTGACATGTATAGCAGGTTCTAAGAATAGCGAGCCGTCAAGCTTGTGAGTAAGGTGCTAATTGCCGGTAATGGCAACTTTTGGGAGCACATGCTTTTGTGTAACACCCTAAATTTTAGCGGAAATAAAAATTCGAAAATTCTGCAATATGACGGCTATAAATTGGTAAACCTGGATATATAAAAACCTGTTGTAAACAACCCCAAAGTATCATCCCGATAGAACGGGGAAACAAACTATAGCCATTACAACTAATCAAATGAAGAATATACTAACAACCTAATAATCTAACTTAAATAAGAAAGATTAATCTCGGGTGTTGCTATTCTCCCAAAAGTATGCCCGCTATCCAAAATGTCGGTCTACACATCTCCCAAAAAGACCGCTCTTGGCCTCAAAGCCATCCACTCATTCCCGACGAACCCCACCGGAAACCTGACCTGTTATACATGACATTTTAAGAAAAAGTGTTAGGCTAAAGCCTAGTGAGATCAAACATTTGCCGTTTAAATAATCAACGTAAGGATGAGTAAAATAATTTCTTTTGTACAATGATAATAATAGAATGATACAATAATGCTCTTTGAAATATAGAAAGTACCTATTGGGTTAACGGGGGAGACCCGCTTACTAACACAAATGACGGAACACAAAAGTAAGTCATTCGATAAGTCAGTAAAGCCAATACACAAATAAAGCACACACAAGGGATGTCAGGCTCAGTGGCTTTAAACGTACACCCACGGAAACTCAAGTTCAACCCCGAGGGGTTCCTACGTCGAGCTCCTCATCCAATATCGTAGTACTTGAGCACGAAGGACTTATACCACATCCGACGCCTAATGTGCCTCGACGTGGAAAACTAGTCGTTCCAATGCCGGAACAACAATAAACCAAATACGGGGTCATGACTCCCAAATGCATCAAATAAGCCAAATAATGCTCATAGTGCCCAACAAATATTTCACAAATGCAATTATGCATAAAGGACATAAAGGATAATTTTCCCCGAAACAATTTCCCTTCTTTACCGAACAACGTTGGTTGAAACATAGATGACTATTACAAGCCATACTCTTTAAACATGATAAATTCTCAAATACAAACTTATCAGCAGTTAACCACAAGAATATCATTTTTAAAACCCATAAGTGACATGAATATAGATATCCTTTGAAATACATTTTCCCAAATAGAAGTAGGTTAATAGTGACATCAACAAGCCCACATAATCATATTCCATAAAATCATCATAAAACCCTAAAATCTCCAAAAGTTAGACTTGGTATAAAATCCACAAATCATGTATATAAAAAGGAGACGTTTAGGCATTAAAAATCCTTCTTTTGACATGTATAAAGTTTATAAAAGTGTAAGAACTCACCTTGTAGGGTTGGAGTTTAACCCTAAAATCCAAAGCTTAAGCAAGAAGAAAATGGGTTGAGAACTTGAGGTAGCTTCACTAGCACTATAATGATTCACACCTCCCTAGAACACATAAATGATCAATGGATTGAAGTAGTTGAGGGGCATAAATGCTAAGGAAGGAAGAAGGTCGAACTTACCAGTCCTCTAAAGAGAAAATCGCTACTGCCTCCTTCAAAATCAGATAAAATGCCCTAAAATCGCGACATGGCTTTTTATACCCAAAATACCCGTCGGCGATAGTGACATCTGTCACTATCGCGGGCAAGGTCGCGAGCTCCTCACCACCTACGGTACAAGCGGGGCGATAGTGCCCTGCGATTGTGTCCATGTCACTCTCGCGTGGCACAATCGCGAGAAACGTACCGTAGGTCCTTGACCTCCGGCGATTGTGCCTTCCGCGATTGTGACACATTGTCACTCTCGCGGGCATAGTCGCGAGCCTCCCAAAATTCTCGAATTTGGTGAATTTTCAACCCACGATGCTTAAATCCGACATACTCGATATTAAATTAATAAAATCCCGATATAAAGAAGTTTCCAAAGCGAGAAGAATAAAACACGGGTTCTCAGAATTCGGGGTGTTACATTTTGGGAGGAGTCAATTGGAGATTTTTGAGATTAGAACCCCTTTTGGTGATCTTAACAACACCCGCTCATAATCTAGATTTTGTTAGTCTAGATTAGTAGGTTGTTGTGTAAGTATCTGTTGTAATTATTGTAACTCCTATTCTACATCATTCCCTATTATTGGGTGATTATTTATACCAAGCATAGATTTTCTTGAGTATATTCATGTTTAAATTGACCCCTATTTTTAGGGTGTTACATTTTGTTTTAGATTTTTTTTATTTAGATTTTTGGGGTTTGATTTAGTTTTTTAGGGTTTGATTTAGATATTTAGGTTTTGAGTTTTGAGTATGAGTTGTATCTTGATTTACAATTTGATTTGTTTTTGATTTAGGGTTTAAGTTTGTATCTTGATTTTTGGATAATCACCCAAAAGGAGAAATTGTAAAAGCGTTTACAATTCTATAATTGGACATATGAAGTTGACAACACACTAATCTAAATTGATTACATCTAGATTATAATAGTTGTCGACTCAATCTCCCAAAAAATTTATTCCAATATGCACGCCAAAATCCCAAAGGTTTATCTCCAAAAGTTGCCGCTATCGGCCATCACTCGACTCTCATTTCTTGAATGCCCCATCGCTAACAGAACCTGTTATACACGTCATTTGAGAAAAAGTGTTAGGTTTTAAGCCTAGTGAGAACAAACATTTGCATGATTTATAAAGAGCAAAATTGTAAGTAAATGTTTCTTTGTTGAAAGACAAATAATGGAACTTGTATAAAACACATAAGGAACTTCCGGTCTACAAACATCTTGCGATGATGGGGGAGACCCGATTAACAAGGATCGTGGCGGAACACAAAAGTAAGCCACTTTCCGAGTTGTGAGCTCAATACTTGGATCCATGGCCACGAACAACGCCCACTAGTGCTTGGATGTGGGGGATGGCACCCGAGGATCCAAGTCATACTCATTCACTAGAATTACATTTACGGCCCATGGCTAGTAATCGGTCCCACATAACCGTACCAAAATTGGCTCCAAGGACCCAATGTCTCAACTAGTTACATAGGGGAAAAACATCCCAAAGTAAACCATCTCCTCCTATGGATCCAGTAGTAATAGGCTATGGCATAGTCACAATTTCATTTGTGACTAACTGATAGTGTTGTATATAACTATCACAAGAGAATCTCCATAATACAATTTCAAAGTTCAAACAACTTTTCATGCCTTTAAAACCCAAATATAGATAAATCAAGGTTCATTTTCATTTCTAATATACAATGCCTCCAAAACAAGGTTTTCCAAATATTTCATAATCTTTTACTCAATTCATGACCAATAATAGATTTCCATGCATTTCCAACTAAAACCTCCATTTTTAAGGAAACCCTAAATAACATAAAGATGGATTTCCCCCATATACTTGCCCAATAATAGGTGAATAGAACATGAGTTATAGCTCAAACAAGCTTTCCAACAACAATTTCCAAAAAGATAGTTAGAACCCTAAAATCTCCAAAAACCCATTTTTAGGTCAAAATATTACAAATGATAAAATGTAAACATGGAGAGGATTATAAGTTCAAAAAGAATAGTTTTGACATGTATAAAGTTTTAAAAGGTCGAATATACTCACAATATGGGTTTTGTCAAAAACCCTAGAAAACCTCAAGTGTTCTTAGAAAGGAAGAGTGGTTATAGAGCCCTTCTAGACCTTTAATCCTAGGTTGATGATGAAGATCTTATCTTGAAGAAATGGTTGTTGAACCTTATTAATATGGATCAAAATCGCTTCCTACTGTAGACTTCTTATTGAGAGCATTTATGAAGAAGAGGATGAGAAGTTATGACCAAAAAACCCCCCAAAATCGGACATTAAATGCTTATTACCACCCGCGGGCGATAATGACACCGCGATTGTGCCATGGCATTCTCGCCGGGCACAATCGCCTAAGGTGTACCGCGGCCTCTCGAGTTTGAGCGATTGTGATAGGGCGATAGTGCCCGTGTCATTCTCGCGGGGAGTGTACCACGACTCACACCTTCCCCCCGACTTTGCCTTGGCGATAGTGACAGTGTCACAGTTGCCGGGCACTGTTGCCGTGAGCCTGCAGGGTCCAAAATCTAACTTCAAAAATTTACAAGGGTTTATCCCAATGGGGTTTCTTATGGACTCCAAAAATTAACACCACCATAAATCTAGATGACAAGTGACTTACGTCATTGAAAATTCCGAGTGTTACAATCCTCCCCTCCTTGGGATTGATTTCGTCCTCGAAATATAGGCTACATGAACAAGTGAGGATATCTCTGCTTCATGTCCTCTTCGGATTCCCTTGTCACGTTGGCCCTACGATGATGTTTCTATTGCACTTTGACCATCGTGGCTTCCTTGTGGTGAAGTTTCTTGGACTTCCTCTCTAGGATGGCGTCAGGTTCTTTTACACAATGGTTACCTTTGTCCACTCTTATTTCCGAGAGGGGAATAACGCTCTCCTCCTCCGCTAAGCACTTATGGAGGTAGCAAATATGGAAGGTATTGTGAATTCCTCTCATTTCTGGTGGTACCTCAAATTGGTACACTTGGATCCCTACACGTTTTAGCACAGTGAACGGACCAAGGAAACGGGGACTTAACTTTCCATGTTTCCCGAACTGGGTTTTTCCCTTCCAAAGGGTCACCTTAAGCATCACCCGATCCCCTACTTGGAATTCCATCAGCCGCCTCTTCTTGTCGGCATAGCTCTTTTGCCGATCTTGAGCCACTTTTAATCGTTCTCGAACGCTCTTCACTTTGTCGGCCGTCTCTTGCATAATTTCGGGACCGGCGAATTGCTTTTCGCCCGCTTCAAGCCAACACACGGGCGTTCTGCACTTCCGCCCATATAAGGCTTTAAACGGTGCCATCCAAATATTTGAGTGGTAGCTATTATTGTATGCGAACTCCACCAAAGGTAGGTGAGAGTCCTAACTACCTCCGAAGTCAATCACACAAGACCTTAGCATATCTTCAAGCGTTTGGATTGTCCTCTCACTTTGGTCGTCGGTTTAAGGATGGTAGGACGTACTCAACTTCACTCTTTTACCAAACTCTTTCTGCAGACCATCCTAGAAGTTTGAAGTGAGCCGACTATTGCAGTCCGATACAATAGACAAGGGCACCCCATGCCTTGAAACTACTTCATCGATGTAAAGCTTTGCCAACTTGTCCATCAGTCGGGTCTCGCGCATGGCCAAGAAGTGAGCGCTTTTGGTCAATCGATCAACTATTACCCATTTGGTATCGTGACCTCATAAGGTTTTACGCAACTTAGTCACGAAATCCATGGTAATATGTTCTCATTTCCATTCGAGGATCTCTAGGGATTGAAGCCTCCCATAAGGTCGTTGATGCTCGACCTTCACTTGTAAGCAAGTCACACAACGCTCCACGAAACGTGCTACATCAAGTTTCATAACCGGCCACCAATAATGTAACTTCAAGTCCCTATGCATTTTTGTACTCCTAGGATGGATGAAATACTTGGACTTATGGGCGTCTTCAAGGAGAAGTTCCCGATTTCCCCCAACTTTGGGCACCCAAATACGTCCATTGAACAGTTTTACCCCACGACTATCTCCCGTCAAGAGTAGATGTTGTTTCACCATCACTTCATCCTTGAGATTTTCTTCCAATAAAGCCTCATATTGAGACGCCTTGATTCGCTCAATGAGACTTGACACTAACTCGATCCTCGAAAGGGTGGTCCAAATGCTTTCACTATAGTCTTTCCGACTCAAAGCGTCGGCTACCACGTTTGCTTTACCGAGGTGGTAAAGCAACTCGCAATCATAACCCTTGAATAACTCGAACCATCGTCTTTGCCTCATGTTCAACTCTTTTTGATCAAAGACGTATTTCAAACTTTTATGATCCGTGTAGAGCGTACATTTCGTGCCATAGAGATAATGTCGTCAAAGCTTCAAGGCAAACACTACCGCCGCCAACTCCAAATCATGGGTAGGGTAATTCTTCTCGTGAACCTTGAGTTGTCTCGATGTGTAGGCGATTACTTTACCTCTTTACCTCTTTGCATCAACACGAAACCAGTCCCATTTTCGAAGCGTCGCTATAGACCATAAAGTCTTCCGACCCTTCGGGTAGAGATAGAGTGGGAGCTTCACACAACTTCTTTTGTAAGGTCCGAAACACCTTCTCTTGCGCCTCGACCCAAACAAACTTCAAGTTCTTCCGGGTTAGAGCGGTCAATGAAGAAGCGATTTTGGAGAAGTCTTGGATAAATCTTTGGTAATAACCCGCTAAATCCAAGAAGTTTCGTATCTCGGACGGATTCTTGGGAGGTTTCCAATTCATCATAGCTTCAATTTTTGAGGGGTCCACCTTCACTCCCTCTCGAGTGACAACGTGACCCAAGAATTGAACCTTCTCCAACCAAAAGTTGCACTTGGAGAACTCAGCATACAATCTCTCATTTCTCAGCACTTCTAAAACTTCCCGTAGGTGTTGCTCGTGCTCCGTCTTGATCTTTGAATACACGAGTATGTCATCGATGAACACAATGACCGACTTGTCAAAGAATGGTCAGCACACTCTATTCATCAAATCCATGAACACCGTCAGTGCGTTAGTTAGTCCGAACGACATTACTAGAAATTCATAATGGCCGTAACGCATTCTAAACGTCGTCTTCAGGATGTCGTCTTTCTTCACCCTCACTTAGTGATATCCCGAACGTAAATCAATCTTCGAGAAACAACCCACTCCTTGAAGTTGGTCGAACAAGTCGTTGATTCTCGGAAGCGGATACTTGTTCTTCACCGTCGCCTTATTCAGTTCACGATAATCGATGCACATCCGCATCGTTCCGTCTTTCTTCTTAACAAACAAGACCGGATCTCCCCAAGGTGACGAGCTTGGTCTTACGAAACCCTTCTCAAGAAGATCTTGGAGTCAAGCCATCATCTCTTGCATATCGGGTGGAGCCAAACGGTAAGGGGCTCGAGCAATCGGAGTCGCCCCCGGTACAAGGTCAATCCAAAACTCTACTTGACGATCGAGTGGCAAACTGGGCAAATCGTTCGGGAAGACATCGGGAAACTGGTGTACCACCTTCACATATTCAAGCTTCTTCTTCACAAGCTTGGCATCTATCACATATGCTAAAAAGGACGTGCATCCCTTCACCAAGCATTTTCGTGTCTTAACCATGGTGATGATCGCCAAATCACCCTTTCTCCTCTCACCATAGACAATCACAACATCACCACTAGGAATGGGGAGTCGGATTAATTTCTTGAAACATACGATTTCAGCATGATTGTCCGCTAGCCAATCCATGCCAACTACCACATCGAACCCACCAATAAGTATAGGCATCAAGTTAATTGAAAACTCCTTCCCTTCAATCTTGAGAGTGCAATCTCTCAAGACATCTCGAATCACCACTTAAACGCCATTCCCTACTTCTACCACTAAGGCATCCTCTAGACTACTAGTGGGCATAACAAGTTTCTAACAAAACGAATCGGACACGAAAGAGAAACTAGCACCCGAGTTAAATAACACACGAGCAGGTACAAAGTCTAGGAGAAACGTACCCGATACCACGTCTGTCGATGCTTTGGCTTCCTCAATAGTCATTTAGAAAGCCTGTCCCAGAACTCTGGGAGTGTTCTCCCTCTTCTCTGATGCATTACCCGCTTTGAGCTTCGGGCAATCTCTTCTCACGCGCCCCGTTGCTTTGCACTTGAAGCAAATTATCCCCTTCACTGGGGAGTCTCTTGTAAGATGATTGGTCTTCCCACATTTGGAGCAAGGAATTGGGTTTGAATTGCAGTTGCCATGGTGCTTGCTCCAACACTTCTGGCACCATCTTACTTCACGTCGGTTGTCAAAGCTTCGACCCTCAACAAATGGTCGAGACCTCTTGTGAGGTCCATAGTTTCTTTCCCATCTCCTACCTCCACTTTCTCTTCCTTTCCTCTCACGTAAACGACATCCATGATTTGAGCCTCCTCGACGGTCTCACGGAGGGTGATGGCTTTGGAGTTTCGGGTCATTGCCATCATGTCCGCCGGTAGGCTCTTCAGATAGGTCTTAACCTTATCTTTTTCAGTCGGGGCCACATGCCCTACTAAACCAAGCTTTTCCATGAATTTACAGGTGTACTCCCTCACCGACATGCTCCATTTCTTTAGAGCTCAAACACTTCCTCAATTTATCCATGGCCCCCTCGTTACAGTATTCCTCCATGACCTTCTTCTTGAATTCGGTCCAAGATAGTAGCGAAAAGAGTGGACTTAGTGACGTTCCATCATATGAGGGTCGAGCCTCTAAGCAATTGGGAGCCGCACCTCACTTCTGATTCTCTTCACACTCGCAAACATCAAAGGCTTTCTCGATTTCCCGAATCCAGTTCATGAAAATAACTGGACTGTCAGACCCGATGAACTCCGGGGGTTTAGTGCACAAAAATGATTTGTAGGAGCAAGCCCTCCTACCTTGTCTCCCCTCATTCGTCACCGATTCATCGGTCGAGATCACGTTACCAATGCCCCCAGAACCTCCAACCACAACATTCTCGGCAACCGTCTCATTTATTTGGTTGCTGACATCTCGGTCTTCGATCACTTTCAAGAGGAACTTCTGCTGCTTGTCCATAGCCTCGTTCATGATCAACATCATGTTGGCCATCATCTCTGATTAGGGAGTTACCTCTCGAATAACCGGGTTGGACGAATCTAGGCCTACTCGCGGAAAGATCTCGGGTCCTCCACCCAACAATGGTGGTATTGGTGGACGCACCGCGACCTCAACCCTATCTGGTTGATCAGTCGTTGAAGCAGTTTCCTGTCCTCCTTCCACACGTGTACGCGGTATTCCGCGCGTACTTACTATTCTTAATCTGCCACACATGAGAATGGAGGGTAAGAAAGAGATTAAAAGAAATAAACACGAAGGAAACGTACTACTACATTCATCAATTGTCATAACAACGGTAGATCAAGCATGCTCACGTAAAACACCTTCATAATAACGTTAGTTAAGTGAAATTATGAACATATGATACTTAAGAATTCTCGTTACCATTACCACAACTCTCAATTAGTGTAATTTCCGTCGACTCTAAGACCGTCTTATCTTAGAAATTCTACCCAATCTCACAAATCATAGTTTATCATCTCAGCTTAAGTCTAGACATCTTACATTCATGCCTAATTCACATAAACTAGAGCTCTGATACCAACTTGTAACACCCTAAAAATAGGGGTAAATTTAAACCTGAATATGCCCAATAAATAGCATCGTAATTGGGAAAATAATCTGTAACGCCCCAAAAATTAGGACAAACAAAAATTTCCGGAAATGGAAATGAGGTATATAAATGATGCTAAATCACGAGCTTTCCCCAAAAAGGGAACAATATGCGCCTGTTATAATTACATGTTTGTAATAATGAAGCAATAAGAGATAATAACCTCTTAATCTAATTCTTATCAAGAAAAGAGACTACAATAAGTTGTCATCTAAATTTTCCAAAATAAACATCTTCTAATGGCGTCCCAAAATGCTCCCCAAGCTCTCATCTAAGGCTTGCTAATCCTACTTAGCGGTCACACCGCTAGAACCTGAGATACACATCAAACCAGACAAGTGTTAGGCCAAAAGAGCCTAGTGAGTATGAACAATAACATGTCAAGATCATTTAAGGGTACATTGCCATAAGAGTCTATAGAGGAATCAATGGGGGAGACCCAAAACACCAACGAGTTTCACCTCAAGAGTCGATGTATTTTGATGTTCACTTTTACGAGCAACATCCCGAAGGCCCGACACAATTGGAGACTACCTCCAAGGCATTACTCCAAAGGGCGGAGGTCTAGGCACATACCATCAAGGTGGCACCCAAAACTACATCCTCCTAGTGCCTACTCGCGATTTATCCAATATTCCATTCCACATTATATACATTTTATTTCAAGCAAAATACATATAAAAGTTCCATATAATTCCAATCCTCAATTTAGGTCAAAACCCTAAATCATGTAAGATCCCATATAACATTCCTCAACCATGTATTTCTCATGAATATAACCAAATATTTACCAACAAAATAATATCATCATAATCTCTTAAAAAGGTTAGCAACCAAGCCCTCAATATTTCCCAATATAGCAAGTTTATCTCAACAATTGTCAAATGATTAATATGATGGAAATAAGCATGAAATGATGATGGAAAACATATAAATATATGTATCTCATTTTAAAACAATTAGGAAACTCACTACATAGGTTTTGGTAAAAACCCTAGAAAACCAAGTGTGATGAGAAGAGGAATGGAGGTCTTGACTTTTTCTAACCAAACTCTTGAATCTTGAGGCTAGAAGTGAAATTAATGCCCTTAAAATGTTCCCAACAACCTCCTAGGGTTTGCCCAAGTCTAATTTTTGAAGAGGAAGGAGTAAAGAAGAGCAATAAATGAGGATAGGGTTTGAAAATCCGTTTTAAGACCTGCAGGTGGTTCATGCGGCTTTGGTCGTGGCTTCGAGGTCGCGCCATAGGCCGCACATGTGCTTCTAGCCCTGAACTCCAGCAAGTTCCACGACTTTAGCCGTGACTTCTAACCCGTGCATAAACTCGCGTAAGTCGTTGTCCTCACCCTAAAACTAAGCTCTCGATTCTAAAGCATAAGTTCTCAGTCTCGCGCGATGAGACCTACAACGAATTTATTTAGGAGAAGTTTCAAGGATTCCAACATGGCTCGAAAATATAAGGATATAGATAGGTAAGTTCCTAACGAAATTACGAGTGTTACATAAACACCCAAAAGGGGAAACTGTAAAAGCGTTTACAATTCTATAATTGGACATATGAAGTTGACAATACACTAATCTAAATTGATTACATCTAGATTATATTAGTTGTCGACTTAATCTCCCAAAAGAATCTATTCCAATATGCACGACAAAATCCCAATGGTTTATCTCCAAAAGTTGCCGCTATCGGCCATCATTCGACTCTCATTTCTTGAAAGCCCCATCGCTAACGGAACCTGTTATACACGTCATTTGAGAAAAAAGTGTTAGGCTTTAAGCCTAGTGAGAACAAACATTTGCATGATTTATAAAGAGCAAAATTGTAAGTAAATGTTTCTTTGTTGAAAGACAAATAATGGAACTTGTATAAAACACATAAGGAACTTACGGTCTACAAACATCTTGCGATGATGGGGGAGACCCGATTAACAAGGATCGTGGCGGAACACAAAAGTAAGCCACTTTCCGAGTTGTGAGCTCAATACTTGGACCCATGGCCACGAACAACGCCCACTAGTGCTTGGATGTGGGGGATGGCACCCGAGGATCCAAGTCATACTCATTCACTAGAATTACATTTACGGCCCATGGCTAGTAATCGGTCCCACATAACCGTACCAAAATTGCCTCCAAGGACCCAATGTCTCAACTAGTTACATAGGGGAAAAACATCCCAAAGTAAACCATCTCCTCCTATGGATCCAGTAGTAATAGGCTATGGCATAGTCACAATTTCATTTGTGACTAACTGATAGTGTTGTATATAACTATCACAAGAGAATCTCCATAATACAATTTCAAAGTTCAAACAACTTTTCATGCCTTTAAAACCCAAATATAGATAAATCAAGGTTCATTTCCATTTCTAATATACAATGCCTCCAAAACAAGGTTTTCCAAATATTTCATAATCTTTTACTCAATTCATGACCAATAATAGATTTCCATGCATTTCCAACTAAAACCTCCATTTTTAAGGAAACCCTAAATAACATAAAGATGGATTTCCCCCATATACTTGCCCAATAATAGGTGAATAGAACATGAGTTATAGCTCAAACAAGCTTTCCAACAACAATTTCCGAAAAGATAGTTAGAACCCTAAAATCTCCAAAAACCAATTTTTAGGTCAAAATATTACAAATGATAAAATGTAAACATGGAGAGGATTATAAGTTCAAAAAGAATAGTTTTGACATGTATAAAGTTTTAAAAGGTCGAATATACTCACAATATGGGTTTTGTCAAAAACCCTAGAAAACCTCTAGTGTTCTTGGAAAGGAAGAGTGGTTATAGAGCCCTTCTAGACCTTTAATCCTAGGTTGATGATGAAGATCTTGAAGAAATGGTTGTTGAACCTTATTAATATGGATCAAAATCGCTTCCTACTGTAGACTTCTTATTGAGAGCATTTATGAAGAAGAGGATGAGAAGTTATGACCAAAAAACCCCCCAAAATCGGACATTAAATGCTTATTACCACCCGCGGGCGATAATGACACCGCGATTGTGCCATGGCATTCTCGCCGGGCACAATCGCCTAAGGTGTACCGCGGCCTCTCGAGTTTGAGCGATTGTGATAGGGCGATAGTGCCCGTGTCATTCTCGCGGGGAGTGTACCACGACTCACACCTTCCCCCCCGACTTTGCCTTGGCGATAGTGACAGTGTCACAGTTGCCGGGCACTGTTGCCGTGAGCCTGCAGGGTCCAAAATCTAACTTCAAAAATTTACAAGGGTTTATCCCAATGGGGTTTCTTATGGACTCCAAAAATTAACACCACCATAAATCTAGATGACAAGTGACTTACGTCATTGAAAATTCCGGGTGTTACACGATGACCATTTGATTTAAAATTAGGGTGTTTATCACGTCAAAAACCAAACCAAATGTACTTGATGTATCTATACTATCTATACTATATTATAAAAACGGTATAAAAAACTCTTAATTACAACTTTTAAGCACAAGTTACAACTAATTAAAGCCAACTATTTAATTTACAATTTCTTAATGCTTTGGTACAACCTTTCCAAGCGCAGTATCTCACATAATCATCTATTTGTGGAATGGATACTCATTTATTAATATAAATATTTATTTTTTTGGTGGAGGATTTTATAAAATAGATTTTTTATAACATAATCTATTTTAAATGTAGATTTTACATTTAAATCTATATTCATGAGATGTAATATAAAATTTTTTTTCTTCCGTATTTTTTTATATTACATCTCATAATGATTTTTCCATATTTTATTTTATAAAATCTTTTTCCATATTTTATTTTATAAAATCTTTTTACATAATGAGATGTAATATAAACTCTTTTTTCTTCCGTATTTTTTTTGCTAATATAAAATCTATTTTATTTTATAAAATCTACACGTATTTTATATTAGCATAATATAAAATCTACACGTATTTTTTTTCACGAGCATTAAAAGAAGAAAAAAAAGGTTGATATGAATTAAAAATAAAAAATAACGAGATACACTAATAAATTAACGTATTCTTTAAAATAAAAATATTCCGCAATACTTTCCAAATTAACCAAGTGTAAAGAAAATAAAATAGAAACGATGTAGATATAAAAATATTCTTCCATATTTTTAATATATTTACATTTAAATGTAAAATCGAAAATGAAAATAAAAGATTTTAAAATATTCTTTACATTCACTATAAATATATATAGCTTCTCTATGTATCATCCGAGTACAAGAAGAAGACGAACGGTCGGGTGTCAATGGCGGAACCTGCAACTGAACAAAAGATATTCTACTATATTTTTGTTTTTTGAAAAACTACTTTTTTATATTTTATTTTATTTACTGAGGATTTGTTTATATTTTTCAAAACCCACAATCATATTTTTCGAAGTAGGGGAATAAGATAATACTATGAGGTCTTCAAGTCAATAGTCAGATAAATTTTCAAGTGGTACTGAGTGAATTTGAACTATACCAGTTGAGTTGCCGGTTACAAAAGATAAAAATCATTTATTTTCTTTGTCATATTTGATGTGGGTTGAATGTTGTTAATTAATCTACAGATTTATACGTTCAAAGTGATTGTCAAGTATTGTCGAGGAGGTTTCAGAAAAATTGCAAAATCTGTAAAAACTTATGTTCATATTTATAATTATTTCAATAATAGTGATATGTTGTGAGACATGTCTTTTGAGTTTTAAATAATATAATACAAAACTATTACCAATATTATTGCACAAACGTATAACAACAAACGATTAAGAATATATGCAAGTTAACCACTTATTAAAATACATTCGTTTTTCACAGAGAAATTACGTTTCATTTTAACTCGGTTCAATATTCCAACAAAATTAAAAACAAGTCTTAAAGCTTAACGTACCGTTATTTAATGCTAATTACTTAAAAAACAACCATTAAAGCTGTATGTACTACATTCAATGTTATTTATTAATTTTCAATCATTATCTCTAACAATTTTAACTCTCCTAAAATCATTTCCCACTTTAACTCCCCTAAAATAACTCTCAGCATAATAAAATATAGAATAAAAATCAAATTTTAAATATAAATAATATAAAATATAATTAAAAAAATCTAACAGAATATTTTATAAAAAAAATTATATTATTAAACCAAAATAAATTACATTATATTATTAATAGATGAAAAATATTAATTTTAGGAGATTTAAACCTAAAGTTTTGAAAAAAATATCATGTATTTATCAGTATTTTTAATGAAATTAATTGATTATTTTTATAATTAAAGTTATAATAATTATGAAAATATACAATATAATTAATAGAAAAATAAATGTCTTGATGAAATACAATAAATAAAGAAAAAGTAAAAAAAAAAAATATAAACTAGGATAAAAATGTAAAAAATTATATACCACAAGGACCAAATATGTAATTTTCTTATTCATTTTATAAATGAATTAACACTTAATTTTAATAAAGTTGGATGGAGGGATGAAAATGGAAGCAAATAGAAACCACAGGGACTAAAAAGCAGTTTTAAAAGAGCAAGGACAAAATCGTTATAAACATCAAACCACAGGGACGAAAATCGTAGTTTACTCTAATACTTATAAGAAGATCATGGTTTAATTAAAATCTCATTTCAAATTTACAATATAATTTTCTCAAAACGATAAATTGTTATAATAACTTGAATCATGAAAACAAACCATTGCAACTTGAAATTTTAACAAAATCACAATATAAATCCGTGTTACAACTCCAGTTAGAAGTCGCAACAATTGCCATCTCGGTTTTTAGGGTCAAGTAAATCAATGGCGAATCTCTTGAAATAATGATATGAATTCTAATAAATGGTGTATTTAGATAATAACCTTAAATAAAATTTTAATTAAATCCATGAACTTCTCATGAATATTAAGCCAATTTTTTCTTTAATATTGCCAGTACAAAACCATGTTTGCGGAAACAACCTATTACACATGAGAGTAAGATAAACTAAGTCTGGTACACTAAAAGTAACTACATTCTTCTAATCCAAAGTTCCAAGCTCACACCTTTTCCTTGCCCCTACTAGAGCCTTCTACCAAACACTTTCCTGAAAAGGGGTTTAGTTTTGAAAAGCGAGGGTTAGACCGTGAGGTCTAGTGAGTTCCCTCTATAAATAAACATTCGCACCACAACAACACATAAAATAGTTCATAAGCATTTATAATAATTCGCAGTTTAAAAGAATAATAATGCGAGAAAGACACATGTTAATGGCACACACTGAGGTCATGCACAACTGTGACAACGTGTCTGGTTCACACTGCCTTTAACTGGGACACCCCCCCCATTGGCATAAACGGGACCCCCTATATGAGCATTTGAGGGACACCCCCCAAGCCATAACATGCCCACTCTCAAATGTATCTTTCATAACAAAGTGAACATGCAGTTTAATAACATCTCATGCAATAAAATACGTCTGTCAACAACAGTTTGGTTGGAAAAACTCACATGTCACCCTTGCTTAAATCTTTCTCACTTACACTTCTAGTCCTTAGATTGAATGCCTACGATATAAAATTAAAAGAGATAAGTCACTCGATCATCCCCCCGCTGTCGACTCTCATTTTCCCTTAAAAGACCCTTTAACATGCCTCACAAAAGAACCGACACATAATCCCAAAACAGAGTCGACACTGCCCGGAAAATAGTTTCCTGAAAAGACCCTCACTCGGGTTCTGCTCTGACCGGATTTCAAAACTCACCTGGATTGGGCCCTTACCCGGATTTCCATCCGGGTTTCCCATAGGGATTCCCCGTCCGGGCTTCCCGCCTCCTGGGATCCCCGTCTGGGTCTCCCTCATGGGCAACGCCTCTCATGGGTTCGACTGTATATATCGCCTATCCGGAACGGGTGATTCCCGGACTGTATACTGTGTGATTTTGGAACCCCCAAATTAAGTCTGAATCTCAACCCAATCAATTCAAGTCTTCAAAATCAAAAAGGGTTAAATGCTAGAATATTTCTTGACATGAACTAACATTAGACAAAAACTCAATCCCCCATTAAATCAAACCATTGATTAACCTCTCTCTTTTTCTCTCTAAAACCCAACTAAGCATGAATCCAATCTAGTCAATAATAGGGATAAAGATAGAGATTACTTCGATAAAGATTTGAAGTAGAATCTCCTTTCTAAATACGCTCCTCCTTGTTTTTCTTCCAATTTGTAAGCCACACATACAACACTGAGGTTTTGTTTATTTCCCTAGCCTCCACAGTTGATAATAATTAGGAGAGAATGGTTTTAGGGTTTTTAATCCCTTTCCCCATTATTTACAGTTTAGTCCTCGAACTTTAGACTTCCAACCAAATTCCACCAAGCACCCAAATCTTTAGAATTATGATCTTGGTTATTACAATATCTCCCTTCACAAGAATTCCGTTCCCGGAATTCCGTCGTCAAATAAACTTGGATATTGGGACCTCATGTCCGCTTCTACCTCCTAAGCTGCCTCTTGTCCTCTATGATATCGCCATTGGACCTTAACAAGGCAGATCTCCTTGGCCCTTAGCTTCTTAACCTTACGATCCAAGATAGCCACCGATTCCTCCACATAACTCAATTTCTCGTCTACACGAATGTCATCCAACGACACGACCATCTTGGCTTCAGCTAAACACTTTTTTAAGTTTGATACATGAAACGTAGGGTGGATACCCCATAGTTTGTAAGCCACTTCTCCGACTCGCTCTATTATAATGAAAGGCCCGACGTACTTAGGCCTCAACTTTTCCTTTTTCCCAAAACAAACTACGCCTTTCCAAGGCGAGACTTTTAGCATTACCTTGTCTCCTACTTGGAATTTAATCGATTTCCTTCTCTTGTTTGCATAGATCTTCTGGCGGTCTTGGAACGCTTTCAGCTTTTCACGTATCTGATCGATCTTATCGGCGGTCATTTGCACAATTTCTGGGCCAATTGTCTTTCTCCCACTTCATTCCAACATAGTGGTCCTACACTTGCGTCCGTACAACACTTCGAACGGTGCTGCTTATATGCTAGCGTGATAACTATTGTTGTATAAAAACTCTATCAACGGTAGATGAACTTCCCACGAGCCATTAAAATCAATCACACACGCTCGAAGCATATCCTCCAATGTTTGTATGGTCCTCCCACTCTGGCCATCCGTTTGAGGATGATAAACAGTGCTTAACTTGAGTTGCGAACCCAACCTGGTGTTCGCGGCAACCCCGTGACAAAGTACATAGTGATCTCATCCCACTTCCACACCGTTATATCTAAGGATTGAAGTTCCCTATACGATCGTTGATGTTTTGCCTTGACTTTCAAGAGCGTCAAACACCGTTCAACGAAATGAGCGATGTCTTTCTTCATCCCCGACCACCAATAAAACTGTCTCAAGTCCCGATACATCTTATTGGTTCCCGGGTGTATTATTGGTTCCCGGGTGTACCGAGTAACGAGACTTATGCGCCTCTTCTAACACACTCTTCCGCAGATCTCCCAAGTTAGGAATCCACACACGGTTCTCTAGGCACCTTAATCCGATATTGTTGACTCCTAACGAGGCTATTAACCCGACAATCCTTTCAGTTTTTATATTTTCTTCCAACAACGCTTCCTCTTGGAACTTCTAATCTCGTCAAGGAGGTTGGATGTTGCTTCGACTCGAAAGGCAACTACCTTGGTCGAATCCCCTTTTTCCTTCCGACTTAACACGTCGGCTACCATATTCGCTTTACTCGGATGGTAAAGGATTTTACGGTCGTAATCACTCAACAATTTTATCCATCTCCTTTGTCTCATATTCAACTCTTTCTGATTGAACAGGTGTTGGAGACTCTTGTGGTCAGTGAAAATCTGACACTTAACGCCATATAAATAGTGTCTCTAAATCTTTAAGACGAAAACTACCGCCGCTAGCTCCAGATCATGCGTAGGGTAATTTTTCTCGTGATCTTTCAATTGACGAGACACATAGGCAATCATTTTTCCGTTCTGCATCATACACTTTCCATCTAAGTTTTAAATGTAGAGGCTTTACTCTTTTTTGCTTGATCTTTTTTACCTTGATGGAGGGACTCCTCATCCCCAAACTTTAGAGTATTCAATGTCCCCATTGAATTATGAGTTATGATTTAAGTGTATGATGGTGTCAAGTGGCCAAAGAGAGAAAAGAATTAATGGCCTATATCATTTCCTAGCAAAGTGTAACAATGTGTGAGTGCATTGTGTCCCAAGAACATGAGGCTAGTTCTAGCAAGAACAAACCATTAGGAAAATGCTAAGTACCAAAAATTTATTTAGGCTATAAAGACAAAGTTGGTAGTGTGATCTACACTTGTAATCTTGTAAAAATAAACCTAAAAAGTTAAAAACTACCCCAGACACAAGAAAAAGAAAAAAAATGAAGCTAAAGGAAGTGAAAAGAACGTGTCCTACTCCTCATGAGTAGGCTGTCAATCTGTTGATGTTGACCCGGATGCTGCAGCATCAGAATCTGCAGCCTCTGCCCTTAGCCTGTCAAGCTCCTCCTTCAACCTGGAATTCTCTTCATTCAGCCTGATGTTCTCTTTCTTCAAAGCCTTTAACTTGGCTCCCAATTGGCTCACCTTGCTCCTTGTGTCTGCCTCCATGTATTCTTTGAACTTGTTGAAGGCCATATTGGATTTGTTTTTGGCCTTCCTTGATCTTCTCAGCTAACTCAGTTTGCAACCTGTCAATGCAGTTAAAGTATTCGTTCCTTTGTTGGAACATACTGTCCAACAAGGTGTTGTTTTGGCCCATGAGTTCTTGCACCAATCCTATCATCTCAGAAGTGTTCCGAGTCCTTGGTCCTTTCTCTATCAACCTAGATACCAACTTCATATCTATTATCCATTTCTCCTCACATTCTCTCACAATCTCATCCTCAAAGTATTGAGGCACCCCAGCTTCACAACATAATTTTTGCAATAGTGTAGGGAAAAACAGTTTCCCTGTGATCTCTTGGAGCAATACCTCATTCCTTTGAGAATGATCTCCCCCACATCTAGACTCTTTCCCTCCATGATACAATAAAGC
The DNA here is from genome assembly GCA_954870635.1 of Arctium minus. NCBI lineage: Eukaryota > Viridiplantae > Streptophyta > Magnoliopsida > Asterales > Asteraceae > Arctium > Arctium minus. The sequence continues at coordinate 43,811,325 of OX941085.1, forward strand.
ATACACATTCTTTCTACATAAATAGAGTTATCATGGGTTGTAGGACTTAAGAAGTGTCTCACAAAGTTCATCCATATATTAGCATTGGATGTGAGATTTGAAGCCTTATAGGTTCTAAGCATATAGTTGTTGTGAGGCTCCCACTCCACATTTGGTTTCCCAAGAGCTCTCCTATTTCATCCAACTTGGCCACTGTGGCCTTGTTAAACAACTTCTCAAAGTCGGTGCACCTAGGGGGTGAAAGGCCCAACAGATTGTTGATAGTCGTGGCTGAAAATGAAAGCTCAACCCCCCTAACAGTGAGTGTTCTAGTGGTGCACATACTTGCTTATGCATAAAATTATCTAACCATAGAAACATTGTATGAATGTTGTACTTCACAGAGTGTTGTCCATCCTTGGGTTTGAATGACTTCCTTGATGAAATCAAATTCTACAATGCTCCTCTCATCAAAGCATCTTTCTTGGAATTTCTTGGAGAGCAGGCTTGTTCTTCAATTTCTCAAACATCTTCTGGGCATCTCTGGAACTGAATCCATCATTTGGAAGCTTTGGTCTTTTAGTGAATGCCTCCCTGGAGGTTCCTGTCAGTGAATGATGTGGCAATGCTGTGGGAGCAGGCTGCACATTCTGTGTGGTCTTTCTTGTGGAGACTCTTGTTGCCTTTGTCATTAGTCTCTGCTTACCTTTCTGCACAATTTTAACCTTCTTTTTGGAGGGTTCCCTAGAGTTTAGACTCTTTGTTACGATCATCTTCCCCAAACTTCTCTTCTTTTTAGAAGGAATTGGGGGAGATCGGTCCTCACTCTCCATGGATGGGAAATCAACAACAATGGGCTCTTGAGGGTCCTCAATGGTGTGCCACTGCCCTGACCTGACCAATCTCTTGGTGATAAGTCACTCCCATTTTGTCCAAGTTTTCATCAAAGAATGTAAAATCAGGGTCTTTGGGGTGATACACCATAATGGCCTAAGTTTTATTTTTTTCAATGGCCTCCTCACGTCCGACAAAGCAGTCGTCGGTGGGCAGTGGTAAACGACGCTGGTGCGCAAAGAGAGCCGGAGATAGTGGTCCTCGAAGATGAGAGCATATCGTCGATGGCCAACCCCTTTCAAAACCCCCCTATCGATTCCACTGTGGCCTCATCCTCTAAACCCGTTGAGACCACTGAAAAACCCTCATTAAGGCCAGACCTAAACCTACATTCTGAAGAAGCAATGGCCGACCCCTCAATCAATACACATCCGGTCAGTCCTGTGCACACCACCGATGAAAGTTCAATGGTGTCATTGCAACCGCAAAGCCCCAAGGTAAGTCTTACTAACATTCTGGATGGGCAATTTACCTCTGACGTAGAAGAGGAAAAGGAGGCCAGGGTCGAGAAAGATGAAGGAGCCTTCTTCCACCCTTGTCTGCGTTCGATCATGAAGAAGCCCTTGAAAAAAATAAAACTTGGGCCATTGTGGTATATCATCCCAAAGACCTTGATTTTACATTCCTTGATGAAGACTTGGACAAGATGGGTGTGACTTATCACCGAGAGATTGGACAGGGCACTGGTCACACCATTGAGGACCCTCAAGAGCCTATTGTTGTTGATTTCCCATCCATGGTGAGTGAGGACCGATCTCCCCCAATTCTTTCCAAAAAGAAAAAAAGTTTGGGGAAGATGATCGTAACAAAGAGTCCAAACTCTAGGGAACCCTCCAAAAAGAAGGTTAAAATTGTGCAGAAAGGTAAGCAGAAACTAAAGACAAAGGCAACAAGAGTCTCCACAAGAAAGACCACACAGAATGTGGAGGCTGCTCCTAGAGCATCGCTACAACATTCATTGGCAGGAACCTCCAAGGAGGCATTCACTGAAAGACCAAAGCTTCCAAATGATGGATTCAGTTCCAGAGATGCCCAAAAGAAGTTTGAGAAATTGAAGAACAAGCCTGCCCTCCAACAAAGAGGCTTTGATGAGAGGAGCATTGCATAATTTGACTTCATCAAGGAAGTCATTCAAACCCAAGGATGGACAACACTCTGTGAGATACAACATTCATACAATATTTCTTTGGTTAGAGAATTTTATGTAGAAGCAAGTTTGTGCACCACCAAAACACTCACTGTTAGGGGGGTTGAGCTTTCATTTTCAGCCCCGACCATCAACAATCTGTTGGGCCTTTCACCCCCTAGGTGCACTGACTTTGAGAAATTGTTTAACAAGGCCACAGTGGCCAAGCTGGATGAAATAGAAAGAGCTCTTGAGAAACCAAATGTGGAGTGGGAGCCTCACAACAACTATATGCTTAGAACCTTTAAGGCTTCAAATCTCACATCCAATGTTAATGTATAGATGAACTTTGTGAGGCACTTCTTTAGTCCTACAACCCATGATAACTCTATTTATGTAGAAAAAATGTGTATGCTTTATTGTATCATGGAGGGAAAGAGTCTAGATGTGGGGGAGATCATTCTCAAGGGAATGAGGTATTGCTTCAAGAGATCAAAGGGAAATCTATTTTTCCCTACACTAGTTTTGTGAAGCTAGGGTGCCTCAATACTTTGAGGATGAGATTGTGAGAGAAGATGAGGAGAAGTAGACAATAGATATGAAGTTGGTATCTAGGTTGAGAGAGAAAGAACCAAGGACAGAGAACACTTCTGAGATGATGGGATTGGTGCAAGAACTCATGGGCCAAAACAACACCTTGTTGGACAATATGTTCCAACAAAGGAACGAATACTTTAACCGCATTGACAGGTTGCAAACTGAGTTACCTGAGAAGATCAAGGAAGGCCAAAACAAATCCAATATGGCCTTCAACAAGTTCAAAGAATACATGGAGGCAGACACAAGGATCAAGGTGAGACAGTTGGGAGCCAAGTTGAAGGCTTTGAAGAAAGAGAGCATTAGGTTGAATGAAGAGAATTCCAGGTTGAAGGAGGAGCTTGACAGGCTAAGGGCAGGGACTGCAGATTCTGATGCTACAACATCCAGGGCAACATCAACAGATTTACAACATACTCATGAGGAGTAGGACAGGTTCCTTTCACTTCCTTTAGCTTCATTTTTTTCTTTTTCTTGTGTCTAGGATAGTTTTTAACTTTTTAGGTTTATTTTTACAAGATTGCATATGTAGATCAAATCACCAACTTTGTCTTTATAGCTTAAATAAATTTTTGGTATTTAGCATTTTCCTAATGGTTAGTTCTTGCTAGAACTAGCCTCATGTTCTTGGGACACAATGCACTAACACATTGTTACACTTTGCTAGGAAATGTTAGAGGTCATTAAATCTTTTCTCACTTTGGCCATTTGACACCATCATACACTTAAATCATAACTCATAATTCAATGGGGACATTGAATACTCTAAAGTTTGGGGATGAGGAGTCCCTCCATCAAGGTCAAAAAGATCAAGAAAAAAAAAAAAAAAAGAGCAAAGCCTCTAAATTTGAAACTTTGATGGAAAGTGTCAAAAAGTACCAAAAATGTCCCACAGGGGCAAGGTACATGCATCAACAAAAAGAGCACAAAAGTGACAAATTTTTTGAACAAAGTTAAGAATGAAAGCTATGTTGAAAGAAAAGGCAAGGTGAGTAAAACATGTGCCAAAAGAGTGAACCCACATCTAAAGCCCTCTTGATCTTAGTTCTAGCATGTGTTGAGTCAACAAAAAGAATGTGTTGCTAGCTTATGGTTCAAACACCTCTAGGCTCTAAGTTGTTCACTAAAGATTTATAAAAGGGTACGGATTGCATGGTTGGTATGTTCTTCATATTGTGTACACTTAATGCAAAAATCTTGAAAATTTTCATTTGAGTCAATTTTTAGTTGTCATTTGGTTGCTTGGGGACAAGCAACATTTCAAGTGTAGGGATGTGATACGCATTGAGAAATCAATGTGTTGGCACTCCTTACCTCTATTTTAGAATAGTTTATTTTACTTTTATATCCCTATTTTGAGTCTTTTTTTATCTTATTTTCCATCTTTTTGTCATGAAGTTAAATGTTGCTAATGTTGTGAAGTTACCTATGTTATTCCAAATAGTAGGTTGATTTCTTTCTCTTTTGTGGTAATCTGATAGCATTGACAACATTCCCAGAGCATGGAGCTGATGGATCTCAAGACGACTTTTTGGATGACTTATTGCATTCAACCACATTTTTCAGATGTTCAGACCTTTTGGATACTAGAGAATCATATTTAATCATTATTTAGAAGATGTTTTGGAAGATAAAGTTGTTATGTACTTTTTGTACTTTGATAAGACAAAAGCTATTATCCATTGGTTAATAACCAATTAGTACTTTATTATCTTTTGGGTAATGTTAATCTTAGGGAACAAGTTTATTTTATTTACATGTTTACCCCTCTTGTATTAGTATAAATAGGTTTGTTGGGTTTTAGTTTTTGGTAGATCCATTTGGCTAACAACCAAATGTTAAATTAATTCTCTCTCTAAAGTACTTTAATATAATTTTGTAGTTACTTATAATACTTGTTTTTTACCGCTTTCTTGTTCTTACTTTATTTACATTTATTGCATTTATATTCCGTCATTTAATTCTCGTCTTTACATTACGCTATTTATTTTATGTATTTAATTTTCGTCATTTAAATTTATTGCATTTTATTTTCCGTTATGAGTAGCTAATTTTCTTAGCTTGGGTGTGAGACGACGGGTGAGTTTTTAAACAAAAAAAAAGTGGATATCGTTTCTCAATAATGATGTTCCACCGTTTCATTTCAAGTTTTATAAATCTAAGGCACTTCTTGACGAACTGATCACTTTGAAAGTGTTAAAGTGCAATGGACTCATAAATGAGCAATTTTTTAAGCACGCCAATTCGAATGATATGGGATGTAAACTTGGAAAAGTTACTAACAAAGGAATTTGCTATCTATGTTTTTCTAATTGATATTCTCGACGAGTTGGTCACTAGTTAAAGTGTAGTGGACTCAGGAATGAGCCACTTGAAACACACCAACTTGAATGATATGGGAATTGGCTCGGAAGAGTGATTTTTAACAAAGGCATTTGTTTATCCATATACTTTGAGAACACTGTTTGACACTATCACTGGCCCTGATACTACACAAGAATGTGTTGGTAGAAGATAAACATTAGTGCTACGGTGAGAATTCGGAAGGATCACTCTCAAAGTTCCTGTTGAGAGACACAATGTTGTAGCATTCCTACAACATTAGTCCACAGAAACTTGTGTTTATTACTCACCAAAAGTCTTGCACCCATGCTTTCTTCATTATATGTTATCTTAATCCAGCGTTAATCCAAATCAATCAAAGTCTTCAAAATCGCCATCTGAAGTCATTTCTTTCTCTAACTTTTGATTTACCTTTACTCCAATCCTTGTGGACGATACTTGGTTCTTACCATTTTATAACTTGAGAGACGATATTATACCACATTGTATGCTTGCTTTAGGGTCTAAGCATCACATGTCTATATGTGTGTAAAAAGCACTGTCAGTAACACTCAACAATTCCATCCATCTCATTTGTCTCATATTCAACTCTTTCTGATTGAACAGGTGTTGTAGACTCTTGTGCTCAGTGAAAATCTGACACTTAACGCCATATAAATAGTGTCTCCAAATCTTTAAGGAGAAAACTACCGCCGCTAGCTCTAGATCATGCGTAGGGTAATTCCAAGGTTCTAAAAAACGTGCCTTGGCGCCGCCATGGCGTCGAGGCGTGGCCTTGCCGCCACGTTTTACTCCTTGGCGTCGAGATAAGGCGTCGAGCTCGTTATGACGCGTTATGGCGTTACACCTTGGCATTGAGATGAGGCGTTGAGCTCGTTATGGCGCGCCATGGCTTTATGGCGTTACAACTTCGAATTTGTGTACTTCGAAATTCGATTGGAATTTACCCATTAGTATCGATTATAGTTTAGAAATTCTTTTGCTTATTGTTTTATATGAATTTTATTGTTAATAACTCGTTATTATTGTTTAAGACACTGATAAAACACACACATACACATATATACATATAAATTATATACATATTTGCCGCCTTAAGCCACGCCTTGGAAAACTCCATGGCCTCGCCATAACTCGTAAGGCTTGAGGCTTGACCTCGCCGCCACGCCACGCCACGCCTCACGCCATTTAGAAGATTGGGTAATTCTTCTCGTGATCTTTCAATTGACGAGAGGCATAGGCAATCACCTTTCCGTCCTGCATCAGCACACACCTTAGCCCTAACTTAGAAGCGTCACTACAGATTACAAATCATTCGAATCCATTGGGTAGGGATAAGCGCACTACTCAAACTATCATTCAATTTACAAAAAGCGGTTTCTTGGACTTCGGCCCACACAAACTTAACATTCTTTTTAGTCAACGCGGGTAACGACGTAGCTATCCGGGAAAAGTCCTGAATGAACTTCCGATAGTAACCCGCTAGACCAAGGAAACTTCTTACCTCTGACGATGACCTTGGCGGTTCCCATCCCTTAATGGATTCTATCTTAGTCGGGTCTACCATGATGTCGTCCTTCGACACCACATGTCCTAAACACTGAACTTCCCTCAACTAAAACTCACACTTCGAAAACTTAGCATACAATTTTTCGCTCTTTAACAACTCCAACACTAAACGAAGGTGCTTCTTGTGCTCACTCTGAGATCGAGAGTAAATCAGGATATCATCTATGAAAACGATTACACACTTATCCAACAGTGAAGTACATACACGATTCATCAAATCCATGAATACCGCTGGGGGATTAGTCAGACCAAAAGGCATGACTAAAAACTCATAGTGTCCGTACCTTGTGCGGAAAGCCGTCTTAGGTACGTTTTCTTCCCTCGCCTTCAGTTGGTGGTACCTAGACCTCAGATCTATCTTTGAAAAGTAGTTCGCCCCTTGCAGTTGATCGAAGAGATCATCAATCCTCGGAAGTGGATACTTGTTCTTGATCGTCACCTTGTTGAGTTCTCGGTAGTCTATGCACATGCGCATAGACCCGTCCTTCTTCTTGACAAAAAGTACAGACGCTCCCCAAGGTGACGAACTAGGGCGTATAAAACCCTTGTCGAGTAATTCCTGCAATTGTGTCCTCATTTCCTTCATCTCTGCTGGTGCTAAACGGTAGGGTGGACGCGCTATTGGTGCCGCCCCGGGCACCAATTCAATCCTAAACTCTACCTGGCGATATGGGGGCAAACTTGTCAGGTCCTCCGGATACCCGTTTACTATTGGCACATCCTCTACTCCTTTCTTCTATTTCTTAGCATCTAACACATACGCTAAAAACCCAAGACATCCCTTCCCTAAACACCGCATCGCTTTCATCATGAAAATTAGGCACGACTTCCTATCCCGCCGATCACCATAGATCACCGCTTCCTTTTTGTCGGGTAAGGTGACGCGGATCAACTTCTTATTGCACACTATATTAGCATCATTATTTGCTAGCCAGTCCATGCCTACAATCACATTGAACTCTCCCATGCCTATTAGGTATAAACGCAATGGGAATAAATGGCCATCTATATCAATATTGCACCCCTCATATACTTCCCCCATCGAGACTCTACTATTATCTGCTACCTCTACTTCAAACCCATAATTCAACTTCATGGGTTTTACATGCAAATTTCGCACAAAATTTGGCGACACAAAAGAGCGATTTGTGCCCGAATCAAACAACATTCTAGCAAGAGTCGAGTAAATTAAAAGTGTACTTGTTACTATATCTGGTGTCTTCGCCGACATGTGGACGCCCTCGCCTTCGCTCGGGTTGGCTCCACTTTCTTTTTTCCGCCCCTTCCTCCATGACCACCACCATAACCACCTGTAGACCCCTTTCTCAGTTGCGGACAATCCCATTTCATGTTATCTGGAGAACCACATTGGTAGCAGGATCTCGGGTTGGAGCAATCTCGAGCCACATGCCCCGTTTTTCCGCACTTGTAGCATCTCTCCGTATTCATCAAGCATTCACCACGGTGCACTCGGTTGCACCTCCCACAAGGTTTCTCTCCACATTTCGGTACCATTCGTGGCTCAGGTATGGTAACTTTAGACCTCTTAGCATCACGACCAGGTCCTTCCTACATTCTTTTGTCACCACACCTCTCGGACATTTGGCGGACTCTCTTTCTCGGTCAATTCGGCCGCATTAATGGCCGCATGAAAGGTAGTAGGATTCCGGGTTGAAACCAACTCACGGATATTACCCTTCAACCCGTAGATGTACCTTTCTAAGCGACACTCTTCGATCGGCACATATAACTCGACGAATCGAGTCTTCTCTAAAAACTTAGTGGTGTACTCACGAACTGTCATCTCCCCTTGCTCTAATCCCAAGAACTCTTCCTCCAACTTCTTAACTGCCGCTAACGGGCAGAACTGTGCCTTAAAACTAGCCATGAATGTTTCCCAAGTCATACTCCTCGCCACCTTTGATCCTTTCCCACCCGTTTCGGCATCCCACCGAAATATAGCATCCGATTTCAGCATAGATAAGGCAAACATCACCTTATCATCTTCGACACACTTGCAGGTGTCAAAGACTAGTTCCAGCTCTCTAACCCACTTCATCGCCACGATTGGATCACACTCTCCTTTGAAAGTAGGCGGCTTATAGGAGGAAAATGCTTTATAATTGCATCCTTAGCCATTACCGCTTCATTTGCTACTAACGGAGTCGATTGAGAATGCCCGCCTGTTAGCTCCAATCATAGTATATAGAAGTATTGAAAAATAGGCTAAGTATAGAAACTGCAGAAGTTCGCTCAGAACATCCAAGTGCATCACAGAAGATGCAATCTCAGAAGACATCTATCGACTCTCTGCCAGAGGACACGAAACCTGATAATGCTCTTCAGATCACAGAGCCTCTGTAATCACTCACAGAGCCTCTGTGATGGCTATCCTCTGGAGACTTCGACGTTTTTAGCAAACTCAGTTCAAGACAAGGTCACATGCAGATCACGTGATGCCTACTGTACGAAGATTTCCATATCACCTTGGAGTGGCGCACGATGGTTTTACTTTCCAGGTGGCATTTCGTTTATGGAATGTCAACCTTTGTCTTGTACTACGGGGTACATCCTCCTTGTATATTATAGGAGCACCACCTTAGAGTTTTAGCATGCGAGCACACACACTAGTCTGAATAGAGATTGTATTTTCCCTGAGAATATTTGCACACACCAGTGCGTGTTCTTGGTGTTCTTCAGAAAATCAATGAAACAGTGTTTTGAGTGAAATTCTTGCTATACTTTACTATTCTGTTTATTGATTGCTTGTGTGTCTACTACCTTGCATGTTCTACCTTTTCTACGTACTATAAACGCTTCCGCACTCATACTATTAAATCCGTGTGTAGCAAAAGGTCTATCAAGTTTAGAACATCAAAAGTGGGATCAACAATTGGTATCAGAGCAGACTTTGATTCTTAATATCAAAGGATCCTGTTCTATACTTGATTCCCTCGTTCCAGGTAGTAGTTTGAAGTTTGTTTCTTTGCCTTGATCCCCACTCATAAACATACTCTGTTTTCTGGAGCTACATCAACCTGTTTGACGTAGATTCAAAAGCAAGTGTGTTTGAACCGCTAAACACAAATTCAAAGCTTAGTTGATTGGTTGTCATCCTTCCCATACCAAATACTCATCCCTATTAGGCACATTCGTTGTCTTTCCTAAAAGAACTCTTCGTACTCTTCGTACTCTGCTTTTTCTCTTTATCTAAAAATGGCGAACCCTGTTAACTATTTCAGTGCAGGATCTCAATCAAAACCTCCCACTCTACTGAGGGATGAGTATCCTCAGTGGAAAATCAGGATGGTGCACTTTCTCGAAGGTGTGGATCCTGGTTTGGTTGAGTCCTTCACAATCCTCCTTACATTCCAATGTCTACAGTTCCTCGTGTTCCTGCCACTGCAAACACCCCTGAAGTTCCTGAATATCAGCATCACAAGCCCATCGATGAGTGGACTGAAGAAGAGAGGGCATTACATAAACTTGCAAAGAAAGCCAAAAGACTACTCATCATGGCCATCCCAAACGACATCTTTCAGTCCCTTGATTCCTGTGAAACATCGAAGGACTTATGGTTGGAGCTAGATAAACAGAACCTCTGAAGAAAACAATGTCAGATTCCTTCAGAGCCTGAATGACGAATGGCTTCATCTAACCATGTCCATGCAAGCTACATTGGATCTTGATGTTTGGTCTATCTCTGACCTCTTCGGGACATTGATAAGCCAAGAGAACAGGATAACGAAGTTGATGACCCCTGTCGATGGCCCTCTGGCGCTGGTTGGAAATACCACAGAGGGTCAGGGCAAAGGGAAGGAGAAAGTGACTGAGGATGCTCAAAAGAAGAAGAAGAAGAAAGTTCTCGTGGCAGAGAGTGAGAGTGAGGAAGGATCTAAGGAGGAGATTGATATGGCTGCTCTGGCCAAAACACTTGCACTTATGACCCAACAATTCAATCGTGGTCTCAAAAAGAAGCCAGAGTATAGAGGAAGAGAGGAAAAAGACGACAGAAGCAGAGGGTATGGTGAGGTGAGGAAGTATGGGAGAGAAGAGTTTGAGGAGCAGTGACAAGAAGAAAGAAGGAGTGGACAGAGGTCAGACGGCAGAGGTGGTGATAGAATCCCCAAGCAAACTGAAGGCTGTTTCAAATGTGGGAAATCAAGCCACTTCGCCGCAGAATGCAGGTCCTCTGCCATTAAAGGGAAACCCACAAGAGATGCTGCTTTCTATAAAAAGAAGGCAGAATACTACATTCAGAGATCCCTAATGGCAGAACAACAGGACCTTGAAACTGATGAGTCCTCTGATGAAGGGGACAACAACGCATTCTTCTGTAGAATGGCAGAAGTCCACTCTTCTGACGACAAGAGTGAGGTATCTACTTCTAGCTCTTATAACTCTGACTCTGAAATCAAACTTCTTGAAGTACAAAATGATCTTCTTGCTTATAAAAACATGTGCTCAGAGCTAGAAAAGAAATTGGCCTTCTTTGAGAGAGAAACAAGGCTTCTCACTCAAGAAAAGGACAAGCTCTATCTTGAAAGAAAATCTCTCCTCTGAGCATATTGGTGAAAAGAAAGGGTTAAAAGAAAAAATTTCCAAACTTGATAAAGCCCTGAAAGACAAGGTGAAAGAGCTAAAGAACAGTGAGAGTGATAGATTAAATGCCATTTCCTTGAAAAACTTTTTTAAAAAGAAAGAGAAGTTATTCATCAAGATCTGTTCGACAGAGATCTCCTAATTAAGAGGTATCAGGATGCTCAAAAAGTCCATGAAAAAGTCAACACCCAGATCGGCAGAAGAGGGATAGGGTTCGATGATATTGACCCTTACACTGGGAATAAAAGAAACAAATCTTTAGCAAACATCTTCTGCCCTGGACAATTTTTAAAACCAAGTCTTCCAAACCTATTATCCACGTTTAAGAGGCGTAGAACCTCTGAAGGACCACATCTGAGGAAACCTCTGCAGATGGCGAATGTATGGTATGAAAACAATGATTTACCATCTGCACTCTCATCAAAGAGAAAATCTATTCCAAAGAAATATCTGTCTCAAAAACAGATAGGGGTCTTCAGATTTGGTCAACCAGATACATAAACTCAAATGGCCTTCATGTGCATGATGGCTCCTGAAAAGGAATTATCCTCTGATGCACCAGAGTTTGTTCCAGCCTCTGTGGAAGAAAAACTCTTTAAAAGGTTTTTGGAAAGTGACTTGAGAAGAACCTATGAAAATCACTTTCTCAACCATTCTAATCTAATCTCTGAAATAGAAGAAATCTTTGAGCAAGATCTTCTAAGCTGTCTTAGTGTTCCTATGGTTATTCCTTGTATTTCAAAAGATCTAAATGTTCCCAAGGACACTACAAATGGAAAAAGCGACGTATTTCCAGAAAGTCATGCTCTCATTCACAAGGACTTTCTTGATACAGATTCTGAATCAGAATCTGAGTCCTCTGTCGAAGAAGAGACAAGTTCTGTGGAACTTAAAATGGTCACCTATGGTCCAGAGGAAAATAAGTTACCCTCCTTAACAGGATAGTCGCTCCCAAAAGGAGAACCACAAGTATACCAATCTGCCCTGACTTTTTGGACATGTGTCTTCAAGCAAAGACTTCTCTTGAGCTTGAAAAATTGAAAAATGAAAAGATCAAGATCACTCAATCTTCCAAAGTTCCAAAACCAGTCAAAACAACAAAACCTCTTCAAGAAAAACTCACCTGGCAACAGAAGGCAAAATGGCCCAAATTTGATAAAGTTAATGCTTCTGTGGCAGTGAATGCTCGAGAGGAAGATCGTCGAGGGAGAGTACACTTAGAGAGCCATCCAAGTGGAGTTTTTGACAAAAGACAACCTAGATTAGATAAAGTTTTCTGTAAAAAGAAACCCAAATCTAAAATGGGTTGTTGTAAAAATTGCTTTGTACCCTCCTTTGACAATTTTAATGAAATATTTAAGAAGTTTGCTTCCAAGGTTCCTCATTGCAAATGTTTTGATCTTGTGCATGCGTTAAATCAACACTTCTCTAGGCCCTCCTGTCTTATATCTCACCCGAAGCCAATGAATGCCAAATTCAAGGGTGAGAAAGGACAAAATGGTACCTCTATCAAGGAGGATAAAGCCAAAATCAAAGGTGTTAAGGCATCTTTAAAGACTCCTAACAAGCCCGGACCCATTTGGAAATGGGTACCTAAATCCTCTTAATCTGTCCACAGAAGAAACAACATGTGCCTATTTGGTACCTAGACTCCGGGTGTTCAAGGCACATGACTGGCGACAGAGGGTTGCTCTCCGCTTACAAAGATAAACTTGGAGGTGGTTCTGTAACCTTCGGAGACAACAAGAAGGGTCAAATTAAAGGCAATGGAGTCATTGCCAACGGAGACATCGATGTCAACAGAGTTGCATATGTGGATGGCCTCAAGCACAACCTGCTAAGTGTTAGCCAACTCTGTGACAATGGACTCGATGTGATGTTCAAAAAGAAATATTGCTCCTTGTTTAAAGAAGACACAACTACAGAGCTTCTGCGGGCCAAGAGACGAGGTGATCTATACCTCATGGACTTCAAATCCATCAACAGAGACGAAAAGCTCTGTCTGGTCTCAAGTAAGAACGAAGAAGCTTGGCTCTGACACAACATGTTCTGTCACTTAAACTTTCATTCTTTGGACAAACTTGTGAAACTAGATCTGGTAAAGGGGCTACCAAGTATCAGATTCGACAGAGATCTTCTATGCTCTGCATGTGAAATGGGCAAACTCAAACGAGCTTCCCATAAGACCAAAACTGACATATCTTGCACTAGACCTCTGCAGATGCTTCACGTAGACCTCAGCGGTCCTATATCTGTGCAGAGTCTAGGTGGCAAGAAGTACATTCTTGTACTCATAGATGAATTCTCTAGATATACTTGGGTGGAATTCGTTCGAAAGAAATCAGATGTTCCTGAGGTACTAATCAATCTTCTTAAGAGGATAAAAGTTCTTCATGATTGCAGGGTTCAGAGATTTCGAAGTGACAACGGGACAGAGTTCAATAACTCAACAATAGAAGCCTATCTCACGATAGAAGGCATCTCACAGAACTTCTCTGTTGCAAGGACTCCACAACAAAACGGGGTTGTTGAACGCAAAAACCGAACACTTGTGGAAGCCGCAAGAACCATGCTCACTGCCTCAGGACTTCCAATTTCCTTTTGGGCAGAAGCCATCTCCACGACATGTTTCACCTAAAATCGATCATTGGTGGTAAAAAGACATGCAAAGACCCCTTACCACCTACTCAATCAAAGAAAGCCAAATATCAAGTACTTCCATGTCTTCGGCTGCAGATGCTTTGTGTTGAACGACAGAGAGCAAATAGGGAAATTCAGTCCCAAAGCTGATGAGGCAAAATTTGTTGGCTACTCATCAAACTCCAAGGCCTACCGAGTCTATGTGCTCAAATCAAAACATATACTTGAAAATATTAATGTTTCTTTTGATGATTCGTTTCAGGTGACTTCTGAGCAAATCAGCTCAGGACTCAAGCTCCAGGATAAGGAAACTGGTGACTCATCAAGAGCAAGTGAACTTCATCATCTTTTTGAAGATATGTTCGATGATGGACCCTCAGAGGATGACCACAGAGCCTCTGGAGCTGAAGCCTCTGTAGACCAATCAGGTACTTCTCTGTCAGGTCCAAGCAATACTTCACCCTCTTCAAACACTTTTGCAGGTGCAAATGTCGAGGGGGAGCACGCAGAGGCTAATACTGACCAAGGCTCCACGCTTAATCAAGAACCTGGTCATCTACAAGATATCTCTGAAGGGTCAACACCAGAACAATCAGAGAACTCTGAACAAGGCAACACATAGCTCATTATATCAACTCAAAATGATCAAAGTCCCGTGACAAGTACAAATGATCTCCCATCTACAGAGGGTGATCAACTCCAAGAAACTGAACATACTCCAGAAATTCCAGAAGGTTCCAATAATCACCTACCTCGAATGACAAAGTGGACCAGAAGTCACCTACAGAGCCAAATCATACATGACCCCTCTGACAGAGTCCAGACTCGATCAAGTACTGCAAACTTTTGTTACTATACAAATTTTGTGAGCATTATCGAGCCCAAAAAGGTCTCTAAAGCTCTTGAAGACCCAAATTGGGTAGAGGCTATGCAAGAAGAGCTTCTGCAGTTTGAAAGAAACGAAGCATGGACCCTAGTGCCTCTGCCAAAAGGTAAAACCGCAATAGGGACCAAATAGGTTTTCAAGAACAAAAAGGACGAGGATGGTGTGGTGATCAGGAACAAAGCAAGGCTGGTGGCCAAGGGATATTGCCAAGAAGAAGGGATTGACTACGAAGAAAAACTTTTGCCCCTGTGGCTAGGCTCGAAGCAATAAGAATATTTCTTGCCTTCGCAGCCCACAGAGGATTTAAAGTGTTTCAAATGGATGTTAAGTCAGCCTTTCTGAATGGACAAATTCAAGAAGTATACGTCCAACAACCACCAGGGTTTGAAAGCTCCAAGTACCCAAATCACGTGTATTTTTTGGACAAGGCTCTGTATGGACTTAAGCAAGCCCCCAGAGCCTGGTACGACAGACTTTCAAACTTTCTACTTGCCAATGGTTTCGAAAGAGGTACAACTGATACAATTTTATTTTATAAAAAGAGAAAAGGTGAGATTCTACTTGTTCAGATTTATGTTGATGACATTATTTTTGGGTCCACAAATGAATCTTATTGCAAAAAGTTTGAGTCACTGATGAAGAGTGAGTTTGAGGTGAGCATGATAGGAGAACTTACCTTCTTGCAAGTCAAACAAACCAAAGAGGGCATTTTCATAAACCAATCTAAATATGTCTCTGACATACTTGAAAAACACAAGCTCTCTGACTCTTCACCAATGAAAACCCCTATGGCCACTGGATCTAAGCTTCATGCAGACCCAGAGGGCAAATCTGTGGAGTGTAAACTCTACAGAGGTATGATAGGGTCTCTGTTGTACTTAACCACAAGTCAACCCGATATAATGTTCGCCACATGCCTCTGTGCAAGATTTCAAGCTAACCCCAAAGAATCTCATCTTCATGCTGTCAAGAGGATCTTCAGATACCTGAAAGGGACCAAGAATCTTGGCCTCTGGTATCCGGAGAACTCGGGCTTTGATCTTGTGGCTTATACAGATTCAGATTACGGAGGATGCAAGCTAGACAGAAAGAGTACCTCTGGGAGTTGTCAATTCCTTGGAGGGAAACTGGTGAGTTGGACTTCTAAGAAGCAGAATTGTGTCTCGACCTCTACGGCAGAAGCAGAATACGTTGCTGCTGCCAGTTGTTGCTCACAGGTTCTGTGGATGAGAACCCAACTCAGAGATTATGGATTTGACATCGAAAAAATCCCCATCCTCTGTGACTCCAAAAGCGCCATTGCGATCTCTGCAAATCCTGTTCAGCACTCTAAAACAAAGCATATAGATATCAGGTACCACTTCTTGAAACATCATGTGGAGCATGGGACGATAGAAATGTACTTTGTCCCCATAGATTACCAGTTTGCCGACCTTTTCACAAAGGCATTAGATGAGAAAAGGTTCACCTTTCTTGTTGGCAAGATTGGCATGCTAAACATGAGTTGACTCACACACAGAGCCTCTGCAGTACATACTATATAACCGTACATATTTTCTTTTCTTTGTACAGTCTCTTTTTTGAAAACCTTTTTGTTAGATGGCTCTCTTGCTCTGTGTCTTGCTCAATGTTGATTTCGAAAAGGACCCAAGCACAGATCAAGGGGGAGTTGAAATAGGAGACCTTGACATCTCAAGGGGGAGCTCGACATCTTTTACCAAGTATGTCTCTCTGCCCCTCAAAAGTGCTTTCACAACTATTGAGTGATCACCAACCCAGATTATTTCCTAAATTATAAGTTTTGGTTCTTAGAGCCTCTGTGACCCTTCACAGAGCCTCTGTACCTCACAAAAGGAGTCTCTGGTCCATTACTCACGTGATCGGGTCTGTATTCGATCAACTCAATACGTTCTTTCGAAAGTCTTGGTCTTAGTACTTTGGAACCTCATAATGACCTCAAAAGCTCTTGACCCACATAACTTCTGCCAATTTTTACTTCAACAATTTTTACCATTCGGTCATTATGTTCGATTTATTTTTCAAAATCACTGTCATGTGGGAATAGTAACTGCCACGCGCGTGAGAATAGAGGGAGGCGCACGTACTCGATCGTGCACCGCCTATCCTGACGTGGCACATTTTTATTGGTTCGTATATGTACCGTCGTTTTTGAAAACGACTCCCTATCCGTTAGCACTCATTACGGATTTCAAATATTTATTTTTTACCGCTAATTCTTTTCACCCCTCTCAGTATATAAACCCTTCTATACCTCTTCTTTTCTTTTTTACCTGCAATTTCTTCTCTCTCAAGACCTCTTTTGCAAGAATCCTTTACTGTTTCAACAATGGCTTCCCACTCCAACTCTTCCAAGAACTCCAATGGCTCAAAGAACTCCAACAAATCTCTTCACTCTGAAGCACAAAAAGCTGATTCGAACTCTGTTGGTCAAGAACAAGTTCTCACAAGCAGAATGCTTTCCTTTACTAGGCATGATTATCACTTGACCCAAATGAACAACAAACCCAATAATCACTTCGTCACCTTGAACCCTTCTGGATTCCCTACTGAAGCTGAACCCCTCATCAAGATCCTCAAAAACCACTTCCTGGTCAAAGCCCTAACTATGAGGAGAAACGACATCCCTGAATCATACATCCAACAGTTTTGGCTAAGTGCTCGACATGCCAAGATGGATGGATATGGACACTGTATCATTGGGTATGCAACCCATCCCTCGACAACAAAAATACTGGATTTGGGCATCAATCGAAGGAAATTGTCAGATGTCTTCGAACTCCCCACCAAGGAATACCTCAACCTTCGAAAATCTCAGAAGAACCTACAGAGGAAGAACTCTTGGAGTTTCTGCGGTTCATTGGATACGCAGTCCCAATAACCAAAAGAACAAACTTCAGACGACAGAACCTTCCCCCTCTGTGGAACGTGTTTTTTTCTATTCTGAACAGATGCCTAACGTCCAAGGTTGGGAGCCCAGATCAGTCGAGCCATACAATCCTGGCTATTATGTATGGGATATACTATGACCTGCCACTTGACTACGTAAGACTAATCTTCAGAGAGATAAAGAATGCCGTAATCACCAAGCAACAGGACCAAGACAGGGGCACCGAGCCCAAGAACATTGCGTTTGGACGTTTCTTAGGACTGCTTCTGGGAGACGATTTGATTGGGGAGGATAAGTTACCAGCAGAGGGCAAGACGATCAAGCTACATGAGATGAAGTCTCACAAACCAACTACTCTCAAAATTGGTTACCCGAACGCCAGACCTCTGTCAGCAAGCATGTTATCTTATCTGGATAGTGAAGAGGGAACTAGGGCTTACATAAGAGGGCACAGGACTCCTGCACTGATTCCTGCAACCCCCCCTCGCATAGGTTTCCAAGTAGGAGATATAGTTGTATACTTGAGAGATGAGGGTGCGAGGGAGACTGAAGTTGTGGCCGCAGAGGCACAAGTAGTGAGTGAGAGAAAGGGAGAGTTAGCTAGAGGGGAGGGTAGTGCAAAAAAGGAGAAAAAGAAACAAAAGAAAAAGAGAACCGCAGAAGTAGAGGTTACACAATCCAAGGAGAAGACTGTAGAAGAAACGACAGAGGTTGTTAAATCCTCTGAGAAGAAGAAAAAGAGAAAACTGTGCAAGCTCGCAGAGAGAGAAAGATCTGCTGAAGCCAAGGTTGAGGCTCTAAGTGCTAGGAATGAACCTACAGAGGGTCGCGAAAAACCTCTGCAGAAGACAAGAAAAAGAGAGCACTGATCTTCGAGGAAACCCCTGAGGACATACCTCAGAGCCCCTTGAAATTGGCCTATGAAATAGCTAAAGAGGTCATTCTCAAGTACTCAGGGGATCTGGGCGAAACCGTGGCTATAGAGATTGAAGATGTGACAAAAAAGTCACAGAGTAAAGATGAGGAAGAAGAGAACAAAAAATCGAAGGACGAGAGTGGGATAAAAGATGCCTTGAGCACACAACTTGAACCAACTCCCCGTGCAACCCACACTACTACCTCTGCAGTTCTAGTGCAGAAAGGTATTGAAGAAGGACTGCACAGTCCGATCCTAACCCAATCCATCCGGACAGAGGATATTCCTTCATCCTCTATACCACCTCAATCCGAGGAAACCAAATCCACCTCACCTTCTCAAAAGGGTGAAGGTGTTTTAAGTGTCCACTTGCCCCAGGACACAACCCTACCTCACACAGAGGCATTTGTTGCCTCTGTCACGCATATGAGTGACCACCCAACTGCTTCAGAGTTGGCAGAGAGAGAGAACACACTAGTTCTGTGGTTCTAGAACAACCACATAACTTGATCACTAGGACTCTTGGGGAAGCCTCTGAACCCTTCCTCAAGAAGCCTACTGACAGAACTTCCATAGATGATTCCTTTGTGGAACTTCGAGGATTGGAAAGAAATCCTCCAGAGCTCAACATCATCTCAGGCTCTGGAGGTGCCAAACACTCGTTGGCTCAATCTGGAACATGTGTTGTTCCAGAGGTCACCACGAACACCTTCGTCACAAAGGGCGAGTTTAAAGCCTTTGTTGACATGGTGTTCCAAAAGCTTGAAGAGTTGAAAAGCTCTGTCACGAAGGAATCCCAACACAACACCAAAGTCCTTGCAGAGGCTCTGAAAGCCAACGCAGAGGCTCTGAAAGCTCTTCATCAATCTTCAGTACAACATTCAGCAGAGATCAAGAAGCTGACAGAGAACTCTGTGACAAGGCAAGATATTCAAGAATGCAGTAGATCCATTAGCATTCAGACAGATGCAGTTACGACCCTCGGGGATATCTGCATGGAGGAGATGGGAAAACTTGTCGCACAAGTCGTTCAGTCAGGGGTGGATGACCTGACCAAGCTTCGAGACGAAATCAAGGACATAACTCGCAGTGTTATAGTTCCTTTTCAACCACAGGCGTCCACTTCTGCGCCTCCACCCTCCACCTCTGCCACTGACATTTCAGGCCTCGCAACAAAAGAAGAGTTAGAAACAATGGGGAGAATGGTTCTGAGAAATCTCAACCTCATTGGAGCTGACATATCCCAACAAGGCAAGAAAGTGGCAGAGGATCTGAAGAAGACTGTAGCCACGATAAAATTTAAGTTTGATCTTGAAGTTAACAGACGATCGTTGGCTACAGAGGATGTTTTGAAGAAGATTACCAAGTATACTGAAGATCACCTCTGCAAGAGGCGAAAGAGGAAGGCACCTGCGACCTGCAAAGCCGAGGCATCGCAGAAGAGGGCACGACACGAGGACCAGGATCCTTATGCCTCTGGTCCTCGTGAGGGGAGATGCAGATGACTACAAGCCAAATTCAAGCAGAACCCCTAAACGAAGTCACTACAAGCTCAAAGCCTGGACCTCATAAGTCAAATCAACCACAGGCCTCTGCAGCTTTATCTCTCACAGTCCAAATCCCTACAATCCAAATCAAAGCACCACCAACCTCGAAAGACAAAGGCAAAGCGATTGCCACAGAGCCTCTGAAGAAGAAGTCACCTCCTCCTAGCACAGAGAAGCTTCTGAAGAGCTCATTCGATGCCCACAAACGAGAACCTATGAGAGGCATTAAACCCGAAGAGGAAGACTGGGCTTCGATCTACAACCCCTCTCTGAACTCCCTATCCTTGACCCAATTGAAAAGCCTTCAAAGGACAGAGTTGTAGAAGTAATCCAAGGCTTTGAGTGCTTGAGAAGACCCTTCCCCATTCCTCAGAAGAAGAACATAGAAGAAGATGTCTACAAGTATCTCTACAGCCGAGGGGTCCACGATCAGCCTTCTATCAAACTCTCAGAGCAAATCGTTTCAGAGGAGAGGAGAAGAATTTACAAAGACAAATACAAGCCAAGAATGAAAGTCTTCTCCATGGACAAAATCGCAGAGGTTCTGTCAATCAAGCTTGGCCATACAAAGTGCAAAAACTTCTGGTTCAGCGAGTATGCAGTGAAGAGAGATGATAAGTTAGAAACAAAAAGAGGTGAAAAGAAACTCAACCTCTGTCTACTTACTTTCATTAAAAAATGCCAGAAGGCAATTACATTTAAGTACAATAAATGAAAGTAAATAAAATACATATCTTCAGAACCTATACTTTGGCGTCTGGAAAATCATCTATTTTTCTTCCGAACACATCTTCCTTCTTCAGCTCTCTGTAGTAAAACACGCACAAGTCTCTGAAGTTTATGGTTGCACCTATATTTTCCAGAAGAACGTTTGCAGCTTCTATGGGTACAAGTGGTGTGCCTCTGTGTTTGATGATTAGGTCTTGGATGAACAACAGAGACTGAGTTGAGTACTTGTGACTTTCTATCCCCATAAAGATCTTCTTTTCGCCCTTGGGATTTATGTACACGAAGCCAAAGGAAGGTGAATTGACTATGGAGTTCGGAAGAATTGTGGCAGAGGGTGGTAGACTATCCTCTGGTGGAGGAAAGTTCACCTTCTTGACCCCCAGATCAAGTGTCACTTGAAAATCCACTACGCTGTAGAAGAGTAGCTTTTCCCTCATCGTTCTCTTGATTGTAAGGTGGGCTTCTTGGTACTCTTTCTTCCATCCGAACTTGTCTTCTTTCCATTTGAATAGCTCTGGGAGATCGTGGGGATGGAGATTTGTCAGATCTGCATCAGTGAACGTCCATATTTCCCTATCATCTCTCTTCACTGCATACTCGCTGAACCAGGAGTTTTTGCACTTTGTATGGCCAAGCTTGATTGACAGAACCTCTGCGATTTTGGCCATGGAGAAGACTTTCATTCTTGGCTTGTATTTGTATTTTTAAAATCTTCTCCTCTACTCTGAAACGATTTGCTCTGAGAGTTTGATAGAAGGCTGATCGTGGACCCCTCGGCTGTAGAGGTACTTGTAGACATCTTCTTCTATGTTCTTCTTCTGAGGAATAGGGAAGGGTCTTCTCAAGCTCTCAAAGCCTTGGATTACTTCTGCAACTCTGTCCTTTGAAGGTTTTTCAATTGGGTCAAGGACAGGGAGTTCAGAGAGGGGTTGTAGATCGAATGCCCAGTCTTCCTCTTCGGGTTTAATGTCTCTCAGAGGTTCTCGTTTGTGGGCATCGAAGGAGCTCTTCAGAAACTTCTCTGTGCTAGGAGGAGGTGACTTCTTCTTCAGAGGCTCTGTGGCAATCACTTTGCCTTTGTCTTTCGAGGTTGGTGGTGCTTTGATTTGGATTGTAGGGATTTGGACTGTGAGAGATAAAGCTGCAGAGGCATGTGTGTAACACCCTGAATTTTGGGGTTGGGTGAAAAGTTGACCATTACCCAAAGTTCAGGGGGGTTAAATGTAACTTGGGTAATATATATACAAATATAAGTCTTGATATTTTGGAAAAAGATCAGATCAGATTTTCTTGTTTCCTTTGAAGTCAGAGAGAGAAAAAGCAGGTGAAAAGTGGTTGATCGATTCGGACAAATCAAGGTACGAATCTAGCTTAATGCTTTGATCTGAATGCTTTTAGCCGTGTAGAATCTTGTTGTGAAGGTTTTAAACCGTTCCATTTTGAGATCTGAGTATTTCTCGTTTTGGATCTGGGTTCTGCGTCGACTGTTCTTGATGAATAAGACGACCGGGAGAGTGTTCGACCGGGGGAGTGTTCGACCGGGGGAGGGTTTGACCGGGAGGTTGCACTTGACCGGTATGGGTTCGACCGGTAGGCTTTCGACCGACAGACCTTCGACCGGTAGTGTGCCTTCGACCGGATTAGGTTCTGTTCGTTGTTAGCTTATGTTATTTTTGAGTTCTAGCCAGGTAGCGGGAGAGTTATCTGTGTTTCGACTTACCGACTCTTTCGGTGTTATCATAGGTAGCATTCGTTAGGGAGAAGGAAACTGAGGTGAGTTCCTACTAACTTTTCTAAACTGTTATATATGTCAAAGATTGTGTTTTTAACTCCTACATATCTCTACGTTTTCGGATTTGTCCGTTTATTACATTTTGATGTAACTTGGGGTTTTGAGATATCTTAGGGTTCCTGAAACGCTTTTGACTAAAATGATGGATTTCATCTTGTTGAAGTAAAATAATGTTTTACTTGCCCAGTGTGTGGCTTATTCGAAAGAATGTATATAAACTGGATTTATGATTATCTTTCTTACCAGCAGTTGGACTGGAAAATGGCATTTTGAAATATAAATGTAATGGAAGCTATTTATCTAGCTTTGTTGGTCATACGAAATATTGTGACAAGTCATGACTATACTAGTGGATCCCTAGGTATCGAGTCGGCTTATGGCTGGGAAGGATATGCCCCTTCCGTTGTAGTTAGATACATTTGATCCTCGGGGGCAACTTAGTACAGGTTGTGAGACCGGTTACTAGTCATGGGTCAAATGTATTCTAATGAACGAGTATGACATGGTTCCTTGGGGGCCCTCCCTCACATCGTAGTACGGACCAAAGAGTTTGTGGCCATGGTTCCATGTATTTAGCTCATAACTCGGATTTGTGGCTTACTTTGTGTTCCACTATAATCCTTGGTAAATCGGGTAATCCCCGTCATCGAAAGATGTGTTTTGGACCGGTTGTCCATTAATTATCAAGAACTGTATTTTGCACAACTAAACCTTTGAAAAGATGTACTTGATGCTCTTGTTTATATCTCTTGAGATTTACGAACTGTATGTTCTCACTAGGCTTTAAGCCTAACACTTTTTCTCAAATGATTTGTATAACAGGTTTCCCTTAGCGGTGGGCTGCCGGGGTTTTGAGAGACGAGTTTGGTCTCGAGGCATGTTGAGATGACTAGTATAGTATCTGGCATTTGTTAAGTCCCATTCTTTTGGTGAATTATGGATTGTCAGCTGATGTAATCTTGATATAGGTATCTAGATTAGTTTGTTGATGAACCCTATATCTGTACAGGTTTTGTAAAGTCTTAAGGACTGATCCCCTTTAAGGGAGGTTTATATCAATACGATCGTCATATTGCCAGGTTTTCCAGGTTTTAATTTACTCTGATTTTTGAGGTGTTACAAGTTGGTATCAGAGCCCTAGTTTAAGCGAACTAGGCATGAATGTAAGATGTCTAGACTTAGACTGAGTATACTAAGAATTGATCCGCGAGATTTTGGGTAGAGCTTCTGAGTTGGGTTAGTCTTAGAGTCGACGGAAAGTACGTTTATCAGGTGTTGTAGTAGTAGTGACAAGAACCGTTATGTGTTATATGTTCATAATTTCACTTAGCTAATGTTATTATGAGGATATTGTACGTAAGAGTGCTTGATTTGCTGTTAATATGACAATTGGTAATGTGGTAGTACGTTTTCCTTTCGTGTTTTCCTATCTCTCTCTTATCTCTTTCTCTGCTCGGTGTAGCAGTTCAGTATGGTAGGTAAGCGCGGAAGACCGCGTACGCGTGTTGATGGTCTAGAAGCGACAACCTCTACAGCGGGTCAGCCGGAAGGAGTTGATGTTGTTGTACGACCACCTGTTCAGCAAAGGCTAGGTGGGGGGCCGGAGGTCATTCCGTGAGTAGACCTGGCTTCGTCCCACCCAGTCATCGGGGATGCTAATCCCCAGTCTGAGTTGTTGGCCAGCGTGATGTTGGCAATGAGGGAAGAGATGACAAAGCAGCAAGAGTTTCTGCTGAAAGTAATGGAGGACCGCGACGTGAACAATCGGAGAAGTGAGACGGTTGTGGAGAACGTCGTAGCGGGTTCTGGAGGCGATGGTACGGGGGTCAGGGTTGAAGAGCACAGGATTGTTGGTGCTCCGGGGAATAGGAAAGTGGATTGCTGGGCTGCGGACCGCCAGAATTCTTTGGTTCTGATGACCCGGTCGTGTGTGTAAAGTGGATCCGAGCGGTTGAGCAAGCTTTTGGCTCTTCCGAGTGCGGAGATGATCAAAGAGTGCGGTTCGGTACCCAATTGCTGAGGGATACTGCGCTCATTTGGTGGAATGTCATCCAATCCACCCTATTTCCTGCTGTGTTGGCTCAGTTGTCTTAGGCCGAGTTCAAGAAAAAGTTGTTAGAAGAATTCTGCAACGAAAGAACGATGGACCGAATTGAGAAAGAATTCCGGTCTCTGGTAAAGGGAAGCCTGACGGTGAGGGAGTATACCCGTCAGTTCATGGAGAAGCTTAGTCTGGTGGGGCACGCTGCCCCAACAGAGAAAGACAAGATGAAAGCATATCTCAATGGCTTACCAGCGGACATGCAATCTATGGTCCACAATTCCAAAGCTTCTAACCTCCGAGAGATGGTCGAGGAAGCTCAGTTCATGGAAGAAATGTTCGCGAAAAGCAAATCTGAGAAAGCAGTGGTGGTGTCTGATAAGAGAAAGTGGGAGAGCAGTTCAGTACCTCCCAGGCGGGCCCGACCTTTTGTCGGAAACCGCAACTTCAGCAGTTATCAAGAAGCAAAGTGGTGCCCGAAGTGTCGAACCAAGCACCATGGTAACTGTAACTCCACTTCTAGATTCTGCTACAAGTGTGGTAAGAATGATCACACCGCCCGCGACTGTTCTGTCGTGGGGATGGTCTGTTTCGAGTGTAAGGCACCGGGGCATGTGAAGAGAGATTGCCCGAAGCTCAAGTCGGGTAGTACGGCGACAAAGAAGGAGAACCCTCCGAGGGTTCCGGGTCGAGCTTTTCAGATGACGGCCGAAGAGGCCAGGGCATCCGCTGATGTGGTATCGGGTACTTTTCTTATAAACTCTGTACCTGCTCGTATTTTATTCGATACGGGTGCTAGTTTCTCTTTCGTATCTGAATTGTTCCGTCAGAAAATTTCTATGCCCACTATTAGTCTTGAGGATGCATTAGTGGTAGAAATAGCCGATGGTAGTCAAGTCCTGATCCACGTCGTTCTGAAGCAGTGTACCCTTGGTATCGAAGGGAGATAATTCCTGATCGATCTACTGCCGATGTCAATCGGGGGTTTTGATGTTGTGGTCGGCATGGATTGGTTGTCAAACAATCAGGCCGAGATCGTATGTTCCAAGAAGTTGATTCGACTTCCCAACCCCTCTGGCGAAGTCGTTGTCATCTATGGTGAAAAGAGAAAAGGTGAAGTGGCAATAATCACAATGGCAAAGGCACGCAAGTGCTTAGTAAAAGGATGTTCATCTTTCCTAGCCTATGTAATCGATGCCAGGTTAGAGAAATCGAAGCTGGAAGATGTGAAGGTCCTGCGTGAGTTTCCAGATGTCTTTCCGGACGACTTGCCCGGGTTACCACCCGATCGGCAGGTAGAGTTTCGGATTGATCTTGTACCTGGAGCAGCACCAATTGCTAAAGCTCCTTACCGTTTGGCGCCGTCAGAGTTAGAAGAAATGATGTCACAACTCCAAGAGCTGTTGGAGAAGGGCTTTATAAGACCGAGTTCGTCACCTTGGGGAGCTCCGGTCTTGTTTGTAAAGAAGAAAGATGGCACAATGAGAATGTGCATCGACTATCGTGAGTTGAACAAAGCTACAGTGAAGAACATATATCCGCTTCCGAGAATAGATGACTTGTTCGATCAACTTCAAGGAGCGGGTTGTTTTTCTAAAATTGACTTACGTTCGGGTTATCACCAAGTGAAGGTAAGAAAAGAAGATGTCCCGAAGACAGCTTTCAGAACGCGTTACGGCCATTACGAGTTTCTTGTAATGCCTTTTGGTCTAACGAATGCACCAGCAGTGTTTATGGACTTGATGAATAGAGTGTGCCGACCATTCCTCGATAAATCGGTCATTGTATTCATTGATGACATAGTCGTATACTCAAAGCGTGAGTCAGAGCACGAGCAACATTTGCGTGAAGTTCTGGAAGTATTGAGAAAAGAAAGGTTGTACGTCATGTTTTCCAAGTGCGACTTTTGGCTTAAAGAAGTACAGTTTCTGGGTCACGTAGTCACTCGGGTCGGAGTGAAAGTAGACCCCTCCAAGATTGAAGCTATGATGAATTGGGAGCCTCCTAAGAGTCCATCCGAGATCCGAAGTTTCTTGGGTCTGGCGGGATACTACAGGAGATTTATCCAAGACTTTTCAAAGATCGCTTCTTCCTTGACAGTTCTGACTCGGAAGAATGTGAAGTTTGAATGGACCGAAACCCAAGAGAAGGCGTTCCGGATCCTTCAAAAGAAGTTGTGTGAAGCTCCGATCTTGACGTTACCTGAAGGGTCGGAAGATTTCGTGGTTTACAGCGACGCTTCAAAGATGGGACTGGGTTGTGTGTTGATGCAACGAGGCAAGGTCATCGCTTATGCCTCGAGGCAGCTCAAGATACACGAGAAGAATTATCCAACCCATGATCTGGAGTTAGCGGCGGTGGTGTTCGCTTTGAAGCTTTGGCGACATTACCTCTACGGCACGAAATGCACTCTTTACACGGATCACAAGAGCCTGAAGTATGTCTTTGATCAGAAAGAGTTGAATATGAGGCAAAGGCGGTGGCTCGAGTTGCTTAAAGATTACGACTGTGAATTGCTTTACCATCCCGGTAAGGCGAACGTGGTGGCCGATGCGTTAAGTCGGAAGGACTATAGCGGGAGTATTCGGACTACCCATTCGAGAATCGAGCTAGTGTCTAGTCTTGTTGAGAAGATCAAGACATCGCAGGTGGAAGCACTGTTGGAAGAGAATCTCAAAGAGGAAGTCATGACAAAACAACGTTTGCTCTTAACGGAAGATAGCCGTGGAGTGAAACTGTTCAACGGTCGTGTGTGGGTCCCCAAGATTGGGGGTAACCGTGAGCTGTTGCTAGAAGATGCTCACAAGTCCAAGTATTCTATTCACCCGGGAAGTACAAAGATGTACAGGGACTTGAAGCTGCACTATTGGTGGCCAGTGATGAAACTTGACGTAGCGCGTTACGTTGAGCGTTGTGTGACGTGTTCGCAAGTTAAGGCCGAACATCAGCGACCGTACGGGAGTCTTCAGTCTTTAGAGATTCCCGAGTGGAAGTGGGAGCATATCACCATGGACTTCGTGACGAAGTTGCCTAAAACTCTTCGAGGTCACGATACCATCTAGGTGATTGTGGATCGATTGACAAAGAGCGCTCACTTCTTGCCTATGCGCGAGACTTTACCGATGGATAAGTTGGCGAAGCTTTATATCGATGAGGTGGTCTCGAGGCATGGGATACCATTGTCGATCGTGTCGGATCGCGACAGTCGGTTCACTTCGAACTTCTGTGATGGGTTTCAGAAAGAGCTTGGTACACGAGTTAAGTTGAGTACGGCTTACCATCCACAGACCGACGGGCAGAGCGAGCGGACGATCCAAACCTTGGAAGACATGTTGAGGTCTTGTGTCATCGATTTCGGGGGTAGTTGGGACTCTCACCTGCCTTTGGTGGAGTTTGCTTACAACAATAGCTACCACTCGAGTATTGGGAGCATTCGTTAGGGAGAAGGAAACTCAGGTAGCGGGAGAGTTATCTGTGTTTCGACTTACCGACTCTTTCGGTGTTATCATAGGTAGCATTCGTTAGGGAGAAGGAAACTGAGGTGAGTTCCTACTAACTTTTCTAAACTGTTATATATGTCAAAGATTGTGTTTTTAACTCCTACATATCTCTACGTTTTCGGATTTGTCCGTTTATTACATTTTGATGTAACTTGGGGTTTTGAGATATCTTAGGGTTCCTGAAACGCTTTTGACTAAAATGATGGATTTCATCTTGTTGAAGTAAAATAATGTTTTACTTGCCCAGTGTGTGGCTTATTCGAAAGAATGTATATAAACTGGATTTATGATTATCTTTCTTACCAGCAGTTGGACTGGAAAATGGCATTTTGAAATATAAATGTAATGGAAGCTATTTATCTAGCTTTGTTGGTCATACGAAATATTGTGACAAGTCATGACTATACTAGTGGATCC
Source organism: Arctium minus (assembly GCA_954870635.1). Classification (NCBI taxonomy): domain Eukaryota; kingdom Viridiplantae; phylum Streptophyta; class Magnoliopsida; order Asterales; family Asteraceae; genus Arctium; species Arctium minus. The sequence goes on from OX941085.1 coordinate 43,839,811, forward strand.
CTAGGTATCGAGTCGGCTTATGGCTGGGAAGGATATGCCCCTTCCGTTGTAGTTAGATACATTTGATCCTCGGGGGCAACTTAGTACAGGTTATGTGAGACCGGTTACTAGCCATGGGTCAAATGTATTCTAATGAACGAGTATGACATGGTTCCTTGGGGGCCCTCCCTCACATCGTAGTACGGACCGAAGAGTTCGTGGCCATGGTTCCATGTATTTAGCTCATAACTCGGATTTGTGGCTTACTTTGTGTTCCACTATAATCCTTGGTAAATCGGGTAATCCCCATCATCGAAAGATGTGTTTTGGACCGGTTGTCCATTAATTATCAAGAACTGTATTTTGCACAACTAAACCTTTGAAAAGATGTACTTGATGCTCTTGTTTATATCTCTTGAGATTTACGAACTGTATGTTCTCACTAGGCTTTAAGCCTAACACTTTTTCTCAAATGATTTGTATAACAGGTTTCCCTTAGCGGTGGGCTGCCGGGGTTTTGAGAGACGAGTTTGGTCTCGAGGCATGTTGAGATGACTAGTATTGTATCTGGGCATTTGTTAAGTCCCATTCTTTTGGTGAATTATGGATTGTCAGCTGATGTAATCTTGATATAGGTATCTAGATTAGTTTGTTGATGAACCCTATATCTGTACAGGTTTTGTAAAGTCTTAAGGACTGATCCCCTTTAAGGGAGGTTTATATCAATACGATCGTCATATTGCCAGGTTTTCCAGGTTTTAATTTACTCTGATTTTTGAGGTGTTACAATGTGGTTGATTTGACTTATGAGGTCCAGGCTCTGAGCTTGTAGGGACTTCGTTTAGGGGTTCTGCTTGAATTTGGCTTGTAGTCATCTGCATCTCCCCCTCATGAGGACCAGAGGCATCAGGATCCTGGTCCTCATACCGTGCCCTCTTCTGCGATGCCTCGGCTTGGCAGGTCGCAGGTGCCTTCCTCTTCCGCCTCTTGCAGAGGTGATCTTCAGTATGCTAGGTAATCTTCTTCAAAACGTCCTCTGTAGCCAACGATAGTCTGTTAACTTCAAGATCAGACTTAAATTTTATCGTGGCTACAGTCTTCTTCAGATCCTCTGCCACTTTCTTGCCTTGTTGGGAGATGTCAGCTCCAATGAGGTTGAGATTTCTCAGAACCATTCTCCCCATTGTTTCTAACTCTTGTTTTGTTGTGAGGCCTAAAATGTCAGTGGCAGAGGTGGAGGGTGGAGGCGCAGAAGTGGACGTCTGTGGTTGAAAAGGAACTATAACACTGCGAGTTATGTCCTTGATTTCGTCTCGAAGCTTGGTCAGGTCATCCATCCCTGACTAAACGACTTGTGCCTCAAATTTTCCCATCTCCTCCATACAGATATCCCCGAGGGTCGTAACTGCATCTGTCTGAATGTTAATCGATCTACCGCATTCTTGAATATCTTGCCTTATCACAGAGTTCTCTGTCAGCTTCTTGATCTCTGCTGAATGTTGTACTGAAGATTGATGAAGAGCTTTCAGAGCCTCTGCAAGGACTTTGGTGTTGTGTTGGGATTCCTTCGTGACAGAGCTTTTCAACTCTTTAAGCTTTTGGAAAACCATGTCAACAAAGGCTTTAAACTCACCCTTTGTAACGAAGGTGTTCGTGGTGACCTCTGGAACAACACATGTTCCAGATTGAGCCAACGAGTGTTTGGCACCTCCAGAGCCTGAGATGATGTTGAGCTCTGGAGGATTTCCTTCCAATCCTCGAAGTTCCACAAAGGAATCATCTATGGAAGTTCTGTCAGTAGGCTTCTTGAGGAAGGGTTCAGAGGCTTCCCCAAGAGTCCTAGTGATCAAGTTATGTGGTTGTTCTAGAACCACAGAACTGGTGTGTTCTCTCTCTCTGCCAACTCTAAAGCAGTTGGGTGGTCACTCATATGCGTGACAGAGGCAACAAATGCCTCTGTGTGAGGTAGGGTTGTGTCCTGGGGCAAGTGGACACTTAAAATACCTTCACCCTTTTGAGAGGGTGAGGTGGATTTGGTTTCCCCGGATTGAGGTGGTACAGAGGATGAAGGAATATCCTCTGTCCGGATGGCTTGGGTTAGGATCGGACTGTGCAGTCCTTCTTCAATACCTTTCTGCACTAGAACTGCAGAGGTAGTAGTGTGGGTTGCACGGGAAGTTAGTTCAGGTTGTGTGATCAAGGCATCTTTTATCCCAATCTCGTCCTTCGATTTTCTGTTCTCTTCTTCCTCATCTTTACTCTGTGACTTTTCTGACACATCTTCAATCTCTATAGCCACGATTTCGCCCAGATCCCCTGAGTACTTGAGAATGACCTCTTTAGCTATTTCATAGACCAATTTCAAGGGGCTTTGAGGTCTGTCCTCAGGGGTTTCCTCGAAGATCAGTGCTCTCTTTCTTGTCTTCTGCAGGTTTTTCGCGACCCTCTGCAGGTTCATTCCTAGCACTTAGAGCCTCAACCTTGGCTTCAGCAGAGCTTTCTCTCTCTGCGAGCTTGCACAATTTTCTCTTTTTCTTCTTCTTAGAGGATTTAACAACCTCTGTCGTTTCTTCTACAGTCTTCTCCTTGGATTATGTAACCTCTACTTCTATGGTTCTCTTTTTCTTATGTTTCTTTTTCTCCTTTTTCGCACTACCCTCCCCTCTAGCTAACTCTCCCTTTCTCTCACTCACTACTTGTGCCCCTGTGGCCACAACTTCAGTCTCCCTCGCACCCTCATCTCTTAAGTATACAACTATATCTCCTACTTGGAAACCTACGCGAGGGGGGGTTGTAGGACTCAGTGCAGGAGTCATGTACCCTCTTATGTAAACCCTAGTTCCCTCTTTACTACCCAGATAAGATAACATGCTTGCTGACAGAGGTCTGGCGTTCGGGTAACCAGTTTTGAGAGTAGTTGGTTTGTAAGACTTCATCTCATGTAGCTTGATCGTCTTACCCTCTGTTGGTAACTTATCCTCCCCAATCAAATCATCTCCCAGAAGTAGTCCTAAGAAACGTCCAAACGCAATGTTCTTGGGTTCGGTGCCCCTGTCTTGGTCCTGAGAGGGGTGAAAAGAATTAGCGGTAAAAAATAAATATTTGAAATCCGTAATGAGTGCTAACGGATAGGGAGTCGTTTTCAAAAACGACGGTACAGATACGAACCAATAAAAATGTGCCACGTCAGGATAGGCGGTGCACGATCGAGTACGTGCGCCTCCCTCTATTCTCACGCGCGTGGCAGTTACTATTCCCACATGACAGTGATTTTGAAAAATAACCCGCACATAATGATCGAATGGTAAAAATTGTTGAAGTAAAAATTGGCAGAAGTTATGTGGGTCAAGAGCTTTTGAGGTCATTATGAGGTTCCAAAGTACTAAGACCAAGACTTTCGAAAGAACGTATTGAGTTGATCGAATACAGACCCGATCACGTGAGTAATGGACCAGAGACTCCTTTTGTGAGGTACAGAGGCTCTGTGAAGGGTCACAGAGGCTCTAAGAACCAAAACTTATAATTTAGGAAATAATCTGGGTTGGTGATCACTCAATAGTTGTGAAATCACTTTTGAGGGGCAGAGAGACATACTTGGTAAAAGATGTCGAGCTCCCCCTTGAGATGTCAAGGTCTCCTATTTCAACTCCCCCCTTGATCTGTGCTTGGGTCCTTTTCGAAATCAACATTGAGCAAGACACAGAGCAAGAGAGCCATCTAACAAAAAGGTTTTCAAAAAAGAGACTGTACAAAGAAAAGAAAATATGTACGGTTATATAGTATGTACTGCAGAGGCTCTGTGCAAGGGTGCAGAGGCTCTATGTGTGAGTCAACTCATGTTTAGCATGCCAATCTTGCCAACAAGAAAGGTGAACCTTTTCTCATCTAATGCCTTTGTGAAAAGGTCGGCAAGCTGGTAATCTATGGGGACAAAGTACATTTCTATCGTCCCATGCTCCACATGATGTTTCAAGAAGTGGTACCTGATATCTATATGCTTTGTTTTAGAGTGCTGAACAGGATTTGCAGAGATCGCAATGGCGCTTTTGGAGTCACAGAGGATGGGGATTTTTTCGATGTCAAATCCATAATCTCTGAGTTGGGTTCTCATCCACATAACCTGTGAGCAACAACTGGCAGCAGCAACATATTCTGCTTCTGCCGTAGAGGTCGAGACACAATTCTGCTTCTTAGAAGTCCAACTCACCAGTTTCCCTCCAAGGAATTGACAACTCCCAGAGGTACTCTTTCTGTCTAGCTTGCATCCTCCGTAATCTGAATCTGTATAAGCCACAAGATCAAAGCCCGAGTTCTCCGGATACCAGAGGCCAAGATTCTTGGTCCCTTTCAGGTATCTGAAGATCCTCTTGACAGCATGAAGATGAGATTCTTTAGGGTTAGCTTGAAATCTTGCACAGAGGCATGTGGCGAACATTATATCGGGTTGACTTGTGGTTAAGTACAACAGAGACCCTATCATACCTCTGTAGAGTTTACACTCCACAGATTTGCCCTCTGGGTCTGCATGAAGCTTAGATCCAGTGGCCATAGGGGTTTTCATTGGTGAAGAGTCAGAGAGCTTGTATTTTTCAAGTATGTCAGAGACATATTTAGATTGGTTTATGAAAATGCCCTCTTTGGTTTGTTTGACTTGCAAGAAGGTAAGTTCTCCTATCATGCTCATCTCAAACTCACTCTTCATCAATGACTCAAACTTTTTGCAATAAGATTCATTTGTGGACCCAAAAATAATGTCATCAACATAAATCTGAACAAGTAGAATCTCACCTTTTCTCTTTTTATAAAATAAAATTGTATCAGTTGTACCTCTTTCGAAACCATTGGCAAGAAGAAAGATTGAAAGTCTGTCGTACCAGGCTCTGGGGGCTTGCTTAAGTCCATACAGAGCCTTGTCCAAAAAATACACGTGATTTGGGTACTTGGAGCGTTCAAACCCTGGTGGTTGTTGGACGTATACTTCTTGAATTTGTCCATTCAGAAAGGCTGACTTAACATCCATTTGAAACACTTTAAAACCTCTGTGGGTTGCGAAGGCAAGAAATATTCTTATTGCTTCGAGCCTAGCCACAGGGGCAAAAGTTTCTTTGTAGTCAATCCCTTTTTCTTGGCAATATCCCTTGGCCACCAGCCTTGCTTTGTTCCTGATGATCCCACTATTGATGTTCTAAACTTGATAGACCTTTTGCTACACACGGATTTAATAGTATAAGTGCGGAAGCGTTTATAGTACGTAGAAAAGGTGGAACATGCAAGGTAGTAGACACACAAGCAATCAATAAACAGAATAGTAAAGTATAACAAGAATTTCACTCAAAACACTGTTTCATTGATTTTCTGAAGAACACCAAGAACACGCACTGGTGTGTGCAAATATTCTCAGGGAAAATACAATCTCTATTCAGACTAGTGTGTGTTCTCGCATACTGAAACTCTAAGGTGGTGCTCCTATAATATACAAGGAGGATGCACCCCGTAGTACAAGACAAATGCTGACATTCCATAAACGGAATGCCACCTGGAAAGTAAAACCATCGTGCGCCGCTCCAAGGCGATCTGGAAATCTTCGTACAGCAGGCATTACGTGATCTGCATGTGACCTTGTCTTGAACTGAGTTTGCTAAAAACGCCGAAGTCTCCAGAGGATAGCCATCACAGAGGCTCTGTGAGTGATCATAGAGGCTCTGTGATCTGAAGAGCATTATCAGGTTTCGTGTCCTCTGGCAGAGAGTCGACAGATGTCTTCTGAGATTGCATCTTCTATGGTGCACTTGGATGTTCTGAGCGAACTTCTGCAGTTTCTATACTTAGCCTATTTTTCAATAGTTCTATATACTATGATTGGAGCGAGTCATGTACCCTCGTATGTAAGCCCTAGTTCCCTCTTCACTACCCAGATAAGATAACATGCTTGCTGATAGAGGTCTGGCGTTCGGGTAACCAGTTTTGAGATTAGTTGGTTTGTGAGACTTTATCTCATGTAGCTTGATCGTCTTGCCCTCTGTTGGTAACTTATCCTCTCCAATCACTATTCTGTTTATTGATTGCTTGTGTGTCTACTACCTTGCATGTTCCACCTTTTCTACGTACTATAAACGCTTCCGCACTTATACTATTAAATCTGTGTGTAGCAAAAGGTCTATCAAGTTTAGAACATCGTTATTGGGATCAACAATTGGTATCAGAGCTGGCAGAGAGAGAACACACCAGTTCTGTGGTTCTAGAACAACCACATAACTTGATCACTAGGACTCTTGGGGAAGCCTCTGAACCCTTCCTCAAGAAGATTTCAGTCATAGGTAGGCTAGACATTTATGTGCTCTCCCTGCTCTCGCTCTTCTCTTTACTCCATGATGCCGACTTTTCTTGGTGTGCCAGCAAGACTTGCAAGGTTTCCTGTAGCTTCCCCATCTCAGTGGCAAACGTTTCTTGAGTCACAAAGACTTGAGTACGGCCTCGATCACGACCTCTAGATTGACTCGTTCCCCTTACAGTCGTCGAACTCTCTTGCTGAAACAATTCCCGTTAAGTAGGAATCTCCACACTCCTCGCCCGACGGCTAACTCGCGTCATCTTGCGTCCTCGGTTTCCCCCTTCGGGTCCATCCACTTGAATGGCAGCCCTTCGGGGTGCTCTCCCCATCCCCGTCCCCTTCCACGACCTCTACCCCTTCCCCAAGTGGTCTCCTGTCTCGGAGGGTCTGTTGGTCCATCCACTAGTACCTCGTTTACTGGTATGGTCTCAACAACGAGCATTGATTTACTCCTCAACGATTGCTCTGACATCTTGCTTACTGAAATGACACACAAGCGCAAAACTTAACCAACAATTCCAACATAATAAGGCAAAATAAGCACATACATGTACCTGTAAATTCGCAATTACACTAGCCATATGTAATTCCAAATTTACCTTACATGACAGCTATCACTACCCTATTAATCATGTCCCTGTTAAGGTCTCCTTAGGGCCTTCCTACATCTCAGTTATGCCCTTACTTCCACTGTTTAAGTTTAGGCTCATTCGATCACCTAAATCCCTTAAACTACAGCTTTGTTACCAACTGAAACAACCCAACATAACAATTCGAAGATAAAAGCCAAAACAAAATAACTCGCTAAACGGCCTCAAGATAAAATCTATAATATTGCCAGTACAAAACCACGTTTGCTAAAACAACCTATTACACATCTGAGAATAAAATAAGGTAAGTCTGGTATGCTAAAAGTAACTACATTATTCTAATCCAAACCTCCAAGCTCACACATTCTCCTTGTCCCTACCGGAGCCTTCAACCAAACACTTTCCTGAAAGGGGTTTAGTTTTTGAAAAGCGAGGGTTAGACCGTGAGCTCTAGTGAGTTCCATCTATAAACAAACATTCGCGCCACAACAACATATAAAATAGTTCATAAGCATTTATAATAATCCACGGTTTAAAAGAATAATTACGCACAAACTACACATGTTAATGGCACTCATTGAGGTCACTCACAATTGTGATAACGTGTCTGGCTCACAGTGCCTTTAACTAGGACACGCCCCCCATTGGCATAAACGGGACACACCCCCCGGTATGAGCATTTGTAGAACACCCCCCTCCCCCAACTTAAGCCATAACATGCCCACTCTCAAATGTATCTTTCATAACAAAGTGAACATGCAGTTTAATAAACATCTCATGTAATAAAATACGTTTGTCAACAACAGTTTGGTTGGAAAGACTCACTTGTCGCCCTTGCTTAAATCTTTCTCACTTACGGTTTTGGTCCTTAGATTGAATGCCTATGATATAAACTTAAAAGAGATAAGTCACTCAATCATCCCCCCGTTGTCGACTCTTATTTTTATCTTAAAAGACCCTCTAACACGCCTCACAAAAGAACCGACACATAATCCCGAAACAGAGTCGACACTGCTCGGAAACTAGTTTCCCGAACAGACCCTCACTCGGGTTCTGCTCTGATCGGATTTCAAAACTCACTCGGATTGGGCCCTTACCCGGATTTCCATCCGAGTTTCCCGTCACCGGGATTCCCCGTCCGGTCTCCCGCCTCCCGGGATCCCTCGTCTGGGTCTCCCGCCTCCCGGGATCCCCCGTCCGGGCCTCCCGCCTCCCGGGATCCCCCGTCCGGGTCTCCCTTCCGAGCAACGCCTCTCCCGGGTTCAACCGTATATATCGCCTATCCGGACACGAGCGATTCCCGGACTACGTACTGTGTGATTTTGGAACCCTAGATTAAGTCTGAATCTCAACCTAATCAATTCAAGTCTTAAAAATAAAAAAGAGTTGAATGCTAGAATCTTTCTTGACATTAACTAACATTAGACACAAACTCAGTCCTCCATTAAATCAAGCCATTGATTAACCTCTCCCTTTTTCTCTCTAAAACCCAACTAAACATGAATCCAATCTAGTCAATAATAGGGATAAAGATAGAGATTACCTCGATGAAGATTTGAAGTAGAATCTCCCTTCTAAATACGATCCTCCTTGTTTTTCTTTTAATTTGTAAGCCACATACACAACACTGAGGTTTTCTTGATTTCCCTAGCCTCCACAACTAATGGTTATTGGTGGTCCCTTTTCCCATTTTTTAGGGTTTTAGGGTTTTTTAATCCCTTTTCCTATTTTTTTTACAGTTTAGTCCTCGAACTTTAGACTTCCAACCAAATTCCACGAAGCACCCAAATCTTTAGAATTATGATCTCGGTTATTACAGTTAATTAGACAATTAGCGTAATGAAGGGTATAATGGTTATATGATTTTGACACTAAAGGCATTTTGGTTTGCATAATGGAATTTTGGTGAAACTGGAATTCATCAAAGTAATTTGAGTTTGAAGGAATTTAAATGAAATTTGATGGAATTGGACCACGTGTTTAGTTGATAGGAATTGAAATGAAATTTCTCAAAAGAATTAGAATCTCCATCTTTGTTTGGGAGGAGGGTGGGGGAGGTATCTATGACAACAACATTAGTGGCATGGTGATTTTGGTGGTCGGAGGCGGGAGTAGGTTGGGTGGGTGGGGTAGTAGCTCTGATGACAATAGTAGTAGCCTGGTGGTTATTGGTGGTGGGTGGTGAGGGCCACCACCCCATCAATGGTGGAACTAGGAATATGTACGAGGGGGAGCACCAGATAGAATAGAAGAAAAAAATTAGGACTGTAATCCAAAACCCTAATCCACAATCCAGGGTCAACGGGAAGATCGGGTAAGTTGATTTTTCATACGACTTTTTGTTTACAACCATCATTATTGTTTTTATCTGGCATAGATGAAGAATTACATGTTGTTTATTATCCTTATTAAATATAGAACAAACCAAACTCAACATTTAAGGTCCGTTTGGTTTGCGGGATTGGAATGGATTTGGAGGGATTTGGATTTCAAATCCATTCCAATCATTTGTTTGGTTTAGAGGAAAGAACTTTGTTGACCGGATTTGAAATCCTTTAACCTCTTAAAAATCCTTAAGTTGATGGATTTGAAAATCCTTTGCAATGGGATGGGATTTCAAATCCCCCCAAATCCAAATCCTTACTTGAAATCCAATCCATTCACGTAAACCAAACGCACCCTTACTTGAAATCCAATCCATTTCCGCAAACCAAACGTAACCTTAGGGGTTGTTTGGTTCATGGAATTGGAAGGAATTTGAATGAACTGGAATAGCCAATTCCATTGACCAAATTCCAAGTTTATGTTTGGTTCACGGAATGAAAGCGATGGAATCATTTCAATTCCATTGAATTCCACAATTCAAGGAATTCATTATTCCTTGACTCAAGTGAAGGAATTGAATTCCTATCAACCAAACACGTAGTCAAATTCCATTCCAATTCCTTTAAAGTCAAATTCCTCCGATAGATTCCAATTCCATCAAACTCCATTATGTGAACCAAACGCCCCCTTAATGGTTAAGAATATATGTAATTACGTAAGCTAAACTAATTCATGATTAAAATCTTCAACAAATCTACGAGGATTAATATAATCTAATGTTTCTAAATCATGAATAATTTGTAAATGGATAACTTTACATAATCATCAAGTAAATGAGTAATATGTAAGAACATCTCTAATACCTATGCTATTTTAGAAATTTTGGAGATTTGAGAAAAGTTTTCTCCAACAGCTATGCTAAACTCTCCTCTAAAATAGAGAAAAATAGAAGAGAGAAAAAAGAAATCTCTATATTTGGAAGAAGAGAAAAAAATGTAACATACATGTCATACATGTTGAAGATGCTCTAATTAACCATTTTGTCCATAAGACCATAAATGATTTCAATTTTCACATAATCAATTAGATGAGTAATTTATAATCAACCATTCTGTCTATATAAGTTGATTCACTGATTCAGACACAAATTATACTTTATAAAGACATAACAAAATCAAGTAACTGGTATTTGGTAGTTAATTATTTATGCACTTAAAAATCAAAATTATACAAAGAGGTAATCAAAATCAACACAAAAAGCTCACTGAGTGGATTATTATTACACATTGTTGGCCTCGCTTGTTGCTAATGCTTGATTCAAGGGCCTCACTTGTTGACGAAAGTTTGACAGGACGAGCCTAGCCCATTCCAAGATGAATGATTGGACCATTATTACGCATTAGTGGCTATTATCTCTCTATAAAAAAATAGTTTAAAGTCCAGGGTGTTCATGTGTTCCGCCCTTGCACCCCATAGACCACCATGCCACTATTGTCGTCATCACAACTACCAGCTCACCCCCTCCCACCCTAGCTACCCACGTGGGTGAGTGGTGGCGGCGTGGGAGGGAGGGAGGGTGGCTTAGACGATGACAGTAGTAGCATGATGATCGATGGGTTGGGTGTTAGGTTAGGGTGGGTAGCAGTTGTGACGGCGACAGTAGTGGTGTCTTCCCGATACCTCTCAAGGAAAATCGTGAATGGTGATGGGGGTTTAGGAGTGGGGGCGTGAGTGACAGTAGTAACATGGTCGTGGTGGGCAGGGGGTGGGTAGTGTTCGTTAAATTGGATGCAAAGGGATGGAATCCAATTCCTTGACTTATGCCAAGAAATGATGAATTCATTAGTTTGTGGAATTCAAAGGATTCCATCGACTTCAATATGTGAACCAAACAAATGAATTGGAATTTGGTCAAAGTAATTGATCATTCCAATTTCTTTGAAATCCTTTGAATTCTACGAACCAATCAGCACCTAAGGGTCCGTTTACCCAAACACTTACCCAATAAGACTAAACACTCTATCTTACTTTAACATGTAAGATTGTAGTTCATCAAAACGGTGTCGTATACAACAATTTACCCGGTAAGTAAATGACCCCTAAATAAGGCATTTGTCAAACTTATTATTCTTTTCCTCGAGAAGGATTGTAACTACTAGAAGATAAAACATATATAAAATTACATGGTTTTTTATATATATCGTGTCAAGAGCTAAAATCTCATATCTACTAGACACGGACTATCAAATCTGTATATATGTAAGAACCTTTCAAAGATAGATTCAAAGGGGTTCCACATATCCTAATATGGTATCAGAATCGAGGTCTAGCACCATCTAAGGACTTGACACACTCTTTTGCCTCCGTTGTTGGGGACACCGTCTAGCCTCCGTTTGAGAGGTCGTGTTAAACTCTCACAGTGGCTGAACATATACCATCAAATTTGTATGCATACAGGAATCTCTCTATCTCTTCATAATGGCTCTTTTAAAGAGATTCATAAGAGATCCATATATCCCCTAAAATCAAGTTTAACATTTGATGGTTGTCATAGGTTTATCCATGGTACAAATGAAACCATGAGACACAAACATATATGCAAAAACGCAACAAGAAACACAAGCTCAAGTGAGCAGAAAATAACAGAAAAAACCTAATTGTGTGTGACCAATTGACCACAAAAGCTTTGGTGTTCTTTCTCAGGTCTTCCAATAAAAAAATGTGTAGTTATCTGCCTCATGAATGACTTTGTGTATATCTATGTCTAGTCACTTGGGGTGCGTTTGGTGCACAGAGTACAAAAATTTGTTGGAATAGGACAAGACCTGAGTGGGACAAAAATACATTTTTTTGTCCCACCAAAATAGTAGAACAAAGACCAGGAAGATGAAACAAGATTGGTAAACTACTAAACTACCCATGTTAAATTAAAACCCTAAAACGTTTCACAATTCTTTCACCGGTCTACCTCACTCTCGCGCATTCAGTCATGTCCAGTCCCGTTCACGCAAGTAACTGTAATCTAGTAGCTATGGTGCAACCTCTCTATAACGCAAGTTCATTTCTATCCACACACACACAATGAATACAAAGGGGGCCAGTCGACTGCATTTTGGTAATTACACATGGAGGACTAAATGGACCACAAGGGTGAAGTCTAAACTATAAGTTGCAAAGGTGCCAAAATGTTGTAGTTCAGTATGTGTTGCAGGAGGAAAAGAGATATAGTGGCAAAATTACCAACAAGAGAGATGGTTGAATTGAAGGACTAATATTTTGCAACTGTTTTGATTGATGCATCATTTATCTTGGTCCACAGGTTGAGAAGGAACTCTGCTGAGAAGCCATACCAATGTTGCACCCACAAGAGCACCAGAAAGATGAGCTATGTGATTAACATTCTGTAGAGCATTGCTACTGTTTGCAAAACTTGTTGAAGCTTGGGCAGCTTCCATCACCTAGAATCACATGATCATATGTATTCAAGTCATCTTAAATACAAACCGAACATTCTGAGAGAGAGGGAGGGAGGGAGGGAAGAGAGGGGGGGGGGGGGGGGGGGGGGGGAGGTAAGGAAGAATGTGGCTTATGTTGATTTAGAATGAAGGTTTTGAAGAAAAAGTAGAGTTTCAACTTTCAAGATAGATTGTCCCCAAATCCAATTCATTTTTTTTAAATAACCGAGTTAAATCTTAGTTCCTCCGTCCCAAAAGAACGCAACACTTCCTATTTTGGGTTATCCCAATAAAAAGTGCAACATTTCCTTTTTCGGAAAATATTCCTTTGCAAATTTGTCTATCTGTCCAATAGCAATCATTACAAATATTGGTGACATTGATCTTGATCCAGATGCTTTTCTAAGCTTTGTCTTGTTAAGGGTATTTTAGGTATTTAATCATTGTCAAGGCTATTAACAAACTCCGTGTCAAGCCAAATATTGCATTTTTTAAAGGAAAGTGACAATTAAGAGCTAATTTATTCCATGTGCGGTTCATGTCAACGCTAACATAATTAAAAGATAAAAACAGAAAGCATCATATAGACAAAACTAATTGAAGAGAAGAAAATAGATAAAAATATATTGGTCAATTTACAGAATTTTAAAGTGATACCTATTTTGTAGATGGGAAGGGCAAATGGGTCTATTTTCAAAGTTGGCTATTTTCTTTTGCCCAACTTTTTGGTCCTTGGGTGAAATGGTTTTTAGGTGAAATTTTGTTGAATTACTGTCTTTTACCATGCTCTGAGTTCCCCTTTTCATGTTTTGTTTTCTTTTTCCCTACTACTAGCAACAAGGTAGAAAGACTTGGTGGCATTTACCAACCTCCGGTTCTTTACATTATGAACTCCAACTTGCAGATGAGTCATTGCGACTTCCTCTATATCCTAATAATCATGGCTATGGCTATTTAAATTGAAGTTCCAAATGGATGCAACAGCTTACACTTTAATACTCCCCGGTCTCATGAAAATTGCAGTAATTCTCTGTTTGGGATGTCAAATGATTTTTGGGAACTATCCTTATTGGTAGGTTTTCTAGTTCAATTACCTATTTACAGATCGTCATCATTAAAAAATTAATGATTAAGAATTGGGTCAACAAGGTCCATTTATTATGTCATTACTCGACCGTATTTTAGGCATACAAAACCACTTCCCTAAAACTATAAATGTCTCCGTTGAATACTCCCTCCGACCCAAATTAAGTGTCCACATTACTATTTTAGTTTGTCACAAAATAGGTGTCCACTTCCAAAAGTAAGTTTCTAATTTTTCCCATTTTACCCTCAATAATGAGATGGATAAAGTTTCTCTCTCTATTATCGAGGGTAAAAGTGTCATTTTGTTATTTAAAACATGTAATAATTGCATTTCCTAAAATTGTGTGCCAATTTCATTGTGGACATTTATTTTGGGACGGAGGGAGTATTACTTTGCAACTTTCATGGGATAGAGTATGAAGATATATAGGAAGAAAACATACCCTTTCAATAACAAATTGACCCAGTATAAGTACTTCAAGGATCTTCCTCCAGTCAAAAGAGAGCTGCAAGAAGAAGAAGCAAAAAACATAAAATCACATTCCTGGATTTCAAGTGAAACTTTTAAAGAAAATAGCATGTACCTTAACAAGGACACTGATTGCAAAGAGACCGAATACTGCACCAGAGGCTCCAACAGAAACGGCATTTCTTGGGAGTATAAGCCATGAAACAAGATTTGCTCCGGCACCCGTTAGGATATAAGAGAGCCACAGTCCAAAATTTCCTTCCTCTTCTTCAACAAGCTTTCCTATTGGCCAACAGATCAAACAGTGATGTCGTATAACTTAACCAACGCTAGTTGGGTCTTTTGCTTGTCTAGTGGAGAAAGGTGCCTTACCGAATATATATAAGAAGAAAAGGTTGCTAGAGAGATGATTCCTGCAGAACATATTAGAACATACGATAAGGAAACGTGGGTATATTTTTAAATCAAAGCACATAATTGCTCCCTTTGGAAAAATGTTGAGAGCATTTCTCATTATTGGGTGATTTACAACATTCTTCTCGATACTCAATGTTGAATATAATAAGAGATAAGGCCAAATCACCCATAATTAGTAGAGGTCTCACCAATTAGCATGACAGAAAGTGGAAGTCACAAACTGGTACCAAACAGGCCAATTGTGGTACAGATACAAAGCTTTAATTTCACGAACCTGTATAAAATATCAAAATTATCATGCAAGTTCGAAAATAAACTACTGACAGTAATCATGCAATCTTTTGTTCTGTTATTTCTTTCTTCTGTGCTAAGAGACCAACTTTTGATGGTTAATCGTTGATTAGTGCATCGATTAAACCAATGACAGGATTATCCATAACTTGGCAGCATTTTTATCTTTTTCTTTGTGACAATAAATTTTGCTTTTCATAGACTTCCACATTTGTATTTATGTCTCCATATGCTCCATTTGGTGCAACACCTAAGTCTATATTCTGTATGCTACACATCAAAGAGCATTACAGCAAGGTAAATTAATTTGAACCTGAAATATGTGATCTGCTACATATACTCCAATATTAAGTAGTAAAATCCAGAATATCCCATTCACTCGCTTCTCCGGCTTCCTCTTCTCACCCAGTTTTCCCAGCTCCAGCTGCGATGTCATATCTAAAATTATAGCAAAAACTGCTTAATTTCTTGTGTGCGGTACAAGTGATCATCAAGCATCATCAACATAGGAGAGTGATACCAAAGTAAGGTTGTCTTTGCTCAATACGATCGTTACTTGAAAATTATCAGACCATCACACAAGATTTACTATTGACATTATGATACCCCTTATTGAAGTAAAAGAATTTAGATTAGGACAACATAATTACTGCACCTTACACCATGATTAAATGTAAGAAGGAATCTAATTGTGAACTTATACATACTACAAAAATAATTGAATTGTGAATTCATCATCTCTGAGTTCTTCATATAATATTTTGGAAGTAGCAAGAGGCCCGTGAGGAAAAAAAATAACTTCACTGTCAAATTTTGGAATACAATCTCACTGTTAATTTATGAATGTATTTGGCATTTCTTTGGTACCTTAAAAAATTTGTCTTCTTTTGGATGCTTACCAATTATGATCTATTGGTCCGAGTTACCATTCGATATAGGAGGATCAATATGATCTTGGATGTAATTGTTGCAATTCTGGTGACATCATCTGTTTCTAGATAAAGGTGCAACTTTGCAGCATTTAAAATATTAGGACACTCCGCCATAAATCATATTTCTTATCTTGCAATAATCTTGTAAAGTCTTCATGCACTCCTTCTTCCCAATTCGGATCTGTTAAGGGCCATTCTCATTTTCTGGAGAATTTAATTATTTCCTAATACTCATTTTTTGGGCCAAGGCTAATATGATGATAACTCTAACCATAACAGTTGTTTTTTTCTTTCTAAATTGCATATAAACATTTCACATATCAAAATTATAAGTTAGCTAAATCTATGGGAGATGGTAGAAACATGGTGAACCATGGTCAGGTCTTTGGATACAATGGACCCCCTCGATGTAGATCACAGTGGTAGCATTGTTATGAAATTCCTCCTATTTAATACTGATTGTAATGTATGTCTTTGATGTTTTTGTGTTGGAAAAAAGTATGTAGTTGATGTTAAGGCCCTAGTTTTTGGCCTTCAGCAACCTAATCATCTTGGGTCTTTTCATCCTGACATAGAAAGTTATTGCCTTTCGATCATAATTTACTTTGAAGTTTCTTGGAACACTTGTTCATCCATTATACAAGGAAAAGAAAATCTCTCGGTAATATGAATCTCTTTTCTGCCTTTTACCGTGTTACCTTGCAGTTGCTAGTAATGTTCATAAAGGGGTTACACATTCTCTATCCTCTTTTTATCTTTAATTTTCACTTAATTATTTTTCAATTCAATGGATGTATCTTCAGTTCAGGCAATGTCAAGACTCATGTTGTAACTTTGAAGGGGTTTTTTCTAATTCCTGTATCTAATATAGTTCTGTTCTTGGTACTTGTTAGTTGTTAGTTGTTAGTTGTAACTAGAATTAGCCACACTATTTATGCATCAAACAAACATCTGCTTTCCCTCCCTTCTTCTCAGAAGACCCACTAATGTTCAATGTAACAAAAGGCAGGGTAAACTTTTGAGATATCAGTTATTAAGCCTTATAAGTTATAACATCATATTGTTCACAAAAGAGCTATCTTATAAGTTATAACATTATTTCATTCACAAAAGAGCTATCTATGTAGCTTGACCATGGGGGTCAAAATTTGAGCCTTGACTTCAAAACTGTAATTTGGAACCCACATTTAAGTTTTGATTGATACTTAGCCAAGAAGCAAAAAATTATCATGGGTGCTCTACCAGTGTATAATTACAAAATGAGAGCAAAATCCCAACAAACAAAAAACCTGAAAAATTCAATTGAGGCAGACAAGGTGTTTGTTAAAATTCCTCAATGAGACTGAAAGCCAATCAGCCAGAATACTTCGACCTAATTCTTGGGTGTTCTTCGTTTCACTATATAACCAAACAATTGACCAACTGAATTCAAGTTCTAACCATCAATCAGGCTTCTGAGCAACCAACACATCATTAAAGATACAATTAATATATCATGATCCATTTAAAATAAAGCTAAATGCAAATGTAAACATAAACATAAACAAATTTTTTTTTTCTAAACAACAAATACTTGCCCGAGTCTTTCATCTTGCAAAGGAGACGAGATCGAGGAATCCGATGAACGAGAAGGGGCCGGTTGAATCTACCGAAACTTCGAGAAACGGATTGAGGATCAATATTGAATTTGAAAGGTCGATAATCAAGTATCATAGGCATAACTTTACATGACGATGAAAAAGATAAGGGGTTGCTGAAAAACTGGTTGTGAATAACTCTCAACTCCGCCATTGTTGTCAGCTTCGCCTAGCAACCAACAAAAGAGAAACCCCCGCCAATTGTACTTGTACACTTCCCAAAGGTTCATGCTTTTTTCGTGTCTAGCTCTTTTTATAGTCAACGCAGGGTTCGGCCTGCTGAATAGAGGTGCGCAAAATCGCCCTCGGGTGTAAATGATACGATAGTCATTTCCTTAGCTTGAAATCGACTCGAAAACTAGTTTAAACCCAAATTTGACTTGACTCGGCTAGTTTAGGGGTCACCATGGGTTGGGTTGGTTTGGGTCGGGGCAAAAAAAACACAAACTCCGATCGGGTTCAGGGTAGGACTTATGACCTCCGAACATTCAAAATAGGTGTGTAGGAGTTCGGGTATCGGGTGATATCGGGTCGGGTTTCAGATTGATGCAATGTAATTTTTTTTCCTTTTTCCCCTAGGTTATTAGAATACTGCACCAAGAAATTAAAAAAAAAAAACTCATACACATTTTCCCCACACTCTTTGTCAATGTCATTTGATTCCTTGTTTTAGTTATTGAATAGTTTTTTATCAATACCATTCACTTCATCACACTTTTACATTAACATCACACCTACACTAGTACATAGTCATTATGCATAACTTTTAACCATCCATGAGCAATAGAACATAAGAACTAACTAAAGACAATTCCTTGTTAATCAAAATTGAGTAGAATTAGTATTTATAGTTAGTTAAATAAATTCGGATTAGGTTTTCGGGTATGATCGGGTGGTTTGGATCGGATTGTTCGGGTTTTTTTCGGGCGGGTTTTTCGGTTTTTTCAGGTATGATCGGGTTTTGCACACCCCTAGACTTGTTAGTATGTCGAGCTCGAGTCTATGTCGAGCCTCGAGTGTTGACCTAGTCAATCATGAGTAACTTAGAGCATCTTCAACAGTTTTTTCAAAATAGAAAAGTAAAAAGTCAGAATCTCCAAAAAAATCACGTTGATCTCCAACAGATTCTCTATTTTTGAGATTACACAATTAATTATATTATTAAAATATTGTTTATCTCTCATAAACATTTAATTTAAAACAATTACATTGGTAGAAAGAATAAAAAACTATTTCTCTTTTAAGTAATCATTTTTGGAGATATCTCCAAATTTGGATATTTTCATCATCTCTCTCGTACTTTCTCCATTTTAAAGAAGGTTTTGAGAAATCTATTGAAATAAAAAAATTCCTAAAATCCCCATTTTGAATAAGTTATTGGAGATGCTCTTACAAATTGCCTAGTCTTGTTTACACCTAACTAGACTTCTAAAATAGATGTGCCTCCCAAGTGTAATAGAGATTTTCATTGCAAATGTGGTCACTGGACATATTTCATTTATGGTGTACCTTTATTAGTAATTTTTTATATTATATTTTACAAATTTTATCATAAATTAAACTAATTATATATAAAAAAAATCGAGTATCTCATGATCTTATCGACTCGAGTACCGAGTAGCTTGACTCAACTCGTTAGTATGTCGAGTCGAGCTCGGGTTCAAGTCAGGCCTACTTGAGTCAAGTGTTGACCGAGTTGATATTGAATAACTCGCGAGTTTGTCTCGTCCCGTTTACACCTACTGGATACCCAAAAAAATCGAGTATTTTATATGGTTTTGGTCCTTTTGGATTTATGGAAAACCGATTTTCCTTTCGAATTGAACCGGGGTATTTTTAAATTCAAAATGACATGATTTTAAGTTTGTATCTTTACATTGTTTTGTTATTTACTTGATATTATTGTTAGGGGTGTGCAAAACACGAATGATCCGAAATCTGAAACCCAACTTTTGGGGAAATATTTTGGTTCGGGTTGGGTTTGATTTTTGGCCACCTGACCAATCCAAAAACCCGATATATATATATATATATATACATATATATTTTGAATATTATATAAATAAATTTGTTTATCTAATTATTTCTTGAAAATCCTAAATCCTAGTTGGTCGTATTCTTTTCTAATTTCTAAACATATTATCGATTTTATCAATCATCTCAATCGATTGAATATGACAAAACAGCGAAGAAGGAAAATATATTATGTAATGTTTCTGTCGTACATATTTATACACAGAGAAAGCATCTTGCTAAAACATCAAAAGTATTGACTTTCCTAAAATATCTTGCTAAACCATACAATCTCACCCAAAATAAGTAGATTCAAACAATATTTGCGTTACCCCCCCCCCCTTTTTCTCCCCTCCTTTTCAAGTTGGTGCATGTAACACCGTTACATTTGAAAAAAACCCGACTAATTTAAAATCTTTCATTAATATACCAAATAAATAATAAATCTTTTTTTACGAATCAATACTTGAATTACCTCAAATAGAAATTTTTTTTAATATCAACAAATAACAAACCAAGTCTTATATAAAGATTAGATTAAGATCGGGTGTTACTAAAACCAATAACAGTCGCTATCTCCAAAAGCGGAAAACATCAAGCATCACTGAATAACTAGATCATTTACGTGCGTCTAACTAGCACTCAACTCTTTTTTTTTTTTGAAAGGGTATCATGGGCCTATGGCCCAGACTAATCCCTGGCAATTAGGGCCTTTGGCCCAGCTGCTAAAGCGTGCAGCCCTGAGTTTATCCTCAGTGGCCACAAGTGCTGCGAGTGGGGCTCGAACCCGGGTTAAGCGCTATGAACTCCCCAAGCCTTTACCACCACACCACAGCCCTTGTGGTTAGCACTCAACTTTTCACGGTGTCATTGGTACCATTCCCCTAAGAACCTGATGCACATGCCGATAAATAAAAAAGTTAGACTTAACGCCTAGTGAATTTAAGAGTTGTCATCATAATCATATAAATCGTTAAACTGAAATAATGTTATTTAAATCATGATTTCTAAAGTGATATGTATAAAATATGAAAGCAACATCTTTCTCAAAAGCCATCATTTTCGTGATGAAAAACGCCAATACCAAACATTCATACAAATATGATTTCAAAAACCCAATACTCACCCAAAACACAATTAATGATTAATATTCAAATACTGAAAACATGGACAAAACTTTATTATCCAAAATATCCAAAAACATGGATAAAGTTTAATAATTAAAACCACAAATCATGAATAACAATATGTACTCAAAATGTCACCGAAAACATAGATAATACTCAATACCCAAAACAATACATTTTGGTGAACGTGGTGGGAACACAAAAGTATGTCACGTATCTATGTTATAAGCATGTTTTAAGGATGGACAACCATTGACATCAACCCTATCCAGGTCTTTAGTCATGGTAGACATCAACCGTATACAGGTCTTTAGTCATTGTGGACATCAACCCTATCCAGATCTTTAGTCCAATACAATAATAAGCTCAACTATATCCAAGTCTTTTACTCAATTGATCACCAAGTTCAACCTTATCCGGGTCTTTACCTTGGGATCTCACCATCCAAGACAAGCTTGTTCATTTAGAAATTACATCACATAACCAATGCCTATTTCCAAATTACAACTTGGGGATCGTATCCCACATTTACATAATAAAGTCGACTTCTATGCCTATGGATCCATTGTATTACAGTCTAAATTACATGACTCCAAATTGAATGACCTACGCATTCACAATATGTAATTCTCAAATAAGATGCAATAAATGCAAATCATGACTAAAGCCCCACATCTAGCTATTAAAACCGGACAATTGTCCCCAAGACTCATCGGAGTCTAAACTGAGCTAAAAACTTCACAACTCAATGATTATTCAATGAAAGTCATCATAAGCGATAAAAACGTATTTAACCAACGTTTATGCAACACATGCTCTAAAAGTATGATTAACCCAAAAACTCATCATTGACCTTTTCCAATTGAAATCATACTATTTATATCTCCAAAATACATTATAACACCATAATGTGTATTTTCCAAATGGTTTATAAACCCAACGACACTAAGTGAGCATTTTCGTCAAATAATCTTCATTCATGAAATAAATCATCAAAATGCACTCTCTCAAGATTTATTTATCAAAATGTCCAAAAACTCCAAATATGTGTATTTCACAAGTTTTATAAATCAAATGTACCAAATACGCAAAACTCATCAAATAATCCAACATTTATAATCATCAGGTAAAACGCATAAATACATCAAAATGAACATTTTTGGCATGTACATAGTTTTCACAAATTAACTTGACCCCACCTTGCTAGATTTAGGCTAAATCTAGATTTTTACCCCAAACTTGAGTTTTCTTGGTGAAAACTTGAATCTACAAGCAACACCTCCTAACTCTTAGATTCAACACTTGCAAAGTGTTTCCTTCACCTCAAAAGATCCAAAACCACCACAAAATACTCTTGGATCCTCTAATAACCTTCAAGCCTCTTGATATATCCTTGAAAATCTATCAAAAATGAGACCATAGCAAAAACAATCATCAAAATCGGAGCTACGATGAGAGAGATATGACCAAATGAAGAAAACCTTAGAAAATCGGTCATTTAACCCTCTGGACCCCGACCGCGATTGTGACATGTCACAATCGCATGGCAAGGTCGCCCAAAGTGTACTGAAAGCCATTTTACCCCCTTGGCGACCTTGACATGCTATAATGTCACTGGCACAGTCACCGGACACTATCGCCTAGCCCATACCGCTAGTTTTTTTTTTTTATCATTCTTCGACCGCTTTCTCGACGACTTTTCCGACCGTTCTCCAGGTCGTTCCTCGACCGTCCTCTCGGAAAATTTGATGCTATTATGCTAGTTATCGTGCCATTGTCATAATCATGGCAAATTCGTTGGGACGATCAAACACTCGGTAATGTTGGTGCTATTGTGACATATGTCACAATTGCATGTCATTATAGCTGGGACTACCACACTTTCATATACGAAGGTTAGATATAATATGTCACAAAGGTTAGACTTTATTCGTTATGAATGTAGTTGTTGTGTGATATACTTGAGGAGTACCAAGACAAGTGATTTAAATTATATTTTTGAATTCTTATAAAGTTATAAGGGTGGAAACAATGTTATATTATTAGAGTCACTATTATTAACATTAAAGAGGTATTTGTCAAGCTTCAAATTTGCTTTTGGTACAAAACTGGGTGATGAAATTATATATATTCTAGATCTTGAGAATTCTATAGGAAGTGAAAACAAATATACAAACAAAATATCACTAAAAAGAGGAAGGTGTATAGAAAATCATTCTTTCTTAAAAGTCATTTGGAGTAGAGGTGTACAGATAATCATCAACACGCGAAACCCGACCAACCTAACCCACTCCTAACCCAGTTAAACCCAACCCGCTCCCAACCTAGTTAAACCCAACCCGCCAAACCGCTAATTAGAAGTGTTGAAATTGGGTTAGGAAAACTCAACCCAACCCAACCCAAACCGCCAACCCGCCGCTAATATTTTTTTATAAAATTATATTATATATACATATATATATAGTTTTATGTTCATTTGAGAAATGGTAAATGTATGAGAAATAGAAAAGCAATCCTAGCCTTTCTTATGGTCAAGATCGGATTTGACTGTCAAAAGTTGCGGCTATTCTAAAAATAGAAGAACAGTTTCGTAATTTTTACAAATACACGGGACGAGTTCATATATGAACCTGTATGATTCACATATGAACTATATGTTCATATGTGAACCAGTGTTATTCACATATGAACTCTTTTAACTGATTCATATATGAACCTTTGTGATTCATATATGAACTAATTAACCGATTCACATATGAACTAATTAACTGTTGGTTCATATGTGAATCAGTTGAAATAACTAACAGATTCACATATGAACCTTTGTGATTCACATATGAACTAATTAATTGATTCACATATGAACGTATAGTTCATATATGAATCACATAGGTTCACATATGAGCTCGTCTCGCGTATTTTATGAAACTACCTTCTATCTTCTACAGACCACACAAGGAATTATTTGGTGCTTCACAATCAAAGCCGCAAATGTTGACCAGATAAATGGCTATGATCATTTCTCTATTTCTCATACATTTATCATTTCTCAAATGAATCTCTCCCCATATATATATATATATATATATATATATATATATATATATATATAATATTTACAGCCCAAATTAAAACTTAGAAACCATGTCTAATTTTTAGTTATATAATTCCTAAGGCCCACATTAATCATTTAATCTAAATAAATCAAGGCCCAAGTCAACTTAGTCCAACTTCTAAGGCCCAAATTATTTCAAGCCTTTGACCCTTTGTAATTGAACATATTGAACTAGGTATGACGTTTGAGTCTGGACGCTGGAGACCTGGAGTGGACGACTAAAGAAAGAATGTCAATTCAACGCTATAATACATCGCCGACTGCCAGTTGCCGCTGCTACTTGCAGGTTGTCCTCGACTCGCTGCTACCTACCGCGGAGAACGCCGCCTACCGTTGTTGCCTGCTGCTGGACAACGTTGTCGGCTGTTGGACGACGCTGGTGGTTGAACGACAGGTATGGATCCATGATAATATGATATGCACATATTGTTTGATTTTCACATTATATGGATCCAAGTATACAGTTTGGTGTTTGCATATATTGTTTGATTTTCATCTTTACTGGTTGAACGAGACTTTTTTATTTTCATTTTTAGAGACCGATTTTTATCAAGTCAATTGCATCAAGTATGTTGTTTGCATATATTGTTTGATTTTCATTTTTACCGGTTAAACGAGACTTTTATTTTCATTTTTATAGACCATTTGATTTTCATTTTTACCGGTTAAACGAGACTTTTTTATTTTCATTTTTATAGACCATTTGATTTTCATTTTAAAGCATATTGTTTGAATCTAAATATATTCTTTATCAATATTTATAGGAGCAATGGAAAATACTCCTAAATCTCCAAAAATCGAAGACATTGATGAAAACAATACGTCTAAAAAGGGGTGGTAGAACTTCAAACATTTGGAATCACTTTTCCAAAAAGGACTCAAGATGTGTGTGTAATTATTGTGAAAAAGACTATGTTTATCATAGTAAGAAAATTGGTACAAGTTCTT
Source organism: Arctium minus (assembly GCA_954870635.1). Classification (NCBI taxonomy): domain Eukaryota; kingdom Viridiplantae; phylum Streptophyta; class Magnoliopsida; order Asterales; family Asteraceae; genus Arctium; species Arctium minus. The sequence goes on from OX941085.1 coordinate 43,864,526, forward strand.
TGTGGAATCATTTGAGAAACCAATGTAAGAAGTTTTTAGATACGTTGTACGTTGTCCGATAAAAAAACAAAACTTTCTTAGCTTTCCTACTATCAATGATAATGAGGGGTCGTTTAATAAAGAGAAATGTCGAAGAGTCGTGGCTAGGTTTGTGGTTAAGGATGAACAACCTATTAGAGTTGTAGAGGTTGAAGGATTCAGGGATTATCAGTTTTTTTTTTTGCAATGAGAGGATTAAATTGAAGAAAGAGTTAACAAAGGTTGGACAAAAAATATGCTTAACAACTGATTGTTGGACATCTTCCACACAAATGGCTTATATGTGTCTCACTGCACATTACATTGATAGTAATTGGAGTTTACATAAAAGAATTATAAGTTTTTGCCAGATTTCAAATCATAAGGGTGAGACTATTGGTAAGGTTATTGAAGCTTGTTTGCTTGGGTGGGGGATTGAGAATGTTAATACTATTATTAATGATAATGCATCTGCAAAACGATGGAAAGGACTTGGCTTCATCTTCTTTCTTAACGTCTGTCTTCGCGGGGTGATTTGACTATTACCGAAAATTTTGAAAGGGGTATAAGGTTATCAACAAGCCATTGACCAATTTACACCCAGTTTTTCATAAGCACTAGAAGTGTACTCGCGCAATGCAGCTAGATATATCACGATTTTAACGTTTCATTTTATTTTTTGTTTTTTGTCGATTTACATTACGATTTTGGATGGTTGTGAGAGAGTGATAATGATTTTTTTATATAAATTTGTTTAATTTAGACTTAATAATATAATGTAATTTATTTTGGTTTAATAATTTAATAATATAATGTAATTTGTTTATTTTATTTTGGTTTAAAATATTCTGTAAGATTTTTTAATTATATTTTAGATTTTTTATATCTACAATATGGTGAGAGTTATTTTAGGGGAGTTAAAGTGGGAAATGATTTTAGGGGAGTTAAAATGGTTAGAGATAATGATTGAAAATTAATGAATAGCATTAAATGTAGTACATACAGCTTTTATGGTTGTTTTTTAAGTAATTAACATTAAATAGCGATACATTAAGCTTTAAGACTTGTTTTTAAGAGTTTTTTATGCCATCTTTATAATATAGTATAGATAAGAAGCACAAACTAGAAGAATAAACAAGAGATAACGCAAAAGGTGTTATGCTTTCTTGGTTCTATTGGGTTAGTGTTAAGTAGGTGATTTAGCCCTCTATCGCTGGTTTGGGGGATTAACTGATTGGATACCCAAGAACCATAATCTGAAGGAGCTAATGAAATCCTGAATTCAATATTCAAGTGGGAGTTTTCATTAAAAAAAAGGGTTAATGCATGGGGTGGATCTGTTCTTGATGGTGAGTACATGCATTTAAGGTGTGGTGCTCACATAGTAAACCTTATTGTAAATGATGGGTTGAAATATATGCATAATTCAATTACTGTAATTCATAATTGTGTTAGATATATTCGCTCATCTCCTTCACGGTTGCAAAAGTTGAAGTCTTGCGTTGAGAAGGAAAAAATTGAATACAAGGGGTGGTTGGTTTTAGATGTTCCTACATGGTGGAATTCTACTTTTATGATGTTGAATGTAGCTCTTAAATTTGAAAATACATTTGAAAGGTATGCGGAGGAAGATGACAAGTTTGTGAGTTATTTTGAGGAGAAAGAAAACGAAAACGATAAGAAGATGATTGCTTCTATATTTGTCAAAATTTTGTCCACTTTTTACGAAGTTACTTTGAAGTTTAGTGGCACATTACACGTAACTTCCCACAATTGAGTTACTTGGCTCGTAATAATGGTTCATTGTTATACAAAATGGCTACCAAGATGAAGAGTAAATATGACAAATATTTGGGTGATCCAAATCACATCAATCCCATGTTTTTGGCGGTTGTGCTTGATCCGAGGTATAAGTTGAAGTATCTGAAGTTTTGCTTTGAATCCTTATATGATACTCAAACTGTTGCTAAGCTTGTTGTCAAGGTGGAACAAATCATTCATCGAATGTAGAATCATTATTCAAAAGGTGGTAAAGATGGTGATGAGGTTAGTCACTTAGTTTTATGCATGACTGTTTTTTAGATTTTTATTATGCTTGTTAATATATAATCATTTGTTTTAGTTTATGTTTGTATTTCTTTTGCTATATGTATAGGTTACCAAACTAGATTCACCACCAAGGAATGATTCTAAAGAATCTCATCGGAGAAAATTATTGGAATTATTTTTGCAACAACAACAAATGGACGTGTTGGAGAACATGAACGACGTTGATAGATATTTGGTTGATGAATCTATCAATTCAAAGACTCCGTCATTTGAGGTATTACTTTGGTGGAAAGATAATGCTAATAGGTGTAACATTTTGTCTATGATAGTTATAGATGTTCTTGTTATACCTATATCGATCGTAGCATCCGAATCCACCTTTAGTATTAGTATGAGCGGCCATACTTTAGACTCGTTTAGAAGCTCTTTGAGTCCAAAAATGGTGGAGGCCCTTATGTGCACACAAAGATAGTTGAAAGGGAATAATGAAGACATTCAAATAAGTGAATATTTGGATGAAATTGCATCTTATGACTTTCTTGAAGAAGGTAATTTTAACAATGTTTATTTTTTCATGCTTATATATTAGTCTTAATAAGTTGTTTAATTTTTGTTTTTGAATTGTAAACAAACTCAAGGAGAATGCAACATTGGGGTCGGAGAGGTACGTGATTAAGGATTTGAATCGGTTGCTATCATTTTTTAAGTTTAATTCTAAGCCTTATGGATTTTAATATATATTTGGATGATTGTAATAACTTATAACTTTGTTGAGAATACTTTTAGTATTATTTATCGTATTTCAATCGGCAAATTTATGTAGATTACTAACCCGCCAACTCAACTCAACCCGCCCCAACCCTTGGGTTGGGTTGGGTTAAACTTTTGCATGTGTTGGGTTGAGATTTTCCAAACCGCCATAATTGGGTTGGGTTGTAAAAATTTCAAAAACCGTCCAACCCTACCCTCGTACACCCCTAGCAAGAATCTAAGACGAGTTCATTGTCGATTGAAGCTCAGATGGGGGGAGGGTTCGGGGGTGTTTCACGGGCAAGTTTACGATTTTGAACAGATGAAGATTATAGGGTTGTATACCTTGGTTCACCGGAAGAGATGAAGATTGTGGGCGTTGGTGTAACAATGTGAAGGATAGGGATGTTCATGCTTTTTTTCTTTTTTCTTTTTTAAAAGGATGGTCATGTGTTTGCATATTATATCAATAAATAAATATGATATTGATGATCGTTTGGCTTTTTTGAAATAGGATGGTGATGTTGCATATTATATTAATACAATAAAGTTTGGTTTAAACCCTAAAATGATAGATCAAGTTGTTTTAAATTTAAAAGCATTTAAATTTTATCTTTAAAAGTCATTGATTCAACATTTTTATCAAACAACTGTTTTATTCAGAAAAAAATATAGACTAAGGGGTAAAATGGTCATTTCTGACATCCAGACTATTTATTCAGCTCAACAACCGAATAACAATTTATCTGATATCATATAGACAACTTTATCCATTCAGGTCTTAATAGAAAACGAATCGAACAACCCCTATGTGTGTAGTATATACGTGTATATATCATTTTCCATCATCTTATCCCGTTTATATCTTGAAAAATATTCAACGGGACCGGAAATATAAAAAAAACAACATAGATGACTTTAACATCGTCTATTGTACCAAAATGTTCATGAAATCTACTAATTCAGTCGTAAGTAAAACAAAAGGAATTATTGATGAAAATATATTGTTGAAATACTATGTATCATGTGCTTTGATTTGTTGAGCATTGATAGTTAACCGGTTGATCAACAACAATAAGTTTATAAAGAGAAACTTCAACTGCAAAATATTTCAAAGTTTCTACCGAAGTTAAGAAAAAAAGGTATCGATGACATTTCAAATAAAAGAAAGTGCAATTTAATCTATTTGGAAGGAGCTTGTTATGAAAACCATGACCGCATGCTGGATGATTGGTTGTTGAAGCCATCGAAACCAAATGAACAACTAACAGATGATTGGTTGTTGGAGCCAAAAATCCACAGTTAGTATACACTAAGCCCTAATCTGATTGTTGAAAACACATGATCATCTTTTCAAAAGGTCAAAGTTATGTTGAAGTTAATCCAACAATTCATCATAGTATTTAGAGTTAAGTTCCACAAAAAAATATAGATAAAAACTTATAGTTATAGGCCAACCCTTCAAGGGAAGACCGGTAACATGTCGAGTCTATTTCCCTTGAATCCGATCAGTCAAGAATATAGTGTATCAGCACCTTGCATGTGCACACACTGAGAAAGTCCCCAACTTCTGCGGTTCTTGTTCCTGTTCTTTCTCTGATAACAAACATTCATTTTGAAGCAACTCTTGATTTATCTCATCAAATTGTCAATAGTTATGAGTTATGAATAATCAAGCAAATGTGCCTTATATGCTCCCAAACTTGCAGTAAGTGAAGAGGGTTCGTTCTTGAGAGGGTTTGGGGTGAAATAGAAGAAGGAGGTGAAGTGAGAAATGAGAAAAATATGAAAAAAAAACGAAGTTTATACTGATCTGCCTCTTCTGGGCGACATTACCATGGCAATGTCGCAGGGCAATGTAGCATCAAACATCCAACAACTGCCCCCTTGCTTGCTACATTGCCAGGCTACAATAAGAACTGTCATAGTCACCGGACATTGTAGCCTGACTTGTACCGGGCCCTAAAATACGACTTTTCTCACACGAAACACCCTCGATCTCTTAGGGACTAAAATTTCCTAACACAAAAATCTATAAATTTAAAAACCACAAACGAACACGGGGTGACTTTTACTTACCGAAAAATCCGGGTGTTACAAAACTTCCTACTCAAGTTAATAAATCTGTCAGCATTCACTTCACTGTTCTTTACTTTTATTTACTGCTTACCTTTACATTTTCTTCATTTTATTTTCAAGTCGTTTTCTATATTGTATTTTACATTTCTTGCAATTTAATTTCAGTCATTTACATTCCTGCAATTTAGTTTCAGTCATTTACATTTCGTACAATTTACCTTTAGTATTCACCTTAGATTTTAATAAATTGCGCAACAAGTTTCCTATCTTAACTTTAGTAGTTGCATTTCATTTTCACATTATCTCTGTTATTTAAATGTTTGTCTTTACATCTTTTGTAAGAAATATTTGAGCGATGATGGTCTAAACGTCTTAGCTTAGGATGTAAGGCAAAATTAGGACTGAGACCGGTGAAAAAGTAAAAAGAAATCTTAAATATAGCATTATAGTCTTATTCATTTATTTCAAGTAATTAATATTTCATTTAAGGTTACATATAATTAATTGACAACTAATTACATGTATGAAAATGTGTTAACTTTTTAGAAGTTACAATAAAAATTAATTCTGAAATAATATAATACTACTATAACACCTTTTTACCAGATCACTTGTTTTTGTCTTAACAAACCTTTGCACCATTTGCTTCTTTCTTACGACTAAACTTTCATAGTGGATAACTTAAACACCCAACAAACGATTTCTTCGAATTCGCCATTTGAAATTGGTTTTTAAATATTGGACTTTTTGAGAAACTTTTACAAGCCTTCTCTGTGGATCGATATGTGATACTTTTATCATTATTACTTGTTAAGAGATGATAGTAGATCAAGGTGTATACTTGCACCGAGACCTACTTACATGAATCTTTGAGGTTGTATAAACCACACAACAAGTTTTTGGCGTCGTTGTCGGGGAAGCACACTGAAAGTTTTTCTTCTAAAAGTAAAGTTTATAAAATCTAATTTTTCTACCACCTTTTGAAAAACCGATGTATACCAAGATTGTCATACAGTGAATTTTTACAACTTGTTCCCGACATCGAACGAACTTTTAGACAATGTAGGAAAGTGCAAAGAGTTGTATCAGCTTTAACCTCTTCAACAATGTCTGATCACGATTATATGACACGAGGAAGAAAATCTCGAGGGTAATCCTGAAAATCCACCAATAAATAATATGACAAGAAATGATCCACCAATTAATAATCAAATTGAAGATGAGGAACAAAACATCATTTGGCTTGCTAACTCTAAAAATGGTGGCATGATGGATTATGTTATTTCGGTTCTAACTCAGTTACATACAGGAATTCTTAAGCCAACTATTATTGCTGCCCATTTTGAACTTAAGCAGTAATGTATTAGATGTTGCAAACTAACGGTCAATACGTTGTGTTAGGACATTCTATGTCCTTAGTTTAGAAAGTTTTGTAAAGTCATCCATGTTGTGTAATAGGCCTTGTCTTAAGCATTTGGGTTTGGGCTTAAATGTTGTACATGGGTGATTGGGGTATAAATAGGAGATTGCTTGTCATTTGTTAGTAACTTTCATTTCACAATGTAGTCGTTCAAGAGTTGTAAGTGTTTCTAGAGAGAGAAACTCTTTCTCTCTCTAGGTTGTGAATAATACACAATTTCCTACCCAATCTCTCTCATGTCTATCTAAATTACATTGATTAAGTTGTGAATATTGGTTCTTACACGCTGGTTTGCTATATGAAGATCCTCATTCTCATTTGAGATTTTTTCATGGAAATCACATATTCTTTTTTCATCCCTGGAGTATTTGACAACGCTTTGAGACTTAGGGCCTGTTTGTTTTTTTAAAAAAAAATCTTATTTCCTCTGAAGTCTTATTCGCTCAGACTTCAACACATTAAGAGCGTTTGTTTTTTTAACAAGAGCTGAAAAGCTCTGATTTCACAAGAGGTAATAAAAGCCCTGAATTCCTCTTAAAACCCTGATTTCATCGGCACCTCCCTCATTCGTCCTCCCTCCTCGTCCAAATCTCACATCTCAAGCCGATCGGTTACAAAAATCGATCGATCGATTACAAAATATCGATAGTTCCCCTTTTCTCGTCGACATCCTCTTCATTTCCCCTTCAGTTCCTACTTCCCAGATCGATAGTTCCTACTTCCCAGATCGATCGATTACAGAAGATCATAGTTCGCGTCTGAACTTTCTGCTCAGATCGTTATATCAAGCCCTACTGCCAAATCGATCGATCTCTCAAGGTATATCGATCTCTACATCTCCAAATTTCATACTTCTTTCTTGCCAATCGATCGAACTGAATTGGGTTTTTTGGGTTTTCTTGACTAAAAGGTGTTAGAGCATAAATCTTTTGGATACAAGATCAAGAATACTGAAGGTCAAAGTACAAGAAATCAAAGCTGGGAAAGTCAACTCTCATTAAAAGTCAAAGTCTTTGTTAATAAAAGTCAAAGTCAATGTATTGTTTTGTAATTGTTTTTGTTTCCTTGTATTTTAGTTGCTAGGTATAAATAGGTTTTCTTTTCAATAAATAGATGAATAGAATTTGATTTGAACGCATCTTGAGAGAGTTGTAGAGAGAGAAAGAGGAGTCTAGAGAGAGAAAGTGTGAAAACATATTGTATTCGTTTGAGTTTTTGAATTGAAATCAAACAGGTAAATCGAATCATTCTTGTTTGTTTAATTGATTTGTAATTAGAAACTTGATTCCAGGACACACAATTGGTATCAAAGCAGATTCAAATTTGAAATCATACAAGAAACTAGTCGATACTGTGTTCATTGACTTTCTGATTCGATTCTGAGTTTGAGTCAGTTTTTCGTGTTATAATTGAGTATTTAATGATTGAATAGGATACTAGAACGAGTTTGTATAGTTTAATTCGTCTTTTGCACTGTATTTGATTGTAAATTGATGAATTTGGTGTTTTTAGAGTTCACGAGTTCAAAGCACTGTTTCATAGATCGATTCTGTATTTTTAATATTTTTCATTGAAATTTTTGTATTGTAATGGGTTCGAGATAGGAAGGAGAGGAAATCTGCAAAGTTTAAGATCATTTGATGGAGTGTTGAATCAAATTCGGTGTGAAAAATCAAGTTTTTGGACCGAAGATCTGAAGAACTCGCAAGTTCTTCAAGAACGCGCAAGATCTACGAAACGCGCAAGGTTCATCGGAAGAACGCGCAAGCTGAAGAATTTTGATTCTGGCCGAAAAACGCGCAAAGGTCTGTTTGCGAGTTCTAGAAACGCTCAGATCGAAGTCTGCGAGTTTGGTCTTCAATCTGCGAGTTTAATCACTTACGAGTTTGAAATTTGGGAAAAATTTTCTAAGTATTGAAACACGCAACCATTGCGAGTTCCATCTTGCGAGTTTAGTCTGCAAGTTCAGGAAACGCGCAAGTAGGCATTTGCGAGTTCAGGAAACGCGCAAGTAGGCATTTGCGAGTACAGGAAACACGCACGCCTCTATCTGCGAGTTTAAGTGATTCTTTCGGTCTGCGAGTTTGTCAAAACGCGCAACCCTTTGCTTGCGAGTTTCACAAACACGAACGCCTAAGCCTGCGAGTTTCTCAGTAAATAGTATTTTGCGAGTTTAGGCGTCTGCGAGTTTCAAGCTTCTTTAGTGATTTGCGAGTTTCAATACTTAGTCAAATTTTTTTTTATCTTTGTGATTTTAAGATTTTTGTATCTTTGTGATTTCATTTGGACTAACGGTCAATTTCAAGTTTCTTATTGCATATTTTTTAACAAACAGGATGACTTCAAGAGACGCTCTCTCGATTGGAACAGATGTCAAGCCCCCAGTATTGTTTAAAGGGGAATATGAGCAATGGAAAGACAGATTTCTCGATTTTATTGATCGGCAAACGAATGGAAAGAACATTCTAGCATCAATAGAAGATGGTCCAATGCCAAAAAATTTTGAGGAGATTCCTGCTGAAGGTAATGATTCAGATGGAGCTCTGAAAACAAAGAGAATTGAGAAAGAATATGCAAAATTCTCTGATGAACAAAAGAATCGGTTTGATGCTGATAAAAAGGCCAGATCTTTGCTTTTACAAAGTATGACCAATGAGATCTATGTGAAAATAGACAGCTACAATGCATCTGCAAAATCAATGTGGGATCAGCTTCAGAAGATGATGTTGGGTTCAAAGATAGGAAATCAAATGAAGGTGGCCAATTGTATCAACAATTATGAAGAATTCAAGGCCAAAGAAGATGAGAGTTTGGAGGAAACCTATGAGAGGTTTGTGCTTCTTATACATGAACTTTCCAAGAACAAGGTAAAGAAGCAACAGATTGAGAACAACGTCAAGTTTCTCAGTATCTTACAACCCGAGTGGAAAAAGCATACTTGTCGTATGAAGCAGATGAAAGATTTGAGTGAGATTCCACTACATGAGGTTTATGAGACTCTTCGACAGAATGAAGAAGAGATGGAAGAGAAAAGGTCTGAGAAAAAGAAAGTTGAGAAGGCTGTTGATCCCATAGCATTGGTGGCTGGAGAAAAAGAGAAGGAAAAGAAAGAGAAGAAGAAAAAGAAGAAGATAGTGATGTCCAGTTCTGAATCAGAGTCTGAATCTGATGGAGATGATGGAGAGAATCTTAAGCAAGCAATGCTTTTACTGACCTGTGCTTTTCAAAAGAAATTCTACAAGAAACCGGGTTCTAACTCTCAGAGATATTCTTCATCAAGCTCAAATAACCACGAGCATAGAGAAAGAGTGGAAGGAAGTAGATTTGTTGAGAAGAAGCCGGAAGAAAGAAAAAGTTTGTAAATGACTACACCAGTACTGAAAAGAAAGGTGATGATCTGATCAAATGCTACAACTGTGTCAAGGTCGGACATTACGCAAAAGATTGTCGGAAGCCAAAGGTTCGCAATTCGGAGTACTACAAAAACAAAATGCTCTTGGCCAAACAACAGGAGGTAGGCAAGGCATTAATGGCAGAAGATGAATATTGGTTGGATCATTCTGATGTGGAGGAAGAACAAGAAGAGACGGCTCATTTATGCTTGATGGGAAAAGAGGAGAAAGATGATGATTCTGATGATGAGGTAATGAACTTAACTGAAAATGATTTCATGACCAAAATGGAAGCCATGATGGTCGAACTTCAAGACCTTCAAACCAAACTGAAAAAGGAAAAAGACAGAGTTACTAGGAGAAATCAACAGATCTTTGAACTTAATAAATCAGTTATTGGGAACAAAGATTTAATTGATTATTTACGCAAATCTGATTCTGTTTTTAAAAATGAAAAAGATTGTTTTGAAAGTAAGATTTCTGAGTTGCAAAAACAATTGTACAAGTCTGATTCTGAAAAACAAGAATGTGTTCTAAAAGCATTTAAACTGCAGGTTGAGAACAAGACTTTAGAGCAAAAGGTAAATGGTCTGGAAGCAAAATTGTATATTTGAGGCCAAACAGATCAAACGATTTTCTTGAATACACCTAATGAAGAGGCTGATGTTAAAGAAAAATGGGGACTAGGTTATGATAATCCTCATTACCTAGAAAAAGCTATCAGAAAACAACCAGCTTTATATAATGCAAATTATATGTATGCTGCTGATAAATATCCTCATTTGAAACCCAAATTTATCACCAAATCATCTAAAGAAGTTGAAGCAAATGAAGATGAGAAAAGAATGAATTTAAAGAAAATGCAACTACCATTCTGTTATGAAAGACTGAATGATAGTTATCTTTCTAAAACATCAAAATTTCTTTCAAATTATTATTTTGCTAGTTATTCTTCTACTGAGATGGAGGCAAAACCTATTCAAGATAAAATTTATGTTCCTCCACTAGTATTAGAAAGCAAAATAATTGAGTTGGAAAATATTTTATCTAATGAAAGAATTTTGAGTGATCTAACACAAGATGTATTTTCTACAGTGTTGAAGAACACCGATTTTCATGTTAAATATAAAGTGTGTTCTCCATCTTCTAAAGTACTTCAAACTTCTGAGACTGATTTTGATGATTTATTTGAGCCTGCAAATGATTTCCTAAATTCTGATGAAGGGTGTATAGAGGAAATTGATATGTTTGACTTTAATGCTCCACTTCTAAATCATTCTACTTTTGTGATAAATGGACAAGCTTTACCAAGTGTTCATGAAAAAGGTGAATCATCAACTAAGGTTGATGAATCAGTTTCTGTGAATGCTGATTACTATGCAAAGGGTAAGAAACATAAGAAACAACGCTCACAGAAACAAAACAACACTGGTAAACACAAGAAAAATCAAATTCAGAAATCTGATTTTCCTAATAAATCTAAATTCTTTGTTTCAGATGTAAGAAAGAAAAGGTCAGAAGAGAGATCTGAATGGCGACCTAAAAGGAAGGGTGATGAAAAGGTAGAATCAATTACTGATAGTTCTTGTCATAGATCAACTAGTAGTGTATGTGATGTAGTTGGTTCTATTGCTTCTCATAATAAAAGTCTTGTAACTTCTTACAAGAGATATTCTATAAAGCAATTGTTCCGATTATCTCATACTACTACTAAATCTTATTATTATCAGTGGAATGATTTTTCTTATCATCATAATTCTAATGATTGGTTTGGATCTTATCATGTTTATTCTTCTAAACCAACTGTTTTCAAAAGTTTTCAAAAGAAAAGAGGATCCATATTCAAATGGATGCAAAATCTTGTACTAATCTGTTAGGACTCGTTTTTAAATGGGTACCTAAAATTGTTGTTTCCTGATTTCACTTTAACATGTTGTTCATGATCTCAGGGGGAGTGAGACAAGCTTATAAGATGATCGACATTATTTTGAGGGGGAGTTTCTAGAATTTTATGCATTTCTTAACTGTTAAATTTTTGTGATGCATATTTTTAGGGGGAGTTTATGCGTACAACAAAAGGAGTAAGGAGATGATTTCTGATTATTTCATATCAGAACTCGTACTTTAATTGTTTTACTGCTTTATGTCTTTTAATTTTTCAATAAATCTGTGAATAAAGTTGCTTTGACATGACTTTGAGACTTGTGCAGAATGAGAGAAGCTATCAAGATCATATCTTTATGATTTAAGCATGACTTCATGATATTTAAGATGAAGCGAAAAGGTTAATGTCTTATCTTAATCTCATATATGGTTGAAAGAAGGACAACTTTCAATCATAGAAAACATGTTCTTAAATGTTCAAACCACTTCCCGATTCTTAAACAGATTTCATGAATTGGAAGTGTGATTTTTAAATGTTTTCCAGATTTACTTACATGATTATAAACCGTGTGTTTCCAAAGATAAATACTTATGTATTGTCTTTTCTATATACTTTCAAGTATTCACACACACTGGTTTGACTTATTGGTCAAAACGTTCTTACCATGTCTCAAATTTGAAACATATTTTTCGATGGTAAGACACCCCGCTTGTACTTCAAAGAATTTTGAGCGTCATTTCATTTCGAAGCGTCTTTCAAGAATGTCTATATTTTGATTCATATAGACAATATCCATTATTCTTGACCATAAGCTTTGATTGTTATATCATTCATTTCTGATCATTTTTCATACAATGTCAGATTTTCAAACAAGTCTCTTGCATTCATATTCATTCATTCAATTTACTTGTTTGAAAATACTTCAATGTTTCAAAAATGCTCATATCTTCATGATTTTATTCTGAGCATACATTTATCTTACTTGTATTCGAGCTTTAACTGATAAAGTTAAACCATATTGAGCAACATATGCTTCATAGGAAAATACGGGTTTCTTTGTGCTAGGACTTAAATGAACTTCTATGGATTCACGATTACCAGTGTCTCCTACCCAAGAAGTTAATCCATAGTGATTGAGTGTGAGGAGTCGAAAAGAAATGAGTGTGGGTTGTGCGTTGAGGTAAAATGGAAAAGAGAGTTTGGTTAGAAGTGAGCTTAATGATTAAAAGAAAGAGGGTGTGAGATCAGAGTAAAAGAATATGAAACTCTGCACCAACTACTTTCTGAGTCGGGTAGCTACATTACTAATGTTTCACAATTCTTGGTGAACATTATTGAAACAGGCAAATAACACATGCCAACTCTTGATAAAAACCCCACTAGCCACTCATTTTCTTTTTAAAAAGAAAATGTTTCATATTTTTCTGGGGACGCAGCATATATTCTATCTGGTTTTCATTTGGAAAATCTGGATATTAAAAAAAAGAAGTTTGCCCCACCTTCGCACTTCAATCATGCACATTGAGTCTGTGTTTATCTACTGTTGTCTCAGTGGTTTACACAATTTTGAGCCTTAAAAGCAATCATCCGTGCTTAATTCTTTCTATCACTTGCACGAACACACAAGGAATTTGTTTTCTTGTCATAACATTCATAGAAATTGCCTTTGTGGTGTTTCGAGGATTGGATGGAAGCCCTGGGGGAGTGCACATAACAAAAGATCCTTTACAATGTGTATTCGTTACACACAGTGACTTCGTGTTACTGACGGGCATGTTAACTGATTCATTTGTTGATTCAGGTGTTACATTCCTATTTTTTCTGGATTTGCAAATATCTAGATAAATACATTGTTCGAAATTGGCAAAGAATCAGAGGCTCGTGAAAGATCAGTGGTCAGAACAAACAATGACATTTCTTGATGAGAAAGTTTTGATGAACCAGATGCTCTATTCATCAAAAAGGGGGAGATGATTTTTTAAAGAAATGTCCAAGTCAGAATTTTCAAAAGTTCAAAGTTCGAAAGGTTGAAAGAATTTATATGCAAAGATCAAAGATTTATGAAGATATGCTGATTTTTGAAGAAATTTTCTTTGAAGACATTTTGCTGAAGCAATCCGTGAAGCAATCCATGCTAATTCCGAAGATAATTTCTTTCTGAAGTTTGAAAGAGTATTGTGATAGTTTTGGGGAGATTTTTGAAGATTGTTTCTATCATATTTGAGGGAGATTGTTATATCATTTGAAGACAGACTTTGGGAGAATACAAACAGTTTTTGAAGATAAAGATGTTATAAAGAAAAAAGGGAGATTGTACTGACAGAGCTTAAAGAGAAGACTGAAATGCAAATTCTTTCGAAGTTGATCTTGAATCCAAAGGGGGAGATTGTTAGAGCATAAATCTGTTGGATACAAGATCAATAATACTAAAGGTCAAAGTACAAGAAATCAAAGCTGGGAAAGTCAACTCTCATTAAAAGCCAAAGTCTTTGTTAATAAAAGTCAAAGTCAATGTATTGTTTTGTAATTGTTTTTGTATCCTTGTATTTTAGTTGCTAGGTATAAATAGGTTTTCTTTTCAATAGATAGATGAACAGAATTTGATTTGAACGCATCTTGAGAGAGTTGTAGAGAGAGAAAGAGGAGTCTAGAGAGAGAAAGTGTGAAAACAGATTGTATTAGTTTGAGTTTTTGAATTGAAATCAAACAGGTAAATTGAATCATTCTTGTTTGTTTAATTGATTTGTAATTAGAAACTTGATTCCAGGACACACAAAAGGTTATCAATGGATAATGGTAAGTATGTTAGATATACACCTGAACAGGTTGAAGCTCTTGAAAGCCTTCTGTGGAAGAAAAAAGATAAAAGATTTCTGGGGTTTTTTGTTTTCATAAAAAATAAAGAAGTGATGATAGCAATGGCTTGCAAGGATGTTAAAGGGGTGATAATGGATAATGGTAAGTATGTTAGATACACACCTGAAGTCCTGAACAGGTTGAAGCTCTTGAAAGCTTTATCATGATTGTTCTAAACCAAGTTCTCTTAGTCGTCAACAACTCATTCGTGAATGCCCTATTTTGTCCAATATTGAACCTAAACAAATCAAGGTTTGGTTCCAGAATCGAAGGTGAGTGTTTTGATCAAGAAAATTATGGGAATTTTGTTGGGTTTTCGTGATTTTGGTGTGATGAGTTATGTTATGTGTTGTGAGTTTTCATTATAATCAAGAAATTATTGGAAATTTGTTAATTTTTGTGATTTTGCTATAATGGTTTATGTTTTATGTTGTGGGTTTTCATTATAATCAAGAAAATATTGGAAATTTTGTTTCTTGGGGTGATTTTGCTGTAATGAGTTATGTTATCTGTTGAGGGTTTTCATTATAATCAAAAAAATCTTGGAATTTTTTTTGTGATTTTGTTGTTATGATTTCTATTATTTGTTTCTTGTTTCAAATTTCAGACTTCATACGTTTGTCAATTTACAAAAATAAACAGTCTTATTAATTCAGCTTCAGATTCAGACGTTTCAGTTTACAAAAACAAACAATGTTGTTGATTCAGATTCATATTTCAGACTTCAGACGTTACAAAAACAAGCAGTCTTATTGATTCAGACTTCAGACTTCAGCACCACCTCTTATTAATCAGATGTGAAATAAGACTTCAGACCTCTTAAAAAACAAACGCCATCTTAAACTCTTTACAATCAGATTCTATGATAACATGGAACAATATGACAGAAAAAAAATTAAAAATAATTTCCACCTATGAGGAATGCCAAATCCAGAAATGAAATATGCACATTTAGACAACTGGATGATGAAGCAGTTCTTGATGAATGAGAAAGATACAAAGAGCTACAGATAAAATGCCCACACCATGGCATTCTATACTATATACAGTTAGAGACAATTTACAATGGTCTAAATACCATTGTTTGGCAAATCTTTGATGCTACTGCAGGTGGAGCTTTCACAGCTAGTACCTATAATGAAGCTTATGACACACTTGAGAAAATTTCTAACAATAATGGATATTGAGCCGACCCACCAGCACTAGTACCTAGAAAAATAGTAGGGGTACATGAGGTAGATGCTTACACAACATTAACAACACATCTCACTAATATGGCTACTTTGATTAAAATCTAACATCAAGCCAAGTTGTGCAGTCTGATGTTCCTACTCCTACTCCTACTCCCACTGTCAACTCTATACAATATGCGTATTATGGTGAGGGACAATCATTTGAGCAATTCCCTAAAAATCCTGAACAAGTTAGTTTTGTTAGTAACAACAAGAGTAGACCTTTTTCTCAAACTTACAATCCTAGATGGAGACAACATCCAATATTTTCTTGGAATAGTCCCACTCTTAATCCACAATTGCCAAAACTTCAATGGCAATCAAACTATCACTCACAACCATAAGGACAACCCAATTTTCATTCCCAATCACAAGTACGGTCCAATTTTCACCCACAGTCACACCACAACACTCAAAACAACCAATAGGCAAATTTTCAATCTCAAAATCATCAGCCTTATTTCCAACATAAGCCCAATCAACATGTTGAATCATCTACTTATTTGGAAGTAATGATGACAGGGATTCATGACCCAAACTCAGGCATCAATTAAAAGCATTGAGACACAAATGGGGTAAATGGTTTTGGAAATTAGGAAAAGACCTGTAGGATCTCTACCCTTTGACATAGAGACACCTCAAAGGGTTGGAAAGGATCATGTTAATGTTGTAACTTTAAGAAGTGGAAAGAATCTAACAGAATATACACAAAAAGAGTTAAAAGGGCCAACCAAAGCAAATCTTGAAAAGAATCCACAAACATCAACTTCTGCTGCAAATTCTTGTTGCAATGCCTTCATAACAGTCTTGTGATACCATTGGACCCAAGACTACAGAAAGGCCTATTGGACTTTTGAAAGACTTCTACAAGCTTCCCTGTAAATCCATATTTGGTACTTTTACTGTTATTTCTTGTTAACAGGACGACAATAGGCCAAGGTGTATACTTGCATTGAGATCTGTTTGCGTGAATCTTGAGGTTGTAAAAACCTCACAACACCTCTGTTAACAACGGTGGTCGAGATTCAATTTAGGCGACCGCGTGTATGTTGCCACCAAATTGGGTTTCGACCCTTCAACCCAACCCTGGATCCTCGTCATCCTTTCATTTTTAACACGATATCCATTATAACTTTAGAAAGCAGTCATATTAAAAACCAATTGCATTATAATTTTAAAACATGGCTTCATTAAAAAAATATCATATTATTCACAAGTGTATCAAGAACCATTGTGTTTTTTAGAAACGTAAATTTGACAAGGGTATAAATGTCCTACACCACAAGATCTGTCTCTCATCTTTATGTTGGAGGGATCTGTCTCTCGTATTTGAATATCACTTTTTTTAGAATTCATGTGAATTACTTGTTGTTATACCTCAGTTTAATGGAATTATGTAAGCATGCCATATATATAGAGAGAGATTTGCCTAATGTTTTTTATGTCAGATTCAATAGAAAGTTTTGGGTTTTTTTAGTTATAGCAAAAAAAAATTATTCACCTTTAATTTCATGATCGGCAGAATGAGATATTTGATTCGAGCTTTTGTTAGTTTATTTTTGGAATTTTACTACTATAAAATAAGTTGTTTGTAGGATCCCAAAATCATGGTTCAAATATACCTAAATTTACGAGGTCAAAAGCATGATGTCTCAACCTCAAAAGATGATTGAGTCATGGAGAAGTCGTAAGATGACAACTTCAACCAGACGTTGTTACTTATAATATGATCACGACAACTTATGCTCAAAAAAGCTAGACAACAAAGCTGAACGAGTTATTTTCAAGGATGACAGAACATGTGGGATCATTGCAGAACAAGAAATGCATTAAACTTTATTTTCAAAATCATACACAATCAAGTTTTCAAAACAAAAACCCATACACAATATTATTTGCTTATTTAATATTTTTATTTTAATTTCAAAATAAATATGTGCTGACATGAAAATGAAACAAAAAATTAACAAGTTTTAACATTAGAGGAATGGAGAAGTAAAATAATAAAAGCAAAAGAGAAAAACAAAAACAAAA
Organism: Arctium minus; assembly: GCA_954870635.1. NCBI lineage: Eukaryota > Viridiplantae > Streptophyta > Magnoliopsida > Asterales > Asteraceae > Arctium > Arctium minus. The sequence continues at coordinate 43,882,241 of OX941085.1, forward strand.
ACATCAATAGCTTAGTGGTAAAGGTATTAGAATTATGCCTAGGTCTTAACCCCATTTTCTTAATATTTTTAGTAATAACAAGATAAAGGCATGGACTTTAGATGATGCCCCTTGGGCTTGGGATCCCCTTGGCCATCGCCCAGGTTGCCCATTCGGCCTGCTTCTCGCTAGAATTAGCATAGCTAGGTTTGCATCATCCTGATGAAGAGGTTAGACAGAAACAAATAAGCATTGACATTTGAAGTACGAGATGTAGTAACAATCTACTTGCAAAATGAAATATTTCTAATAGTTATGTAGAAAAAGTTAAGCCAAAAGTAGTACAAACTCTACAAAGTACGTTAAAAGATATATGATAATGTGTTTGTCAGTATGTGGTTGACCATCATAGCATCATATCCATTTGCAAGTCGTTAAACATAACGAACATTAACAAGTATTACATGCCACTGAAGTTGCATATCTGGAGAACTTGGGGTAACATTCATGGAGTAGTGGGAGCATGACAAATGCATGGAAAATGCACAAACTTAAAACATACATAACTTTTGATTCATGAGTTAAGGAGTGTACGACTAGCCCACAGAAAGATCTCTACAATTAGAATGCACTGGCAAACACCTTGGTGGTTTGGTCAAACCATCGAGCCCAAAATTCATAATTCAGGGCTACAATTTTTAAGCTTTTCCAATTTTTTTGTTTTTTGGTTTTTATGTAAATCATATGAAATTAATGAATTTGATGATCATGCTCTATATTTGAAAGTGAATTTCAACTTTCTAGGGTTTAATTTTGAATTTATTCGAGTGTGCCAAAATTTCCTACATAAAGGATCCCCATTTTGTAATATCCAAGATATAATTAAATAAAATAGTTTCTTTAAATGGAAAATGTACACAAAAATGTTTCCCTTCAAAAACAACTTTATGAACTTGATTGTTGGAGTGTTTCTATTGAAAGCTCGTCTTGCCTATTGTTCAACAACATTTTCAAGTAGCCAGCGTCTTAAGTGTGTTGTAAGTTGTGTTAGATCTTAGGATTAGTACACAGAAATCCGTACAACCAACAACACAAACATCGAAGAATCGATACAAAAATTGCAGAAAATATACATAATATATATATATATATATGTGTGTGTGTGTGTGTGTGTATAAGTCGTATATATATAAGTATATGAATACAAAAATCAAAATTAAGAACAAGAATCGAATCACTAACTCGATTATTGCAACTAAACTTGATGAAGAGCATTTATGGATTGAGGCCTGCGAAATGCAGCGTCCTTAGACAGAAATTCGTCCCTCGTACTGTGAGATTGGACGTATGACTAGAGGATTCAACAATCCATTCAAGTTGCAAAAACTCGAACCTGACGAATCGAACAAAGCTTCCAAAATGAAAATTTTGTGTATGAACTTTTTCCCAGAATTTCGTACTATTATGTCTCAAAAAAAAACGAAATAATGTTGAGGTATTTATAGGTAAGTCATTTCCAACCGAAACAACTGTCAAATAACTGTCGTTGTCCACGCGACCCGTTGCACGAGTGGACCTGTGTGGAGAACTGCGCCACACTCTGTTTGTCGTAGACTCCAGAGTCCCGCGCGACTATTGGAGCGGATTTAGGCGTGCCGAGACCCACGCCAAGTTCTGTGACAGTAACCTATGCGAGCATTCGCGCGACCTTGGTCGCGCCGCCATCCGCGTCGGCCACTGCCTTGTGATCAATCAAGACCCCATCGAGACCCCAAGGCCCTATCTTTGACATTTAATATGTCTTGAGCCCAATTTGTTGGTTAGGCATTTTGATAGGAGATGAGGGCTTGGTGATATAAGGCACTACTAGTTTTAGGATTTAGTCTATGTGGGACAAACCAAATACCCAACAATACCCCACATTTGAATAGAAAATAAGTGAATTCTGAGTACTTATTGTTCTATGACAGGAAACTAAACATGATATGCATCAGAAAAAGGTGTCGAAAGACTTGAACCGATCATAGTGAGTATTCATCGGACCTACTTTGTGGGTAGTGACGATGAGTCTTGAACTAACCACGTTTTGTAGTAAGTCTAGACAATGAATATCACACATATCATGTTTATGCAAAGTTCGATTCTTACCGTTGTGTTCATTTTGGTCGTGAACATTTCCTTCTTCATGAGACTTTTAGAAGACGTATCCATAACCGTCCTCAAAGATGCGACCCCACATCAATCTCATATAGGTAATGCTAATCAAGAACATTCCGTAGTGTTCTACTATTGAATCTATTAGCATAATTAAGAAAATAAATTCAACCTTAAAACATCAATGAAAAAGTACACGAGTAAACTTCATAGGAATAGGCATACATGTGTACTATGAGCGCTTGAGTTGTCCTCAACGTGTTTTCCTATTGAACCTAGACCATGGGATCTCCAATGTTGCTAGGTTAGGTTGTTGTTGAGTCGTAACTCATTGAATTGGCTTTAAGTCCATTCCCCCCGATGTATAGGAGACTTATTCTCTACTAAGGCCCTTTTATCAAAGGATCGACAATGTTTTCCTTTGACTTTACGTAGTCAATGGATATTATTCCATTCTTCAACAAGTCTCGAATGGTCTTGTGGCGACGTATGATATGACGAGATTTGCCATTATAGATTTGACTCTTTGCTCTTGTGAGAGCAATCATGCTATCACAATGTATACATACGACTATAACAGGCTTTGGCCACAAGGGAATTCCTTCTAGGAAACTTTTGAGCCATTCTGCTTCTTCGGGAGCTTTATCCAAGGCTACAAATTCTGCTCCAAGTTCTTCTTCGGCAACTTTCCAAGATATGGATGCACCACCAAGTGTGAACACATAGCCACTTGTGGAATTGCTTTCGGAATGATTGGAAATCCAATTGGCATCACAATATCCTTCTAACACGGGAGGATACTTAGTATAGTGTAACCGGTAGTTCATTGTGTATTTCAGATACCGAAACACTCGGATTAGTGCATACCAATGATCTTTACCAGGGTTATGTGAGTATCGGATTAGTCTACTCACACTATATGCAAAATCCGGTCTAGTACAATTCATGATGTACATCAGGCTCCCAAGGACTTGAGTATATTCCAATTGAGAGACAATATCTCCTTGATTCTTCTTTAGTTGGCTAGAAGGATCAAATGGAGTCACAACCAGTCTATCATCATAGTGACCAAACTTCCTTAGGACTTTCTCGACATAGTGAGAGTGAGTGAGTATGTAACCATTAGGATCTCTTTGGATCTTTATTCCAAGAATTACATTTGCTACTCCTATATCCTTCATATCAAATAAGGAGTGCAACATTTTCTTGGTTTGGTTGATTACATCTAAGTTGGTCCCCATGATTAGCATGTAAAACCCTAAAAATAGGGATAACAAAATTTCCCGAAAAGGGAAATATGGTATGTAAGCCTCCCAAAAATAGGGAAAGAATATTCACCTGTTTTAAGTACAAGTTACAATTTCTAATAATGGGAAGATAGCAACCTAATAATCTAATTTCATTCGAAATAAGATTACAATTCAGGTGTTATCCGAATTTCCCCAAAAAAGACGTCTTCTACAACAAATGGTGTCCCAAAAGTTTTCCCCAAGCTCACTCTAAGCTGGCTAGACCTTCTTATCCCCGACACCGCTAGAACCTGAGATACACATCGACACCAAACAAGTGTTAGGCCAAAAAGCCTAGGGAGTTTGCACAAGCAATAGAATATTAATTCAATAACATGATACTTATTAGCAGTTAACAAGAAGTTTCTCACATGTAGAGTCAATGGGTGAGACCCATAGCACCAATCAAGTTCCACCCAAAGAGTCGATATAACTTGATGCCAACTACCATGAGTGACATCCAAAAGGCCCGACATACCCGAGGACTACAACCATGGCTTTACCCCGAGTGGCGGAGGCCTAGGTACATACCTTGACGGTGGCACCCAAAACTATATCCTCCTAGTGTCTACTGACTTGGTTCGTCCATAATGTCATTAATAGGTCTCAAGGCACACAAAGCACGTGAACCATCGCAATACCAACCATGGGTATAATGGAAAACCATACAGTTCATACATCCAATGTAGTCTCTAAAATAACATACTTGAACTCATTATCACTAATGTATCCATAATCCCACTTCGAGAGTACACAAGTAGTAAATCACCTTATTATCATGGTAATCAATACATCAAGGAATGGCAAAGCCTCTTATTATCATGTATTTAACAAATAATCCTTTTACCCAAAATTAGGTCAAACCACTCATATAGGTCTATATCCAAGGGTAACCCACACAATTAAATTTCCAATTTATTTAGGGCTATAAAGTCCCGATAACCTTACTAGAGAAGCTCATCCAAGTAATTCATGAGGTTTTAAACCCAAACATAGAGCACTCCACTAGGAAATCAAGATATAAGTATAGATAGTTCAAATATAAGGGATGACAACAATAAATAGTATGTTATGATATGTATCTAGTTTTGACAAAGGTTTAGAACTCACAAACCTAGGTTTTTTAGCCAAAAACCTAGAAAATATGAAAACCCTAGAAGTTGGATGAGAGTGGCTTGAACTTGGATCTTGGTGAGATTTCTCCAACAAATGGTCCTCAAGGTAGGTTGAAGTGTGATCAATGCTCCTTAACTACCCAAGGCTTGCAATAAATGGTTGAAGGTGAGAACAAGAAGGAAAATCGTCCAAGAACCCTAAAAAATCGCAGGTGTAGAGCATTCGGGGTGTGATATGGTTCAAAATAGAGCAAAGAGGGGTTTTGGGGACCTGCAGGTAGTCTCGCGGTTTTGGACGCGACTTGGAGGTCGCGCCATAAGCCGCACATGTGCCTAAAGGCCTTCACTCCAGTGAGTTTCGCGACTTGGGCCGCGACTTGGAACCCGCGCAGCAGCCCGCGCAACCCTCTGCTTCAAGGTGCTGATTAAGGCTTGAACGATATGAGATTACCCACACCTACACACGTATAGACATGTATATGTACATATATATAATCAAGTTCTAAGCGAAAATACTGGTGTTACATAGCATATCATCCACATATAGACAGATAATGACATATGCATTCTTATATTGTTTCACATAAACACACTTATCACATTCATTTATGTGAAAACCATTTGACAAAAGTGTATTGTAAAACTTTTCATGCCATTGTTTTGGGGCTTGCTTAAGTCCATAAAGGGACTTAACCAATTTACAGACTTTGTTCTCTTGGCCTTTAACAACTAAACCTTCAGGTTGTTGCATATATATCTCTTCATCTAACTCACCGTTCAGAAACATAGTTTTCACATCCATTTGATGTATGGTAGGTTGTGAATAACTGTTATATCCATCAACGTCCTTATAGATGTGATACGGGTAACCGGTGAGTAGGTGTCGAAGAAATCTTGACCTTCCTTTTGACAGTACCCTTTGGCTACTAATCGAGCTTTATACTTCTCTATAGTACCATCAGGTCTCATTTTTCATTTGAAGATCCATTTATGGCCAATCACTTTATGACCCGGAGGTAGATCTACCAATTTCCAAGTGTTATTTTGGATTATGGAATCAACCTCACTTTGAATGGCCTCTTTCCAATAAGGTGCTTGAGATGACTCCATAACCTCCTTATAGGTTTGAGGTTCTTTGTCTACAATGAAGGTCATAAAGTCGGGACCAAAGTCTTTGGCTATTTTTTCCCATTTGCTTCTTCTAGGCTCTATGCTATCTTCTTGAGCCTTAGAGGTACTCTCTTCATTAGTTTGTGCAATCTTGTTAGTGTCAGATTCTTCACTTAATCGTTTCCTTGGACTAGAGACTCCTTTCTCTTTATCCTTGTAAGGAAAGATATGTTCAAAGAATTCTACTTCTGCAGATTCTAAAATAGTGTTGTTGTGAATATCTTCTATGTATGACTTATAGACTAGAAATCTATAAGTTGCACTATTACTTGCAGGACCAAGATATACACAATCAATGGTCTTTGGTCCAAGCTTTATCCTTTTTGGTAAAGGTACTTAAACCTTTGCAAGGCAACCCCACACTTTCAATCTTTTATAGGAAGGTATTTTACCTTTCCATAACTCATAAGGTTATTTATCACTCTTTTTGTGAGGAATTCTATTAAGTATCGAATTTGCAGCGAGACATGCTTTTCCCCATAAACTATGTGGTGCTCCCGAAGTAATCAACATTGAGTTAATCATATTCTTCAATGTTCTATTCTTTCTTTCGGCTACTCCATTTTGTTGTGGAGTATAGGGAGCCGTAGTTTGATGGATTATGCCATGACTAGTGTAACACCCTAAAAACCAGAGTGAATTTAAAACGCGGAAACTGGACAAATAACCATCAACACTTGGAATAAATCTCCCAAAAAGGGGGAATGTACTAAACCTTTACAAAACCTGAATACGGATATGGAATTCAACAACAAACTAATCTAAACATAACCTATCTAGATTACATCAATTGTTAATCCAATATCGCCAAAAGAATGGGACTTAAACAATTGCCCAACATCAATACTAGTCATCTCAAAATCCCCGAGACCAAGCTCGTCACTCAAGCCCTTAGCAACCCACCGCTAACGGGAACCTGTTATACACATCATTTGATAAAAAGTGTTAGGCTTAAAGCCTAGTGAGAACATACAGTTTATAAATTTCAAGAGATATAAACAATTGTATCATAAGGAAATCTTCTCAATAAGGTTTAGTTTTCAAATGAAACATTTGCCACAACCGGGCCTTTTCAATGTAAACTCATCAAACGATGACAAAGATAACCAGTTTTACCAAGGATTGTAGCGTAACACAAAGTAGGTCACAATCTGAGTTATGAGTCGAAACACTTGGAATCCATGGCCACGAACTACAAAGGTCCGTACTACGATGTGAGGGAGGGCCCTCGAGGAAACCAATTCAAAACTCGTTCACTAGGACTACACTATGACCCATGGCTAGTAACCGGTCTCACATAACCGTACCAAATGGCCCCCAAGGATCACATGCATCCATAGCTACAATTTAGGGAAAATATGATCCATGGCTAGTAACCGGTCTCACATAACCGTACCAAATGGCCCCCGAGGATCATATACATCCATTTACAACGAGGGGAAAAGACATCCCAAATATAAGTCGACTCAATACCTAGGGATCCACTAGTAATGGTACAGACTCGCCACAACAACATATGTGACCAACCATAGATAGTCATATGGTATGAAATAACATTTATAAACAAAAATGCATTTTCAAGTTTAACTTCTGGTAAGAATGAAAATCATCAAAAATGAACTTTAAACATTCTTTCAAGTAACCCACATAAATGTGCAAGTAAAACATCATTTTACTTCAAATAAGATGAGACCCATCATTTTAATCGAAAATGATCAGGAACCCTAAAATCTCCCAAAACTCAAGTTACATCAAAATGTAGTAAACTTAGATCTGAAACCATGGAGATATATAGAAGTTCAAAATGTAAGTTTTGACATGTATAAAGTTTAGAAAAAGGTAGTAGGAACTCACCAAATTGGTTTTTAGACGAAAACCCGAAAAACCAGATATCGACCACCGAGAGAAGACGAAGCTTTCTACACCGAACCCTTGCTAGATACACTAAATACTAGCAACATACGACAACCGAAGAATCAAACAAGAAACCAGAGAGAGAGAAGCTTGAGAGAGTTTGAGATTTAAGTTATAAACCAAATGAGATATTTTTCAGGAAATATCTCTTTAAACCGCCCAGGAAACCGCACGGGCTAAGTCGCGCCGTGACTCGCGCCACTCACTGGAACTCGCAACCAATCAGCGCACCACGCGGGTTATGGCGCGGTCTAAGTCGCATCGTGACTCGCGCCACCCACTAGACAAACCCCAAACAAACAGTGCACCGCGCGGGTTATGGCGCGGGCTAAGCCGCGCGGCAACTCGCGCCGGCCACTGCTTTTGCTTCTTCTTCCAAATTGGCCAAACGAAACTCGGGGTGTTACAACTAGAACAAAATTCTGCAAAGTCCCTTGATTCATATTCTCCTCCTCTATCGGACCTTAGAATTTTTATTCTTTTATCATGTTGATTTTCATCTTCAGTTTTATATGTTTTAAACATACTTAAAGCTTCATATTTTGTATCTATTAAGTATACTGTAACACCCTAGAATTTCGGGTAATTTTAAAAAATTGAAAATTCGGCAATAACGTTTATAAATAGGGCAAACAACCCATAAAGGGTAAAAACGTAAGCATTTACAAAAACCTGTAAGGAAGTATGGGGAAACGACAACAAACTAATCTAAACCACAACTAGCTAGATTACATAGGTTGTCAACCCAATACCAAAATGGAATAATTGTTTTAAATGCTAAAGCTTCCAAAAATAACTAGCATCTAAAAATGCCCTCAAGAGACCACACTCTTCTTTCAACCCCTTGTCGGCCCGCCGCTAAGGGAACCTGTTATACACATCATTTGAGAAAAAGTGTTAGGCTTAAAGCCTAGTGAGAACATACAGTTTATATAAAAGATGATAAGAAAAATCAATTGCAACATAATTAAATTGGTTTCACAAATGTTTTGATAAGCACATAGTGACCTTCCGGCCCAGACTTCATCTTGCGATGACGGGAAGAACCCGAATTCCAAGGATCGTGGCAAAACACAAAGTAAGTCACTTTCCAAGTTTTGAGCTCACCATGCTAGGATCAAGGCCACGAACACGTCGGCTCGTACTAAGATGTGGGGGAGGGCACCCAATGATCCCTAGTCATGCGCATTCGCTAGGATTTACATTTACGACCCACGGCTAGTATCCGGTCCCACATAACCGTACCAAGTTGCCACCCTAGGGCCCAATGTCTCAACTAGCTACATACGGGAATTACCCCCAAATAATAAGTCGACTCAATACCTATGGATCCAATAGTAATAGTCTAGAATCGTCACAATACACTTGTGACCAACTATAATCAAACATATAGTTCATATTGCCATTTAGTTCCCAAATCACATTTTGATGGTTAACTGCTGATAAGAAATACAAAACCCATATATAAACATAAGGCTATCATCTCATTTCCCAAAATGTTCCTTTGCCAAGTAAACCTTTCTATAGTAGAAATCATTTTATTGAAACATGGATTCCTTCATGTTTTAAACCATTTGTCTCCATTCCACCATGATACCCATAATATGCATAAAACATAAACTTGGTTGAAGTGCCATATTTTTAGTATATACTCAACAAAATGAGATAACATTCGTGTATGTAGATCCAAGTCATGTATTATATCTTTATTTCACAAAGTAGTAAGAAACCCTAAAAATCTCCCAAAATACCAAGTTAGGTCAAAACTCATCAACAATGAAAATGTTAAACAAGGAGATGCTTAGAAGTTTAAAAGATGCATTTTGATGTGTATAAAGTTTAATAAAAGAGAAATATGAACTCACAAAGTGGGTTTTTGGAAAAACCCAAACCCTAGCCTCAATCCTTTGGGGAAGATGACGATGGAGGTGATAACTCAATGCCCAAACTTGAATCCTTGGTTGAAATATCCAACTCTAACAATAAATGAGATGGATTTAGGTTGGTGAAACCCTAAAAATCGGATGAAGGAGTTATGATGGTTGAGAGAGAGAGAGTAATGAGGGTAGATGAGAAGTAAATGAGGTGAAATGGGGAAGAAACTCCTATTTGGGTGTCCAGGGGAGTCCTGTGGCTTATGTCGCGGCATAAGTCGCCCGTGTCCCTGAAAGGTAAACAAACAGTGGGCTACGCGGCTTGTGCCACGACCTGCAAGTCGCGAGGTAAGTCGCGTAAGCCACTGTTTTGATTCTCCAAATTCAAGACTTGACACACGAATTGGGAAAACACAAGATAACTAAGATTAATACATAACAGACTAGAAGTCTTAACGAAAAACTATACAAAGAAAATTCGGGGTGTTACAATCCTCCCCAACTTGGAAAAGATTTCGTCCCCAAAATCCTAGCTACTCGAACAGATGAGGATATCTTCGCTTCATATCCTCCTCGGCTTCCCACGTTACATTGGCACCGCGATGATTCTTCCATTGCACTTTGACCATAGTGACTTCCTTATGGAGAAGTTTTCTTGACTTTTTCTCCAAAATAGCCTCGGGTTCTTCCACACAACGGTTACCCTCGTCCACTCTAATCTCGGAAAGAGGAATAACGCTTTCCTCTTCCGCCAAACACTTTCGGAGATAACAGATGTGGAACGTGTTGTGGATCTCGTTCATTTCTGGTGGGAGTTCCAGCTGGTAGGCCTGTAAGCCCATACGCTTGAGCACTTTGAACGGTCCGAGGAAACGAGGACTCAACTTTCCGCGTTTTCCGAACCGGATAATGCCTTTCCACGGCGACACCTTTAGCATTACACGGTCGCCTACTTGGAATTCCATCGGTCGCCTCTTTTTATCGGCATAACTCTTTTGCCGATCTTGGGCCGCTTTCAGTCTTTCCCGAATGCCTTTGACCTTATCGGCCGTCTCTTGCACGATTTCAGGTCCGACGAATTGCTTCTCTCCCGCTTCAAGCCAACATACGGGAGTTCTACACTTCTGCCTGTATACGGCCTCGAACGGAGCCATTCCAATACTCGAGTGGTAGCTATTATTATAGGCAAATTCCACCAAAGGTAGGTGAGAATCCCAACTATCCCCGAAGTCAATAACGCAAGACCTTAGCATGTATTCTAGCGTTTGGAACGTTCTCTCGCTTTGACAGTCGGTTTGAGGATGGTAGGCCGTACTCAGCTTCACGCGCGTACCAAGCTCCTTCTGCAAACCGTCCCAAAAATTGGAAGTGAACCGACTGTCACGATCCGAAACAATAGACAAGGGCATCCCATGTCTCGAGACCACCTCGTCGATGTAAAGCTTCTCTAAATTGTCCATTGGTAGTGTCTCACGCATGGCTAAGAAATGAGAGCTCTTGGTCAACCGGTCAACTATTACCCATATGGTATCGTGACCTCGAAGAGTCTTGGGCAACTTAGTCACGAAATCCATGGTAATGTGTTCCCATTTCCACTCGGGGATCTCCAAGGACTGAAGACTCTCGTACGGTCGTTGGTGCTCGGCCTTTACTTGCAAACATGTCACACAACGCTCTACGTAACGTGCCACATCAAGCTTCATCACTGGCCACCAATAATGTAGCTTCAAGTCCCGATACATCTTTGTACTACCCGGATGAATGGAATACTTGGACTTTTGAGCATCTTCAAGAAGAAGTTCCCGATTACCCCCAACCTTGGGCACCCACACACGGCCGTTGAACAACTTCACTCCACGGCTATCTTCCGTTAAGAGTAAACGTTGTTTTGTCATGACTTTTTCCTTGAGATTTTCTTCCAACAATACTTCCACTTGAGATGCCTTGATCTTCTCAATAAGATTGGACACTATCTCAATTCTCGAAAGGGTAGCTCGAATGCTCCCACTATAGTCCTTCTGACTCAAAGCATCGACCACCACGTTTGCCTTACCGGGATGGTAAAAGAAGCTCACAATCATAATGCTTGAGTAACTCGAGCCACCTCCGTTGCCTCATATTCAACTCCTTTTGATCAAAAACGTACTTCAAACTCTTATGATCCGTGTAGAGAGTACATTTTGTGCCGTAAAGGTAGTGTCGCCAAAGATTCAAAGCGAACACCACCGCCGCCAACTCTAGATAATGGGTAGGATAATTCTTTTCGTGAATCTTGAGTTGCCTCGATGCGTAAGCGATTACCTTGCCTCTCTGCATCAACACACATCCTAACCCCATCTTCGAAGCGTCGCTATAGACCACGAAATCTTCCGACCCTTTGGGTAGCGACAATATTGGAGCTTCACACAACATCTTCTGTAGAGTCCGAAACGCCTTCTCTTGCGTTTCGGTCCAAACGAACTTCACATTTTTCCTAGTCAAAGTCGTCAAAGAAGAAGCGATCTTGGAGAAGACTTGTATGAATCTCCGATAGTAGCCCGCCAAACCCAAGAAACTTCGGATTTCGGATGGACTCTTGGGAGGTTCCCAATTCATCATTGCTTCAATCTTTGAGGGGTCCACCTTCACTCCGTCTCGAGTGACAACGTGGCCCAAGAACTGAACTTCATCAAGCCAAAAGTCGCACTTAGAAAATTTGGCATACAACCACTCCTTTCTCAACACTTCTAGAACTTCGCGTAGGTATTGCTCATGTTCCAACTCGCTCTTAGAGTACACGAGTATGTCATAAATGAATACAATGACCGACTTGTCGAGGAATGGTCGGCACACTCTATTCATCAAGTCCATAAACACCGCCGGTGCATTAGTTAGACCAAACGGCATCACAAGGAATTCGTAATGGACGTAACGCGTTCTGAAAGCCGTCTTCGGAACGTCTTCTCTTCTCACCTTCACTTGGTGATATCCCGAGCGCAAATAAATCTTCTAGAAACAACACGCTCCTTGAAGTTGGTCGAACAAGTCGTCGATCCTCGGGAGTGGATACTTATTCTTCACCATAGCCTTATTCAGTTCACGATAATCGATACACATCCTCATCGTGCCATCCTTCTTCTTGACAAACAAGACCGGAGCTCCCCAAGGCGACGAGCTCGGTCTTACAAATCCCTTCTCTAGGAGTTCTTGGAGTTGAGCCATCATTTCTTGCATCTCCGATGGCGCCAACCAGTAAGGAGCTCGCGTAATTGTAGCCGCCCCCGGTATAATATCAATCCGGAACTCCACTTGACAATCGGGTGGCAAACCGGACAAATTGTCCGGAAAGACATCGGGAAATTCGCGCACCACCTTCATGCCTCGATCTTCTTCTTCTCAAGCTTCACGTCTATCACATAAGCTAGAAAGGACGAACATCATTTCACCGAGCACCTTCGCACTTTAGCCATGGTGATAACCGCCACGTCACCTTTCCTTCTTTCGCCATAAACTATCACCATATCACCATCCGATGTAGGGAGTTAGATTAGTTTCTTGGAGCATAGGATTTCGGCATGATTGTCCGCCAACCAATCCATATCGACTACTACATCGAAGCCACCGATAACCATTGGCATCAAATTGATTGAGAACTTCTTCCTTTCAATACCAAGGGTACAATCTTTCAAGACATCACGGATCATCACTTGGATGCCATTAGCTATTTCGACCACTAAAGCATCCTCTAGACTAATAGTGGGCATGACACACTTTTCGTAAAATGAATCAGATATGAAAGAGAAACTGGCACCCGAATCAAATAGCACACGAGCAGGTACAGAATTTAGAAGAAACGTACCCGATACCACGTCAGCGGATGCCTTGGCCTCATCGGCCATCATCTGGAAAGCTCGACCAGGAACTCTGGGAGGGTTCTCTTTCTTCTCCGGGGCACTCCCCGTCTTCCACTTCGGTCAGTCTTTTTGAAAATGACCCAATATATTGCATTCAAAATAGATGATTCCCTTGATCGGACAATCCTTGGTAAGATGATCGGTCTTACCGCACTTGACACAAGCGGTGAAACAAGGATTACAGTTGTCGTGGTGCTTACTTCGGCATCTCTGGCACCACCGTGCCTCCTGACGGTTGTTGAAATTCCGGTTCCCAACGAAAGGTCGATTCCTCTTAGGAGGTGCAAAATTGCTTTCCCATTTTCTCTTGTCCCCGACCACTACCGCTTTCTCCGCCTTGCTCCTCGCAAAGATCTCTTCCATGAATTGAGCTTCCTCAATCGTCTCGCGAAGATTGGAAGCCTTGGAGTTGTGGACCATGGACAACATGTCCGCCGATAGGCTATTAAGGTAGGCATTTATCTTCTCTTTCTCCGTTGGGGCCACATGCCCCACCAAATTAAGCTTCTCCATAAATTGACGGGTGTACTCCCTCACCGTCAAGTTCTCCTTTACTAAAGACCGAAACTCCTTTTCGATGCGGTCCATAGATCTTTCGCTACAAAACTATTCCATTAACTTCTTCTTAAACTCCGCCCAAGACAACTGAGCCAACACGGTAGGAGAAAGAGTGGATTGAGTAACATTCCACCAGGTGAGCGCCGTATCTCTCAGCAGCTGGGTACCAAACCGCACTCTCTGATCGTCCCCACATTCAGAGGAGCCAAAAGCTTGCTCAACAGCTCTAATCCACTTCACACATATAATTGGGTCATCAGAACCGGAGAATTTCGGTGGTCCGCAACCCAGAAAAGATTTATATGAGCAGCTCCTTCCACTTTTCTGAGCACCCACAATTTTGTGCTCTTTAGTTCTAATCCCATTGCCAGTGTCGCCCGAACCGACAAAAACGTTCTCAGCGACCGCCTCATTTCTCTTGAGGCTAGCATCGCGATCCTCCAACATCTTCATGAACGCCTCTGGTTGTTTTTTCATCGCCGTCAATACCATTTGCATGATGTTGGCCATCATGTCAGTTTGAGGGTTCACCTTCTGAACCACCGGGTTTGTGGATGCCAACTCCACCCACGACACTTGCTCGACCTCTCCCGTGAATATCGGTGGCATACCGGGAGGAACGACAACCGGCGCCCTTACCACCGGGTTTTGACCAGGTGAACTAACATCGCGAAGGTCTCCGTCGCCTAACTGACGACTTCGTATGTTCACCATATTAGAATAATGGCTGCAACACAAGCACGAGAAAGAGTAAGAGAGAGATTAACAGAAATAAGCTCAAAAGAAACGTACAATCCCGCCTATCAATTGTCATAACATTAGTAAACCAGGCACACTCACGTAAAATATCCTCATAATAACATTAGCTAGGTGATATTATGAACATATAACACATAAGCGTCCTTATTACCATCATCACAACGCTTGATGAACATAACTTCCGTCGACTCTAAGACTAACCCATCTTAGAAGTTCTACCCACTCACCAATCATTGCTTATCATACTCAGTCTAAGTCTAGACATCTTACATTTATGCCTAGTTCACTTAAACTAGAGCTCTGATACCAACTTGTCACACCCTAGAATTTCGGGTAATTTTAAAAAATTGAAAATTCGGCAATAACATTTATAAATAGGGCAAACAACCCATAAAGGGTAAAAGCGTAAGCATTTACAAAAACCTGTAAGGAAATATGGGGAAACGACAACAAACTAATATAAACCACAACTAGCTAGATTACATAGGTTGTCAACCCAATACCAAAATGGAATAATTATTTTAAATGCTAAAGCTTCCAAAAATAATCCCTTGCCGGCCCGCTGCTAAGGGAACCTGTTATACACATCATTTGAGAAAAAGTGTTAGGCTTAAAGCCTAGTGAGAACATACAGTTTATATAAAAGATGATAAGAAGAATCAATTGCAACATAATTAAATTGGTTTCGCAAATGATTTGATAAGCACATAGTGACCTTTCGGCCCAGACTTCATCTTGTGATGACGGGAAGAACCCGAATTCCAATGATCGTGGCAAAACACAAAGTAAGCCACTTTCCAAGTTTTGAGCTCACCATACTAGGATCAAGGCCATGAACACGCCGGCTCGTACTAAGATGTGGGGGAGGGCACCCAATGATCCCTAGTCATGCGTATTCACTAGGATTTACATTTACGACCCACGGCTAGTATCCGGTCCCACATAACCGTACCAAGTTGCCACCCTAGGGCCCAATATCTCAACTAGCTACATACGGGAATTACCCCCAAATAATAAGTCGACTCAATACCTATGGATCCAATAGTAATAGTCTAGACTCGTCACAATACACTTGTGACCAACTATAATCAAACATATAGATCATATTGCCATTTAGTTCCCAAATCACATTTTGATGGTTAACTGCTGATAAGAAATACAAAGCCCATATATAAACATAAGGCTATCATCTCATTTCCCAAAATGTTCCTTTGCCAAGTAAACCTTTCTATAGTAGAAATCATTTTATTGAAACATGGATTCCTTCATGTTTTAAACCATTTGTCTCCATTCCACCATGATACCCATAATATGCATAAAACATAAACTTGGTTGAATTGCCATATTTTTAGTATATACTCAACAAAATGAGATAACATTCATGTATGTAAATCAAAGTCATAGATTATATTTTTATTTCACAAAGTAGTAAGAAACCCTAAAAATCTCCCAAAATACCAAGTTAGGTCAAAACTCATCAACAATGAAAATGTTAAACAAGGAGATGTTTAGAAGTTTAAAAGATGCATTTTGATGTGTATAAAGTTTAATAAAAGAGAAATATGAACACACAAAGTGGGTTTTTGGAAAAACCCAAACCCTAGCCTCAATCCTTTGGGGAAGATGACGATGGAGGTGATAACTCAATGCCCAAACTTGAATCCTTGGTTGAAATATCCAACTCTAACAATAAATGAGATGGATTTAGGTTGGTGAAACCCTAAAAATCGGATGAAGGAGTTATGATGGTTGAGAGAGAGAGTGATGAGGGTAGATGAGAAGTAAATGAGGTGAAATGGGGAAGAAACTCGTATTTGGATGTCCAAGGGAGTCCCGCGGGTTATGCCGCGACCTCAAGTCGCGGCATAAGTTGCCCGTGTCCTTGAAAAGTAAACAAACAGTGGGCTACGCGGCTTGTGTCGCGACCTGCAAGTCGCGAGGTAAGTCGCGTAAGTCACTGTTTCGATTCTCCAAATTCAAGACTTGACACACGAATTGGGAAAACGCAAGATAACTAAGATTAATACATAACAGACTAGAAGTCTTAACGAAAAACTATACAAAGAAAATTCGGGGTGTTACATATACATGGCAGAATTTGCAGCAATCATCGATGAAAGATACATAATAGTTATTTCCTCCACGTGTAGGAGTTGATTTATAATCACATAAATCATTGTGGATTAGTCCAAGTACTTCATTGGATTTCTCTACGGATTTATGAGGATGACTTGTGTATTTTGATTCAACACACACTTCACATTTAGTCTTATTGTCCATTGAACACTTAGGCAACATACCAAGTTTAATCATTCTTTGAAAGGATCAATAGTTTACATACGCAAGTCAAGAATGTCGTAGGAAATATGAGTCGATCATGTATATAGAAGCAATGCTAGTGCCTGCGTTATTCTTATTATCATTAATAATATTTACATTATCGTTGTTCATATATACAACAATTGGTAACCTTTTCCAACATACACACCTCCCTTAGTTATCACAAATTTGTCGGATTCAAACACCATCTTGAATCCTTTGTTGCTAAAGGTAGGTCCAGAAATCAGGTTCTTTATTATCGCAGGTACATGCAGCACGTTTGTCAACACAATATCTTTTCCCGAAGTCAGCTTCAGGTTCACCTTTCCTCTTCCTTCAACTTTTGTAGTAGTGGCATTCCCCATGTACATTGGCTCTTCATCATTGACCTTTTGGTAGGATGAGAACATGTTATTCGAGTTTCAAATGTGCCTCGTGGCACCAGTGTCGACCCACCAATCAATTACATTTGTGGCAAGAAGTGCTTCAATTACTCCAATAAATTGATTTGGAGAATTGGCCACATTTGCTTGATTGGGGTTTCCTCCAGCACCTCCTCCTCCTCCATGATCTCTTCAGTGGCGGCAATCTTTGGCTCGATGTCCCGGTTTTCCACACACCCAACAACTCAACACACATTTCTTGAAGTTCTTCCTTTGAGTTGAAAGTGGATTTGCAGCATTTACAGCATGTTTACCACTAAACACCCTGCCTTTCCCTTTTTGAAATTTGGCTTTGATGTGCTACCGGTGACCACATTTGCATTCGGTTCCAAAGAGCTCACCTCAGCCCTCTCATTCATCTTATTGTCCTCCTCCACCCGAAGTTTGAGTATCAATTGCTCAAACGTCATGTCCTCGGTCAAATGTTTAAGATAAATTTTAAAAATTTTCAAGACAGAGGTAATTTATCAATGATAGAACCAACAAGAAAGTTTGAGTTAATACCCATACCTTCTATTTCCAGTTCGTGGATAAGGACTTGTAGTTCTTCCACTTGCTTCACGACGGACTTTGAGTCGTTCATCTTGAAATTCAAGAATTTTCCCACCACAAATCTTTTGGAACAAGCAGCCTCGGTTTTGTATTTGCTCTCCAATGATTCCCAGATTTCTCTTGCGGTAGAGAATGTGGAATAAATATCATAGAGGCAATCATCAAGAGCATTTAGAATATAATTTCTGCAATTATATTCATTGCTCTTCCAGGCATCATGTGACCTTTGATATGCTGAGACTTGTATTTGGGTAGGAGGATTTTTTCCTTCTCCAACCAGTGGTATTGGTGCTTCCTCAGTAAGCACGTTGGAGACGTGAAGCGTCGTGAGATAGATCTACATTTTCTGTTGCCATCTCCTGAAATCCGACCCTTTGAATTTTTCGGGCTTCTCCACATGGCATTTCAACATGGAAGATTGATCCATCACGAAATTTCTGTCTAAGATTGTTAGATCTTAGGATTAGTACACAGAAATTCGTACAACCAACAACATAAACATCGAAGAATCGATACAAAAATTGAAGAAAATATACACAATATATATGTATAAATCGTATATATATAAGTATATGAATACATAAATCAAAATTAAGAACAAGAATTGAATCACTAACTTGATTATTGCAACGAAACTTGATGAAGAGCGTTTTTGGATTGAGGCCTGTGAAATGCAGCATCCTTAGACATAAATTCGTCCCTCGTACTGTGAGATTGGACGTCTGACTAGAGGATTCAACAATCCGTTCAAGTTACAAAAACTCGAACCTGACGAATCGAACAAAGCTTCCAAAATGAAATTCTTGTGCTTGAACTTTTTCCCATAATTTCGTACTATTATGTCTAAAAAACGAAATAATGTTGAGGTATTTATAGGTAAGTCATTTCCAACCGAAACAACTGCCAAATAACTGTCACTGTCCGCGCGACCCGTTGCGCGAGTGGACCCGTGCGGAGAACCGCACCAAGTTCTATGACAGTAACCTATGCGAGCATTCGCGCGACCTTGGTCGCACCGCCATCTGCGTCGGCCATTGCCTTGTGATCAATCAAGACCCCATCGAGACCCCAAGGTGTAACACCCTCAAATCTTGAAATAGCAACTAATTTAAAATTTTCTAAATACATCGATAATTGATTCATCTACAACCACAATTTAAGGTTTAACTACGATACACACATTTCATTCTATGTGTGCGGTCTATAAAAGAGACGGGTGCAACTAAAACCCAATAACAGTTACTATCTACAATCTGCGGAAGACTTCACCAACTACTTACCCTTGCGTAAGACTAAGACTCCTCTCTTCATAGAACTGCAAGAACCACTTCTCCAACTGGAACCTGATGCACATGCTGACAAATAAAAGGTTAGGCTTAACGCCTAGTGAGCTCAAGATTTTTCCTTAGATATATATAAAGCAGTAACTTTAATAATGTTATTTAAATCATGATTTCCAAAATGAGATACATTTAGTTTGAAAGCAACCAAGATGAAATACATCAAATCTGAAAACAATCTCTTTTTCAACATTCACCCTTTTCGTGATTAAAATCATAAAACAAAACACCTCTTTGATAAAAATTCAAAACCCAAAACTCACGTAAAGCATAACTGACATTTTAAATCAAATACTGAAAATGTAGATAAACTCTATCATCCAAAATATTCCAAAAACAAGCATAGAGTTCAATATGCAAAACCCAAGAACATGGATAACAATGCATACCCAAAACATCACCGAAAACATGGATTATAAAACTCCATAACCAAAACAACACCTTGCGGTGACGGGGGAGACCCGATTACATAGTATGCGACCGAACACAAAAGTAGGTCATATAACTATGTAGAAAACCAAAACATATGGGTTATACCCATAAAACATATTGAGCTCAACTCCTCTAAGTCCATTGCTCGAAAACATCTAGGCATGGGAATGGGCCCCGACCCGTCGGGTAACCCGGTCCATCCGCCCCGGTCGGGGACGGGGATTCCCCGCTAAACCGGGTATCGGGGACGGGGATCCCCGCTTTACTCAAACCGGGGATGGGGACGGGACAGGTATGGCACTCCCCGCCCCGCCCCATACCCGTATTATATATTATTTAATAAATTAAATATATATATATATATATTATATTTATAATAAATTAATGTGCACTCAAAGTTGGTTACGGAAAGAACTTCAAGGTAAAAAATATTTAAATTTTTAGCCATACATGTATTTATATATATTTTTTTCTAACTTATCTTACCTTTTGTAGATAAAAAAACATGGAGAGCCTAAAGCATTTGATGAAACAATCACATATGATGCGGATATCGAGTAACAAGTAGTGATGTTAATTTTTTGGATGTTGATATGTAATTTTTGTGAAGTCCAAGTGAAAATACAATTAGTGAATGACGTCAACTTTAATGGTTTTAAACTTTTAATTTTTAAATCTTGGTGGTGTTTTAGTTTTTAATTTAGTTAAAAAATTTGGTGTTGTAATATTGTTGTTGCTACTGTGTTGTTCGGTCAATTCCCATGCAGAGGTAGAATTTTTGGTGCAAGTAATTTCTTTTGGTTGTTATTGTGTTGTTCCCATGCAATATCTCTTTCTTGAAGAAAGAAGAAAGTTTCTTCTTCTTTTTTAAGTCTTATATATATTGAATATTTTCATTGTTTTTTGGTATAAAAAAAATCCCCGTTTCCCCGTCGGGGATCCCCGCTCCCCGTTGGGGACGGGGATGAGGATGTGATCATAATCCCCGGCGGGGACGGGGACGGGGATGGGGACGGATATGGGGGAACGGGGACGGGGATTGGGGTCCCCGCCCCATTCCCATGCCTAAAAACATCAAGTCAACCCCTCTAGGTCTATTCTTGAGAGTTCCAAAACGGGGAACCTAGTTCCAAAACGGGAACTTATGCACAAGGGAATTACACCTTACTGCCCATGGGACGTTGCCCGACCATATAGGTCCACACCTTACTTATCATGGTGACCCGATGCCTATTCCGTGCCAAAGTGGTTAACTTGTCCAAAACGGGACATAAGTACACCGTGCCTATGGATCCATTGCACTAACTAAAACATTACATGACCCAAAACGAATGAACTAACGCATTCAAAACATGTAATTCTCAAATAAGATGCAGTAAATACAAATCATAACCAAACACTCTACATTGAGTTATTAAAATTGGACAAGTGTCCCCAAGACCCAACAAAATCCAAACCGAGCCATAAGCTCAACAAATCCAAAGACCAATTGTAAGAAATTATAAAATGAAATCGAACATAAATAACTCGCATTTATGAAAATCCATGCTTCGGAGATAACTCCAACATAATTTAGATTGGGACAATGTAACACCCTAAGATTCGGGTAATTTAAAAAAAAATGAAATTTCGGCAATATGACGTTTATAAATAGGGCAAACCACCTAAAAAGGGTAAAAGCATGAGCATTTACAAAAACCTGTAATGATGTATGGGGAAACGACAACAAACTAATCTAAACCACAACTAGCTAGATTACATAGGTTGTCAACCCAATACCAAAATGAATAAATGTTTTAAATGCTAAAGCTTCCAAAATATCTATCCTCCAAAAATTCCCTCAAGAGACCACACACTTCTTTCAACCCCTTGACGACCCGCCGCTAAAGGAACATGTTATACACATCATTTGAGAAAAAGTGTTCGGCTTAAAGCCTAGTGAGAACATACAGTTTATATGAAAGATAGTAAGAAGAATTTATTTGCAACATAAATAAACTGTTTTCGTAAATGGTTTGATAAGCACATAGTGACCTTCCGGCCCAGACTTCATCTTGCGATGACGGGAAGAACCCGAATTCCAAGGATTGTGGCGAAACACAAAGTAAGCCACTTTCCGAGTTTTGAGCTCGCCATACTTGGATCAAGGCCACGAACACGCCGGCTCGTACTAAGATGTGGAGGAGGGCACCCAATGATCCCTAGTCATGCTCATTCACTAGGATTTACATTTACGACCTACGCCTAGTAACCGGTCCCACATAACCGTACCAAGTTGCCCTCTAGGGTCCAATGTCTCAACTAGCTATATACGGGAGTTATCCCCAAATAATAAGTCGACTATATACCTATGGATCCACTTGTAATAGTCTAGACTTGTCACAATAACACTTGTGACCAACTATAATCAAACATATAGTTCATATAACCAAATAGTTCCCAAATCGCATTTTATGGTTAACTGCTGATAAGAAATACAAAGCTCAAATATGAAAT
This sequence comes from Arctium minus, assembly GCA_954870635.1. Lineage (NCBI taxonomy): Eukaryota > Viridiplantae > Streptophyta > Magnoliopsida > Asterales > Asteraceae > Arctium > Arctium minus. Next base: position 43,904,528 of record OX941085.1, read on the forward strand.
CATAAGCAACTTTCTCACTTCCAAATATATGTAAAACCATTTTAATGTAAACATGGACTATCTCATTTGAAACCATTTATTTCCTTTTTCCGAAATACAACTTTCAACCAAAATACCCATAATATGTTTAAAACATAAACTTGGCTAAAAAGCCATAAGTTGAACATTTACTCATCCAAATGTGACAACAATCATATTTGTAGTTCCAAGACATGGGTTGTATCTATATTTTAAAAAATGATAAGAAACCCTAAAATCTCCCAAAAACACCAAGTTAGGTCAAAATCTCAGCAATGGTGAAAATGTAAACAAGAAGATACTTAGAAGTCAAAATATGCATTTTGATGTGTATAAAGTTTAAGAAAAGGTAGATAAACTCACAATGGGTTTATTCTAAACCCTAGCAACTTATAGAAGAGGAGATCTTGATCTTGAGAACTTGAAAGCTTCACACCAACACTTGACAACCCTAGAAATTACCAAAGATGATCTTAAGCTCTCATTTATTAGCAATAAATGAAGAGGGAGGGTGGAACTTACCTAGGGTTCCAGAAAATCGCCCAAAGCAAAGAGAAAGTGAAATAAATGAGCTAAGGGTCGGTTGGCCTGTTTTAAACTCGACACCCCACTCGCGACCTTGCCCGCGAGAGTGACAATTGTCACAATCGTAGGGCACTATTGCCCGCATCAAACCATCCGCGGTACAATCTCAGCGATAGTGACACTTGTCACTATCGCGGTCACAATCGCGCCAATTGTACCGCGACCTCAAACCCACCAGCGATTATGCTTCGGCAATAGTGACACTGTCACTATCGCGTGGCACTGTCGCGCGAACCCTTCGGGCTTTGAAAAAATATGATTTCTGAGCATCGACATATACAAGGATAATGCCTAAAGTCGAAGATACCCAAACAAAGAGTTCATAACGAAAATGAGGGAAGTATGGGGAAGAAGTAAAGGGAATAACATACTGAAAAATCTGGGTGTTACAATCCTCCTCAACTTGGAAATGATTTCATCCCCGAAATCACAACTATTCGAACAGATGAGGATATCTTCGCTTCATATCCTCCTCGGCTTCCCACGTCACATTGGCACCTCGATGATGCTTCCATTGCACCTTGACCATAGTGACTTCTTTGGGGCGAAGTTTCTTTGACTTCTTCTCCAGAATGGCTTCGGGTTCTTCAACACAAAGTTACCCTTGTCCACTCTAATCTCGGAAAGAGGGATAACACTTTCCTCTTCCACCAAACACTTCCGAAGATAGCATATATGAAAAGTGTTATGGATCTCGTTCATTTCTAGAGGAAGTTCCAACTGGTAAGCCTGCAAGCCCACACGCTTAAGCACTTTAAATGGTCCAAGGAAACGGGGACTCAACTTCCCGTGTTTTCCAAACCGGATTAGGCCCTTCCATGGTGACACCTTTAGCATCACACGGTCTCCCACTTGGAATTCCATCGGCCGTCTCTTCTTATCGGCATAGCTCTTTTGCCGATCTTGAGCTGCTTTCAGCCGCTCCCGAATGCCCTTGACCTTATTGGCCGTCTCTTGCATGATTTCAGGTCCGGCGAACTGCTTCTCTCCCGCTTCAAGCCAACATACGGGAGTTCTGCACTTCCGCCCCCGGTATAAGATCAATCTGGAACTCCACTTGCCGATCGAGTGGCAATCCGGGAAAATCGTCCGGGAAAACATCAGGGAATTCGCGCACCACTTTCACGTCCTCGAGCTTCTTCTTCTCGAGTTTTGCGTCTATCACATAAGCTAGAAAGGATGAACATCCTTTCACCAAACACTTTCGCGCTTTAGCCATTGTGATAATCGCCACGTCACCTTTCCTTCTTTCTCCATACACTAACACCATCTCGTCATTCGGCATATGGAGTCGGATTAGTTTCTTAGAGCATAGGATTTCGGCATGATTGTCCGCCAACCAATCCATGCCGACCACCACGTCGAACCTACCAATGACCATTGGCATCAAATTGGTTGAGAATTTCTTCCCCTCAATGCATAGGATACAATCTTTCAAGACGTCACGGATTAACACTTGACTACCATTAGCTATCTCGACCACTAAAGCATTCTCTAGACTATTAGTGGGCATGGCAAGCTTTTCTCGAAACGAAACAGATATGAAAGAGAAACTAGCACCCGAATCAAATAGCACACGAGCAGGTACTGAGTTTAGAAGAAACGTACCCGATACCACGTCGGTGGATGCCTTGGCCTCTTCAGCCGTCATCTGAAAAGCTCTGCCAGGAACTCTGGGAGTGTTCTCTTTCTTCTCTGGGGCACTCCCCGCCTTCCACTTCGGACAATCTTTTCCAAAATGTCCCGGCATCTTGCACTCAAAACAGACAATCCCCTTGATTGGGCAGTCTTTAACAAGATGATCGGTCTTACCACACTTGGCACATAAGGTGAAATTGGGATTACATTTGCCATTGTGCTTGCTTCGGCACTTATGGCACCACCGTGCCTCTTGACGGTTGTTGAAATTCCGATTCCCAACGAATGTTCGATTCTTCTTATGCGATCCAGAATTTCCTTCCCACTTTCTCTTGTCTGCTACCACCACAGCTTTCTCTGGTTTGCCTCTTGCATAGACCTCTTCCATAAATTAAGCTTCCTCTATCGTCTCCCGAAGGTTAGAAGCTTTAGAATTACGGACCATCGACATCATGTCCGCCGGTAGGCCTTTGAGATAAGCCTTAATCTTTGCCTAACTGACGACTACGTGTGTTCCCAACCATAAGTAATCATGTTCTACCATTTAGAATCGATCCCCAAACATTTATATCAAAATCCCCAAATTTGGCCAAAACCCTAATTTTGACCTTCATTCTCCAAAATCATCAAATCCACAATTGGTCACAAATGGAGGTTTACAACTCATATAAGGTGTTGAAAAGAGAGGAAGAATAAACTTACAATATTAGGCTTTAATACCAACAAAACCCTGGAAATTTCCTTTGAAGAAGATGAAGGTGGAGATGAAGATCCTTTAGCTCCTAGTTTCTAAATCTAGAAGATGAAACCCAAATCTTGAAATAAGTAGGGGAAGAATGCATTGGGTGTTATATGGACCGAAATAGAGGAGGGGTTTAGGTTGAGAGAGTTTTAGGAGAAAGTGGGTGGAAGAGAAATGAGATGGTTTCCAAAGAAAATCAGATTTAAAGGAGTCCGCACCCCGCCGACGACTGTGCCATGCGATAGTGACCATGGCACTGTCGCGGGTCACTATCGCGACACATGTACCGCGAACCCGTCCCCTTCCGCGATTGTGCCACGACGAGAGTGACAATGTCACATCGTCGGGCACTCTCTCCCTGAACGTACCGAAGGCCCTCTCGACCCCTGCGACATTACCCTTGGCGACAGTGACACTATCACAGTCTCCAGGCATAGTCGCACCACCCCTGCCGAAGTCCAAAAATCTCGTTTTTCGAGCGTGAGCGATGTTTTTAAGATGAGGGAGGTCTAAGAGTTTACTTAAAATTGCAGGTGTTACAATCCTCCAAACCTTAGAATGATTTCGTCCTCGAAATCTATTTCTCACACAAGGCATCACAACACCACTCTCAGTACTTATTGGGTTTCTTCGGTTCCCAAAGGTGACAAACCCGACATAGATCTCAATGAAGACATTCTCCCAAACGACCGTCTCCTTTCTCTAGGGATCATCTCTAATCCACTTCTTCCTTTAGCTAAAGCTTGATAACTTCCTGACGCAACAGCCATGCCAATTTTTGCGAAGAGTCCCACATTTCATAACCACCGTGATAAGTCACACTTATTCAAGAGTGAACCTCGAACCTTACCGGAGTAATTTCTAACCATGTGATCTCGGTTGCCTCCCAACCTTAGGTGACACGTACTACCTCAAGGGTAGCTTGTGACCTCAACTTCCCACTGACTAGATCATTCCCGTTCAACCCGATTCTGAATCCGTAATCCAATAGTCAACACCAACTCAAAGAATTTCCAAAATTCCTTAATAATTCACTCTTGATGTTGGTAAGGTCGTCCTTCCAAGGACGTGCCAATACACTTTCTGGGGAGTTGGTTAATTCAGTTAAGGCTATCGCACAACTCCGACCTATTCTCGAACCTCGAACATTCCAAAGATTCATTGACTTCAAAAGAACAAGTCGACGTCTAAAACCAAAATGGCCACACTACAAACTTGGTTATGCCAAGAATCACTCCATTCCTGGTTGCATTGAGTCGGTCCCTAATAAGGACTCAAGGTTACACCCGATATGAAATAAAACCCCAATTATTACCGCTTCACGAACAATCCTATATTATCATTAATCACGCATGCCCAACAAGATGGTACCCAACGGTACATATCGTGCTAGAAATTAACACATCAAATCAAATCCAACCATACATAACCAACCGCAAAGGTTTAAACCGAAATTTTACCGAAAGGGAAAGATCACCACTTACAAAATCGGGGGAAAGTATAACTTCTAATACCTCAATTATTCATGCGTGAACCGATTCACAACTAAGACCCGAAAGTCAAAAATTGCACATAAGTCGGATCACCTGACACTTCAATTCCCAATTACTCCTCTAGTCCCTAATTACAACTATTTTCAAGATAGGGTTTTAAATCTATAGCCCTAATGAGTTCAAGGTTTTTCAACTAACATGCCAACTTAAAATTTTATAAAACTTTCAAATACATAAGCTTTATAACAATTAATCATGCGAGTAAAAATCCACTACCGTTTACTTGGTAGGTGTGCAAAGTGGTCAACAAGGCCACCCATATAAAACCATTTCGAAATTCATTTGATCCTTACTCACGTTAATAATGGCAATAACAAAAGGCATGTAAAAAGTTTTCAAATGGACCACTATGGTCCTAGCATACATCAATCCATGTCGTGTACATGAAGATAATTTTCTGCACTAAAACATGTGCAATAAATGTTTTTACAACTCTAAAGAGGAGCTTCGCAAATTCCAACTCCAAAATTCTTTTATTTAAACCACAATTGTCATGAAGTAATATTTTTTTTAACAAGGCCACATACATCAGTTTATTTTCCAAAACTTAGTAAGACGATAAGTGCATGCGATTTGGTCAGACATAATTAAATTTTGAATCGATTTCAAACCTTGGGTCGCACGGATAAAATTCGCTTGTCCAAAAATGGTGGCTATAAAGTCATGTTTGCCAGTAAATCAATATAATACATTGCATGAGGCGATAACGATAAAAATCAATAATCGAATAATGCATACAACAACAGTTCAACACGAACCATCGGAGGTCCTTCATACGTTTACTCATACCAAAGTATAAATCAACTCAAATACTAAATAGTACGCAACGAAATACTCTTGTATAAAACCCAAAAAAGAAATCACATGATATTGAAACTTCCAAAAATAACATATGGGATAACATCTATTAACAAACTCTCAAGACGTCACTTGCAATTGCGAAAATACCGGTGCAACACTCGCATGAGACAAAATGTTAAACGAAAACTCATAAGTTAACGCACGCAATAATGCAAGTATACACGTTCCAAAGTTTTATTTACGCGACTCAAAATGTCGTAAAATAAGACATCGTAAAGCTCAACTGAATTTTCGTAAAACTCAATAAAACCCAACGACACTTAAGAATCAAAAGGTACCAAAATCTTCATTCTCAAAAATCAAATAGCATAAAACAAAGTTACGACTAAAACTTCATAATCCAAAATTTTCCCTCTTACTGCATTTGTAAAGTAAATCGACGTTTTTCAATAAAACCCGAATAAGACACAACGCTAAATAAACTTGTAAACTTACACGCGACATAATTAAAACTTACGCATTTCAAAGTACACTCATGTGTAGCAAAACGTCATAAAATAATATTTCATAAAACTCCACAAAACTCACACGGAGTAAAATTCTCAATAAAACTCGAATACCAAAACATGGGAATAGTCTTTCCTCTAAAACCTTGTCAGGATCGAATTCTCAACAAGAATTATGAATACTCAGAAACAATATCAAAGAAGTTGCGGAATAACACTTTGATATTCAATGTAACAGTAAACAAACAGTGAGTATGATTAACAACTTATAAACTTGTATTGAATGATTAAAATCACAAGATTACACACTCAACCTCAATCTTGAAGAACAGACTCTTTTAAGACGAATTCTACTTCTCTAGAATTAGGAACTATGCCTTGAGATTGATTTTTTCTCTAGAATAAAACTTAGAATGAATAATTCTTTAAAAGTTATCTCACTATTCTAAACTAAACAATATATATACTGAAGATAAAAGCTAATTACAGTTTATACAATATCTCCAGAATATCTTCCATGAATATCTTCAGCTTTCCATGTTTATCTTTAACCATGATCTCTTCATCATTATCTTCACATTATCTTAGAAGTAGCATTAACTGAGTCTTGTCAACATTAACTACTAAGCAGCACTAACTTCTAGCAGTACTAACTATCTAAGCAGTACTAACTTTGTTCAAGCAGCACTAACTTTGACTAGCAGTATTAATTCTACTAGCAGTAGTAAGCAGTAGTAATACTCAGCAGTATTAACTTTGAAGTCCTCTGGCAGTAGTAATTCTGAACTAGCAGCATTGAAGACTTGTTCACATCTTCAGTTCCCAACAATCTCCCCCTAACTTGACTTTTAGAAAGAGAAGTCAAGTTCTTCAAATGCTTCCAAAATCTTCATTGATCTACTCCAATGTTAGGATCCAGTCCCATACTCTGATTTATAGTTCTCTGAATTAAGTACTTTGCCATTTCTGAATTTGGTGCACAACCCAACTTCTTATTTAACATGGCATGAAGCTTTAGACTTGTATGGTTGTATACCCTATCCACCAAGTAATACTCCATGTGAAAAGTATCCAATGCCAGTTCGTAGACTCCACTCCTTTCATATAGAGTCCATCCTCTAACAGCTTTAAATACATCTCTTATCAAATGCTTTACTGCTTCTGGTTTGAACAACATGCACAAATATTCCATAACTAACTTCACAATTGGTAACCCTGGAGCTGTCAACTGATATGCATGAACTTTCATCCCTACTTCAAACATTTCTTCGAAATCAGATCTTGAACACTCTCTGACAATTTTGTTCCAGGTGTTGTAGACTTCATACTTCTCATCCTTTCTTTTCAATCTAATGTACTCTTTGCCATCCACCTCCATAGTATCCCAGTGGATAACTTCAGGAGGTTTGAATCCAACAGGTTCAGCTGAAATAGGCTTTGGAATTTTATCCATTACCACCATGTACATGTTTACATCTGAACTCTGTGGTACTTCTTGAGTTTCAGCCTCATTCTTAGGTGCCTCTTCTTCTTCAGCAACCTTTTGCTCTTCTTCTACTCTAGGCTTCTTTACAATCTTCTTTCTTTTAGCCATCATTTTAGTTCTCTTCAGAGTCTTTTAAACTTGCCCTAAAGTAGCTTCCTTCTTCTTTTCTTCCTTTTTCTCTGCCTTTTCTTTGATAGGAGTTCCCTCTTCACTTTCAGGGAATGGTTGATTAATATTCACATCATGTCTCTCCTTGGCCTTCTTTTCAAACTCCACTCTATCCTTTTCATTACTCTTCAGCTTCCCCATTTCTTTCTCATAGAGATCCTTGATTTGATCAAAAGACATCTTCACAAACATTGCTTTCTTTACACCAATTGCACTCCTTAAGAAAGTTATCATTTTGTTTCTTTCCTGAGTGGCAAGGTAAGTTTGTGAAGGTCTTCTCTTCTTAGCACTTGTTCTGGCCATCATAGCCTTTCTCAAGCTCATTTCTCTTTGCTTTGCCTTCTCTGTTTTCAGCCCTTTCTGGAATGCTTCATTTAACTCATTTGCAAGTGCTCTGGCCATTTCTCTGTCTTTTTCAACCTGCTCCTTTTCTGCTTGATCTAACTCTTCTTGTACTTTCTTTGCTAATGCTTCGTCTGACTCAATCATCTTTTGGTTTTTAGATGGTTGATCAGATTCTATCATCTTTGCTTTTCCCTTTTTCCTTGCATCTGCAGCCATTTCTTTCTTCTCTATTTTCTTTGCTCCCCCTTCATTTATGACCACTCCCTTTGCTTTGGGAGTGTCATTCTTTGCTTTGATGAGCATTTCAGCTACTTCAATCTCTGTTGGTGTTAACTCTGTTACTGCTGCTTGTGAAGTTTCAGCAGCACTAACAGTTTCTGCTGCTTGTTTTGGATCATCAGTAGTAACCATTTCTGCTTCTTTAGTTGTAACTGCTACTGGTGTTGTTTCTGCAGATTTCTTTTCTTCAACAAACTCCCCCTCAAACTGTTGATCTATCTGTTCTGAGCTAGAATTCTCCCCCTTTTTGGAAGCATGGACATTTTCTATGTTGGTTGCCTCCTTTCTCCTTCTGAGAACAAACTGACCTCTTCTTTTCTTGGCCATGAGCTTTCCCACCATTTGTTTGAGTTTGGAAATCTGCTGTTGTTGGGAGAGAACCACTTGCTGCAATTCTTTGATATCCTTTCCTTGATTAACCACATCAACATTAATGTTGGCTAATGCTTCAATCAATTCCCAGTAAGTATATCTATCCTCACCTTCTTTAGGTGTTTTACCCACCCTTGAAGGATCCTTGGAAAGTTTTGCCATCAATTCATCAGTGTCAGTTCTGTCCTCACCCTTTTTGGATGTTTTGCCCATCCTTGAGGGATCCTTGGATCTTTTGATAGTGGCCTTCTACCTAGCAGAAGCACCAGCTACCCCCTTGGTTTCTTGGCACCGGGGTCCTTTGGTTGATTTCTCACCCAAAGTTGCCATGGGGAAGGTCTTAGAGATGTTACCACTGACCTTCTCTGTGCTAGCAGAAGTAGTGGCAGCCTTCTCACCCATATGCTCTTCCTCCTCCTCAGAGAGCACCTCCTTGGGGTTGGGAGACACCCTTGTGGTTTCCCTGTAGATATTCTCTAAGGGAGAATCCTCCCTTAGAGGGCTTAAAGGCTTAGAGGTTGATGGTACAAGAAGGGAAGGAGCCTTCTTTACCTGTTTCCTTTTGTAAGTTTGGGTGATTGGTGAAGTTGGTTTATCAAGAAGAGACTGGGGAATTGATTTAGAGTGTGAAGGTTGGGATTGGCTAGCAGTGGGATGATCTAATGAGGGACTTGACCCTGCTGCCATACCTTCTTCAGTGTGGGACACCACCATCATTGTAGAGAACAATGGGGTGTCAACTCCTTCCGAGTCCAGAGGGGATCTTTTCATGTTTGAAAAGACCTTACCTTTGGGAATTTTTGGTACATATACCCCATCAAAATGAGGTATATCCGTTAATTCATGGGTTATTACTTCTTGTACAAACCTGGAGTACATATAAAAGCTCTTTTTACTTCCCAGGTTTGAGACAAGATCATTAAAAAGCATTTGGGAAAAATTATACTTTCTGGCAGTGGCTAAGCATACCAAAGCATAAGCAATGGTGCTACTGAACTCACTCCAGCCAGTAGTCTTTTTAGAGATACAGTGCATAAGGGTATGGACAAAGAAACGCCATTGAGGTGAAAATTTTGCTTTTGAGAACTTGAACACACCCAATGGGCCTCCATACCCCATTCTTGTAAGAGTAGAAAACAGTTCATCATTAGAGATAGAAGTTATACCAGAGGCATCGTCTAGACGTAGACTGATGCGAATTACCTCTTCAGTAACTGTCAAGGGTTTGTCACACACCTTTGTCTTGATCATTTGCACACCATTCTCAGTAACAATGGTGGAATTTGCCCAGAATTGCCTTTGATGCTCGATATAGATGGATGGCGATACAGTGAGAGCATGGGCAATATGGCTTGTCTTCAGGAAATCCACAATCTGGTGGAAACCAGCGACCTGTTTGGGCTTCTTTAACATCGCGATTTCATTGTGCTCGTCTATGAATGCCATTGATGCCATTGATCTTGAAGGTCTTGCCTGAAAACTTGGAACTTGAGAGAGAAAGGGTTTAGAGCGCAAGTGAACAGTATGCAAAGAGTCGTTATGAACTTTTAGGCGGGCAAAGGGTATTTATAGTATTCGGGATATAAGCAGTATTAACCTAGAGCAGTATTAACTAACTAGCAGTATTAACTGAGAGCAGTATTAACCACTAGCAGTATTAACTAACTAGCAGTATTAACTGAGAACAGTATTAACCACTAGCAGTATTAACTAACTAGCAGTATTAACCGAGAACAATATTAACCACTAGCAGTATTAACTAACTAGCAGTATTAACCACTAGCAGTATTAACTAACTAGCCGTATTAACTGAGAGCAGTATTAACCACTACCAGTATTAACTAACTAGCAGTATTAACTAAGAACAGTATTAACCACTAGCAGTATTATCTGAACACTGGCAGTAGTAAAATTGTACTGGCAGTACTAAAACTGTACTGGCAGTATTAATCATACTTACACTTTTAAGCTTTGTGAAGGACTGAGTACTGCTATACTTTTCCTGAAAAAGAAGATTAGGACCACCAAGAATAACCAATATACAGTTATTGAACCACTTTTTAAGTAGGAGCTTATTCAGAGTTGATCATTCCCATACTTGTTACCAAGAAAGTGAATCTACCCACATCAAATGCTTTGGTGAATAGATCAGCAAACTGGTTAGCAGTATGAACTTTTACAACTTGAATAAGTTTCTTTTCATTGCAGTCTCTTATAAAGTGGTACCTGATTTCAATGTGCTTTGTCTTTGAGTGCTTGACAGGATTATTAACAATGCTAATAGCACTGCTATTATCAATAAAAATTGGAGTGTGTAGAAAGGTTACCCCATAGTCCAGCATTTGATTCTGAATTCATAAGACTTGAGAACAGCAACTTGCAGCTGTTATATACTCTGCCTCTGTTGTAGATGTGGACACTGTGGTTTGTTTCTTGCACTGCCATGACACTAGTCTTGCACCCAAAAACTGACATCCTCCAGAAGTAGATTTTCTGTCCAAGTTTGCTCCACCTAGATCACTGTCTGAGTATGCAAGCAAGTCAAAAGATGAGTCATGAGGATACCAAAGCCCCAATCTGGGTTGCCCTTTGAGATATCTGAATATCCTCTTAACAGCTTGATAGTGAGATTGCTTTGGCCTAACTTGGAATCTTGCACATACACAGACTGGAAACATTATATCTGGCCTAGAGGTTGTAAGATACATGAGAGAGCCAATCATGGATCTATAATGATGAACATCCATATCCTCCCCCTCAAGATCTGCTGTTATTTGCTTGTGTGTCTCCATAGGTGTGCTGGCAGGTTTTGAATCTGAGAAACCAAATTTGGTTAGAATATCCTGCACATACTTGGACTGACTGATAAAAATACCATCTGACTTCTGTTGAACTTGGAGTCCAAGGAAGAAAGTAAGTTCCCCCATGGAACTCATTTTGAATCTTTGATGCATTAGTTCCTCAAACTCCTTGCACATATTGTCTTTTGTGGATCCAAAGATAATATCATCAACATATATTTGGACCAGCAAGATATCCTTCTTCTTTCTCTTGATGAATAAAGTCTTATCAATGACTCCTCTTTCAAAGCCATTTTCCAAGAGATAGGATGACAGAGTGTCATACCATGCTCTTGGTGCTTGATGCAGTCCATAAAGTGTTTTCTTTAGTTTGTATACTTTGTCTGGATAGCTTGGGTTCTCAAACCCTGATGGTTGACAGACATATACTTCTTCTTCAATTGATCCATATAGAAATGCACTTTTGACATCCATTTGATAGACTTTGAATTTCATATAAGAAGCATAAGCCAGGAATAATCTAATTGCTTCTATCCTGGCTACAGGAGCAAATACTTCTTCATAATCTATTCCCTCTTCTTGTGTATACCCTTGCACCACCAACCTTGCTTTATTCCTTATTACTATGCCTCTTTCATCTCTCTTATTCCTGAAGACCCATTTTGTTCCTATTGCTCTTTGGCCTTTAGGAAGGTCTACCAGATCCCAAACATCTTGCAGCTTGAATTGCAGTAGCTCTTCTTGCATTGCTTCTATCCAACTGGACTCTTTCATAGCATCATGTGCCTTCTTAGGCTCAAGCTGGGATAAAAAACAAGAGAGCACTGTATGCTGTTGGTCTTGCATTTCTTGCAGCCTGCTTTGATTTCTAGTCATCATAGGAGAAGATAGATCTCCTATTACCAGTTGTGGAGGATGATTCTTTTGAATTCTGGTGTGATGACTAGGTTCTTCATTAAGTCCCACCTCTAGATTAGAGTCATTCAACTCCACTGAGGTGTTTTCAGCAGCTACTTCTGGGTCTTTATCTTCTTGACTCTCCTCTTCTCTACTTTCTTCTTCACTCTGATTTGGTCCAGTAGATGGTTCCTTGTCACAGTCTTCAATAGAATCCACTGTAGGTATGGGAAAGATCACAGATTGAGATATATTGTCTTGAACTTGTGTAGTTCCTGATCCTTCACACCCTGAACCTGCATAGTCATTACTACTGAAACCAAAAGAGTTAGTTAGTGAATCAATGTCAAACAGCCACTGAGGACCAGACCCGATAGGATTTGGTGTATTCTCATTGCATTTGACATTGTCACTTTCTTCAATTATTCTAGAAGAAGAGTTAAAGACTCTGTAAGCCTTACTCTGAGATGAGTAGCCAACAAGAAATCCATCATCTGCTTTGCTATCAAACTTACCTAAGTGAGATTTGGTATTGAGAATAGTACAAGGACACCCAAAAGGTTTGAAAAATCCAATAAATGGTTTTCTTTTATTTAAAAGCTCATATGGGGTCTTGTTCTTTGGCTTGACCACTAGAACTCTGTTTTGGACATAACAGGCAGTATTAACTGCTTCAGCCCAGAAGGTAATTGGCAGTTTTGAATCAGCCAACAGAGATCTAGCAGCCTCTATTAGTGTCCTATTTCTCCTCTCAGCAACTCCATTCTGTTGAGGAGTCCTAGGGGCACTATATTGTCTCTCAATGCCTTTCTCTTCACAAAAGGTGTTTAGATCAAGATTTTTAAATTCAGTCCCATTGTCTGATCTAATGACTTTTACTTTTTGATTAGTTTGGTTTTCAATTCTTAGGATAAAGGATTTGATCAGTCCACTTGTCTCATCCTTAGTCCTTAGAAAATATACCCAGGTAAATCTAGAGTAATCATCAACAATAACTAAGCAGTAAGATTTCTTGCCTATACTCATAACATTTGTAGGACCAAACAGATCCATATGTAATAACTGGAGGCAAGAAGAAATCGTATTTAACTCTTTGGTCTTATGAGAAGTTTTGTGTTGTTTGCCTTTAAGACAAGCAACACAATGATCATCACATGAAAAGACTTTTGATGGTAAACCTCTTACAAGGTTGTTTTTAACAAGTTTGTTCATTGTCTTGAAGTTCATGTAACACATCCGTCTGTGCCAAAGAGAGGATTCATCCACAGAAGCTTTTGAAACAAGACAGTTCAGGGATGAATCACTAGAAACATTGTCCATATCTAGACAATAAACATTGTCCTTTCTTGGAGTTCTAAGTAGTATCATGCTTTCATCAACTACTTTGAACCCTGGAGCAAGGATCATACACTCTGTATTAGTAAATAATATGCTATGTTGTTTGTCACAAACCTGTGATACACTTAACAGGTTGTACTTCAACTGATCAACATAGTAGACATCCTCAAATGTTATCTTACCTTTTGTAACATTACCTTTTCCACTTATTTTACCACCAGTAAGATTATCTCCAAAAGCAACATGTCCTCCATTGATATGCTTGAAATCCTGAAGGCATGACATATTGCCTGTCATGTGCCTAGAGCAACCACTATCAACATGCCATATGCTCTTCCCCTTGAGCTGTTGGTTGCCCTGCACATAAGATAAATCAGTTAGTATGAAATAGGAACCCAAGCCAAAGTGGTCTTGGGTACCTCTTTCTCATCAAATATTTACATTCTTTCTTGACAAGATTTTTAAACTTTGACTCCTCATTTCTGGAGTACTTTGTCACAATGATGGGTTTGAAAACACTTTTGCTAGAAGCAGTACTGGTTTTAGAAGTACTAACTGCCTTAGCAGCACTTGCATGCTTAGCAGTACTAACCTTGTTAGAAGTAGTAACTGTGTTAGCAGCAGTAACTGTGTTGGCGGTATTAACCTTTGAAGAGGTACTAACAGTATTAGCAGCATTAATATTTTCAGCAGTACTAACACTGGTAGCAGCAGTAATGCTTCCAGCAGCACTATCCCTGTCAGCAGTACTAACAGTTTTAGTGCTTCTAGGCACCCACATTTTAATACTTTCTTTTAAAACCTTTTTCCTCATGGGGCCTTTGGTTTCAACAGATTTCTTAACCACATGTTTCTTTCCAGCCTTCCTATAACCAACAGGTTTTTGCACAAATCTTTGAAAGTTCATGTGTTGGTTAATAGGGTTAAAGAAACAGTACTTAGCCAAATGGTTTAACTTCCCACATATGAAACAAGGCTTTGGTCTATTGATTTTACTCAGATCAATGCCTTGTTTTTGTGCCCATTGGTTATTCCAGTTTCTCTGATTTCCCCTTGGTTTATCATGTTTTTGGGGCTTAGATTTATTGCATGCACACTGCTTGCAAGGGATAGGGTTCACAACAGTGGTCTGCTTATAGTGAACCTTCTTGTTCTTTCCCTCAGTCTTCTCTATCTCATTGGACTTGATCCAATGTTTTCCACATCCCTCATTGGTGATTATGTGGTTTTCTATAGGAATCTCACCACTCACAGTGTTGTCTTTATCCTTGACAACTTCTTTCTCAGTTTTATCCTTAACAACTACTTCATCTAAGGGATCTATCTCAGTGGCTCCCTTAGGTAGGTCCTTCCTATCCTTTGTTTCTAACAAATCTGAACTAGGAGGGATGTAGTTGTTGTTATAGGGTGGTGGTGTGGTATTGTACCCTATTCCTCTTCTCAGTTTATCATGAATCTGAGTTTGTAGCAAAGAATTCATTGCTTTGGAAGCATTGGAAAACTTTTCTACATCTAGTTTGACTTTAGCTAGCTCTCCTCTTAGCTTTTCACTCTCTTCTTTGGATCTGGTCAGTTGAAGTTCTAAGTCATTCTTATCCCACTTCCAGTAGTTTGTGTCATAAGAGTGTTGAAGCTCATTGGCTTGAAAACCCTTAATTTGCTCTTCAAATCTCTCAACAATCCTCACATAATCTTTTATGTCCTTTTCCAATCTCTTAAGGTCATCACTCATGTTCTTGTTGTGATCCCTATACCTTTTAACAGTGTTAATGCAATTTGAAGAACAAAGATTGGAGGTTACCTCTGTTGGGATATCAGACACCTCTGTCATTAGAGCTTGGTTTTGAATGGCCTCTTCAGCTTGATCACTCCAATCAAACCCCATACCTTGTTGAGAGACAAGGGCTTGTGCAGAGTTTCTGTTATTATTGAAGCTTCCAAATTGTGTCTGCTGATGGTTGTTGTTGTGAGACACTCCACTTCTGCATTCCCTAGCAAAGTGTCCCTTTTGATGGCATTTATAGCATTCCACCTTAGACTTGTCAAAACCTGCTCCATCTTTTCTTCTTTGGGAGAAGTTGTTCCTCCCAGTTCTTTTGATGAACTTCTTAACTCTCATAGAGAGCATGGCCATCTGCCATTTAATGTCCATCTCTTCAAGATCATCTGGATGGAGTTGTTCCAAGTCATCATTAATAAGAGAAGAGTTTTCATGACTGGCCAGAAAGGCTTCAAATACAGTTTCAGTGCCTTTCTCTTGATTTGCTCCATTGACAGCATTAACTGATTCAGGATTGGAAGTAGAATCAATTGATGCTGAAAGAAGTGCAGCATTGTGAACATACCCAGAAGGCCTCTTCTTAGCCTCTACCTCAGATTCAAAAACTCTTAGATCATTATATAGATCATCAAGTTCCTTTTCTTCCAGTTGATCATTCTGTCTGAAAGACACAGTATACATGGTCCATTCATCACTCAGGGACCTTAGGAATTTCCTGTTTAGATCATCTTGATCAATTTGTACTCCCACTGTAGCTAGTTCACCAAGAAGCTTGTTGAACCTGTCAAAAGTTTGAGTCATGGACTCATTCTTGGTTGACATAAAGTTCTCATATTGTTGCTTCAGAATGGCTCTCTGATTTCTCTTGGTACTTTTGGTACCTGAGAATCTCTTCTCTAGAGCATTCCAGAGCATCTCAGCATCAGTGCAGTTGCAAAACTGATGTTGATATTCATTGGGAATAGCCAAGAGCAAAGTGCTCAAGGCTTTCATCTCTGTCTGTCTAGTCTTTCTTTCAGCATCAGTTTTTGGTGGAGTTCTCTTTCCATCTGCACCAATCTTTCCTGCTTCAGAAGGGCCATTCTCAATGATGTCCCACATAGAATAGTCAGTGAGGAGTATATACTGCTTGATTCTGATCTTCCACATATCGAATTCATTGGGTTTGAGCATTGGAACCTTTGAGACCAGAGTACTGTTTGATTCTGCAAAGTTTTCCATGATGAATGAATAGATGTTTCTGAGATAACTTGCTCTGATACCACTTGTCAGGATCGAATTCTCAACAAGAATTATGAATACTCAGAAACAATATCAAAGAAGTTGCGGAATAACACTTTGATATTTAATGTAACAGTAAACAAACAGTGAGTATGATTAACAACTTATAAACTTGTATTGAATGATTAAAATCACAAGATTACACACTCAACCTCAATCTTGAAGAACAGACTCTTTTAAGACGAATTCTACTTCTCTAGAATTAGGAACTATGCCTTGAGATTGATTTTTTCTCTAGAATAAAACTTAGAATGAATAATTCTTTAAAAGTTATCTCACTATTCTAAACTAAACAATATATATACTGAAGATAAAAGATAATTACAGTTTATACAATATCTCCAGAATATCTTCCATGAATATCTTTAGCTTTCCATGTTTATCTTTAACCACGATCTCTTCATCATTATCTTCACATTATCTTAGAAGCAGCATTAACTGAGTCTTGTCAGCATTAACTACTAAGCAGCACTAACTTCTAGCAGTACTAACTATCTAAGCAGTACTAACTTTGTTCAAGCAGCACTAACTTTGACTAGCAGTATTAATTCTACTAGCAGTAGTAATACTCAGCAGTATTAACTTTGAAGTCCTCTGGCAGTAGTAATTCTGAACTAGCAGCATTGAAGACTTGTTCACATCTGCAGTTCCCAACAAACCTTAACATACGTGGAGGAGATCCAATGTCAAGGTCATAAGTCGCAGCTACTTGCCCGAGACTCTGAACAAGGTTGAATCGTAAATACTATAATATTCGAAAATATCATTTGACAAAACGAGGATAAAGAAAATCTCAACAAAGTCTGCAATCGTATACAATAAAACAATTTTATGCATGTTTAAACTCATGGTTTAAAATCTTGTGTGCTAAACCTTTTTCCAAAATTTTGTAATTCTACTCACTTTATGATTTGAGAACATGAGAAACAATTGGTGCAAACTTATTTTAGAAATAAATTTTGTGCATGAATTTGGTCGGCACTCAACATCCGGAAATCCCGTTCCTCAATTTCACCGTCGTACTATTGTCATCCGGATAATCAAACATCTTAAGGCAATCATCGAAGATTTCATCGGTTCGCCTTACAATTTCTCTTTGAATAAGATCGATTCAATAATCCTATGGTTCTATTTCAACCAATTGCCCCGACCCAAAATGGTCGACTTAATGTATTCTTCATTCTTAACCGTCACTACAAGTGACCACACTATAAACATTAGCTCCTTCAAGTCACTACTCCTCGGAAACTCATCCACTACCCCATTGATCCTCACATAAGGGCGGTTTAAGCACACCCATGCAACATGCAAGTTCACCACGACACTGGCCAGGTGCAATTATGAACGTACCGTACATGACTATCCTTGTTACCCTCGTCATGATTCCCGATTCTAGTGACTCCATCAATCTCAAAATATTGTATCTTAAGGTACCTAATGGTGCAACTTCACCTTCAATCACTAGAAATAACGCTAGTTTGAGTCTAGGCATCCAACATCAATACCTAATTCTCTCAAACCTAAGCTCTGATACCAACTTGTAACACCCTCAAATCTAGAAATAACAACTAATTTAAAATTTTCTAAATACATCGATAATTGCTTCATCTACAACCACAAATTAAGGTTTAACTACGATACACAAATTTCATTCTATGTGTATGGTCTATAAAAGAGACGGGTGCAACTAAAACCCAATAACAGTCACTATCTCCAATCTATGGGAGACTTCACCAACTACTTACCCTTGTGTAAGACTAATACTCATCTCTTCATAGAACTGCTAGAACCACTTCCCCAACTAGAACCTGATGCACATGCCGACAAATAAAAGGTTAGGCTTAACGCCTAGTGAGCTCAAGATTTTTCCTTAGATATATATAAAGCAGTAACTTTAAGAATGTTATTTAAATCATGATTTCCAAAATGAGATATATTTAGTTTGAAAGCAACCAAGATGAAATACATCAAATCTGAAAACAATCTCTTTTTCAACATTCACCCCTTTCGTGATTAAAATCATAAAACAAAACACTTATTTGATATAAATCCAAAACCCAAAACTCACGTAAAGCATAACTGACATTTTAATAATCAAATACTAAAAACGTAGATAAACTCTATAATCCAAAATATTCCAAAAACATGCATAGAGTTCAGTATGCAAAAACCCAAGAATATGGATAACAATCCATACCCAAAACATCACCGAAAACATGGATTAAGAAAGTCCATAACCAAAACAACACCTTGCGGTGACGGGGGAGACCCGATTACATAGTATGCGACGGAACACAAAAGTAGGTCATATAACTATGTAGGAAACCAAAACATATGGGTTATACCCATAAAACATACTGAGTTCAACTCCTCTAAGTCTATTGCTCGAAAATATCAAATCAACCCCTCTAGGTCTATTTTTGAGAGTTCCAAAACGGGGAACCCAGTTCCAAAACGGGAACTTATGCACAAGGTAATTACACCTTACTACTCATCGGACGTTGCCTGACTATATAGGTCCACACCTTACTTACCATGGTGACCCGATGCCTATTCTGTGCCAAAGTGGTGAACTTGTCCAAAGCGGGACATAAGTACATCGTGCTTATGGATCCATTGCACTAACTAAAACATTACATGACCCAAAACGAATGAACTAACGCATTCAAAACATGTAATTCTCAAATAAGATGCAGTAAATGCAAATCATAACCAAACGCTCTACATTGAGCTATTAAAATCGGACAAGTGTCCCCAAGACCCAACAAAATCCAAACTGAGCCATAAGCTCAACAAATCCAAAGACCAATTGTAAGAAAATCATAAAATGAAATCGAACATAAATAACTCGCATTTATGAAAACCCATGCTCCAAAATATGGAGATAACTCCAACATAATTTAGATTGGGACAAAACATTTTCCAAGTGAGTTTATAACATTTATCCTTTTAAAACGTCCCATAACACAAAAATCGTGCATTTCTCCAAAACACACAATGAAATACATCTATACTCAAAAATCTACTTCCAGGAAATAAATCATTAAGATACCAAAATATATTATTTATTTATCAAAATGCCCAAAATCCCAAATGTGGGTATTTTACAAGTTTATAAAGTTAGACACTTCAAACAATCAAAGTTCATCAAATAACTCAACAGTTAATAATTTCATGAAAAACATATAAACACTTTAAAATAAACATTTTGGCATGTACACCATTTTCACAAATCAACTTGAACTCACTTTGCTAGATTTAGGCTAAAATCTAGATTTTATCCCAACTTGAGCTCTCTTGAAGAAATCTGTATCTATGAGCAAAATCCTTCCAAAACCTAGATCCATAAGTTCCCAGCCATAAGTAATCATGTTCTACCATTTAGAATTGATCCCCAAACATTTATATCAAAATCCCCAAATTTGGCCAAAACCCTAATTTTGACCTTCATTCTCCAAAATCATCAAATCCACAATTGGTCACAAATGGAGGTTTACAACTCATATAAGGTGTTGAAAAGAGAGGAAGAATAAACTTACAATATTAGGCTTTAATACCAACAAAACCCTATAAATTTCCTTTGAAGAAGATGAAGGTGGGGATGAAGATCCTTTAGCTCCTAGCTTCCAAATCTAGAAGATGAAACCCAAATCTTGAAATAAGTAGGGGAAGAATGGATTGGGTGTTATATGGACCGAAATAGAGGAGGGGTTTAGGTTGAGAGAGTTTTAGGAGAAAGTGGGTGGAAGAGAAATGAGATGGTTTCCAAAGAAAATCAGATTTAAAGGAGTCTACACCCCGCCGACGAATGTGTCATGCGATAGTGACCATGGCACTGTCGCGGGTCACTATCGCGACACATGTACCACGAACCCGTCCCCTTTCGCGATTGTGCCACGACGAGAGTGACAATGTCACAATCTTTGGGCACTCCCGCCCTGAACGTACCAAAGGCCCTCTCGACCCCTGTGACATTGCCCTTGGCGACAGTGACATTGTCACAGTCGCACCACCCCTGCCGAAGTCCAAAAATCTCGTTTTTCGAGCATGAGCGATGTTTTTAAGACGAGGGAGGTCTAAGAGTTTACTTAAAATTGCGGGTGTTACACAAGGCTCAAGGCCCTATCTTTGATATTATTTTGATAGGAGATGAGGGCTTGGTGATATAAGGCACTACTAGTTTTAGGATTTGGTTTATGTGGGACAAACCAAATACCCAACAAGTTGTTGCCACATCAACTCTTTTTTCGAAAAGAAATTGTACGTCGTATGCATTAAAATCCTCCTGATTTCCTTGGTTGCTCCCATTTGTAGCCATCAAGTTCAATTGTCGCCTCATACAAAGCATAACAAAAATTCCTGATATCATACATCAATATCTGCCATGTGGCATGCTATAATTTTCCTAATCATTCTTGTTTTAACCATGCATCACCTCAAAATGATTCTAAACCTCATTCTTGAGGTTTCTCAAAATGTACCCGAGATGAGAATCATAGTGGTTGTTGACTTTAAGTCTTTTTGCCATTTGAAGACGCCGTTATGAATCAAAAGTTTTTCCTTTGTTCTTTGATACGTGTCTTCTTATACTTCGGTTGCTTAAGGATTTCCTCTGCCTATTTAGATATTTGTTGAACACCTCCTAATCTTGCTTCTCAACATTCTTCCTTTGAAAAATTCCAAACTTGCATATGTTGGAATCATGTTCTATGTTCTACTATATCTTTGGTATGAAATTACTTTGCAAAGAACATCATCATTACACTAATATCTAAATTTAAATTGGTTCACTGACCCCCACCTTCTCCGAGGTCAAGATCTGATCTTAATATTGCATTAATTCACATGGTTTAACTTTGAGAATTTTTTAGTATGTTTAATAATGTTTTTCCAAAAAAAGGTCGTATTAACCAAAAATAATTTTGTTCCTTTTCAAAATAATAACCAAACGAGCTTCGTTTTTCATTTTATTTTATATTACAACATCACGTAATATAAAGCGTAATGTTTGAAATTTTATATGGTTTTAAATCCCCAAAAATCCCTCCATGTCATTATCTAATCGATGTTACAGCATCTTCAACAGCTTCTTTAAAATAGAGAAGTAAAAAGTTAAAATCTCTAAAAAAATCACTTTCATTTCATGCCCTACAGATTCTCTTTTTTGGAGATTACACAAATAATTATAATATTATAATATTCAATATAATTCATAAAATATTATTTCTCTGTCATAAACATTTAATTTAAAGCAATTTCATTGGTAGAAAAAATAAAAATAAAAACTATTTCTCTTTCATAAGTAATCATTTTTGAAGATATCTCTAAATTTGAAGATTTTTATCATTTTTCTTATACTTTCTTCATTTTGAAGAAAGTTTTGAGGAATCTGTTAGAATAAAAAATCACCAAAATCCTTATTTTGAAGAAACTGTTGGAGATACTCTTATGCAATAAGTGTATATCAAGTCCAAAGCTTGATCGTTACCTTTGACATGTCCAAATACTCAAATCATCCACCGGAATCTCTAAAGTTTAATATTTAATATAATTACACATTAATTAAATAAACGAATTTATTTTGCATTTTATTAGAAAAGGTCAAACCTTCATTGTCGATATATAATCTCAACGATAATCTTATTTATTGCAATATACAAAAAAATATGTCAGATAATGACCACAATTTTTACAGTAAATAAAAATATGAAGGAAAAAAAAAAGTTTGGCCCA
The DNA here is from genome assembly GCA_954870635.1 of Arctium minus. Classification (NCBI taxonomy): domain Eukaryota; kingdom Viridiplantae; phylum Streptophyta; class Magnoliopsida; order Asterales; family Asteraceae; genus Arctium; species Arctium minus. Next base: position 43,926,851 of record OX941085.1, read on the forward strand.
ACGGGTCAATCCAAACCGACCAACTGATTTGACCCATGACCCATTGGCCCTAAGATTTGGAGTCAATTTACGTCTTTATCCATTTTAGCCTGTTATTTGATTTAGGGTTGTACCAAAATTCAAGATCCAATTAAAATCGATCGATCTAATTAAAACTGATCGATTTGATTGGATATCTAATTGTAATTGGATCAGATCCGATTGAAATTCTTAACATTCAATTTGGATCAGCCAGTTATTGGATGACAATTCAGAACCGACCAAAATTGACCGAACCGATCTGATTATCCATCCAATCATCATCCAGCTACCCATCCAATCAGCATCCAACTATCCATCCAATTACAATCCAATCATATCAACTACCTATTCGATTAATAATTTTTTAAAGGACAATTAATAATTGATTTAATATTATACATATAATATATATAATAAAATAATTAATCATCCATTGGATGTTAGATGAATCCAATCCGTTCAATAATGGTTGGATCCAATCCAATCCAATCCAATGGATATCCCATAAAAATATTCAACTGAGTAACCGAACGAATCCAATCATCCATTGGATTGGAAAAATTCAACATTCAATTGATGATTGGATCGGTTCAGTTCACCTTACATCCATTGGATGTCAACCGAAGAACAACCCTAATTTGATCTGATTCATTTGTCGCTAGTCATCCCATCCATTTTGTCTAGTCCAAGCACACGCAAAACTCAAACCATCCAACGGCTAATATCGATTCGATAAAAAATTTATATCCCAAATTCTCAGGTCCTATTCCTATCTACCAATCATATGAATACACAATTATACGTAAACAAAGAGAAAATGTAAACGCAAATTAAATAGATTTAAAATATATAAAAAAAATTTGTCTTAATTTTATTGATAGAATAAGGTTGATACATGGAATTTTGAGACAATATATTTCTAGTTCATATCAATTTTTGATTAATTATCAAGGTTTAGTATTAATATGATTATACATCAACTAAAAACAAGTTGAATTTTTGTAGTTACCCAAAAAAGTCAAACCCATCAACATTATCTTGTCATTTGGGTATTCTTAATTAAAATAATAGAATAAATACCAACCCCTAGACCTTCTTAATTGTAGTTATTCCAAGTTCTCTTAATTTAATAAAACTATAGATCTCATCTTTCTCTTTCTAGATTGATCGGAGATGAGAGAGAAGTTGTCGGAAACCCGATCTCCGGTACCGTTGTTGTACCGGAGGCATTCAAGTGGGGAGATCATGCACAATTTGGCATCGGTTTCGAGCAGTCTCTTGCCGGCTTTTGGAACTATCGTTGGCGGCGATTCACCTCCTCTAAGAAAATATGTCATTGCACCCTATGATCGCCGGTACCGGTAAGTTATCTCCTACCATTCATTATGATGTTATACATTATGCATAAAAACATATATGATATTGCATGTTATGTCACCACTCAACCTATCAAATTCATTTAATGAAATCTTGAAAATCTTCTTGAATTTGAGATGAAAGTTTAGAGATCTTTAATTTGAGTCTTGCACATTTGATGTTATTTATTGAATTATCAAAATCTTTTCATGAAAGTTGAAATCTTGAAATGTTTCTTAATTTTTTGTTCTTTTGTAAATGGAAGTTCAAAGATCTTAAATTCGGGTTGTATATTGTAGTGTTACTAATGAACTATTAAAATCATTTCATAAAAGTTGAAATCTTGAAATTTATTTATTTTTAAGTGAAAATTTAGAAATCCTGAATTCAAGTATTATATTCACGTATTATTTGTTGACTTACTAAAAATATGTAATGTGCCAAAGAAATAAATAAATTAACGAACGAGCTACAAAAAAATCTCGATAATCTTGGTCGAATATTATTTTCTATAAAATTCTCTTCCTTTTTTCTCCTTTCGCTTGGTCAAAACATCTTCAAAAGTAACCCAAATGGGCTTTGCTTAAAATTTGATTAAAGTGAATTTAAGTTTTTGAATATGAATCTTTAGGGGGTGTTTGGTTTATGGATTTTGAAGGAATTGGAATGGATAATTCCTTTAACCAAATTCCAATTCATTTGTTTGGTTCACATATTGATCGTGATGAAATTCTTTAAATTCCATTGAATTTCATAAATCAAGGAATTCATCATTTCTTGGTTAAAGTGAAAGAATTGAATTCCATCTAATTCTTATCAACTAAACATGTGGTCAAGTTCCATCAAATTTCATTCTGATTCCTTCAATGGATTCCAATTCCATTAAATTCCATTCTGCGAACCAAACGCCCCCTTAGTATCTTACCCTTGTGTATTTGTCGACAGTTATTTACTTATTTGCTCATTTTTGATAAGGTTTTCTAAGTATTAATATAAATAATCAAAATTTACTGATTTGCTCATCTTTGTTAAGGTTTTCTGGATATTAATATAAATAATCAAAATAATGTTACTTGTCTTAAATCCAACTGTTGTACAACGAATTTCAAAAAACTAGTAGATGCAGTCACTCTTCCTCCAAACTTGTAAGCAACACCAGCTCTAGCAGCAAGAAACTTTTCTCAATCTTTCTTATATGTCGTAGCACCACCAAGACACCGATTTCCCGAGAGTTAGATAGCCAATAGTAGTAGAAGCTCTAAGGCCGCTATTCCTGACAAGGAATAGAGTAAGGCCTTTACCGATCAAATATTCTTCGTATCCTCAGAGAGATACGTTGTTTCCATTGTGACTTGGTCGTCAAAAGGGGTGTTCAAAATTTTCTAGTGTAAAGTCACCAAAAAAAATCCTTATTAAAAAAAATCACAACTTGTTACTATCAAAACTAATGTATTTTTATTTGTTTACAGTAAATTGCACTTTTGGTCCCTAAAGTTTGTTAACTTCAACAGATATTGTTCCTAAACTTTAAAATTTTGGATTTGGTCCCTCATGTTTGTTATTTTACAACGATTTTGGTCTCTCCTCCTAACGGTCATTAACTATTTTCGTTAATTTAAATTAAATGAGGGGTATTTTAGCCATTTTAAACACTTTTATAATGACTAAACTACCCTCATTTAATCGGGTGGTGATGAATTTAACAGAAAATGTTTAAATGACTAAAGCGTCCCTCATTTAATTGGATTTAACAAAAAGAAAATACGAGCGTTAGGAGAAGGGACCAAAATCTTTATGAAATAACAAATGTGAGGTACCAAATCTAAGTTTTTAAACTTTAGAGATGATATACGTTGAAGTTGACAAACGTAGGGGATCAAAAGTGAAATTTACTCATTTATTTATTTTTGTCATTTACTAGAAATATTTTATGTCAAACATCTTTTAATGATACGTGCAATGCTTAAACTTGAAGGGAACAAGAAACTTTTGGGATTTGGCATATATTTCTTGTCTATGCATAAACTGTACAAATATTTTAAAATTTAAATAATATTTATATATTATAAAAAAATTAAGGGTTGTTTTTTTTTTTTTAAAAACCTCTTAATGGCTCTTAAGTCTGAATCATTCAGACCTTTTTACACACCATATCTTATTAATCATAACTAAATTAAGACTTCAGACTTTAGACCTCTTAAAAAACAAACGGCACCTTAGTCTTCGAATTAATTGGACTAGTACATGTTTTTTTTTAATTGTTGAAAATACCTTGGAACAATTTGCAAATTTTTTTATGTTTTAATGAGTATAATAAACAATATATAGACTACAAAAATATTTGGATATGAATAATAAGATATGATTAGTTGTTAGCTCATAAATTTTGACATTGTTTATTTATTTATTTATTTTTTTTTTTTTTTTTGAGTAATTGTTTGTATGCAAGTAAGCTAAATTATAAGTTTACTTTTAAGCCAATTTATTGATAAACTATTTGAAGTAGCTAATAAGGAGTTTTTTCACACTTTTTTCCATTATAACTTTGGTTAATATTATTATTGTTAAATATTAATAATTAATAAATATTAACTATTAATTATAAATAAATATTCTATTAATACATATTAATTATTAACAAACATTAACTATTAATTACAATAAGAGTTAATTGTGGACTTAGTCCTTGTGGTATTCAATTTGTCTTGGTCATGTCTCTCTAACTAACGTCTCTTTTAACTCTGTTAAATCAATGACCATTTAAGCCATTTTACTTAACTTTTGTCCCTTTTCCTTTAAAAAAAATAAAAACAATAATTTATACACACACACACATACATATATATATATATATATATATAACGATATCAAAATAAATAAAATAAGATATTATTGTATAATTTGATTTGTTTAAATTAAAAATCAATTATATTAAATTCGATATAATTTTAAGGTTTTAGTATTTTTGCCTATTTGGGTATGAAAACCTAGTTGAAGTTTATATATGGATTTTTTCAATTTTAAGTTACAAAGATGATAGTATGTATGAATCTGTCATTTGGTTAAAATTTAAATAATTGATTTTGAGTTTTTGAATGAAATCAATATGAAAAACGGAACTCCTAATTTTTGAATGATTAAATTGGAGTTCATTTTCTTAATGGTTTTCAATGATTTTGATGTTAAAATATCGATAATAAATTTGTTTATTGTAATGATAGAAAAAAAACAATAAAATTAAATCGTTCTTAACATAACTTTTTTTTTAATTTAAATAAATTAAATCATAAAACCATGTCTTATTTTATTCGCTCTAAATAAAAAAATAAAATATAGTTTTATGATTTGATTTTAATTAAATTAAAGCAATAAAACCATATATTTTTCCACCACTACAATAAAACAATAAAATTAAATCGTATTTAATATAGGGAATTTAATTAAAATACCCATATTTTAAAATGACCTTACCAAAATGCCCAAAATCTCTCAAAGTTCGCCGAAATACCCATTTTCCCTGGGATTTTGGGCCGGGATTTCACATTTCGCGGGGTTATCAATTTTTTTTAGAATCATGGGGTTACCCCGTGATTTATGGAATTTTCGCAGGGTTAGTTCGTGATTTTGATGTAATCACGGGGTTAGGGGGTGAAAGTTCACGGGGTTATTGATTTTAATATATATATATATATATATATATATATATTTACATTTTATACTCTTATATTTATTTAGTTAGTTTACTTTATACATTTTACTTTTCTATTTTTCATTTTACACTTTCATCATATTAACACATATAATCGTATATAAACTAAAATACATTAAAAATTACGTTTTAATTTTAACAAGTTACACCATTATAATTGTCTCGTCGATACCTTCGAAATGAGCTTAATATTGAATATTTTTGGATTTAATTATTTTATTATATATCATATATACTACATAAGTAATATTTTTGAATATCATTAAACCACTACAAAAAATCATGTAAAACTAACAAATAAAGTGTGACTCTCATTAAACATATTAAGCTGCTAACAAACATGTCTTAAATCGGGTCAATCATTTCACCTTATGTTTTTACCTGATTTTTTTTTACCATTGACCCATTAAACATAAAAATAAAATCCAAATATCCTCATTTTAAAAATAAATGTATTGAAATTGTCGTCTCTGAAATTGTCGTCTTTGACTCTCATTTAAAAATAAATGTTTTTACCTGATTTCAGAGACGACAAATTCAGAGACGATTTAAGACATGTTTGTTAGCAGCTTAAGTTAGGTCAAATATCTCTAAAAATCTTCAAAATCGCAAGTTAGGTCAAATATCATTTTCATTGATAAAACATAAATAAGGAGATGATTAGAAGTAAAAAGGTTCGTTTTGACATGTATAATGTTTTAGAAAATAAGTATAAACTCACCAAGTGGGTCTTTGATGAAAACCCAAAACCCTAGTTGATTCCTTGGAGAAGATGACAATGGAGATGAGGGTTTTATGTTCCTAGCTTGACTCCTTGGTTGATGCACTCAAATCTTAGCAATAAATGAGATAGATGGGGTTTGGTGAAACCCTAGTTTCGGTTCTTGAAGAGGGAGGTGTTTTTGAGAGAGTAATAAATGTGATAGATGAGGAGTAAATGAGGGAAAAGGGGGAAACCCGTCTATAAGGCTAGCAGGTGCATCCCGCGACTTTGGTCGCGACTTTAAGCCGCAGCGTAACCCGCGCGTGTCTCTGTGTTTGAAAACGAACAGTGAGTTACACGGCTTTGACCGCGGCTTGAGGCCGCGCCGCAACCCGCGCAAGTCACTGAGTCTTACCTCTAACACTTAAACTTAACACACAAGCTTGGCAGCTTCGCACGAGACATACGATTAACGGTAAACGCGAATAAATACGATTCGAAATAAGGAAGACTATGAGTCTTAAACACATGAAATAAATATTGAAAATTCGAGGTGTTACACCCCACCACCTATCCGACCAAAATTTAGTATCGTTCCCATTCCCGACTTCTTTCCCAAAGGAAGAGTTAAAATCTAAACCCAACTTCTCCAAATCTTTCCCAATCTTGATGATGTTCCACCAAACCGAAGCTCCCCTCCTCAACCAATTATCCACCCCTTTGAGACCCCCATCATCTCCGTAAATACATTTTATCACCCTTACCCAAAGAGCATTCTTCTCACAAAAAAAAACCTCCACCACCATTTTCCAGCAAACCCCAATTTGATGTTAGCAAACTTCCCACACCTAACCCACCCCCCTTTAAGTCCCTCACGACCCTTTCCCATTTCATCCACACCACCACTCTATTATCTACGGAACCATTCCCCCCTCCCCGAAAAAACGACATCTCACCCTCTCCAACTCACTAATCACTCCTCTCGGGGCACGAAAAAGCGAGAAAAAATACAAAGGAAGACTACCAAGAACCGACTTTACCAACGTAAGCTTACCACTGAACGAAATTAATTTCATCTTCCAAGAGGCCAATTTATTTTTCACCTTATCCACCACGACCTTCCAACTATCAATTTTGTGTATAGCCGCTCCCACTGGTAGCCCAAGATAATTAATTGGAACTACTCCACAGCCATATCCCAAATCACTTGCCCAACTTTTGACTTCATCGTGACAACGCCAACCCCATAAAGTTTGCTTTTGGAGACATTAATTCGAAGACTCGAAACTAAATATAAGCAATGTAGCACTTTCATAAGGTTTTTGACGTTTGTAAGGCTCCAACTACCGAAAAAAAATGCATTTTCGGCATATTGTAAATGAGAAACCACCATCTCCTCTTTTCCAACTTTGAATCCTTCAAAGATTTCTTTCTCTTTTGCTTCCATCATTATCACGTTTAGACCTTCCACCACTACGAGGAAAAGAAACAGTGCAAGAGGGTCACCTTGTCTAAGGCCTTTCTCCATCTTGCACTCTTTTGTCGACGAACCATTAACAAGGACTGAGACCGAAGATGATTCAAGGCAAGCCTTTATCCACCTATACCATCTTTGACCAAACCCCATAGCTTTCAAATTGTCAAACAAAAATGGCCATTCCACACTATCGTAAGCCTTTTCAAAGTCCACTTTGAAGATCATACCTTTACCTCTCGATCTTCGGATGTCGTCCACCACTTCATTTGCTACCAACACTCCATCTAAAATAAATCTTCCTTTTAAGAATGCCAATTGGGGTGTCCCCAATAACTTTCCCCAAAACCCTTTTCATTCTCTCCGCCAAGACTTTTGAAAGACTTTTGTAAAAAAACCCTATTAAACTAATTGGTCTAAATTCATTAAGACCGATCGGGTTAGAGTTCTTAGGAATGAGAGTTAGAAAGGAGGCATTGCAACCCCCATTAATCTTTGCCGAATCCCAGAAACCCGTAATCGCCTTCAACAAGTCGCTCTTTATTATCCCCCAAAAATTTTTAATGAACGTAAAAGTGATCCCGTCCGGTCCGGGAGATTTATTACTCCTACAACCTTTAATAGCTTCCCAAATCTTTGAAGGGGTCAAAGTTGGAAAAGTAGACAACTAATTAAGCCATTATTTAACAAACGTAAGCTACTTTATAAGTAACTTATAAATTAGATTATTTTTTGAGTAATCGATAGATGCACGTGAACTAGCTTATCGATAAACTACTTGGAGTAGTTTATGAAGAGCTTCTTGACACTTTTCTAATTATAACCAATGATTAATATTAATTATTATGATTAATTATAAATAATTATTAATTATTAATAAATATTAGTTATTAATTATTAATAAATATTAGATATTAGTTATAAATAAATAAATATTAATTTTTAGATATAAATAAATATGAATTATTCATAAACATATTTTAAATTTATAGCAATTGAAAAGTATTATTAACTTTAATTATCCGTTATATATTTGATAATTATTATTAATTAATTATAAGTGTTATTAATTATATTCATTATTTTTTTAATTATTATTCAAATATATTTAATTATCAGTAAATATAACAATTCTAAAAATATTTACGTAAATTACATGAAAATTGAAATTACTTATTTTATTTCATAGATAATAAAAGTATGGTAAATAATTTTAATAAAATATTTAACTTAATTTAATTATTAATTATATTTTTGAAAAAAATATTAATTAATTAAGATATATGAAAAGTTGACAATTTTATTTTAATTCATATTATATGTAATGGTTATTTAAAATCATAGATTAATGTAGATTTTTTAAAAATATATTTTAACAAATCCATAATTTATAATATATATATATATATATATATGTATGTATGTATATACACACACACAATGTTGTAATTGACTATTTTTCAAGATGTCCTTTTTTGATCATTTTTACATTTTTCTTCTAATTTATCAGTTAGTTTTTGTAAAACATGATTTTTTTATCAACTAGTTTATCAAATAATTTACCAAACATAGTCTAATCAAAGTATGGCACACGCTTGGCGATTGGTATTAACCAAGTCGCTTTTGATTTATGGATTTGAAATTAAATTTCATTCAAATCTTATATTTGGTTTTAAAAGTCTAGAATTAAAATTACGGGACAAACCTTGGATTTAGAGAAGTCTCATAAAAGGTAATTTGGTATTTTATAGAATTTTAATGAAATTTGCTTGTAATAATATTTTAAAATATGTTAAACAAAATTTGTTTTAAAATAATCAATTAATAAAAGATAATCTAATTATTTATAATTTATTTTTATAAATTATTTATCGAGAATTGAATTCAACTCCATTTTAAATTCTAAAAATCAAACACATCAAAAATTTTAAATCATTTCATAAAATCTAAATCCCTTAAAAGCATTTCGTCGTATAATTTTAAGATTCAAGGGTAACGTTTATCGTGTATAATTTGAATAGTTTTATTAGTCACATGAAAAAATATTGGTCTAGGTGCCATGAAGGAATCTTTAACTAGCTTCTATATGGGAAGACTAATGACACCCTTATTAATTGCTAAGTGCACCCTTCTCATTGACTTCCTCCTTACACATGTCAACATCAAATGTAACTTTTTCAATTTCCAATGCATAAAATGACTTGATTTTGACATTGTAGGGTGTCATTAGCATTGCCCCTTCTTTATTCCAAACCAATAAGAATCTCACACACACTGAAGCCTATGAAGAGTAGGATGTACGTGCTAGATTCCCACACTAGTTAGGCATAGGGTTTGTTTAATCAAATGCTTATCCGGTAAGCGTTAATCAGTAAGAGTCAATATTTTCGCTTACCTTACCAGGTAAGATTCTAGTCCATCAAAACGATATTGTATACAACAATTTACCTGGTTAGCGCAATCATATAAGAGTCATTACACTCGCTTACCAGGTAAGACTCTCTCAATCTGTGCCATCCCTCTTACAGGGTAATATCTCGGTAAGAGCCTGGGGACTTCATAGCGGTTGCCCGGGTTCGAGCCCCACTCGCAGCATTGTGGCCACAGGATGAATGCCCGCGGGCCATAGGCCTGTTTTCCAGGAGATTAGTCCGGGCCCAAAGTGGTCTGGGATACTCCTTTACCAAAAAAAAAATTATCTCGGTCATTGTCGGTTCATCCAGTAACGTAAGTGACATGATAAGTGTTTGCCGAGTAAACATTTGGTAAACGACCCCTTAGTACGTTTTTCTTCAATATCTGTTAAAACCTCATCTCTCCTCATGAGTATTTTTGGAGAGTAATCTAACAGGGTTTCACATATTATCACAGTATGCAAATTTTACCTTTACCATTTATCCAAGACTCTCACACAATGTGTGGTCTAAAACGGGTACGATGTACACATATTTTATCTTTACCTTTATCCCAAGGAGTAGAGAGGTTGTTTCACGTTATTACATTCATGTGCGTAAATGGATGCAGGTGGTGGCAAGCATTTCTGGTAGTATTGGTTATATACTCGGCATGGTCATCCCCGTTTGAGCTGGCTTTCAAGAAGGTCGCTACAGGCTCTCTCCTCTATGTCGATTTGGCTGTCGACTTCTTTTTTGCCGCCGACATCATCTTAACGTTCTTCGTGGCCTATTTGGATAAATCCACATATCTGCTCATTGATGATCATAAGAAGATAGCCACAAGGTACTATCCTAAATAAAACCATTATGGGAATTGCATTTAAAACATGCATTTATGATTCTACTTTGTGTGTGTGTGTGTGTGTTTCAGGTATGTCACTCATATGATGTTTCCCATGGACGTGGCATCAACGCTGCCATTTCAATCGATATACAGACTCTTTACCGGAAGGCTGCACCGTGGGGAAGTCTTTGGCTTCCTTAATCTGCTCAGGCTATGGCGGCTAAGGCGTGTTAGCGAGCTCTTTTCAAGGTGCAAATCATAAAATGACTGAATTGGTATTTTAAACATTTAAGAGAGTTTAGGGTGCGTTTGGTAAACGAGACAAGAAGGGACAGAACAAAACAAAAACTTGTTGTCCCACGTTTGACTCAAGATTAAATTGAGGGACCGACCAAAATAGGTGGAACGGAAATTAGAGAGATGGGAAAGATTGGTAAATTACTAAATTACCCATATCAAATTAAAACCCTAAAACATTCCACAATTCACCCTCACCTGTCCATTCCAATCCATACCAGTCAGCGTACCAAACATACCCAACATATAGAATCAATTGTTGCAATTTCATGGGTTCCTGCAACACTAAAAAGATAATTTGCTCAACAGAATTGTCGAAATATAGTATGTTTGGGATAAAAATCTACATAACGAGCACTTGTTTTCTGAGCAGGCTAGAGAAGGATACGCGCTTCAGCTACTTTGTGACAAGAACCATCAAACTAATATGTGTTAGTACTACTTTTACTTAACCTACTCAATCATACCTGATAGTTGCTACTAGACACATGTTAGGAATTGGGAAAAAGAATTATGATGTCTTTCGATATTTAGATTAGATGTTACAAAAAGATATACAACATGAGCCGGATGGATGTAATGGCGGCAAGCATTATTATTATTATTTTTTTTTTTTTGGTAGAAGCAAGACCTGCATACATCCTAAGTTCCTAACCCCCTCCTCCGGCCCCCACACAGTCCTACCTCTGTGTGGGATATACTGTATTTAGCTGCCACAAGTAGTTTGGGATAAAAGCATTGTTGATAATTAAGGAATGTTGCTAGACTAACCTTTATGGCTTGGATTATCACAGGTTACCCTTTTTGCAGTGCACTCAGCTGGCTGTTTCTATTACTGGATAGCCACTCATCATAAACACTCAAGTGATACATGGATTGGATCTATTATTGACAACTTTGAGGATAGAAGCATTTGGCTGGGATACACCTATTCAATGTATTGGTCGATTGTGACCCTTACAACAGTCGGTTATGGAGACTTGCATGCAGTAAATCCAGGGGAGAAGATATTCAATATCTTCTATATGTTGTTCAACATCGGCCTCACCTCATATCTTATTGGAAACATGACCAATCTAATTGTCCATAGTGCCGTCAGAACTTTTGTCATGGTAAGTTACTCTTTGTTTTTCTCTTTATTTTGGTAACTTTGGGTGTTAGGGCCAGTTTACGCACACCTCAACTAATCCACATGGGCCCCAGTGGCCCTAAGGAGACTCGAACTAGCGATCTATGGGGAGGATCCCAAGGCATAGCCTTTATTTGCCAATTGAGTTGGCCCCTCGAGGTTTTATCTTCGGTTTTGCTAAAGCTATAATCAGGTTAAGCCATCTAATCTGTCTATACTACTATTTGCTACTGCAGAGGGATTCAATCAATGAGATCTTAAGATATGCAAGCAAGAACAGACTTCCAGAAGGGTTAAAAGAGCAAATGTTGGCACACATGCAACTTAGGTTCAAGACAGCTGAGCTACAGCATGAAGAAGTTCTAGGGGACCTGCCAAAGGCGATTAGATCTAGCATTTCCCAACATCTATTCCGCAAAACCGTTGAAAAGACTTATCTCTTTAAAGGCATTTCAGAAGACCTTAGTAAGCAATTGGTATGATTCCTTTCCCTGTATAGTACAACTATCAATGACAGGGTCGTTGTGATGAATAACGTTAGTAGCATCCTGGCCATTACATTTTACCATCTAGAAGTTGATACAATTTTGGATACAAATGATGGACAAGGCGTCTTTTACTAATACAAATTAGGTAAGCGCTTACCGGGTAAGAGTGTGGTCTGGGTGAGCGCTCACTGAAAATGGTTGTTTACCATGTGTCTGGGTAAGCCTAACCACTGACCACTCATCGAGTCAGACAACAACCTCTTCCTAATTCAGTGAGCATCTCGGTCAGCATATTTGTGGGTCAGGGCGTGGTGGTAAATAACATCCCTTCTTAGGTAAGCATCATTAACCTGTAAGAGGCAGTCAACAAGTAGTAAACAACCCCATGATATTCTTGCATGGATTTCAAGAGAAACTTAAATAGAGGGAAAAAGACACACCAAATTACACTAGACTGTTTATTTATTTTTCATATTCAAAAGACTCCAAGAACCACTCACGGGTAGGTGACATTTTGACAAATTTCACGCACCCTAGTAATTCATTGGCAGTACCCAAGTGTGATTCAAACTCAAAATCTCTAGTTAATCTTAAAAAGAATCTTAAACCACCTTGGCAAGCTCGTTGAGCATATAATTAAACTAGCAAGTTGATAGGATACATACGCCAACGTTAAAGTAGGACTTACATAATAGACTTAACAGTGATCTATTCCCTATAACATCTGTTGTGGGTTCTGTCTGCAGGTTACAGACCTGAAAGTAGAATACTTTCCACCCAAGGTTGAAGTTATTCTACAAAATGAGATACCAACAGATTTCTATATTGTAGTATCTGGAGCCATGGTATAAAATATTTCATAACTCAAAATTCATACTAATGTACCCATCTGGAATTTTCTAATAGTCTATAAATTCCAGGAGGTGCTGACACACAAAAATGGAATGGAGCAGGTAAATTGTTTCCTTATTGGCAACATATAGTTGAGCAGTTAACTAGCATGTAAAGATGGAGCAATCTGGTTGCACATCTGGATGTGTTTATCCATCATAAACTTAATATCAGATGCACATTCATATCTGTGCATATTCTTTACAATTTCATAAGCACAGATTTGCAAAATACTGACCCCTCAATCTATGTTTAAAACGAGCAACATATTTAAACATAAAAATCAGATAGCTAAAAAACAAGAGACATGTTTTTTATGGTTATGTTTCAGTTCTTGACAAAACTAGGCCCAATGGACATGTTTGGGGAAATCGGGGTATTCTTCAACATCCCCCAACCCTTCACGGTGAGAAGCAAGAAACTGTCTCAGGTAGTCCGAATTACTCATCATCACTTCAAGCAACTAGTGCAGCCACTTGATGACGACGGAAAGACAATAATGTCCAACTTCACACAGGTTTTCAACTAGCTCTACCTCATTTAAATGTGTCTCTAGATGGAAACTATAAAATTTACATGTAATAAATCTAAACAAATTCTCAAAATGAACATGCACAAATCCTAATTAGTTCAGCCTGCAAACATGCAAGCATGCTTTTTGGCCATGTAGTGCTGTTTCAGTTCTTGGTTGTTTTCGCAGCCTCTTAAACTGCATAATTCTTTTGTAAGCTGACATGTTTATCCTCAGTATCTGAGGGACTTAAAGAAGGAGGTGCAAGAAGAAATGCCGTTCTTGAGAGATCTATTATTGGACTTGAATATCGAGGTAATAATTCCTATGGAACCCAATTAGCATCAGATGCTACTAGATTTTATTTATAATTTGATCGCATCATCAAATATGCTAACTGGTAGATGAATCTTCATAAAACAAGGGGAATTCAGTGTTTCAACACACTGAATCACATTTTTAGTTTATTTAAGTAGCTCATAGTGCAACTCGGTGTAGTAAATGGGCTAATACACAAGAAGAAACATACATAAAGGTAAGCATATTATCTGCAAGCCAGCCAACTAGAACATGTTTCTTAGTTATTTTAAGCATAATTTGTTATTTAGTTTGGCAATAATCACATCATTCATGATATCTCTACATGATTATTATTCTCATTCATTTCAACAAAGTGCTCGTTATTCAAGAATATTTATTCTTGTTTTAGGAACTTCTATAGTATTTAACAGAAGTATTTCTATGCAGGATACATGCTAGGAATAGATCCAATATATGTTGGTCACTGACTCATAACTCATTGCCTTTATATCGATGTGAATGCTTTTAGGAATAATTCTTCACAAGGCTTTAGTTTCTGCTTCTTTAAGAACATACAATATCTGACTCATGAAGAACTAAAAACACCCAAGAAAATGATGTGGCATAGGAAGCATAAGCAAGCAAAAATGATCATGAAAACTGAATATATACACATGTATTCATATAACTCGGCAATAATTAGAAGTCTTGCTGAAGTAAAAGACATCTTCTGCCACATTTTAGATCTATTTAAGTATTAGTGATCAGTGTAAAATAGTACCCAATTAGCCATTCTTCTCAATTTTAATTCGTAGGATGTTGCTATAATATTCAGCATTATCAGATGAAAGCTAACATTTCCCTTTACATCCCCATTGCAGCAAACCACACCAGTTGATGAATCACAAAACCATGAAGCATCAAATTATGGTCGAGAAGATGGAGAAGGTCAGTGATCTTCAATATAGTTCACCAAAAACATAAATGAGAAGAGCAACTAAAGGAATTATTAGAAAACCTTAGAATATTCTGAGAGGATATACTCTCACCATAACAAAAGTATCTTGACAAGAAATTCAATGATCCATACTTTTACAACCATAGTATCAATACCACAGTTTTTTCGTTTGAAAATAAGTTTTCCTTTCCTCCGAGTGCTAAGTGTACAAAGTGGTATCTGAGGCCAAACAATTTGTCCCACGTTATAAACCAAATTGTCCACGTTTAAACTGAATGGTATAGTTTTATTTTTTTTTTCCTTTCCTTTGCTAATTAGCTAAATACTCCAATAAAACAAGTTAATGCTATTATCTGCAGGAACACCCACTTCTGTACTCTCAAACACCACTCCCTTGAGGGTGGTAATCCATGGCCATCATCCACATGAGGAAACAACAGACAGCAAAAGGACAGGAAAACTTGTGCACCTGCCAGACTCGATGGAGGACCTTTTGAACTTAGCAGGTAAGCTATCCAGCTGCAAGTGTACATTTTGTGCTGGACTTTTAGATTGTAAGTGCCTAATGTCGGATTGAAAGCAATGGATTTCCTATGTATAAAACGATATCTTCTTCAATTTATAAAGTTTCCAACCTAGTTGCGTTGTCATGCAGAGAAGAAGTTCGGGAAAAGAGGAACTACTATCCTCATGGCTGATGCATCTCAAGTGGAAGATCTTAATGCTTTAAGAGAGAATGACCACCTGTTTATATCTTGAATACATGAAAAATAAAATATCCAAGTTTTTTCCCAGAAAAGGCAATTGTTTAAACTTCTATAAAAGTAATTATAAACAGAATCTTGTCTACAGAAAATATTCAGAATGTAAGACCAAGAACTATGGAATCCATGGCTATTATATGCCTCTTTTACACACAATTTTCACAAGTTTTTTGAGTTAGCAAAGATAAGTGTTTTCTGGTTTTTTAGCTACTCTCCCTGTTGTTGAGCATGTCTAAAACAGAGTAAGCTGCCTTCTGGAAACGCTCTTTCTCTTCCTCTAAAGTTCTTTTCCTCTCAATAGCAGAGTCTTTGCATTTCTCTATGTCTTCTATTATTCCAGCCGAGCTTTGGTCAATTTCACTGTGTATGAAAGAAATAGGTAGAAAGACCAGGAAAAACATAAAGACGGTCTCATGAATATAATCATTCACATAGACTAAAAATATATTAGCCACTAAGATGACATGGTTAATTATATTGGACTATGAGAAAGCCTTCAGAGAGTCTGGGTAGGGGTGGTGAAGAGAGTGTATGAGTTTAGAAACGAATACTGCCATGCATGAGCACAAAGTGTTTATATATGAATGGTGAATTGAGATGCTAGGGTGCAAGAATTCACTTGGCCAAATGTTTCATGTAGAAGATTGGAGTGAAATAATTAGGAAAAGTCAAAAAAAATTCACAATCTCAAGTGAATTGAATGACTAGAAAAGTACAACAATGTTAATATTGATTGCCCAACTCTGTTTACTCACGTAATCATCTTGAGCATATTCTCCATTGCAGCTTGCACTTGCTGCGAAAGCTCTGCACACGAATGACGAGACCATAAATGAGATGGAAACATAAGTACATACCCATTCAAATTAGTTGGATTAGAGCTTCCCGATTGAAGAAAGTCAATAGGACCACATAAAAATTTATAGTATTTGTCACAAACAACAGTAGATTCTAAATAGGTCAGGACATAGAGATGTCCTGGGATTAACTGACATGACAATAATTAGACTAGAAAAGAAAGCTGAAGATTGAGGGGGATGTTTCTAGCATCAGCTAAACTCGAGGATGTATACCAAAAGCCTACCCATGCTGTGTATATGATCCCACTCAAGATGAAAAGGCACTTTATTGTTATAGTTAATGAAAGCATAAAACATTTCCAATCAGAAACATAGAGTGGTGAATTATAGTTCCTAATAACAAGACAATTATTAAGTAAATCAATTTGGCATTGACAATCATGAAGGGGATAAAGTTTGATTAGTTTGCATGACTTAACATGAAACATATCAAATTGATCTTACATAAAAAACAAAATAGAATATAGAAGTGGTACTCTAACTATAAAAATTCCTTGATTAATGCTATTGGGCATTGGCAACTCAAATTCATGAATTCCAATCAATTCGGTTATAATTTCAAGAAAAACAAAAGGCAAGAGAAAAAACAATAGCAAAATAACATATTGCTATCAAGAAAACAAAGTAAGAAAAGCATAAAAGAGTAAGTTCTACCAAATGTAGTATGTATGACTCCTATTGGTGTGCCAACATGCACTGCATTCAGCGAAAAGGAAAAATATATCCTTGGTCTTCTGGCTGCTTTTTTGCAGTTAGGTTAGCTGTCCCACTTTCTGCTATCATGTCTCTGAAAGACAAAACCAATGCAGAGGGCATCACCTTCAGGTATCACGAACGTCACTCCTAAGGCAAGACTCCTCCACCGATTTATGATGGATGCTACACTCACCTCTGGATTCTACTTTCTATGTTAAGTTCATCGCCTCATTGGCTCAACCAATTATGCGAAGTCGCTTGTTACATAGCATGACAAATAAATGGAGATCAATGGATAGTGATCTAGTGTTTGGTTGCCCATGGTACTTCTTGACTGATTCAGGAATCAACAAACTGGAAAACAACTATAGCTATTGCTATTATTATTAACAAAAAACAAAATGAAGTCAAGAGCATTTCTGAGGATGAAACATTGTATATCTTTATTGTCTCTAACTTTTTGTCCCTACTTTCAAATAAGAATATCCTACTTGAAGTGCAGGAATTTCAATCGTTGGAGAGTCTCATTCGAGCAATGTCAAATTCAGGAACGCAAACATTTCTGATAATACAACGCCTCAAAAATCTGGCACCATTGTCATCTCAATAGAAATCGCAATCGCAATTTTAGACAACACTTATTCATAAAACAGCCTTGTGGCGGAATTTGAACAAATGAACTAAAAATTCACCATTAGTCTAAATAATTAACTAACCAGGATCAACATTCAATGCAGATAATTGTACTATATTGAATAAGAACGGCATGGAGTTCTCAGATTATTATAATAAAACACAAACAACTACCTGTTATCATACGTTAAATAAATTCTACAAAAAGCAAAATGCTGTTCACATAATTTTTTATCTAAGCAGATACAAAATCTTCATCAACAACTTAGGTTCGCATCATGCAAATTCACACGAATTTGACGTAGAATACTCGTTGGCTTCAAAAGTAATTACAGATAATCAATATACAATTGCGCTTAGAGAGTGAGGATTACCGTAGACGACGGAGGAGAGAGGGGACTGGGCGTCGGAAAGTGGAAGAAGTTGCATATCATCGGAGAGAGAATGCTGCCGCGGTGAAGAGGACGCCATTAAAGCTTTGAAGGAGGATCGATTGATTTAATTTGCTGTATTTATATGTTGCCGCCATCCTCTTTTATTTTGGTGGATCATGGTTAGAGGCAGAGTGGTCCAAATTGGCCGGGCCCATATAAACCGGTAATGTAACCCAGACAGCCTTATATATCTTGATTTTAATATTTTATTTTATATTTTATCTTTGTTGATTCTATAATGTAACATAGAACTGTGGTTTAAGAGATCTAGGTAATCCAGAGTCGTAGTTTAAGGGATCTAGGTAACCGGACGGGTCTAGACTTAAACTAGGAGAGTAGCAACACAACTGAGAAGTAGAAAGACCGTAGGAAGACAGCAATAGGGTAGTGAGGACTAGCATGTAAGGTAAATTTGGATTACATATGGCCAATGTAATTGTGAATTTACAGGTACGTGCATGTGTTTAACTTGCCGTATTGCGTGTGACGTGTTGAATTGAATGTCGTATGTTTCTTCTTACCAGAAGTCATGTCTAAGCGAGTAACAAGAAGTAGGTATGCGTCAATTTCTGTGGTCGAGCCAGTTAATGAAGTCGTTGCTGAGGAACCAACAACTACTGTTAACCCGACTGCCACCCGAGGAAAGGGTCGCGGTCGACCTAAAGGTAAAGGGAAGATGACTCGGAAGGCGACCACTCAAGTAAATGAACCAACTGTGGGAACTCGAGGGGGAAGACGGCTCGTGTTGTTTGTCAAGCTAGAAGTGTAGATGTGAGATCAGAACAAGAAACCTATCTTCAAGAGAGTTCAGCTTCGGTGAGGGGGTCAGAAGCAGGCAAGAAATCGTGGTGGAGGTCGAACTCAAGGTTTTGTTACACAAGAAACCTTTGCGGCTGAAATGGGAAAATTACAGGAAACCCTGAATGCTTTGTTGGCCCAACGAACTAATGAGGCATCGACAAGCAAGAAGAAGAGTGAGGAGAGGGTGGTGACCGAGATTGCTGACTCGCCAGTGACTGTGGTGGGAAGTCACTCTCAGTCGATCCCCATAGTGACGGCTAAAGCAGTAGCTGAGAAAGGATGCAGTTTCAAGGAGTTTGCTGCCTGCAAGCCTCCTACCTACAAGGGAGAATGTGACACTGTGTTAGCGCTGAAATAGGTAAAAGGGATGGAACTGGCATTTGACACCGGTAAGTGTTCTGAGGAGGACAAAGTAGTGTATGCATTATCAATGTTGAATGATGAAGCTGTAATGTGGTGGGATGTCGAAGCAGGAGGGCAAGGTTCGGCGGCAGCTAAAGAAATGTCTTGGGGTGGGTTTGTGAAAAGGTTTAAAGCGCAGTTTTGCCCTCTGGCGGCAGTCAAGAAGTTAGAGGAAGAGTTTCTGAGTCTGGAGCAGAAGGATATGTCGGTTCGAGAGTATACTACGAAATTCATTGAGAAATCCCGGTTTGCAGAAGTTTACGTGCCTAATGAGGAAAGGCGAGTGAAACGTTTCATCTTTGGACTGAGAAGCAATATTCGGGAATTCGTTTCGATCAAAGAACCAGCTACGTTTCAAGCGGCAGTGAACGCAGCCGAGATGAGGGAGAAGGAAAAGAATCACCAGACTACTGAGAGAAGTGGAGACAAAAGGAAGTGGGAGGGGACTGTCCGCGACTCCAAGACGTTTAAATTTGCAAAATCCGATCAGTGGGTTATTCATAAGTTTGAGAATAGGCCGTGCAGCAAGTGTAACCGAATGCATAAGGGGGAATGTTTGTTGGAACGAGAAGGTTGCTTCAAATGTGGAAAGACTGGACATATGGCTCGGGACTGCCGTGGGCCAAGGTCTTGCTACCAATGTGGATCCCTTGATCATATCAGGACTGATTGTCCACAGTTGAAGAAGGGAGCGGTCGGAGGATATGAAGATAAAGGAGGTGAGAAGAAGGTGGAGCCCGCTCGGGCAAGAGCTAGGGATTTTAATATGATGGCGAAGGAGGCGGTAGAGACACTAGATGTGGTGACAGGTACTTTTCCTATAGACTCGATTTTTGCTAAGGTGTTATTTGATTCAGGTGCAAACTGTTCGTTTGTGTCTCCGAATTTTGTGCATAAATTGCATGTGAAGCCCAAGAAGCTTAGACATGGGTTTGATGTAGAAGTAGCCGATGATAGTTGAGTCTTAGTGGGGGAAGTATATGACGGGTGTAGTATAGACATTGACGGTCATTCCTTTCCATTGCGTTTATACCCGATGGGCATGGGGGAATTTGACGTCATTGTGGGAATGGATTTGTTGGCGTCTAACGATGCCGACATTGTCTGTAACAAGAAGCTAATTCGTATAGCCTTACCGGACCAGGATGAAGTAGTAGTTTATGGTGATCGTCGGGATAGGAAGTCGTGCTTGATCTCGATGATCAAGGCCAGGCGGTGTTTAGTGAAGGGGTGTGTGGGATTCCTAGCGTATGTTGTAGACGTTAAGAAATAGAAGAAGGGGATGGAGTCGGTTCAAGTGGTGAGCGAATACCCGGAAGTGTTTCCGGAGGATTTGACTACTCTACCCCCAGATCGTCAAGTGGAATTCCGAATAGACCTGATGCCCGGAGTGGCACCCATCGCAAGAGCGCCTTACCGTCTGGCACTAACCGAGATGAAGGAAATGATGACACAGCTGCAAGAGATGCTGGATAAAGGTTTTATTCGTCCCGGCACGTTACCGTGGGGAGCGCCGGTGTTATTCGCCAAGAAGAAGGACGGGTCTATGAGAATGTGTATAGATTATCGAGAGCTCAATAAGGTAACAATCAAGAATAAGTACCCGCTCCCCAGGATTGATGATCTTTTCGATCAGCTACAAGGAGTGAGTTACTTCTCGAAGATAGATCTGCGTTCGGGCTATCATCAGGTGAAAGTGAGGGAGGAGGATGTACCCAAGACCGCTTTTCGCACGAGATACGGACATTTCGAGTTCTTAGTCATACCTTTTGGTTTGACTAACGCACCGACATTATTCATGGACCTAATGAATAGAGTGTGCAGTCCACTTTTGGACAAGTGTGTCATTGTCTTCATCGATGATATACTAATTTATTCACAGTCCATGAGCGACCATGAGTCGCACCTGCGATCCGTGTTGGAGTTGCTCAAGCGGGAGAAGTTGTACGCCAAATTCTCGAAATGCGAGTTTTGTCTAAGAGAAGTACAATTCTTAGGACACGTGGTGTCAGAAGATGGGATCAAGGTTGATCCAGCAAAGATCAAGGCGATCAAGGAGTGGGAAGTGTCGAAATCACCGTCAGAAGTGAGGAGTTTCCTTGGCTTGGCGGGTTACTATCGAAAGTTTATTCAGGACTTCTCGAGGATAGCCACGCCATTAACAACTCTAACGAGGAAAAACGTCAAGTTTGTGTGGACGGAAGCTCAGAAAGATGCGTTCAGTAAGTTGAAGGAGAGTCTGAGCAGTGCACCTATCTTGTCCTTACCCAACGGTTCAGAAAGGTTCGTAATCTATAGTGATGCTTCTAAGTTGGGACTAGGGTGCGTGTTGATGCAAGATGGAAAGGTGATCGCTTTCGCGTCTCGTCAGTTGAAGAAGCATGAGAAGAATTATCTGACGCATGGCCTAGAATTAGCAGTTGTGGTATTCGCGTTGAAGATTTAGAGGCATTATCTGTACGGAGTTAAGTGTCAAATTTATACCGATCATAAGAGCCTTCAACATCTATTTAATCAGAAAGAGTTAAATATGAGATAGCGAAGATGGATGGAATTGTTAAGTGATTATGATTGCGAGATTCTTTATCATCCGGGTAAAGCCAATGTGGTGGCCGACGCCTTGAGTCGGAAAGAGCACGGCGCTGCAGCAAGGGTAGTGGCATTTCGAGTCGAGGCCACATCTACCTTTTTGGAAGAAGTCAAGAGTTTTCAAAGGGAAGCGCTATTGGAAGAAAATTTGTAGAGCGAAAGAATAGTCGGAATTGTGAGCATGTTAACCGACGATAACCGCGGGATAAAATGTTTTGGTGGTCGGGTGTGGGTCCCGAAACTGGGTGACCTTCGAGAGAAAGTATTGAATGAAGCGCATAAATCTCGTTATTCCATTCATCCGGAAACCAGTAAAATGTACCGAGATCTAAAGCAGAGTTATTGGTGGCCGGGTTTGAAGAAGGATATCGCTTATTTCGTCAAACGATGTTTGAAGTGTTTAAAAGTGAAGGCGGAACATCAAAGACCTTACGGCAAGTTGCAATCGTTGGAGATACCAGTTTGGAAGTGGGATGAGATCGCGATGGACTTTGTCACAGGACTTCCCCGATCGCCTAAAGGGCACGATTCCATTTGGGTGATAACGGATCAACTTACAAAGTCAACTCATTTTCTACCAATTAAATAAGCGTACCTGATGGAGAAATTGGCTAAATTATATATAGACGAAATAGTATCTAGGCATGGGGTGCCTACGTCGATAGTCTCAGATCGAGATGGTCGGTTTACGTCAGCTTTTTAGAGAAGTTTGCAAAGGGAGTTGGGCTCGCAACTCAAGCTGAGTATGGCTTATCACCCGCAAACCGATGATCAGAGTGAGAGAACCATCCAGATGTTGGAAGACATGCTTCGAGCCTGTGTTATTGATTTCAAGGGTTCGTGGGAAGTTCATTTGCTGTTAATTGAATTTCCGTACAACAATAGTTACCATGCTAGTATTCGAGTCGCTCCGTTCGAAGCGTTGTACGGACGTAAGTGTAGAACACCTTTATGTTGGAATGAGGTGGGTGAAAGACAGCTAGCCGGACCGGAAATTGTGCAAGTGACGACCGATAAGGTCAATCAGATTCGAGAAAGGTTAAAGGTAGCTCAAGATCGTCAGAAGATGTATGCAAATAAGCGAAGGAAGCCAATAGAGTTTCAAGTGGGGAACAAAGTGATGTTAAAAGTCTCGGCTCGGAAGGGGGTAGTTCGTTTCGGCAAGAAAGGCAAGTTGAGACCGAGGTTTGTTGGACCGTTTGCTATCGTGGAGCGCGTTAGGGAGGTAGCGTACAAGCTGGAATTACCCGTGGACCTACGAGGAATTCACCCTACTTTTCACGTGTCTAATCTAAAGAAGTGTTTAACTGAAGCAGATGTGGTGGTGCCATTAGAAGATATTCGAGTAGATGAGAAACTAAGCTTTATTGAGAAGCTAGTGGTTATTGTGGACCATAAAGTGAGGAAGCTAAGGAATAAGGAAACTCAACTTGTGAAAGTTCAGTGGAAATTCCACAAAGGACAGGAAACAACTTGGGAATTAGAGTCGGACATGAGGGCCCAATATCCCAGTTTGTTCGACGAAGGAATTACGGGGACGAAATTCTTTTGAGGGGGGGATATTGTAATGATCGGGCTAAAAATTTAAAAGACTTAAGAAGTTGGGTGTGAGTTTAATAAGGCCAAAGTTTGGGGGTCTAAAGTAAAAATTGGAAAAGAAGGGATTTAAACCCTAGAGGTTTCATTCTTTTGGCACTTTGGCGGCTGACTACTGGAAGAGGAGACGCAGGGCGATTTTTGGGAGAATCGAGGAAAGGGGGTCGATTCATCTTGGATTCAAGCGTATTGATAATTTTCTCTAAGGTAAGTCTCCTTTTGGTTCAATGTTTTCTATTCCTAGAAGTAATGTCTGATTTAATCTTTGGGTTAATAGGATCTGAATAATTAGTTGAAGTTATTAAAGTTTTTGAGAAATCCTTGAAATCCTTAACTGGATGTATTAGTCTGGGGTTGATTGGAATCGACTGTGATAGGGGGCTTTTATATCTCGGTTATTTGTTAATCAACCTTAGGGAAAAGTTAGAGTTGTGATTTTGGATTGGATGGTAATCCCCAATTAGTGTTGGATTTTTGGGTCGTGATTGCAATCGACGAGTCTTGGTTCGTGTTGGTTTGACACAGAGACCGGGGATTGAGAGACCGGGTAACCCCGGGGATTTAGAGATCGAGAGACCCCGGGGATTGGAGGACCGGATGGCCCCGGGGAAGAACACCTCGGGCGACCCCGGGAGAAGAGTCCCGGTCGGCCCCGGGCGCGGCGGTACCGGGCGACCCCTAGGGGGACCCGGGCGATCCCGGTTGTGTGCGAATGGGTGACCCCGATCATCCTCATTTCGGGTTCGAGAGTTTCCAATTGTGATCCGACCTGTCTCTAGTAGCCTTGATTTATAGAATTTCCTTGTTTTGGGATTAACCGTGTGATTTACCAACGATACCTTTGTGCCTTAGGAATATGTGTTTTGGACAATATTGTTAAGTCTAAATATTGTATCCAAGATTTAATAGGAAAGTCAAATGTGTAAAAGTCAACATTGACCTTGTAATAGTTAGTCAATGTATGTTTTACTTTCCTTTGTAGTTAAGTCTTTGTTAGATAGATAGATGGTATAAATAGGTTTGTGTTGTAATCTTGTGGTAACGAACTAGAGCTTTTGCATTCATTGTAATATCTAGAGTGGTTAAATTCAAGATCTACTTTCTCTCTCTAGATTCTCTCTCTAGTTCTTGAGCATATTAGATAAATCTTGTGTAATTAGCTTGATAGATTGGGTTTTTATGTTTAACAATTGGTATCAGAGCTATACCAAACTTTTCAGAAAAGATTTTATCATGATTTGAATTGAAATTTGGTGTTTTTGGATCGAAAATTTGAAATTTTTCAAAAGTTTTTCAAGAAACAAGTTCTTTACTGTTTCATCGAATTTTTTGTGAAAAATTGGTTTTAATGCAAGAAAATGGTTTCATTGTGATCGATTTATGTTAGTGACTGATTGTTGTTTTGATTCCATCTCGAAATTCGAACAAAATCAGTTTCAATTTTTGATTTTTGAGATTTTCGTGAAAATGTGTTCCGTCACTGTTCTTGATCAAGATTATTTGATTTGGAGTGTTTTGATCGAAATTGTTAATTGAATAGTATGAAAATCATGTTTTCGTTCAATTCTGTGCAATCTGTTTGTACTTAATTTCATTGTTTTGATCAAATTAGCAGATTTATTGTTGTTTGCTGAAATGCGGGTCATTCATATGAAATGCGGGTCATTCATCTTATTAGTATATGTATTGTTCTTAAAATCGTATGAAACTAACTTTTGAGTGATAGTGTTTTTCTCAGGTTGTTGATTCTTTGGAAACGTGTTTCTACAAGTGCGTGTCAGTCTTAACACGCATTACTTCAAATGCGTGTCTGCCTTAACACGCATTACTTCAAATGTGTGTCTGCCTTAACACGCATTACTTCAAATGTGGGTCTGCCTTAACACGCATTACTTCAAATGCGGGTCTGCTTTAACACGCATTTCTTAAAGTGCGTGCCCCTCAGGACACGCATTTCTCTTGGACACGCATATCTCTGAACACGCATTCCTTCCTATGCGTTTCACTCGTGACCCGAATTCCTTTGTGATCCGAATTCCTCTGTCTTAAAAAAAAAAAAAAAGTCTGGTAAAATTTTTTGGTCATCTTTGGAAATATTTTTTTCTACATCGTGAAATATCAAGTATTGTTCGAATTTCAATTTTCACGAAATATTTTTTTAAGATTTCAATTTGATCTGATTGTTGTTTTTCTGATATACAGTTTGGGAACGATCATTCATATCAAGCTGATGTACTCATTCAAGATGGGATATTTTGCTGAACTTGAAGTGAAGATTAGAAAACTGGAATTAGAGAAAATTAATCTGGGTTATGCTGTTGACTTTCACTCACAAAAGTCAAAAGAGCATTATGAAGAAAACATCAGTCTGGAAGAGGAAATTAGTGCTTTAAAGATTATAAATGAAGATCTTCTAACAAGATCTTCTAGGCAGAATGATGAGAAGATAAAGAAATTGGAATCTGAGAATACAGAGCTTAAAAAGAATTTATATGTTTTGGAAAAACAGCTTTCTGATAATAAAGTTGATTTTGAAAATGAAAAGAAAAATTTTTCAAAGAAGTTTTCAGAATTTTCAAAGAAGTGTTTTGAGGAAAAGAAGTCAGTGGAGCTGAAATGCATAAAACTTTCTCAACAAATCTCAGATTTTGAGAAAGTACTGATTTTGGAAAGAGAGAAGTTTGATAAAGAAAAGAAGGCCATAGAACAGAAAAATGTGGGATTCTTTAAAGAATTATCTGGCCAACGAAATGAGTCTGAAAAAGGGTTTGAAGAAGAAAGGTTAATTTTTGAGAATGAAATCAAGAAACTGACTTCCAAATTGTTTGAACTGTCTGCAGCTGCGCTGAAAGAGCAAAAGACGAAGTCTGAATTCAAGACAAAGATTGATCTGCTTGAGAAAGAAAGAGATATCTTTGTGTCAAAGATAAAAGAACTTGAAAAATCTGTTTCAAGTTCAAATCAGAAATTCATCTCTTCAAACAGGTCAGTTAAATCATTTAATCAGATTCGTCGCACTAACCTTTTCTATGATGAATTTTTAGATGGTTCAGATACTTATCCAAGAAAAAGTTTCAAGAACGAGAAACTGGTCTGGATGAAGAAATCAGTCAAAGATGACAAGACTGATGAGCTGAAAGAGAAGAAATCATGTGTACATGTACACAAAGCAAAGAAGAACAAAGCATCTACGGTAAGAAATTTTATTGTTCTATTTGTTGTACACATGATCATTTTCACAAACCAAATGATCATTACTGGTATGGTTCTTACTCTATATCCCCCACACGCACTGCAACTAACATTTCTGGACCCAAATACCAGTGGGTACCAAAACCGAAACCTGAATCTGTGTTGCAGGCACCTCAATCCAAGGGGGAGTAAGAAAGACTATGGCTCTTGAGTAAATCAGCTCAAGACCCGGACTTCAATGTCAAAATGGCTTCTAAGCACAACAGCTTAGGACCCGTACCTCATCGATCAAAAAGACCTTACTCCTGTATGCTTGCATCCGATGGATATTGATGGTCTTCATCCCGAGTGAATTGATCTGATCTCTATCCTAAACTTTTTCTTTGCTAGATTTTTCTGATATTGATGGTCTAACAATTCAAAGGGAGTGTTTGATCTCTATCCTGTTTTAACTGACATATTTCAGATGCTTAATTTAAGGGGGAGTAAAGGTGATGACTTCTGATTATTTCAGATCAGAACTCATTCTATAAACCGTTTTACTGCTTTCTGTCTTTTATTTTTTGAATAAATAATATGAATAAAGTGGTTTCTGATCACATGACAGATCAGGACCCGTTCATCAATGATCAAAGATGGATATTGTGCTAATATCCAAGGGGAGCTTAAAAGATTAAATCTTTATATCATGTTTTGAGGGGGAGCCGAAAAGGTAAAAATCTTCTGATCCTAGATCTCTGATTGTTTGAAAGAAGAACAACTTTCGAACATGAAAAACCTTTTCTTAAATGTTCAAACCACTTCTTATTCTCAAACGATTTCATGAATTTAGAAGTGTGATTTTTAAATGTTTTTCAATTTTTGTGCTTTATTGTTTAACTGACCGTGTGTTTCCAAAGATCAATACTTGTGTATTATCTTGTCCATATACTGTCAAGTATTCATACACATCGGTTCAGTATTTTATTTGAAATTGTTATTACCATGTCTCAAATTCAAACAATTTTTCGATGGTAATACCCCCGTTTGAAATTCAAAGTTGTTGAGCATCATTCATCATTGTTCATATTTGTGATTTCATTGATAAATTGTTTATATTTGTTCATATAAACAAATATCCAATTCTTTGATACCCGAACCATTTGATTTGATCTGATTGATTCATTGTCAGATTCTCAAAACAATTCTTTTGACTTCATATTCATTCATTCAATATCCTTGTTTTGAGAAATCTTCAAAGAACAAATGCTCAAATTTCATTCATATTTTTCAATGAGCATACATACTCTGACATATGATTTCTTGTGCTTTACATGTCAAGAAAAATCATTGACCAGCATGTACTTTTAGGAACATGGGATTCAGTATGAGTGCTTAATAGATCTTCCATGGATTCACGATAACCAGTGTTTCCTACCCCGGAAGAAATTCTTTGAGTGATTGAGGGGAGAGGGGTCTAAAAGAATTGAGTGTGGGAGTGAGCTAAGATAAAATGGAAATGAGAGATTGGTTAGATGTGAGCTTAAATGTTTAAAAGAAAGAGGGTGAGAGAACAGAGTTAAAAGAATATCAGAACTCTGCACCAAACATCTTTCTGAGCCAGGCAGCCACATTACTGATTGGTTCACATTTCTTTGGTGACTATCATTGAAATAGGCAAATAGCCCATGCCATCTCTTGTATACAACCCCACCAGCTACTCATTCTTTTCTTAAAAAGAGAATGTTTCACATTTTCTGGGGAAGCAGCACATAATCTATCGGATCTTCACTTGGAAGATACTGATATTGAAAAAGAAGGAAAGTTGCCCCACCTTCGACCCTTTCTCATGCACATTGAGTCCATGTACAATCATTGCTGTCTCAGTGATTTACATACTTTGAGCCTTATGAAACACAATCTTTGTGCTAATTCTTTCAAAACACAAGCACGAGCACACAGAGAATATGTTTTTCTGTCAGAACATTCATAGATAAACCTTGTGTTTTTCGATGATTGAATGGAAGTCCTGGGGAGTCTACATCAAATCAGCTCCTTAAATTGTATATTCGTTGTACACAGTAATTTTGTGTTACTGACAGGCATTCCTAACTGTTTCATTTGTTGAATCAGGGTTACACGCTCATTATGTCTGAATTTGAAAAGATTCGGATATATACTGTTCATGATTCGGCTCTTTCAGATCAAAGTACGGCATTTATCAAAGGGGAGATTGTTTCAAAGGGGTTATCAAAGTCTGAGCTGAAATTGAAGAAATTTTGATGATCTGATGTTCACATCATCAAAAAGGGGGAGAACGATATAAAGATTCAATTTCAGAGTTCGAGTTCAAAGTTCAAGTCTTAAATTCAAAATGTTTCTGCTGCTGTTTCAAAGACTGATTCAAAGTCAAAAGTTTCTGATAAAGAATTTCAAGTTTCAAGAAGGTTTGTTCTTCCGAAGACGATTCAGTGATCAAAGTGATGAAGATACAATTTTGTTTAAAGACGAAAGATTTTTCAGAAATGAAGTTTCAAGTTTCAAAGCAATTTCAAGAATTTCCTGTTTTGTTCAAGGCATGTTGACTTTCCAAAGCGTCAAAGATTAAAAAGACTTTCCAAGATTCTTCAAAAGCTGCAAAAGAGCAAAGTTTGTGAAAGATTCAAGAGATGAAAGATGAAGAATCAAGAGCTGAAGAACTGCATCAAATTTTTATTAAATCTTGAATACAAAGGGGGAGATTGTTAAGTCTAAATATTGTATCCAAGATTTAATAGGAAAGTCAAATGTGTAAAAGTCAACATTGACCTTGTAATAGTTAGTCAATGTATGTTTTACTTTCCTTTGTAGTTAAGTTTTTGTTAGATAGATAGATGGTATAAATAGGTTTGTGTTGTAATTTTGTGGTAACGAACTAGAGCTTTTGCATTCATTGTAATATCTAGAGTGGTTAAATTCAAGATCTACTTTCTCTCTCTAGATTCTCTCTCTAGTTCTTGAGCATATTAGATAAATCTTGTGTAATTAACTTGATAGATTGGGTTTTTATGTTTAACAAATATCAAGTGAGAGGCTTTGATCAGGACATCAGGTGAGTTTTCTGAACTAAATGCATTTATTATCAAAAGTTTATGAAGGTTTAATTAAAGCTTTGATTTAATTATGTTGGCATATTCATGCTAAGTTTATTTTAAGCGTGTTTTATAAATTGTTGATAATTAAATGTATGCATACATTACTTTCGGAAGTTGTGACCTAAGTCGGGGAGTGTGGCCCGTTTATGCCATTGGGGGTGTGTCCCAAAATAAGGCAGTGCGAGTCAGACATGCCGTCTTCGACAGTAGTGTTGGTCGGTAGTGTGAATTACTCATGAGATGTTTATAAATCTGTTTTGATTTTAAAGATTGATGTTTGTAATGTTGCATAAGCGTATAGAGGGGACTCACTAGACCTTCGGTCTAACCCTCGCTCTTTCAGAACTAAAACCTTTTTCAGGTTGTCTCAAAGTAGCGGGTACCGGTAAGGGTAAGGAGAAGATGTGAGCTAATCCCGGAAGCTAGAAGACTCCTTGTAGTTATTTCCTTTTTACTCAGTTGTGTAATAGGTTGTCGTTGCAAACCTTGAAATTAAATTGTAGACTTGGGGCCGTTTTGGCATGGAATATTTTATATTTATTATTATTATTTTTGTCTTGAGTGGGTTGTTACTTCAATGATTATCATATATATTTTAATGACATATAGAAAAATTACATATTTAATAATATAATTAAAACAAAATTATAGTAATATAATATATTAATTAATAGTGATACATGAAAAGGTCTGCATAAAAGAAAGACCCTGCACATACCAAATTGATGTGGGATAGAAACCTGCAGTAATAATATGTATCTTGTGCTTTGATACTTGTAAATTAAAAGATTTTTAAAATTTTGCATAAAATGATGGTACCTTGTACCTAATAATTTGTATTTAAGAGTTTTTTTATCCATACTTTATAATATAGTATAGATAGTTTTGTGTGGTTTTAAGAAAATGATAATGTTTTTTTATAAATTTGTTTAATTAAGTTTTTATTTTAATTAAATTTAGGTTTAATATTAATATAATTTATTTTAGGTTAAATAATATAATATTTTTATAAAAAATAATAATTAAGTGTTCTGTTAAAACTCAATTTGATTATCTTAATTATATTTTAGATTATTTATATTTAAAATGAGATGTTTATCCTGATTTTGATTATGTTTATCAGTTAGTTATGAATTCATATATGCAACTTTAAAAAGTTGTACTCATGCATCATTTACTTATAATCTTGAATTTTAAATAATATACATTAATAAACAGTACCTGATGCATAAAAATTGTTTCATTTCCTTGTAATATTGAATTTTAAGTAATATGCATTAATAAACAATACTTGATGCATAAAAATTTGTTTTTAAAAGTTTTTCTCAAATGCTTTATAATATAGTATAGACGATTGATAAGTAATGGCTTTATAGTCATTGGGGAGAATTTTTGGTCTATTTGATCATCGAATAACGTATATAAAGTTTTGTGGATATTGGAAAAATGATCAAACGCAAAAGAACACTCTCGATATTCTTTATAATTTGTAATTATGTTGGTTGTTTGGTTTCAGGTCTAAATAGTCACTAATCTAATATTGGGTCCCAACAAATGGCATCCTCCATAAACGTCGATGCTTTTTTTATCCCATTGTTCAAGTCCTTGTCGAGCTCAGACAAAATTCTGGTGTTTGGGATAGATTTTATTCGGTTATTCTTCAAAGTGGGAAATGAAATGCATTGGCCGTCCCCGGGGGGGGGGGGGGGGGGGGGTAGGGCGGACGTACACCCAAGGCCCATAAAAAATAGGGGTCCAATTTTTTTAGTATGTATTATATAGTATATAACAGTAGTTCAAAAAACATTAGTAAATAAAAGAAACATAATTTTTTTTAGTATCTAATAGGATCCAAGAAGAATTCAGCATGATATTATGAGTCCAAACATATATTAATTAATTATCTTGGAGACGAAAATATGTAAAAAATTAGTTGGTTTTTCATTTAGTATTGCTTATTTGTTTACTGTTTCTCTAAGTCTTTGTACCTAGTACCAAAATCTAAAACTAGTTTGCCTAGAAAACTATGATAAAAAATATATTGAAAAAAACCGTATTTATCAAGGGTCCCTTTTTACCACTCGTCCAGGGCCTACAAAATGTCAAGAACGTGTGTCTGATGAACACAATGTTACTTGCTCCTTACGATAGAAGGAAGTTCGATGTTGAGGTGTCAAACCAAAAAATCTTGTCATGCGCTGAAAACAATGGTAGATTTGACATAAACAAAGCTTAATAAATAGGCTGCATTTTTTTTTTTGAGAGGAACAATGTACAATTTGGTTGTTTGATGTGGATTTAAATTGGAGAACAACAACACAATGTGTCATCCTAGAAGGGTTGGTATTCGGGCTATTTGACCATCATCGATTGATCAAGTTGATCCAATAAACACACAACCTAGCTACAAAATCGTAAGTCGTCAATCTTTTTTGACGAAATGCTATAAAAAAATAGAAAATTGTTCAAGCATAAATGTGACAATTGTTTTATAATATGATATCATCTGTAGTAGCTTTAACATGTGATGTGTGGGGCGTGTCACACCAAATTTTTGTGAATGCATAATGTGTCATTGGACTAATCCATACTCGTGGAAAATGCTAAAAGGTGTGATCATATTTGAATTGTTTAGTTCATCTCATACGACAATACGTTTATTTAAAAAAAAAATTAAAAACCCGTAAAATTTTATTGTTTATTTACAAAAGTAATCACTATTTAGGGATGTCCGGTGCAAGCAAACACCACCAACCCTAAAACCCATCACAAATCAAACTATTAAGTTGGGTTGTATATTAAAAAATATATTTTTTTTATCATGTTATAAAATTTTAAATTGAAGTAGTTTGGTTGAATTATTTAAATGTCATTAACTCAGGTCAAAGCCAATTCAAGCCATGTGCACATGCGCATATTTACTAAAAGGGCCATCGGGTCTTGTGCCACCAATGACATTTTCCGTTATAGTGTATAAAATTCCACAACCCTTAACGGGTTATCGCAACAAATCTTTATGTGGTAGCATTGTCGAGTCAGCCTCTTGAGAGTGTATTGTATTCATATTCATTTAATCCTTCCAACTATGAAATCATATATAAATTAACTATATTTTGTTTCATTTTCCACCAACGTCAAACAACGGTTTTTCATACTCAAACATTCACTTCAATTGCGACGTTTTGAAGATATACTAAAACGAAGCTCTCGTATGTGACTGCACAAACCCAAAAACATCTTTTTAGTTTGTGTTTAACTTTAACTTTGTTTCTTGGATCCAAAATAGGAATAAAACCCATTTTCCCAATAAACTAAGAAGGTATAATAAATAATTAAGTATCAATTATTAGTCAAAAACGTGAAAATGAGTTGAAATCTCCCTATTTAAACCCTAGTTTACTTTTTTTTTCTCTCACTATTAGTTGTTATTTTATTAACAATTTTTACTTGATTTTCATAATCGAATTATTTTTTGTTGTAAAAATAAAAATTTCGTAAATAAAGTCAAACTCCTGAAAAATTCGTATAAATTATCTTCAGTTAAATGATTATTGTAATTATATAATGTATTTTTATTTCTTTATCTAATAAAAATACTATAAAACTTGCATGATGTTGTTACATGTTCTTTAATGGTATTTAAAGAAAAGTAGTTAGAGATGGTTGTTCCTATAGCACAAGTACAAATAAAAAATCGTATATCTTTCATTAAAAATAAAGATTAACAGAAGATGTATTTTCACAAGATAATGTGATATATTTTAATTATAAAACAGAAAATTTAAATTCTTAATCATAGTTCATGTTTCGTTTTATTCTATCCGTCTCAATTTCATTTTATGATTATGTGTGGTTTTAAAAATACAAGAGTTTTATTTGGTTATAGTTTTAATTTTATTTTTTATCTAATAAAAGTATAATGCATTTCTATTTTTTTATCTAATAAAAAGATAAATATTGTATGAGGTTGTCACATGTTGTTTAATTGTATTTAAAGAAAAGTTGTTAGAGATGTTGTTTATGTAGGATCAAGAGAAATAAAAAGTCAAACATCTTTGGTCAAACATAAATATCAATTAGAATTGTATCCATATAATACATCATGATATATTTTATTTTGAATTGAAAACTCGAACCCTTCTTAGGTGGTGTTTGGTTCACAGATTTCTGAAGGAATCTGATAGAATCGGAATGTTGAATTCCATTGACCAAATTACATTCATTTATTTGGTTCATTCTTTTTCACGGAAGGTTTCTCTAAATTCTATCAAATTCCCCGAGGGAATTTAACATTCATTAGCAACTACAAGGTATTTTGATGAAATGAAATTCTTTTTTTTTCATGATACCACATATGCCCTCAATCCTTCATGTTGTAGCCCAGTGGTTTGGTAACATCCTGGGGGGGGGGGGGTCAGTGGATGGTATCCCTGACTACCCGGGTTCGAACCCCGTGGTGAGCATGTTGTGATATCCAGATCATGGGCCTGCCACTTAGTGGTACCTTTAATTGGGCTGGGTTGTGGTTGACGGGGATTAGTCGGGTGGCACCCTTACGTGGGAGGTCGGATACCCCGGGAACGTGTGCGTGTGTTAACTTGTCGTTCAAAAAAAAATAATCACATAAAACTTATCTCATTAAACCATGCCTCCATCAGTTCATTTTCTAAACCACCGCCGATCTGAACCACCATCAACCACCGCCGTTTTGAACCATCGTCGATCTAAACCACCATTGACCACTATCGACCACCGATCCCTGCCATTTGTTGGTTTTTATGTTTTAATTATTTATGGCCTAAAATAGCCCAATAATAATGGTCCGATACAAGCTATATATTGTCTTGTATCCTAGGGTTCTACAACAAGTGAAGAGAAAGTCCATAAAATACAAAAGTGAGAAAAGAGAGAATTCGTCTACAATTTTCAGCAAAGCGCACCCGCGCTGTTTTGCTTATTCCCGGAGTTTGAACCGTCGGATCGTCGTGATTTTTGGAAAGTAGCTTCACGATATCTTTATCTACATTCTGAACGGTGGAGATCGGTTTTAGGATCCGGAAGTATCTATTTTGCTATTCGACAACTTGTTGTTTTCTGGGTGATGTTTCTTCCTCTTTTCCTATTTGGTTTGATTCTATACTTCTTGATGGATTGTTCCAAGAGTATGATGATTGTGGTGTGCATATAGTTTTATCTAGAGAAGACTTTTGTTTTGTTTATTGGTGGTAATGGAGTTTAAGCTGCCTAAGGGTCCCGTGGTTTTACTCTCGTCTTGAGAGGTTTCTACGCTAAAATTCGTGTGTGTTTGATTGTTGTTTATTTCTGTTTTTGGTATTTGATTATCATTATATTTAGTATACCCTATTTGTTTGCATTCTCAAAGGTTCATATAATTCGGTAAAGTTTTGTCCAACGAAGGTTTATTCCGCATTTATCGTTACCGTTGTGACGCGTTTTCCCAACAGAGTGGTATCAGAGCTTTTGGTTATTGTTATTGGGTTTGACTTGTTTGAACGATGGAAGATAATACATGTAGGATGATAAGTTAAATGGTTCTAATTATCATGTTTGGAAAGGAAAGATGGAAGACCTTCTTCATGTGAAGGATTTTTATTTGCCTGTTTTTTCAATCGACAAACCTGAGAATAAAACAGATGTATAATGGAATATTTTGCATAGACAGGTTTGTGGGTATATTCGGCAATGGGTAGATGATAATGTTTTGAACCATATTAGTGGGGAGACTCATGCTCATACTTTGTGGAACAAGCTCGAGCAGTTATATGCTCGAAATACTGGAAACAATAAGTTGTTTTTTTATTAAAAAGATGATCCAACTTAAGTACCATGATGAAACTCCTATCACTGATCATTTGAATGCATTTCAGGGAATTATTAATCAGCTTGCAGGGCTGGGTATCAAGTCTGTGTTGGAAATTTTTCCAAATCAATCCTAAGGACCAAACCATACTATCGAATCATTAAGAAGCAAATAACATACCTGAATCCAATGATTAATCGTCTTCTTTACGCGGAACCTTGACGATGAACGAACAGAGCGAGTGTGATGATCTTCCTCAACCGAAGCCCTCAATTTTTCTATACCGAGCGACCGATTTCTAATAGATGGGGTTTAGAAATCGTTTCTTGTGCTTTGGTATATTGGGGATCATAACCATTTTATAGGCATGTGATTAGGGTTCCCATTAAACCCTAATTGTGTCTCTTAATATCAAAGCCCATGGGCCTATATTGTATAAAGACCATTTAAATAGCTTAAATAATTTCATCATATAAGCCCATATAATTATTAGAAAATCTAACAATCTCCCACTTGGGCTTCATATGTTGGAAATTATATTACCGATTCCTTAGGCGCACTTCTGTATGTTATTTATCTTCAGGCTTTCCTTAACTAATCTGGTCCATTTTATGTATTAGCAATAGAACCACCGCAACTTTTGTCACATTACAGTCGTGACTAAACCACGACGATCACTATACTAACACACTCAATGACATAGATCAAATATGGGTGAGTTGTGAAAATTGCATGAATGCACATTTCCAACCAGTCCTTTTTTATTCTCAATAGAGATCAATACATAATCCTTATTGTAATGTAAACATAACACATTAATAAATTCAGAAATAAATAAATAACCATCAACTTTATTCTGCAGAAAACTAAATAGTTCAATACCTCAAGTAGAATACATAAAACTAACATGGAAAAGACTTCCACTAAACCAAGAGGCAGAGGTAGGCAACGAACGGATGATTAAGTACTGACGGTAATGAAGCCTTTGCTGACGGTCTATGGCCTATGGTCGATTGGTCGTCGGTCGATCATTGATTTCTTGCCGCCGACTATATATACCGATGAACCAAAGAATGCAAGGTACACGATTCAGTATTCTATTCACCGATTATGCAAGTATGCGACTGATTTAGCAAAGGCAAATAGTCAATCTTTCATTGTTTCTCAAATCCAGTTTTTAAAACTCTTGTGTGATATTGTGGTTAGTTACTTAGTTAGTTACCGACTTACAGATTATACGACCGATTTCTTCCCAAGTCCCAGGTATGATTTTTGTTTCTAAACTCTAATTCTCTAAATTCATTGTATTTCCAAATTCCAATTTTTGTGTGGTTACTGATAAGTGATAATTAAACCTTAGTTTTAAAAACTCTTGTGTGGTTATTGATAATAAATTTCATTGTTTTTAAAATTGATAAAGGTGGGAATTTGGGGGAAAAACCTAGTTTTAAAAAGATGAAATTAAATTACTCATTTTGGCTTACTGATTTTGGCTTATTTTGACAATGGCTTACAGATTTTTTCAATGGTTTACTGAGTTACTGATTTTGTCAATGGTTATCTGATTTTGTTTACAACTTTGGTTAAACTAATTATAGTTTTTTACTTGTCTTTTAAGTTGCAGATTGAAGTAAAGGTTATGTGTATCGATACTTGTAACACCCGTATTTTTCGGTAAGTAAACGTCACCCGGACGTTTCTGTGACTTGTAAACAGTGGGGTTTTGTTGGGGAATGCATTGTTTAAGGTCCCTCGGAGTATCGGGAGTCTTGGCGTTGAAAAAGTCGGATTTTTGGAGTTCGGGGGCACCCGGGCGACTATGCCAGCGATTGTGCCAGAGGGCACAATAGCCTGGCACTATCGCCAAAGTTGAGAACCCCGCGGTACATATCTGCCGATTGTGTCACTGGCACAATCGCCTGGCACTATAGCCTACGTGTACCAGTTGGTTAAATATTGCGATTTTAGCCATTTCTCTCACTTTTTCATTTCTAATCTCTCCCCTTTCTCTCCCAAAACATTTCCCTTTCTACCCACTCAAACCCTAATCGATTTTGGAGGCTTTTCCATGAAGATTAGAGTGTTTCTTCCCTACCTCATGCTAGTGATTTCATCTTTTGATGGAAGATCAAGTTCTCATCTCCAACCCTAGAGATTTTTGGGTTTTCTATGTTTTCACCAAAACCTAAGTGGTAAGTGTATTCCTTCCATTTCTAAACCTTAATGTTTATAAATGCTCCATTGATGGTTTCCTAGTGTTGATTTCTCTAATTTCGGTTTGGAAGATTTTGGGAGTCTTGGGTCAAAATTAGGGTTTTGCTCAAAATAGAGATGTTGATGATTAAGTGTTTGGGGAATGCTTCTATGTGTTTGGTTATGGTTATTTACAGTTGGAAATGTGTGGATCTAGGTTTTTGGAAGCTTGAGTTGAAGAGTTGGAATGGATGTCTTCGGAAAGCTTTGGGTGGGATCTATGCTTTTGGAGGCCAATGGTTGGGGATTGAAACCTAAGTTTAACTTAATCTAGCAAGGTGAGTTCAAGTTGATTTGTGAAAACGGTGTATATGTCAAAATGTTTATTTTAAAGTGTGTATGTTTTATATTAAATTGTTAACTGCTGATAAGTTTTGGTTATTTTGAAATGTTTAGTTTTATGAACATGTTGAGACACCCATTTTGGGATATTTGGGTATTTTGGTAAATAAACCATGTTGAAATGTTTATTTGATGATTTTACATATATAATTGGAGTTCAATTGACGTAAGTGTCATTTTGTGGATTTGATCCTATAAACCTTTTCAGAAAATGCATATTATTGTGTTATGAGGCATTTCGAAAACATAAGGGTATGAGTTCATTTGGAAAAATGGTTTGTTTCAACCAATGATGAGATTTGAGTTAATTATACTTTTGGTCGTGTTTGCATAATAGTTGGTCAAATGTGTTTCAATGGTTTTATCGGCTTTCATTTGGGTATTTACGTAAACTGTTGGGTCGTTGGCTCGGTTTTGACTAAATGGAGTCTTGAGGACAATTGTCCGGTTTAAAAACAGTTGTGGAATTTTGGTGTATGATGGCGATTATTTATGCCATTGGGAGTTACATGTTTTGGGAGCTTTGGTCTTTCAATTGGAGTCATGTAACGTTAGACAGTGTTGTAATGGATCCATAGGCACGTAAGTCTGTCTGTTTTGTATGGCCTGAGGTTTTGGGTTACATTTAGTGACCGCTCGGGTTTGCTAGCGAGTAGGCAATAGGAGGGCTCGAGCCTCCGAGTTGTAACTTGTCTAGATTGGATAGGCACCCATGTCTGTAAGTCCTTGAGGTGGAACTCGACAGAGTATGGCCAGAGGCATAATCGGTCCAAGGATTGTGATGTCGTTGGTGGCATGGGAACTAGGACGTCGGGATGTGTGGTGAAATCCAATAACATCACGGGTGGCCCCATTCACGTGTTCTCGCCACCCAAGATGGAAACGTTTAGATGACATGCGAGGAAGTTGTATGGGCGGCCTACTTGCATGTTCCTCTATTCTCATTGTATACGGGTCTCTTCGTCGTAGATTCGTGGTATTTTTAAATGTTAATGTCGTATTTTACCAACTTTGGTTTGTGTGGTCGACGATAAATGATGGTCTTAATATCGGGTTTTCCCACGTATATTAAGGTTTGAATGGAACGCGTCTTTTCCACGTTTCGGTATTTGATTTAGTCCATTTTATGGTCGTGTGAGTCTTGGGTCTAATGCCCGTGTCCATGGCAATATTTAATTATATAGGTTTTCATCTATGGTTTATGAGTTGTGTATCATGTTCCACCCGTGTTGGGTATTTCGAGATATAACATGTTACCCGCATTTTATAAAATTGAAAGTCCTCTCTCTATTTTCCTTTTTAGCAAGTTTTGGTTTAAATCCAAATTTACAAAAGTACGTTTCATATTGAGATCCTCGCCTTTAAAACAGTTTGGTTTGGTTAACGATTAACTCGGTGTCTCTTTCGTACAAAATGCATAGTTATTGTTAAACGAGTCGTTTTCAAAAGTGAAGCATATTATTTTGAAAGATTATGAATTTAATCGCATTCTTCCTTTCTAAACGATTAATTTATATATGTTGAAAACTCTTGAGCTCACTAGGTGTCAAGCCTAACCTCTTTATTTGTCGGCATGTGCATCAGGTTCCAGTTGGGGGTTTGGTTCTAGCAGTTCTATGAAGAGTCGAGCCTTAGTTTGGCACAAGGGTGAGTAGTTGGTGAAGTCTTCCGCAGATTGGAGATAGTGACCGTTATTGGGTTTTAGTAGCACCCGTCCTTATTATAGACTGTATGTATAGATTGAACGTATGTATTGAGGTTAATTCTTAAATTGTGATTGTAGATGATGCAATTATCGATGTATTTAGAAAATTTAAATTAGTTGCTATTTCTAGAATTTAGGGCGTTACAAGTTGGTATCAGAGATTAAGTTTGAGAGATTTAGGTATTGATTTTTGGATGCCTAGACTCAAACTAGCGTTCTTATAAGTGATTGAAAGTGAAGTTGCACATTAGGCACCTTAAGATAAGATATCTTGGAGTTGATCAAGTCGCTAGAAACGGGAAATTTGTCAAGGGTCGCAAGGATGATCATGTATGGTACGTTCGTAATGGCACCTAACCAGTGTTATGGTGAACCTACATATTACATGTGTATACTTGAACTAACTTGGTATGATGACCGTTGGGGTAGTGAGAAAGTTTCTAAGCGAGTAATCTAAGGAAAGGTTGATGTCTATAGCAATGTCACGTTGAAG
This sequence comes from Arctium minus, assembly GCA_954870635.1. NCBI lineage: Eukaryota > Viridiplantae > Streptophyta > Magnoliopsida > Asterales > Asteraceae > Arctium > Arctium minus. Next base: position 43,967,622 of record OX941085.1, read on the forward strand.
TGATAGTTAAGTGCGATGAATGCATTAAGTCGATCATCTTGAGTCAGAATTATTGGTTGGATTAGAACTATAAGTTCGTTAGACCAATTTTATTTCGAGGAGAAATTGTAAGTTAACCAAATTAGTGGGTTTGTGGCTCTAAGATGTTTGATGCATCCGGATGACAATAGTATGTCGGGAAATGGAGAAGTGTAGTCCTAAGATGTTGAGTGCCGACCAAATCTATGCACAAAATGTATTTCTAAAATGAGTTTTGAGGCCCATGATTTACTAGCATAAACACATACAGATTATCACAAAACACTTTGTTTATTAATCACAAGAATTACATCAAGTCATAGATCTATTAGTGATTAACCTTTCAAGATAGAATGTGTTTGTGTGTGTACTCAATGTGTGCAACTATGTGTTTCTCTCAACTACCACCAAGATTACACCTTCACTTTCACACACTTACTCTCTTTCTTCTTTAGAAAACACAAAGACTTGCTTATATATAGGTCAACATGACTAAGCAAGGTCAAACCTTCTAAGCTCATTACAACACACATCCAAACACTAATTACAACAATGACCCTCATTTAATCTTGAATACAATTTCAGTCTAACAATCTCCCCCTTTGGATTCAAGATTAAAAAAAATTGGCAATAATCTTCAGGTCTTCATATCTTCAGAATTAACTTCAACTTCAAATCTTTTCTGGCTTTGACATCTCTAAAACTTTGACAATTCTTCAAACTTGTCTCTCCCTTTGAATTAACTTTTGCATATAACTCTGACTTTCTTTCACTTTCTCTTTGATAAGCTTTCTTTAACCTTTGACTTTGATCATCTGACAACTTTATCTCCTCTGAAATCTTTAAAACTTCAATCTGATCTTGAACTTTGATTTTTCTCCCCCTTTTTAATAATTTGTAAGAATCAAAATCATTAAAACACTTCAAGGTCAGATCTATCATTGAATAAACTTCCCACTATCTGATAAGCACATTCTTCATGAACTTTCATCTCCTCTTTTTGATAAAAGACAATCTCCCCCAAATAGGAAAATTATGAATCGCCCCAAAACATGATGTGATAAAATCTGTCATCTGATCTGAAAGAACCGTTGAATCATGAATGTATTCATCTAAATCTTTTCAAATTCAAACGAAATAAGAGTTGTAACCCTGAATCAACATATGAAACAGTTAGAAATGCTTGTCAGTAACACGAAGTTACTGTGTACAACGAATGTACAATATAAGGAGCTTGTTTGATGTTGACTCCCAGGACTTCCATTCAATCATTGAAAAACACAAGGTAATTCTATGAATGTTCTGACAGAAAAACATATTCTCTATGTGTACGTGCTTGTGTTTTGAAAGAATTAGCACAATGATTGTGTTTCATAAGGCTCAACATATGTAAATCACTGAGACAACAATGATTATACATGGACTCAACGTGCATGAGAAAGGTTCGAAGGTGGGGCAACTTTCCTTCTTTTTCAATATCAGTATCTTCCAAGTGAAGATCTGTTGGGAACTGAAGAATTCATTAAGTATGGTTAATGCTGCTGGTTCAGAGTTAGTACTGCTAGTGGTTAGTACTGCTTAGTAGTTAATGCTGCTAGAAGAAAGTTAATGCTGCTGAAGATTAATACTGCTTATATGATGAAGATTTGTATGAAAGGATATACATGGAAGCTTAGAGATATACATAGAAGATATACTGAAGATATTTTATTCATTGTAATTATCTTTGTATTCAGTATATATATATTGTATTGTTTAGAATAGTTAGATTACTTTTAACTTTAAGTTTTCATTCTTTTAGAGAAAAACAACCTCAAGGCATAGATCCTAATTCTAGAGAAGTAGAATTCGTATTGGTGAGCCTGTTCATCAATATTGAGGTTGAGTGTGTAATCTTGTAACTTCAAAGCATTCAATACAAGTTTACAATTTGTTCTTCATATTTATTGTGTTGATTTACTGTTTCATTGAATATCAAAGTGTTATTCCGCAAACTTCTTTGATATTGTTTCTGAGAATTAATTCTTGTTGAGAATTCGATCCTGACAAGTGGTATCAGAGCTTAACTCTCTCAGAAACAGTTATTCATCATGGAAAATCTTACAGAATCAAGCAGTACTTTGGTCTCAAAAGTTCCAATGCTTAGATCCAATGAATTTGACATGTGGAAGATCAGAATCAAGCAATATATTCTCCTCACAGATTACTCTATGTGGGACATCATTGAGAATGGCCCATCTGATGAAGGAAAGATTGGTGAAGATGGCAAAAGAACCCCTCCAAAGACAGATGCAGACAGGAAGACAAGGCAGACAGAGATGAAAGCCTTGAGCACACTGCTCTTGGCCATTCCAAATGAGTATCAACACCAATTCTGCAATTGCACTGATGCACAGATGCTCTGGAATGCTCTAGAGAAGAGATTCTCAGGTACCAAAAGTACCAAGAGAAATCAAAAGGCAATCTTAAAGCAACAGTATGAAAACTTCATCTCAACTAAGAATGAGTCCATGACTCAAACTTTTGACAGGTTTAATAAACTAATTGGTGAACTAGCTACTATGGGAGTACAGATTGATCAAGATGATGTGAACAGAAAGTTCTTAAGGTCCCTTGGAGATGAATGGACCATGTACACTGTGTCATTCAGACAGAATGATCAGTTGGAAGAAAAAGAACTTGATGATCTGTACAATGATCTTAGAGTATTTGAAGCTGAGGTGGAGGCAAAGAAGAAGCCTTCTGGATATATTCATAATGCTGCACTCCTATCAGCATCAATTGATTCTACTGCTAACCCTGAATCAGTTAATGCTGCTAATGGAACAAACCAAGAGAAAGGCACTGAAACTGTGTTTGAGGCCTTTCTGGCAAGTCATGGAAACTCTTCTCTCATTAATGATGACTTGGAACAACTCAATCCAGATGATCTTGAAGAGATGGATATTAAATGGCAAATGGCCATGCTCTCCATGAGAGTTAAAAAGTTCATCAAAAGAACTGGGAGGAACAACTTCTCCCAAAGAAGAGAAGATGGAGCAGGATTTGACAAGTCCAAGGTGGAATGTTACAAATGCCATCAAAAGGGACATTTTGCTAGAGAATGCAGAAGTGGAATGTCTCACAACAACAACCATCAACAAGCTCAATCTGGAAGCTTCAACAGAAACTCTGCACAAGCCCTTGTATCTCAACAAGGTATGGGGTTTGATTGGAGTGATCAAGCTGAAGAGGCTATTCAGAATCAAGCTCTAATGGCTAAAGTATCTGATCTCCCATCTGAGGTAAGTTCTAATCTCTGTTCTAAAACTTGCATAGACACTGTTAAAAGGTACAGGGATCACAATCAGAAGATGAGTGATGACCTTAAGAGATTAGAAAAAGATATAAAAGACTATGTAAGGATTGTAGAGAGATTTGAAGATCAGATCAAAGGTTTTCAAGCCAATGAACTACAACACTCATATGACACAAATTACTGGCAGTGGGAGAAAAAGGATTTAGAACTTAAACTGACCAAATCTAAAGAGGAGAGTGAAAAACTAAAAGAGGAGCTAACCAAGGTTAAGCTTGATGTAGAAAAGTTTTCCAATGCTTCTAAAGCAATGGACTCTTTACTACAAAATCAGATTCATGATAAGCTGAGAAGAGGAATTGGGTAAAATGCAACACCTCCACCATATAACAACAATTACATTCCTCCTACTTCAGACCTGTTAGACACCAAAGATAGGAAGGACTTGCCTGAGGGAGCCACTGAAATAGATCCCTTAGATAAGGTAGTTGTTGAGGATAAGACTGAGAAAGAGGTTGGCAAGAGTAAGGAGATCAAGGTGAGTGGTGAGATTCCTCTAGAGAATAACATTATCACCAATGATGATTGTGGAAGGGCTTGGATCAAATCCAAGGACATAGAGAAGACAGAGGGAAAGTCTGGTAAGGTCCATTACAAACAGACCACAGTTGTGAATCCAGGTCCTTGCAAACAGTGTGATTAGAATAAAGCCAAGAGCCTAAATTCTGGTTTAAAAAGAGGAAATCAAAGAAACTGGAATAATCAATGGGCTCAGAAACAAGGGGTTGATCTGAGTAAAATCAATAGACCAAAACCTTGTTTTATCTGTGGCAAATTGAATCATCTTGCAAAATTCTGTTATTTCAATCCTATGAAACAAAGGATGAATTTCCAAAGATCCATGCAAAAACCCTTTGGTTATAAGAAAATTGAAAAGAACCATGTGGCTAAGAAAACTGTTAAAACTAAAAGCCACATGAAGAAAAAGTCTGTTAAAGAAAGTGTCAATATGTGGATTCCTAAAAGCACTAAAACTGTTAGTACTGCTACCACAAATAGTGTTGCTGACAATGATAGTGCTGCTAGAAGTAATACTACTGCTAACAATGTTAATGCTGCTAACAAGGTTAGTACTGCTAAACCTGTTAGTACTGCTAACTCTGTTAGTACTTCTAAGGTTAGTACTGCTTCTAGTGTTGGTTCTGCTAAGCCAATAATATTGACAAAGTACTCTAATAAAGAGTGCTCTGAGTTTAAAAACCTCATTAAAAAGGAATGTAAATACTTTGATGAAAAAGGGAGACCCAAGACAACTTTTGCTTGGGTCCCCATTCATACTAATTGATTTATCTAATGTGCAGGGCAACCAACAGCTCAAGGGAAAGAGCATTTGGCATGTTGATAGTGGTTGCTCTAGGCACATGACAGGCAACATGTCATGCCTTCAGGATTTCAAACATATCAATGGAGGACATGTTGCATTTGGAGACAATCTTACTGGTGGTAAGATAAGTGGAAAAGGTAATGTCACCAAAGGTAAGATGACATTTGAGGATGTCTACTATGTTGATCAATTAAAATACAACCTGTTAAGTGTATCACAGGTTTGTGACAAACAACATAGTATATTATTTACTAATACTGAGTGTATGATCCTTGCTCCAGGGTTCAAGGTAGTTGATGAAAGCATGATACTACTTAGAACTCCAAGGAAGGACAATGTTTACTGTCTTGATTTGGACAATGTTGATAGTGATTCATATTTAAATTGTCTTGTTTCAAAAGCTTCTATAGATGAATCCTCCCTTTGGCACAGAAGGATGTGTAACATGAATTTCAAGACTATGAACAATCTTGTTAAAAATAACCTTGTAAGAGGTTTACCCTCAAAAGTCTTTTCATGTGATGATCATTGTGTTGCTTGTCTTAAAGGCAAACAACACAAAACTTCTCATAAGACCAAAGAGCTAAATTCTGTTTCTACTTGTCTCCAGTTATTGCATATGGATCTGTTTGGTCCTACAAATGTTATGAGTATAGGCAAGAAATCTTACTGCTTGGTTATTGTTGATGATTACTCCAGATTTACTTGGGTCTATTTTCTAAGGACTAAGGATGAAACAAGTGGTCTTATCAAATCCTTTATTCTAAGAATTGAAAACCAAACTAATCAAAGAGTAAAAGTCATTAGATCAGATAATGGAACTGAGTTTAAAAATCATGATCTAAACACCTTTTGTGAAGAAAAAGGCATTGAGAGACAATATAGTGCTCCTAGGACTCCTCAACAGAATGGTGTTGCTGAAAGGAGAAATAGGACACTAATAGAGGCTGCTAGATCTCTGTTGGCTGATTCAAAATTGCCAATTACCTTCTGGGCTGAAGCAGTTAATACTGCTTGTTATGTCCAAAACAGAGTTCTAGTGGTCAAGCAAAAGAACAAGACCCCTTATGAGCTTTTAAATAAAAGAAAACCTTTTATTGGTTTCTTCAAACCTTTTGGGTGTCCTTGTACAATTCTAAATACCAAATCTCTCTTAGGTAAGTTTGATAGCAAAGCAGATGATGGATTTCTTGTGGGATATTCATCTCAGAGTAAGGCCTACAGAGTATTTAACTCTTCTTCTAGAATAATTGAAGAAAGTGACAATGTCAAATGCAATGAGAACACACCAAATCCTGTTGGGTCTGGACCTCAGTGGCTATTTGACATTGACTCACTAACTAACTCTTTTGGTTTCAGTAATGAGTATACAGGAACAGGTAGTGGAGAATCAGAGATCACACAAGTTCAAGAAAGTATATCTAAATCTGTGATTTTTCCCATACCCACAGTAAATTCAGTTGAAGACTGTGAAAAGGAATCATTTACTGAACCAAGTCAGAGTGAAGAAGACACTAGAGATGAGGAGACTCAAGAATCAGAAGTGGCATCTGAAAACACTTCAGGTGAGTTGCATGACTCTAATCTAGAGGCTGGACTGAATGAAGAACCTAGTCATAACACAAGAGTTCAAAAGAATCATCCTCCACAGCTGGTAATAGGAGATATCTCTTCTCCTATGATGACTAGACATCAAAGCAGGCTTCAAGAAATGCAAGATCAACAGCATACAGTCCTTTCTTGTTTTCTATCCCAGCTTGAGCCTAAAAAGGCACATGATGCTATGAAAGAATCTAGCTGGATAGAAGCAATGCAAGAAGAACTGTTACAGTTCAAGCTACAAGATGTATGGGATCTAGTAGACCTTCCTAAAGGTCACAGAGCAATTGGCACAAAGTGGATTTTCAGAAACAAGAGAGATGAAAGAGGTATTGTCATAAGGAACAAAGCAAGGCTGGTGGCTCAAGGCTATACTCAAGAAGAGGGTATAGATTATGAAGAAGTTTTTGCACCTGTGGCTAGGATAGAAGCAATCAGACTATTCCTAGCCTATGCTTCTTACATGAACTTCAAAGTCTATCAAATGGATGTAAAAAGTGCTTTTCTCTATGGATCAATTGAAGAAGAAGTATATGTCTGTCAACCACCAGGGTTTGAAAACCCAAGCTATCCAGACAGAGTATACAAATTAAAGAAAGCACTTTATGGACTACATCAAGCCCCAAGAGCATGGTATGACACTCTGTCATCCTATCTCTTGGAAAATGACTTTGAAAGAGGAGTCATTGATAAGACTCTATTTATCAAAAGAAAGAAGAAGGATATCTTGCTGGTCCAAATATATGTTGATGACATTATTTTTGGTTCTACAAGAAACAACATGTGCAAGGAGTTTGAGGATTTAATGCATCAAAGGTTCAAAATGAGTTCCATGGGGGAACTTACTTTCTTCCTTGGACTCCAAGTTCAACAGAAGTCAGATGGCATTTTCATATGTCAATCCAAGTATGTGCAAGATATTCTAACCAAGTTTGGTTTCTCAGAATCAAAACCTGCCAGCACACCTATGGAAACACACAAGCAGATCACAGCAGATCTTGAGGGGGAGGACATGGATGTGCATTATTATAGATCCATGATTGGCTCTCTCATGTATCTCACAGCATCAAGGCCAGATATAATGTTTCCAGTCTGTGTATGTGCAAGATTTCAAGTTAGGCCAAAGCAATCTCACTTTCAAGCTGTTAAGAGGATATTCAGATATCTCAAAGGGCAACCCAGATTGGGACTTTGGTATCCTCATAACTCACCTTTTGACCTAATAGCATACTCAGACAGTGATCTAGGTGGGGCAAACTTGGACAGAAAATCTACTTCTGGAGGATGTCAGTTTTTGGGTGCTAGACTAGTCTCATGGCAGTGCAAGAAACAAACCACAGTATCCACATCTACAACAGAGGCAGAGTACATAGCAGCTGCAAGTTGTTGTTCTCAAGTCTTATGGATTCAGAATCAAATGTTGGATTATGGGGTAACCTTTCTACACACTCCAATCTTTATTGACAACAGCAGTGCTATTAGCATTGTAAATAATCCAGTCAAGCACTCAAAGACAAAGCACATTGAAATCAGGTATCACTTTATAAGAGATTGTAATGAAAAGAAACTTATTCAAGTTGTCAAAGTTCACACTGATAATCAGTTTGCTGATCTATTCACTAAAGCTTTTGATGTGGGTAGATTCACTTTCTTGGTCACAAGTGTGGGAATGATAAACTCTGAATAATCTTCTTCTCAAAAAGTGGTTTTATACCTGTATATTTTTATTCTTGGTGTTACTAATCTTCTTTTTCAGGATATGCATAGCAGTACTCAGTGTTTAGCAAGTTTAAAAGGAGTAAGTATAGTTAATACTGCTAGTGGTTAATACTGCTTTCAGTTAATACTGCTAGTGGTTAATACTGCTTTCAGTTAATACTGCTAGTGGTTAATACTGCTTTCAGTTAATACTGCTAGTTAGTTAATACTGCTAGCCGTTACTACTGCTAGTAGTTAATACTGCTTTCAGTTAATACTGCTAGTGGTTAATACTGCTTTCAGTTAATACTGCTAGTGGTTAATACTGCTTTCAGTTAATACTGCTAGTGGTTAATACTGCTTTCAGTTAATACTGCTAGTTAGTTAATACTGCTAGCCGTTACTACTGCTAGTAGTTAATACTGCTCTAGGTTAATACTGCTTATATTCCGAATACTATAAATACTCTTTGCCCGCCTAAAAGTTCATAACGACTCTTTGCATACTGTTCTCTTGCGCTCAAAACCTTTTCTCTCTCAAGTTCAAAGTTTTCAGGCAAGAATCTTCAAGGTCAATGGCATCAATGGCGTTCATTGACGAGCACAATGAAATCGCAATGCTCCAAAAGCCAAAACAAGCAGAAGGCTTTCATCAGATTGTGGATTTCCTCAAGACAAGCCACATTGCTCATGCTCTCATTGTATCACCTACAATCTACATTGAGCATCAAAGGCAGTTCTGGGCTAATGCAACCATTGTTGTGGAAAATGGTGTGCAAATGATCAAGACAAGAATCTGTGATCAATCACTTACAGTTACTGAAGAGGTTATTCGCATCAGTCTACGTCTAGACGATGCATCTGGTATAACTTCTATCCCAAATGATGAACTGTTTTCAAATCTTACAAGAATGGGGTATGGAGGCCCATTGGGTGTTTTCAAATTTTCTAAAGCAAAATTCTCACCCCAATGGCGTTTCTTTGTCCATACTCTTATGCATTGTATATCCAAAAAGACTACTGGATGGAGTGAGTTCAGCAGCACTATTGCTTATGCTTTGGTGTGCTTGGCCACTGCCAGAAAGTACAATTTTTCTAAAATGATTTTCAATGATCTTGTCTCAAACATGGGAAACAAAAAGAGCTTCTTTATGTATCCCAGGTTTGTTCAAGAAGTTATTACTAATCAATTGACGGATATACCTCAACCTGTTGGGGTATATGTACCTAAACCCCCCAAAGGCAAGGTTTTCTCAAATATGAGAAGATCTGCTGGGGACTCTGAAGGAGTTGACACCCCATTGTTCTCTACAATGATGGTGGTGTCCCAAACCAATGAAGGTATGGCAGCAGGGTCAAGGCCCCCATTAGACCAACCCACTGCTAGCCAAGCCCAACCTTCCCTCTCAAAATCAATTCCCCAGTCCCTTCTTGACAAACCAACCTCTCCCATCACCCAAACCTACAAGAGAAAACAGGTAAAGAAGGCTCCTTCCCTTCTTGTACCATTACCCACTAAGCCTATAAGCCCTCTAAGGGAGAATTCTCCCCTAGAGAATATCCAAAGGGAAACCACAAGGGTGTCTCCCAACCCAAAGGAGGTGCTCTCTGAGGAGGAGGTAGAGCATATGGGTGATGAGGCTGCCACTACTCCTGCTAGCACAGAGGAGGAAAGTGGTAACATCAATAAGACCTCCCCTATGGAAACTTTGAATGAGCAATCATTTGAAGGTCCCTGGTGCCAAGAAACCACAGGGGTGGATAGTGCTTCTGCTAGGCAGAAGACTTCCACTACAAAAAGATCCAATGATCCATCAAAAGGGGGTAACACTCCTGGAGAAGGTGAGGACAGATATAACTATGATGAATTGATGGAGGCAATGGGTAACATCAATCTAGATGTTTTGAAACAAGGAAAAGAAATAGAGGAGATGAAGCTAGTGATCCTGTCACAACAAGTCCAGATTGAAAAACTGAAGAAGATGGTGACCAGGCTGGTTCAAAAGAAAAGAAGGAAACAGTTTGAACTCAAAAAGAGAGACAAAGTTCAAGATTCTTTCAACAAGGGGGAGAAGCATGAAGGGGAAACTGTTGAAAAGAAAGCTGAAGTTGAGGGGGAGACAGAGGAAGAGATGGAAACAGTAGCAACTGTTAATGCTGCTGAAACAAAAGAAGCAGCAGAAACAGAAGAAGCAGTAACAGGGCTCTCTGTAGAGGAACTGGAGATTGCAGAGACATTGGTTAAAGCCAAGAATGACACTCCTAAGGCTAGTCAAAAGGCCAAGGGAGTGATCATTAATGAAGGAGGAGGCTCAAAGAAAAGAAAAGAATCAAGTAAAGCAATTTTGAAAGATACAAAGGGAAAGGGAAAGGAAAAACTTATTGAAACTGAATTGCCTTCAAAGAAAAGGAGTCAGATTGAAATGGATGAGGAAATGGCAAAGCAGCTTCAAGAGCAAATGGAAAAGGAGGAACAGATTCAAACAGAAACAGATAGAGAGCTTGCAAAGATAATGGCCAGAAAACTAAATGCAGAGTATCAAGAAAGTTTAAAAGCAGCAGCTGAAGCCAAGAAAAGCTCTGTGAAAGTGTCTAAGCAAAGAATGCCAGTAATGAAGCAGAAAAGACAACCTTCTAAGACCTTTTTGGCCAATCAGGAAAGAAGAAGAATGATTAACTTCCTAAGAGGTGCAATTGGTGTCAAAGGGGAAATGTTTACCAATATGGCATACAGTCAGGTTGAGGAATTGTACAAGAAAGAAATGGCTAAACTCCAAGGGGACTCATCTCAAAGGGAAGAGGCTGAAAGAAGAATGAAGGAGAGGTATGACCTAAATATTCAACAACCATTCCCTGAGGAGACCACACCTTCAAAGGACAATGTTGAAGAAATGAAGGAAGAACAAGAGAATGCTGATATAGAAATTAGATCTGCAAAGAGGGTGAAGACAATTGCTTCCAAAAAGCAATCTAAAAGGCCAAGAGTGGAAGAAAGAGCAGAAACTGAAGCAGAATCTTCAGTCACACCTTCAGCAGAACCTGTGCAGAACCCAGAACAGTCCAAAGAGCAATCAGATGAGCATGTGGGGCTGTATATGACTATAATAAAACCTGTACAGGCTGTTCCAATCTCCATGAAGGCTCCAGAGATTATCTTTTGGGACATTCTAAGAGATAATGGAAAGGATTTCTTCAGACTTAAAAGAGTTGGTGGTGCATTTGAAGCATATTCAACCTGGGGGAGAGTAATCAGAGGTTGTTCAAGAGCAGACATAGAGGAAATGTACAAAGTGGGAATAAAACTCTATGAGCCTGTGTTGAAAGGTACTGAAGAAAATCTTCTCAAAGTGGCAATGGAATACTTATGTATGATGTTTGATCCAGAGAAGGTGATGCATAGGATTAAAGATCTTCATCATGAGTATGTGTTCAAAAAGATTGATCATTGGATACTCTTTGAAAACTGTGGTGTATACATGATTACTATTGACAATTGTTATCATGAATACTACCTAGTTGACAAAATATATGATCATAGCAAGCAGAAACTTGAAGGGATGCTGAAAGCTAAGCTAGTATGTACTAAGGATTCAGAAATGGCCATAATTGTGGTGAGAAGAACTATCAATCAAAGTCTGGGCCTAGATCCAAATTTGGGCAACTGAATGTGAGGTGTTGAAAGCATCTTGAAGAAGATCTGAAGAACTTGACTTCTTTTCCTAAAAGTCAAGTTAGGGGGAGATTGTTGGGAACTGAAGAATTCATTAAGTATGGTGCTGGTTCAGAGTTAGTACTGCTAGTGGTTAGTACTGCTTAGTAGTTAATGCTGCTAGAAGAAAGTTAATGCTGCTGAAGATTAATACTGCTTATATGATGAAGATTCGTATGAAAGGATATACATGGAAGCTTAGAGATATACATAGAAGATATACTGAAGATATTTTATTCATTGTAATTATCTTTGTATTCAGTATATATATATTGTATTGTTTAGAATAGTTAGATTACTTTTAACTTTAAGTTTTCATTCTTTTAGAGAAAAACAACCTCAACGCATAGATCCTAATTCTAGAGAAGTAGAATTCGTATTGGTGAGCCTGTTCATCAATATTGAGGTTGAGTGTGTAATCTTGTAACTTCAAAGCATTCAATACAAGTTTACAATTTGTTCTTCATATTTACTGTGTTGATTTACTGTTTCATTGAATATCAAAGTGTTATTCCGCAAACTTCTTTGATATTGTTTCTGAGAATTAATTCTTGTTGAGAATTCGATCCTGACAAGATCCGGTAGATTATATGTTGCTTCCCCAGAAAATATGAAACATTCTCTTTTTAAGAAAAGAATGAGTAGCTTGTGGGGTTATATGCAAGAGATGACATGGGCTATTTGCCTATTTCAATGATGGTCACGAAAGAAATGTGAACCAATCAGTAATGTGGCAGCCCGACTCAGAAAGATGTTTGGTGCAGAGTTCTGATATTCTTTTAACTCTGTTCTCTCACCCTCTTTCTTTTAATCATATAAGCTCACATCTAACCAATCTCACATTTCCATTTTACCTCTGCTCACTCCCACACTCAATTCTTTTAGACCCCTCTCCTCTCAATCACTCAAAGGATTTCTTCCGGGGTAGGAAACACTGGTTATCGTGAATCCATGAAAGATCTATTAAGCACTCACACTGAATCCCATGTTCCTAAAAGTACATGTTGTTTAATGATTTTCTTGACATGTAAAGCACAAGAAATCATATGTCAGTGTATATATGCTCATCAAAGATTAGAAATGAAATTTGAGCATTTTAAACATTTAAGATATCTCAAAACTTTATATGAATGAATAATCAAGAAAGAATAGAAATGTTTTGAGAATCTGACAATGATTAATATCAGATCAAATTATCATGAAGAAAAATATTTGGGAATTCAAAGACGTATATTGTTTATATGAACAATATATAAACATATTAGCAATGAAAGCACATTAAAAATGAAATGACGTTTGATTCAAACAACAGTGAATAACAAACAACGGGTGTATTACCATAGAAAGATATATCATTTGATACATGGTAATAACATAATCAAATTGAAAATACTGAACCAGTGTGTGTATGAATACTTGACAAAGTATATAGAAAAGAAAATACACAAGTATTATTCTTTAAAGAACACACGACCAGATAAACAATAAAATTCACAAGTATCCAAAAATCATTTAAAATTCACACTTCTCAAATCAGAAAAAAAATTTAAGATCGTGAAGTGGTTTGAACATTTTAAAAACATTTTTCACAAGTAAAAGTTGTTCTTCTTTCACAAGTGTTAGAGTATAAGGTTTTGAATGTTATACCTGTGGATTAGAATCCTTAACTCCCCTTGGAATGAATATAACAATTAAAGTATCCATGACTAGATATCCTCCCCTTTGATATCTGTAAAACGTCAATCTTTTTAGAAATATCATTAGAAAAGATATAGCAATAAAATATCTAAACTCCCTTTCAAACGAAAAACTTCCTGAAAAGATATAACCATGAAAGCATCCTTCAGAAGAAAACATTTGAATACGAGTTTTGAACTGAATTGTCCAAAAGCCATTATTCTTTGAAGCACGGGTTCTGAACTGATTTGTTCAGAAGCCTTTGTCACATAAAATATCCTGCAAGAAAAAAAATTTTGGTAATCATTATACAAATGATTCCGCTTTAGTCAGATAGCATATGATGAAATATCTAAAATATATGCAAATAAAGTACAAGGTTAGAAAACTCCCCCTAGAATCATGAAGTGGCGTTTAACATACCAAGTTTGCTAACTAAAAAGTTAAACCTCTTTTCATCCAACGGCTTGGTGAAAAGGTCAGCCAACTGGTAGTCTGTAGTCACGAAGTGCATCTCGATATCGCCCTTTTCAACATGATCCTTTATAAAATGATAACGCACGTTGATGTGTTTCGTCTTGGAATGCTGTACTGGATTGACTGTTATCGCAATCGCACTCTTAGAGTCACAGTAGATAGGGACTCGTTGGTAAGTATATCTGAAATCTTTTAACTGTGTTCGCATCCAGAGGACTTGTGAACAGCAGCTTGCGGCAGCTACATATTCAGCCTCAGCAGTGGATGTAGAAACACAATTTTGTTTCTTAGATGTCCAACTAACCAACTTATCACCTAAGAACTGACAAGAACCAGAGGTGCTCTTTCTATCCAGTTTGCATCCTGCATGATCAACATCAGTATAGGTAGTTAAATCAAAAGACGAACCCTTAGGATACCAAAGGCCTAACTTAGTAGAACCTTTAAGATACCTAAGAATCCGTTTTACTGCGACCAAGTGTGATTCCTTCGTATTAGCTTGATATCTCGCACAGAAACATGTAGCAAACCTAATATCCGGTCTACTTGCAGTTAAGTACAATAGTGAACCAATCATGCTACGGTACACTTTTTGATCTACTGATTTGCCAGAAAGATCTGCATCTAAAAGTGTGCCCGTTGCCATCGGTGTTTTCATCACTGAACTGTCAGTCATGTTAAATTTCTTTAAAATATCTCGAATATATTTTGACTGATTAATGAAAATGCCTTCGGGTAACTGTTTCACTTGAAGACCAATGAAAAAATTCAGTTCGCCCATCATTGACATTTCAAAACGAGATTCCATAATTCTTGAAATTTTTTTACAAAACTTTGGATTTGTAGAACCGAAAATTATGTCATCTACATAAATCTGGATCAGAATCATATCATCACCTTTCTTTTTCAGAAAGAGAGTAGTATCAATTGTACCTTTCTTGAATCCTGAAGCAAGTAGGAATTGAGTTAGAGTTTCGTACCAAGCTCTTGGTGCCTGTTTAAGTCCATACAAGGCTTTGTCTAAGACATAGACATGATCAGGGTTCTTTGGATCAACGAATCCTTCTGGTTGAGCAACATATACTTCTTCATGCAATATCCCATTTAAGAATGCTGATTTTACGTCCATTTGGAAGACCGTAAAGTTTTTATGCGCTGCATAGGATAAGAATATTCGTATCGCTTCCAGTCGTGCCACAGGAGCAAATGTTTCTTCATAATCAATCCCCTCCTGTTGACAATAACCCTTTGCAACAAGGCGAGCTTTGTTTCGAACTACAACTCCAGATTCATCTCCCTTATTTCTGAAAACCCACTTTGTTCCAATAACAGATTTTCCTTTTGGAAGTGGTATAAGTCGCCAAACTTTGTTCCTCTCAAATTGTAGAAGTTCATCTTGCATCGCCAGTATCCAATCTGGATCGCGCAAGGCTTCTGAAGCTTTCTTCGGCTCGAGAGAACTTAAAAAACTTGAATACAGACAAAAATTAGCCGATGTTGCACGCGTTTGTACACCCGAATGTGCATCACCAATGATATTATGAAGTGGGTGATCTCTTGTCCATTTCATTGTACTAGGAATCGGATGAATTTCAGCTTGAGTATTATCCTCCTCATATTCATCATATACTACAGGTAAGTCTTTTTCAACCCCAGATGTGCTCGGGACATCTTGTACAACCTCTTCTGAAGTAAATATTTCCGGAGCAATAGAAGAATCACTCGGAACTTCTGTTGCAGAATTTGAATCTGCATGCACAGAATCAACATTAGTATCTTCAGAATGTATATGTGTAGATGTACCTGATGTGGTTGATATTGTGACATTTTCAGAAGGCCCTGAAATATCTGCAATTATAATTGGAACCTCTGAAGTTGATGCGGATATGTTTGATTTTTCAAAATCTGCACAGATATCCAGAAAAGCATCAAAAAATAATAAGTCTAATTCAACTATAGTTTTATTTGAATTAGAAGACTTATTCTGTTTGACTTCGGGTTATATTCCGTCTTGAATAGAAACTTTCTGTTTAAGCTTGAGTTCTGAACTGTTGTGTTCAGAAGTCAACGGTGATGATTCATCGAATGACACATTAATGCTCTCCATGATCGTCTTGGTTCGTCTATTGTAGATCCGATAGGCTTTAGACATTAACGAATAACCAATGAAATAGCCTTCGTCAGCCTTCTTGTCAAATTTACCAAGATTGTCTCGATCATTGAGAATATAACACCTGCAACCAAAAGTACGAAAAAATTTAATATTCGGTTTTCGACGATTAATAAGTTCATACGCTGTCTTTTTATGTCTTTTAATGACAATCGTGCGGTTTTGTGTGAAACACGCAGTGGCTACGGCTTCAGCCCACAGACACATTGGCAACTCAGAATAGGCTAACATAGTCCTCGCAGCTTCCACCAGTGTTCGATTCTTCCTTTCAACAACGCCGTTTTGCTGAGGAGTGTAGACAGCAGAAAAGTTGTGAGAGATCCCAACAGATATGAGATAACTCTGAAGCTTTTCATTTTTGAATTCCGTGCCATTATCACTTCTCAAAGATATAACCGGCAATTGTAGTCGAACCTGGATTTTCTTGATAAACTCAATGATCAGCTCTGCTGCATTTGATTTGTTCCTTAAAAATTCCAGCCAAGTGTATCTGGAGTACTCATCTATCATGACCAAAATATATTTCTTACCATTGATAGATTGAGTTCTCATCGGGCCGCAAAGGTCCATATGTATCAATTCAAGAGGTGTTGAAGATGAGAATTTTGTCTTTGCTTTATGAGATGTTCGCTTCATCTTTCCCATTTCACAAGCGGGACAAAGAGAATTCTTCTCAACCCTTAGTTTTGGTAGACCTTTGACAATACCTTGTCTCGCCAACTGATTAATCGCATCAAAGTTTTGATGAGACAGACGCCGATGCCATATCCAACTTTCAGCTCGTGAAGCTTTTGCAATCAGACAAACAGGCCTTGATGCAGAAAGTGTTGGAAAATTCACAGAATAAAGATTTGCATTCCGCTTAGCTTTAAAAACTGCACGACCATCTTTATCTTCAATATAACAGCATATATCAGTAAACCGAACTTGAAATTGACTATCGCAGAATTGACTTGTACTGAAAAGATTATGATCAAGTTCTTCTACGTATAGTACTCTTTTGATTGTCACGATGCCATTTGTTAACGATCCGTATCCTCGAATGTATCCAGTAACCTCAGAATTTGCATAACTTACAGTACCGGCAGGTTTCTCAACATAATTGTGAAGTAGATGCTTAAAACCTGTCATATGTCGCGAGCATCCTGAATCTATGTACCATGTATGTGAGGCCTGCAAAAAGAACAACTTATTTCTGTTTAGGTACCCATATCCAGATGGGTCCTTCCTTGTTAGCTTTTTGCAACGCATCAACATCATCTACCTTAGCCTTAATTCGCCACTCATAGCGAGGCTTAGGTACCCATTTCCATACCATTTTAACATTAAGCTCATGAAATGTTTTCTATTTCAAAAAATGATCAATCTTAGCATGAAAATTTTTACCCTGATGAGTTAAGGATTTTGAAACTGATTTGACATGAGATGTTTTTCTGGCAACTTTAGATTTAGGATGAATAGAAGAAATGATAAATGCATTATCATGACAGTGTTTGCAAATAAAATTCTTACGTGCAAATGTCAAAAGCTTAGATTTATCCAATGAAGTACAATCATTCATACAACTTTGACATTTGGAAACGTTTGAATTTTTACACATCAAACTACCACTATCACTGATATTACATTTATTTTTAGCAACTTTATTTTCCTTCACATTCTTCATCCTTTCTCCTTTACCATTTTGCCTTTTTACATCTGAAACAGGAAATAGAATCTTGTTAGTTTTCTTTGAAGAAGATGATTTTGGCTTTGAATTACAAGAAGCTTCTCCTTTCTCAAAAATACTCGGAGGATATTCAGGAGTAGAAGTATAAACAACTGAAGTTTTAGAATTAACAGTATCAAACTCTGGATTAGAATGAACATTCCAGTTTGTAGAGTCAAACATCTTTTTCTCCTTTAGATTTTGTTGAAACAAATCATCTTTTAAAATATTTAACTCTCTAGAGAGTTCTCTGTTTTCTTCAGAAGACTTGTCAAGTTTGAATTTGAGATCAACATTCTCATCTTCTAACTCTTCAATCGTCTTTTGAAGATCTGTGATTTGTTTCTCAAAATTAGATGCTTGATTTACCTTAGAGTTTGATTCCATCTTTTCAATAATAGGAACAGGATTTGAAGCATTCATCATTTCTGTAAATATCTCCTTAGTCATAATTTTTGAAAAATCAGAATGAAGGTTTTGATTCATGATATTTTCACTTTTTGATCCATTTGAAGAATTAGACGTGAATAAATCAGATAATAACACTTGATTCTCAACATCAGTTTCTAAATCAGATTCATCAAACTGACACTGAGATTCAGTATTATTTTCTTCAACCTTGGCTGATTCTGTTGGTAAACAAGGAGAAAATAAAGACGTAAATTCACTAAATTCTATCTTTCTTGTTTTGTAACTTTCATTTAAATCTTTATAAGCAAAACCAACAGATTTTAAACTTGAAATGGAATCAGCACAAGATGAAGTTTCATCATCATTCACACTTTTACCTTTTACAAAAGTATCATGAATATCAGGTTTTGTAGAAATAGAGCCCATTTTATCAAAATTATACAAATTTTCTGGTGCTCTTTTCAAAACAGTATTTGGTTCAAAACCTAAACCTTTTTTAACATTATAAAATCTGACATCTTGGAGTTTGTTTGTTAAAAGATTTAATGTTTGCTCAGTCTGTCCTCTTTTCAGATTTAAATCCTCCAGTTGCTTGATTTTACAATATGCCTCGTTTCTTTCTTGAAAACACGCTTCAAATTTTAGTTGAAAATCACCTTTTTCAGCATTTAAGTTTACAAGATCTCTTTCAAGCTCAGATATTTTTGAATGTAAAACATCTTTGTCCTTTTTCAAACAATCTTTCTCAGATTCTTTTTCCTTAACAAAATCTTTCAACATTGAATTTTCATCACGAAAATTTAACATTGTTTGTCTTTCATGACTAAGTTTGCCTTTTAAAGTTTTAAACTCTTCTTTCATGAATTTAACTTGAGCCTTTAAGGATTGAATACGTACCTCGGAACCACAGTCGGAATGATCAGAAGATGATCCAATGTCCTCATCTACTTTGGCCATCATACACACCTGAGTAAAGTGTGCAGATTCATCATCAGAACTCTTGTACAACCAATTTTCTTCTTCGCCATTAAGTTCTGACCATCTTCCACCTTCTTTGCTAAAAGAGTTTTTCGAGCATAATATTCCGAATTCTTTGTACGCTTGAACTTGCAATCCTTGGAAAAATGACCTGGTTTTCCACAGTTATAGCATCTTCCATATTTCGGCTCAGTCTCTTCTTTCTTTCCTTCTCTCTTCTCTTCTCGTTTCTCTTCTCGCTTTTCATCTCTTTTCTCTCCTCTTTTCTCATACTTCTTTTCAGATCTAGGTTTGTACTTGTCTTTCTTGTGACTTTCATATTTCTGCTTGTACTTGTTCTTTCCAAAGCTTTTAAACTGCTTTGTGAGAAGAGCCAGATTTTCAGCGAATCGTTGCATATCCTCATCTGAATTTTCTTCACTTTCAGTAGAAGACTTATCAGTGCTTGAATCAGTGACTTCAGTTAGGAGAGCTCTGGATTTCCTTGACTTTGATCTGTAAGAAGAACTGGACTTGAAACTTGATCCTTTCTTACGTTCAGACATTAAGGCTAGAGAATCTTTGACCATCTTCTTTTCAGCACCAAGCTGCTTTACTTCATCCTCATGCTGAGATAAAGTTGTGAAGATATCATTGACGTCTTCTTGTGCCATGTCCTTAGTCATCTGAATGTTGATAGCATAGCTTTTCCATTATGGGTTCAAGTTCTTGATGAACTTATAATTAATCTCTGATTCTGACTTGTTCATTCCATTTCTCCTTAGATCATTCAAAATCACATTAAAGCGATTGTATGTTTCCAACAAAGTCTCTCCTTCTTTCGCATGAAAACCTTCATATGCATTTATACTCTGATTCAGCTTTGTCTGAATTGACTTCTTTGATCCTTGGAACTGTTTCTCCAATTCATCCCATAAATCTTTTGCAGATTCCCTACTATCTACGCGATTGTAGATATCATTAGGGATTGCCATAGTGAGATAGATAAGTGCCTCTTCATCTAGCTTGTGTCTTGCCTTTTCCACATCAGTAAAGAATTGATATGGTTTTGACACATATCGATCTGGGATTTCTGGTGATGTAGCTGTTGCTGCTTGTCCAGGTACAAACGATTGTGGATTTCCCGGACCATCTATGATAGATGCCATATAATCTCTGCTCTTTAGATTTAAGAACTGAATCATTCTTTTCTTCCATTGTGAATAATATCCGACAGACAAGACCGGAGGCTTCAGATGAGATCCCATAGAGAGAAATTCATTTGCCATGATTGAAAAATGTATGTACCTTCACAAGATGAAAAATATTAGCTAGTAAAGATCTTTAAATCCAATCAATTCAAGAAACTTTCAAAAAAAAATTAAGTACAACTCAGAATAAAACGCAAAACGTGTGAATAGTGTGAAACGCAAACCACACTTTGCATTTGAAGTATGGTACGCAAACCTTGACTTTGCGTTTGAAGTGTGAAACGCAAACCTTAACTTTGCGTTTGAAGTGTGAAACGCAAACCTTAACTTTGCGTTTGAAGTGTGAAGCGCAAATTCCACTTTGCGTTTGTGCTAAGGAACGCAAACTGATACTTTGCGTTTGTGTTTGCTTGATCAATATGGCATACAACACTTTGCGTATGTGCTGAGGAACGCAAACCTTAGTTTGCGTTTGTTCCGTGAAACGCAAATAACACTTTACGTTTGTGTGGTGATACGCAAAGCTACACATATACACACTTTGCGATTCAAGTAGAATACACAAAGTTCAGATCAAATACTAAGAAACTCTCGATGAATGACACGCAAACCAGGATGAACACCCGCAAACCTAGATGAACACCCGCAAACCAGGATGAATCAAGCGCAAAGTTTGATGAACATACGCAAACCTCTAAAATCGATCAAAATCACACCAAAACTCATCTAGACTTCGAATTTCAATCTGAAAAATTGACAATTTACTTACCAACACATTTCGAACACAATTCTAACAAGTAATTTTGATTAAAAACACACAAATCATCAAATTGATTCAAGAACAATACGTGAAACTCGTGAACTCGAACTCAACAAAAATCACAAATTCATACTCGATTTCAGTGCAATTAACAAATCTATCCAGACATACTCGATCGATTATACAATACGAACATAACCTAATCAGATTCAACTCAAAAAATATTCCACTAAAAATCAAAATTGATTTTGACTTCGTGAACAGTAACGTGAACAGTGTTGACTCAAAACATTTTCTTGATTTTCAAACGGATTTGGCTCTGATACCAATTGAGGCCCATGATTTACTAGCATAAACACATACAGATTATCACAAAACACTTTGTTTATTAATCACAAGAATTACATCAAGTCATAGATCTATTAGTGATTAACCTTTCAAGATAGAATGTGTTTGTTTGTGTACTCAATATGTGCAGCTATGTGTTTCTCTCAACTACCACCAAGATTACACCTTCACTTTCACACACTTACTCTCTTTCTTCTTTAGAAAACACAAAGACTTGCTTATATATAGGTCAACATGACCAAGCAAGGTCAAACCTTCTAAGCTCATTACAACACACATGCAAACACTAATTACAACAATGACCCTCATTTAATCTTGAATACAATTTCAGTCTAACAAGTTTGCATAAATTGTTTCTCATGTTCTCAAACATAAAGTGAGCTATATTATAAAGTCTCGATAAAGCATTTATTACTCATCGGATTTTAAACCACGAGTTTAAGCATGCGTAAGATTGTTTTGTTGCACGCGATTGCATATTGTTGTTAAGAATCTCTTCGTCCACGCTCCGTGTCTAACGCTATTTTTAGGATATTGTAATATCCGTGTTTTAATGTTATTTGAGTTATTGGGCAAGTAACTGTGGAATTTTTGACCTTGACATTGGATCTCCTCCGCGTATGTTAAGGTTTTAAAGGAAGAGTTGTCCCATGTTCTGGAGTCGGGATTTTCTGTAGATTTTTGGTCTGTTTGAGTCGTGTTCAATTTTATGAAGTATAGTTTTGCAACGTTTCGGGCGTGTGAGTGTACTTTGTGTTGCGTGGGTTTCAATTTTATTGCGTGTAAATTTACGAACTTTTTGGGCGGCGTGTCTTATGAAGCTTTTGTTGAAAAAGGGTCACTTTATCTTACGTTGCGATTTAGAATTTGACATTTTGGATTTATTGTCGTATTACGTTTTTTTTATTATTATGTTGGGAAATGAAAGTTTGACACCGTTTGATTTTAGCGTTATTGAGTTTTATGAAAGTTCAGTTGGGTTTTATGGTGTCTTATCTTACGACATTTTGCGTCGCGTAGGTGAATTTTGGGACGTGTATACGTACATTATTGTGTGCGTTGATTTATAAGTTTTGGTAATAGACGTCATCCCACGCGTTGTTTTGGGAAAGTTTCATTTTCACGTGATTTACCTCTGGACTATATTCAAGTGTCAATCGTTTTATACTAATTTTATTTGGATTAAATTATACTGTTGGTGTGAGTAAATGTATAAAAGATTTATGTTGTTTCAGATAGAACTGTTTATTTAAACGTGTTTCAATTGTAAACTTTGTTGTCATAAGTTTCCGCAACGCATGAAATGAATTTTCGGTTTGCATGTCGTTGTAGTTACCGCCTTGGGTAAGTGTGTTTTATCTGTGCGGCCATTTACGTCCTATCATGTAGTTAAATTTGGGGGAAAATAAACGGACGTATATGGGCCTTGTTGGAAATTTTATCTTCTGATGTTTTGCGTTATTTAAGGAAAAGATTTTAAAATTGAAGTCGTGAATTTTTTCCTTTGGGAGTTGTACAAACTTTTGTTGCACGTGCTTTGGTGCAGAAAACTACTTTCACGTTTATGGTATAGTTTGATGTATGTTAGGACCATGGTAGTCCATTTAAAACTTTGCTACACATCTTTTATTTCTGCCCATATTAACGTATGTACTGATCAAATGAGTTTTGGAAATGGTTTTATATGCGTAGTGTTGGCAATCAATTTTGAAACCTACCGAATAAACGGTAGTGTATTATTTTTACCGCACGTTTATTTGCTATAAAACTTATGTATTTGAAAGTTTTATAAGATTTCAAATTGGCATACTGGTTGAAAAACTTTGAACTCATTAGGGTTATAGATTTAAAAACCCCTATCGTGAAAGGAGTTGCAATTAAAGGAATAGAAGAGTCCTTGGGATTCGAGGTGTCGGATAGTCTGACTTGTGGTCAGCTTTGAATGTTGGACTCCCGTTTTGGATCTGTGCAAGTATGAATAATTGAGGTATCAGACTTATATGTTACCCCTATTTATAAGCGGTGATCTTTCTCTTCGGTAAATCTTTGGGTTGAGCCTTGTGCGTTTGCTTGAGTGCAGTTGGCTTTGAACTGATGGGTTATTGGCAGCGTGTTATGTGTTGGTGGTGTACTGCCTTCACGAGTTTTTGGGATTAATGAGGACGTCATGGTTGGGTCGTAAAGAGGTATGATCGGAGTTCTCATTTCCATATTAGGTGTTAACTTTAAAACCTTTTGAGGATCGACTTAGTACGATCCGACTTGTTCTTTCTAAGATCAGTAATCCTTGGAAAGATGGAAGTATCCCCGTGGGTTTTGAGAGGTGTTAACCTCTCAGTAGTGGAACTTAAAGGAATGTTGTGAGGTTGGGGTTGAAACGGAGTTGAGTGATAGCCGAATTTGGGTTAAGCAGTTACCTGAAGGACGCATTGGTGCGCCTTAGAAGGACAACTTTATCAATATTAAGGATGTATCAATAAGAATATGAGGATTCATAGGAATTTGGTGACGATCTTTGGTTTTGGGTTCAGAATCGTGTGAATTTGAGGTGAATTGGCTGGTGAGATGTAGATATTACAAGCTATCGTGAGGTGGTACGTGTCACCCAAGGTTGGGAGACAACCGCAGTCGCACAATTAAAAACTACCTTAGTAAGATAACTATTCGTTCGGACATAAGTGGGATGTGCCCAATGGGACATTTGTCGTAAGGACCGACATAAGATTATGGTGGTATTTCTGGCAAGCGGAGTAGAGGCAATCTATCCTGCAGGCAATACTTCAGAGAGATCCAGATTTCGAGGACGAAATCTCTCTTAAGGTTGGGAGGATTGTAACACCCGTATTTTTCGGTAAGTAAACGTCACCCGAACGTTTCTGTGACTTGTAAACAGTGGGGTTTTGTTGGGGAATGCATTGCTTAAGGTCCCTCGGAGTATCGGGAGTCTTGGCGTTGAAAAAGTCGGATTTTTGGAGTTCGGGGGCACCCGGGCGACTATGCCAGCGATTGTGCCAAAGGGCACAATAGCCTGACTCTATCGCTAAAGCTGAGAACCCCGCGGTACATATCTGGCGATTGTGCCATCGATTGTGTCACTGGCACAATCGCTTGGCACTATAGCCTACGTGTACCAGTGGGTTAAATATTGCGATTTTAGCCATTTCTCTCACTTTTTCATTTCTAATCTCTCCCCTTTCTCTCCCAAAACATTTCCCTTTCTAACCACTCAAACCCTAATCGATTTTGGAGGCTTTTCCATGAAGATTAGAGTGTTTCTTCCCTACCTCATGCTAGTGGTTTCACCTTTTGATGGAAGATCAAGTTCTCATCTCCAACCCTAGAGATTTTTGGGTTTTCTAGGTTTTCACCAAAACCTAAGTGGTAAGTGTATTCCTTCCATTTCTAAACCTTAATGTAGACACTTTTCTTGTGAACATTATGTCCGGAAGCTACGAAATGGTGATTCTTATGATAGAAAATGGTTGGTAGACACTTTTCTTTGGAGTTTGCAAAGAAGATGGATATGTTTCCAAATGTGTTGCTTGCGTATAGGATTTTGCTGACTGTACCCGTCACGGTAGCATCTGCGGAAAGAAGTTTTTCAAAGCTAAAGTTATTGAAGTCATATCTACGGTCTACCATGAGTCAAGAAAGGCTAAACGGGTTAGCAATTTTTAGTATTGAAAGTAAATTTTTAGCGAATGTCGAATATGAAAAATTGATTGATATTTTTGCTCCAAAAAATGCATGAATACATCGTTTTAGGTGATGTAGGTTTATATTTTGTAATTTGGGGTTTTGGATTTACCCCCCCCCCCCCCTTTTGTACTTTTTATTTTAACTAATAAAAATCAGCGTAGGGATGAACCACCTAGTTTAACTAGGTTCCAAACCCTTTAAAAAATCGTATATTTTGTCGTTTCATGTACTTAAAACCGCCTAGGGGAATTTTTTAGCATCTTCGCAGAGGGCATCAAAATCCTTAGGAACGACCCTGACATTCATACATCAATATGATATTCGTCATTAATATAAACTTTCAACATAACATTCACCATGAATATATATATTATTTATCATAAATATACATATTATTCATAATGAATATTTATGTATGATCACGTGTATACAATAACCCTCTATATTTATATTAGTATGGTATCTATCATAAATATTAATTTTCACCATACATATGCATATTATTCATCATGAATATTCTACAACTTCAACTCTAAATACTCTATTTTTCTTTATTGGATTATCGATTTATTCTGATGAGTTCCTAATTCGTCTCGGTAGATTTCCCGATCCATCTCGATAAAAGTTAAAAGTGGTAGGTTATGTCACACAATAAAATAATCAATGGGTTCTCAATAGATCTCAATGAAAAATGAAGATGTTGGGTTATGATTTTAACACACAACCACACACCAATTCAATGGATGGGTTCTTGATTAGTCTCGATGGATTCTCGATTAGTCTCGGTTGGTGTCGATTGGTCCCGATGGGTTCTCGATCGATCTCGAGGTGTTCTTGATTGGCTCGATGGTGTTGGGTTACGGAGATGAAGAACGTGGTGCCTTGCGACGTTGAATAAAGTGTTGAAGAAGGTTATGTCAAGTTACGAACATACGGTGTCGAGCTGTTGTACATCCTTGAACGTCCATAAATATTCATAATGAATGTAACACATATATAACATTTCACGAAAAAACGGTTAAACAAAAAGAAAAAAAAATATATCGAGATGGATGTCATATCGAAGAACACGAAATTCTTGTTTTTTGATGTAATTTGTTTGATTAAAATATTAGTAATTTTTAAGATAATTTATTTTAAACTTTAAGGGGGTAAAAAATTTTAATTAAAAAAGAAAATAAAAGATCAAATAAGGAAGATCGTGGATTTTTTAGATTAATTTCATTTTTATACTTAATCACCTTAATTAATAATTTTAATTAAAAATTCTATTTAATGTGAGTTGTTAGCTCAATTAGAGATGGAGGGTCAAAATCAGTCCTCATGTTTACAATGAAAAATGAGTTTTTATTTAAATATTCCTCTCTCTCTATCTCTCTCTTCCTACAGGGAGAGGTTCAAATGAAAAGTGCTAAATGTATGAGAAATTGAGAAGTGATCATAGCCCTTCATCTGGTCAACATTTGCGGCTTTGACTGCTATATAATTTATCAAATGGTCTACAGAAGATAGAAAGGTAATTTCATAACTTTTACAAATAGACGACAAACAAGTTCATATGTGAACCCGTTGATTAGTTCACATGTGAACTATTTAAATGAATCGGTTAATTAGTTCATATGAGAACCAATTAAGTAATTCATATGTGAATCTCTTAGTTGGTTCATATGGTTTAATTCACATATGAACCTATGGGTTCATATGTGATTCAGTTAATTAGTTCATATGTGAATCAGTTAAAATAGTTCATATGTGAATTACACATGTTCACATACGAATATATAGTTCATATGTGAATCACCCGGGTTCACATATGAACTCATTTGCCAACTATTTATAAAAGTTACAAAATTACCTCTCTATTTTTGGCATAGCCGCAAATTTTGACTAGTCAAAACTGCAATTTTGACCAGTCGAAGCCGCAACTTTTGACCAGTCAAATTCAATCTTGACGGTATGAAGAGACTAGAATTACTTCTCTACTTCTTATATATTTAACATTTCTCATTTGAATCTATGATTATCTATACTATATTATAAAGACGGAATAAAAAACTCTTAATTACTACTTATAAAACATAAGGTACTACCATTTTATGCATACATTTCAAAAATCTCTTAATCACAACTTAGTATGCATAAGGTACAATTCATTTGAAAAAATTCAAACTTTACTTTTTCACTACCTTCCATATTCAAGTTTTTTCCCTTCCATTTGGGGTTTCTCCAAAAGAAGAAAAATTATTTACTTGCTCAAATTAACATATTTCTTTAATTATGATAGTACATGTATTTTCTTCATGTATACAAGTTTTTAATGTCTTTTGAATTCTATAAAACTAACTAATAATGAACCTATATATACGTTTAGATACAAAATAATATTATCCAACATTATATTTGTTATTTTTACCTATTCTATATTTCAGTATTTTGAAAAAATGTTATCATTCGTTAGATATCACTGATTAATACATGTTTTTAAAATTCATATATACATTTAACAATTATTTTAATATAATTTCTTAATGCTTCATGATTGAAAAAACTCAAGTTATGCGTTTATCACTACTGTACATAAATTAAAAATATATGATTTACTCCATATATATCTTTTTTTCTGATAAGCTATTACATTAATATTTTATTTCTATTTACAATTGCTCACCCCGATGCATTGCACGGGTACACTGCTAATATTATTAAATATGTTATTGGTTATTTTTCAAGATGTCATGACAATATATAAGATAAGCATTGAATTCTAACAAGATACTTAATTTTTTATATAAAAAACATTATATTATTAAGCTCTAATTTAAACAAATTTATAAAAAAAATATTATCACTTTCTCAAAACCATTCAAAATCGTACAGTAAATCGACAAAAAAAATAAAATGAAACATTGAAATCGTGATGTATCTAGCTGCATTGCGCGAGTACGTTTCTAGTATATATATATATATATATATAATTTGTAAACTTCAAAAAGATATTTCAGTTTATTTTATATATTAAAATAAACAAAAATCACAACCTTTTTTTAAAGAGCATCCTTTTTCAATATTCTCGCTTTAAAATAATAATAAAAAAAAAACATTTCGACAAATCTTTTCTCTCTATTAACTCTCCATCAATTTTTTTTTTTTTTTGAGTTTTTACGACCACAGTTTCTTTATCTTGAAATTATATTTTATATATAATATATCAAATACATCTAGTTTGATTTTGAATTATAGCAGGTGTTATATAACGAGTTCTTTTAAATATTATATAATTTCAGAAGCAAAATCTATTGTTTTACCAAAAGAAAAATAAATAAATAAATAAATAAATAGGAAAAGCATTAATATTATTTAATATTCCCATTGTTGGTCAAAACAATCAGATACACAAGTTCAAGACTGTGGATACGAAGAAGATACCATTAGTCGTTTTGACTATATATTTGTATCTATCAATCTTTACCCATATATCTAATTTCTTTCACCAGCAAATATTTCATTTTCAACCCTACAATTATAACATAAGGTTCAGTTCGTTTATTTCATTTTCGTTTTATTTTTGGTTATTTTGATTTTTTCACAATGTTGTCCTCAAAAAATCGTAATAACCAATAAAAGTGAAAATGATATAAACGAACGGAACCCAACCAACCCGATCTGAACATTTACTGCTATTTGCATTTATGGTTGCACCTTACGAGGCAGGTCTTCAAATCTACTCCAGCTGCAAAGTCAAATCACACGAATAAACAACAAAAGTCAATATCGATGAAAAATGGTTTTAAATAAATCTTTTTATTTGTTATTTGAATCTTACCCTATTAATTTCCTGTCACATACATCAAATAAGAACCCAAAATTTTGTGATTTTCGTAATTTCGTCCCTATGGTTTAGAAATTACGATTTTTGTCCATGTGGTTTGTAATTAATTGTTATTTTGTTCTTATGATTAAATTTATTGTTGTTTATGTTCTTATAGTTTACAATTCTGTACTATTTTAGCCCCTTATACTTAAAAAGTAAGAATTAGTCTAGGGACGTAAGTAGCAATAAATTACAAATCATAGGGATGAAAATCCAAAATCGAAATTATTAACAAACTACAAAGACAAAAATTGTAATTTACTCTAATAAATATACTATTTGATTCTAGGAAAAAGTTCAATTCAACACAAAACCAATATTTTGCACAAAATATGTACTGTAAACACATCAAATTTTACATCAAAACGGTGTCACAAATGGTAAAACATCAAATTCGTTGCTATTAATCTAAATAATTTTTTTTGGTTTGGTGTTAAAAGTAAATATTTTAATATTTTGTTTGATATTAAATTTGGTAAAATATCTTATATATAATCACATATGTTCATATATTATATATTGTCGATCATCTATTGTATTTGTTTTGAAATAAAAGAAAAAGTGCGACTATTTATGGGTTTTTAATAGAAAATGAATAATACAAGGTAAAGAACGAGCAAACGAAAGTGGCATACCATGGCTTGGCATCAAGCAACTATGCAAAGAACAACCAATGATGCAGTAGTACTTTTTGTGCGAGTCAAACTGATGAAATTTGGATTTACTGTTGATGGGTGTGTTAGTATCATTTGAGAGTGAAGGCCCGGGAAATTCACTGGCTGCCCATGAACTTAGTTTTGTTGCCTGATATGATGGAATCTTACTTGGACTCGTGGGGGCTGTAGAATTTTGATCTGAACGAGGAAAGCATTTGGTCGAACAATCCCAAAAACATGGAATTCTTGACTCGCCATTTTTGTCTGCAACAAGCACACATTGATTTAGACACCCTCCCCAACACGAGTACAGTCCGGCACTCCCTGGTTGTGATAACAACATCAAAACAACCAAAATCCCGACAAAAGTACTAGTTTTGATGCTCGGATTACAACCTCTACCCATCTTGTGATACACCCTTCGCTTGTTGAAAAAGGTCACTCTCAAAGGGTGAAACTTATAGGCTAAGGATGAATCAAACTTTATTTAATGCTCATTAATATATTGTTGACTCATATCCTAAAAAAAGGATTGGCTTTTTCACGAGGTGGATATCAGTTTTAGAAAATGAAATTAATCTGAAATATAACAAAGATGATCATGTGACACATGTTATGCAATACTTGACTCGTGAATTTCTAAAATATAAGTTCGACGTCATAAATTGACGTTAGTTTGCTAGCAGTGGATTCAATTTACAAACCGATGAAATCACCACAAAAAAGTTTTTCTTTTTAAATTATTACTACATTGAAAAAAAATGTGTTTTTAGAATAAATGTTTCGAGATCTTTCTTACTACTTTATTGATTATTCTTTTTAAGATGTAACTTTTATAGCATTTATGTATATCTATACATTCACATTTGAGAGAAAAGCTATATGTGAGAAGAAACAACCCCCCCCCCCCCCCCCCCTTTTTAGTGTGATAAAAAGCTTGCCCTCTTATTTATTGGGTCCCACTTTTCTGTCTGTATAGAAGGAAATATATAAGATTAATCTCATCTTTGTCTTCTTGATAGTCCCACTTTGTAGTTTGCACAATACCCGCATCAAAATAATCTTATATTAATAAACGTGTACAGTTGGAACTAAATGTATATGTTATGACAGGTGGATTTGCATTCAATGGCATAAAACTCAATGTCATGTACTTTGACCAGTATGAAAATATTGTTTGAGTGATGGTGAAAGATAGACAAACAAGACAAGTAGAGGTTTTTAGTTTATTAACACACTGATCCTTATTTTCTAGACTGTTAATTGTATTAAATAATAACAAACACAAAATTTTCAAACGTTTTTCAGAGAGGAGAAGGAACGAAAAAGTATATCCGAACACCTTCAAATCTCCGTACTAACTAAACATGATAATTGATTCCTTAAGTTTTATCAAACACTACTTAAATTCTTTAAATATATGATAGCTAATAATATTGAGCACATTTCTTTTCCACTTCCTATAATATATCAATTTTTTGGAGTTTGATGCACACAAACTATTTTAAACATAATTTATTGACCACTTCTACCAAAATTGTTAACAAAACAAATTACAGTGTGAATTATTATTTTAAGTTGTAATAATTGGGTTTATTTTGTTTTTTAATCTTTTGGAATTTTGACAATTGTCAATTTTTTATATAAGAAAAGATGGTTGACTTAATTTTTCTTGATCTTTTTGTCAACCCATGTTTAAGGATTGTTACTTTTTGTCAACCCATTGTTAAGGACTCATACATATATCCTTTATTTGTAACTCAAATCCAGATGATTTATTAAAATTCTGATAAAATTTTTAGGTGCAAATATTTCTTAATCATATTCTTAGTAGACTTTCAATTGCAATAATTTTCTGCTCATCAACCAGATTGAGATAATATTCTTTTAAGATTACTTATTTTTTCAAAATCTATAGGTTGGTTAATTTTGGGGATGTATATGTTCGTAACCATATAGTAATTATATTCATAGTAATTTTCAAGAGACCATAAACTTTTGACTCGTAATTGGATCGAAATAATTTTCTAAACTGCTTTTATTTTCGAGATTGACATGTTAAAATTTGAAGATCCACATTTTCATAACAATTTTAAACTATGTTTGTAATCATATTCGTAGTAAACTTCGGAAGGCCATAACTTATGACTCGTAACTCGGATTGATATGACTTTTTGAAGTTGCTTATTTTTTCTAGATCTATACATTGTTAAAAAATGAGGGTACAAATGTAAGTGAAATTGTAATTCGTAATAATTTCCTAATCATATTCATAGTAAACGTTAGGAGACCTTAACTTTCCACTCATAGCTCGAATCAAAATGATTTTGTAAGTTTTTTTTCTTAAGGAATTGTGTTTGCAAAATTTGGGCTTTTATTGAGCAAAATGGCAGGCCGTATCGTGTTCCTTAGGGAAGTGAAATAGATAATACCAAAAAGCAAGTATACAAATTGGTACTATGTCGCCTTGCAAGTAATAAAATGGTAAAGATACCAGATATCGTCCCACAGAGATTGGACTAAAAAGTGTGTTAAAAGTATAATAAAAGATGAGATTTCAGATGACGAATTTGAAGCAATATTTTGGAAGGTTGGTTAACACAGATCTAAATAACAAGAATAAAAGAGAAGCAAGGGTGTAAGACTTTTGGTGGTATATGGATCCAAATTCCAACAGGTCAATGCTACAGCATCAGCATAGCATGATGCTATAGGAATGTTGCAGCATGCTTCTTACAATAACTAGTTTCATTATTGCTTGAAATGTAAAGACAAAGGAAAGTAAATTACAAGGAAATGGAAATGACAAGAAAGTAAACTTGACGATAAATACAATGAATTTTAACTACTGAAATCTAAAACAAAAGAGTAAAGGAAAGGCTAGAGATGCAAGATGAAGAAAGAAAATACAACCAAATGAAATATGCAGGTGGATGTTGTTTCAATGCTGCAAGCATTTATATGCAAGAATGGAGACTATATGAAGATGATGAAGAACACGATGGATGCATGAATTCTGGAAATTAAAGGGACACAGGACTGGAATAGGACCAGTTCGTTAATTAGACAGAAAATGAAAGGATTACACTAAGCATAACAAGATGGAAAGCTTTAAAGAAAATATGAAGAGCAAGATGAAGAACTTAAAGATTAATACTTAAAATTAAAGAACTAAAGTGTGATTTTCGATCAGCCCCAAGCTACTACAAATCAGCTGTAAAAGACATTAAGATACTTAAACTAAGATGATGATAAGAGAGATGTCCCCTTATGAGCAACTAAGCCTTCCTTTTATAGACAAGAGGAGTGGCAAAGTTGTAATTAAGGGGAATCTAATTGTACTTAAGTTAGTCTAATGCCAACTAAGGCTACAAAAGCTAGTTCCATCTTAACTAAACTATTACAAACCAGATAAATTAGTGTTTAGAGGTTACAAAAGATCAGTTCCATGCCAAAAACTCAGATTAGCCTTTATCATCTTCGATTCTTTCATCCAAAACCATCAGCTCCATGCTGTACCAATCCTGCAGCATGCCCTGTTTCCAAATAGATTTCCAAAAGATAACCAAATTAGCCTACAATCTTCATAGAACAAGCAAATCACACAAATTCAGCTCCAAGACACAATAAATGGAAAACAAGGTAGAAAATGACTCAAAGTGGGATTTAGAAGTGAAAAATCCTATCTAAAAGATTAAAATAAATGTGCTTAAGTACTTAAAATTGAGTACTTATCACCACCCCAAACTAAAAACTTTGCTTGTCCCCAAGCAATAAAAAGAACAAAAGAAAAGAACAAAAGAAAAGACATTAAATGTGAAAGTTTTGCATTGGAATACATTAGGTGTATATCATGAGTTTGAGCATGCCAAGTCTATATCATATAGCCTTTCATAAATCCAAAGTAACCAACAATCTCATCCTATGTGTTTTAACATGAACCATATGCTAGCCTTATATTCTTTTTGTTATGGACACACATCCTACATCACACCTCTTTCATGGCTTTGTGTGTATGGGTTTCTCTCTTTTGGCTCTTTCTTTCCTCTCCATTCCTTTTCTCATACATGTACCAACACTTGAATTTTTTTTCAAATTTTGTGCATTTTCTGTTGGATACATACACCAGCCCCTATGGGACTTTTGTGGTGTTGATCTGCCACTTTTCATGGCTTTTCTTGTGCCATATTAGACACCCCCACCCCAAACTAAGAATTCTGCAATGTCCTCATTGTAGGAGAGAAAGGTGTTTGTATCTTTGCCAATGGGGTGGCTATGGTGCAAGAAAAGAATGAATACCAATCAAATGAGTGTGAAATGTGTTGAACATGGTCCAAATCGTGTCCCAAGTAACTATTAGGCTAGTTCTAGCATGCACTACTTTTAATATGAGATGTGGACTCATGAAATTATTATGGATATACAATTCAACCAATCATATCAAAACATGATCTAATGCAAACAAAACAAACCTATAAAAAGTAAAAGACTAATCCCAAACTAAAAACTAAAAATAAACAAATATGGAGCAGGAAGGGTGCGATTTAAACCTGTCCTACTCAGGTTGAGTAGGCTGTGTGTGGCCAACAGGGGCTGCAAGTGATGCTGCTATGAGGCTGGATGTTGCAGCACCAATGTGGGCACTTCCTTCTACTTTCAACTTTGCCTTCAGACCTGCTATCTCTGTCTTCTGCCTTTTTACCAACTTTTTCAGCTTCTTCACTTTTGCATTCTCCTCCTCTTAATCTCTTCTTTCTTTGCCATCAACCATGGACTGCACCTTTACCTTGAGATCTTCCAGCTTTTCCAAAAACTCAGTCCTTTGTTGCAGGATTGTGTCCATAAGATTGTTGTTTTGAGCTAACATTTCCTGCATCATTCCCACCATCTCATTTGCCCCAATACCTTTTTCTTTTCTATCTCTTAGCCTCTGTACTGCCTTCATATCCATCTGGTGTCTTTCTCTCTATTCCTTCACAATCAGATCATCAATGTACCTAGGCACACCCATCTCAGTCAGTAGCTTGGTCAACATTCCAGGGAAGTAAAATTTTCCCTTGATTTTGATCTTGTAGAGCACTCCCTTATGCTTTTCATGATGATCCTTCCAAAGTTGATGGTTTTACCTGTTACAAGGCAATACAGCAAAAGCATTCTTTCCACAGTGATGAATGTATCATGAGAGGTTGGTGAGATGGTATGCCTCACAAAGTTGATCCATACATTGGAGTCAGCTGTGAGGTTGGAATATCTGAAGGTCCTTAGCATGAGATTTGTGTGGCTTTCCCAAGTGGTTTTAGGTTTTCCCAGGACTGCAACAACTTCAGCAAGGTCATTAACAGTGGCCTTATGCACAAGTGCATAATATTCTGTTTTCTTTGGTGGGTTGAGTCCTAGGAACTGGTTGATCCTTCTAGAAGTGAGGTTGATGGTGGTTCCTCTAACATCAATCTTTGAGGCTGAAGTCACAGACATCTCACTGTGAGGTGAGGTTGGCCTTGGCAAGAGAGCCACAGCAGGTTCCTCATTTCTCTCTTTCCTTCTCACAGACTGCTCATGCTGTAATGATGTTGCAGCATAGCAGTTGGTATCACTAGGTTTGGTTCCAGATGGTTCTCCCTCAGTCATCACTCTCTTGGTCCTCTTACTCTTTCTGGATCCTTCCCTATTGGTTTTCTTGGCATGGACTTTCCCTAACCCTTTTCTCTTCCTAGTTGTCTTAGTTACAATAGGCTCATCTTCCTCAGTCCACATGACATCAGTTTGAGGAAACTCCACAAATGGGTCCTCTGTTCTTTCTTCCCTCTCTAACTCCATCTGTACTTCTAGATTCTCAACTAATGTGTCTTCACTTCTCTCTGATTCTTTCTCAAGCAGGGTTTCAGGGGTCTCAAGAATCACAACCTCCTCAGTGGGATTTTCAACAGAGACCAAAATCTCTTTACCCTTGAGAACATCAGCGGGGGTGTTCTCCTCATTGGCCGTAGGGTTCAATGGTCCAAAAGAGCTATCGAACTCATACTTTTTAAAATGCCCAAGATCTATTTTTGTGGAAGCAATGGGTCTGTCAGAGTCAGCCTCTGAACAAGAAGTGAAAGACCCATCAACCAAGAATTTGTGAACAGTAGGCAATACCTGAGATTCTTCAATAGCAATGAACTTAGGATGAGCAATGATAGCAAGAAGGTTCCTTGCCGAATCCTTCCCTGTTGAGGTTGGTTTTGTCGAACTTTCACCTTTATCGGCTACAGAGGTGTTATCGACCTCTGAGTCTTTGGTGAGTGGAGAAATGATGTGGAGGAATGGAAATGCTCGAACCTGTGGAGAACTGGAGTTATCCTCAAGGACCACTGGTGATTGAGGCGTATTAGTGCTTGATGCTTGATCCCTGGTTCGGGGGCTTCTTCTTCGTTCGGCGCTCGCAGGGTTTCGAACCATGGCTCGCTTCACTCTAGCCATGATACAGATTGAACACAGAGAAGGGAAAAGAAAATGGTGGTTTTCAGAGAGGAAGCTTTCGAGAGGGAAGAAACAGAGAGTTAGAGTGAGAGTGAGAATGAGAGGGAAGCGGGTTAATCAAAAAGAGGGTTTCTTGAGAGATGAAAAGACAGAAAGGTGATAGGATGGTGTCCTTATCTGATTAATTTGGAAGATGCAAGCTGTAAAATGGGTAATGACCTTTGGGTTTTTAAGGTGAAGTACTTAAAAGGTATCTTTTGGAGGCTTCCTCATCATTGTTGCTATAAATTAGATACATAGTCTAAAAATAGCCAAAAATATGATGTCACCCAGTGTACTTTTCTTAAACAAACCTAAAAATGCTTCTGATATATTCCCCAAATTTCAGCCGAACATTCCCTTTTTCTTTTGAAGACTCAGATCTTTGGTGTTGTAGCATTGGAATAGCATCCTCTTGTTTCCTCCTTTTTCCTAAATTAAGGCTGCATACTAACAAACAAATTATACTAGATTAACAGAGAAAATTACTAAATTAATTAAACAAAGATTATTTACACAGATTGTGGAACTTTAAGATAGTTCCCATCTTTGGTTGAAGCTTTTTAGCATAGAGTGACCATCTCCACAGAGCCATGCTGTGGAGATGCTACAGCATCATGGTATAGCTTTACTCTCTGGCCATTGACTTTGAACACACTATTGTTTTCTGGATTGACTAAGTCTACAGCCCCATATGGATATACTTTGTGGATGAGAAATGGGCCTGACCATCCAGACTTAGGTTTACCTGGAAACAACTTCAGCCTAGAATTGAACAAAAGACATTTTTGGCCTGCTTTCGACTCTCTGTGCTTGATCCGATTGTCATGCCATTTTTTTGTTTTTTCTTTGTACAACTTGGCATTCTCATAGGACATGTTTCTATGTTCTTCTAACTCACAGAGTTGCAACTTTCTCTTGTTGTCAGCCTCATCTCATCTCAGTTCATGTTCAATTCTTTTATTGCCCAATATGCTTTGTGTTCAAGTTCCAAAGGGAGATGACATGCTTTTCCAAAGACTAGCTTGTATGGAGACATACCCAAAGGTGTTTTAAAAGCAGTTCTGTATGCCCATAAAGCATCATCTAATTGGAAAGCCCAGTATTTTCTGTTTGGTTTAACAACTTTTTCAAGAATCCCTTTTATTTCCCTGTTTGAGAGCTCAGCCAATCCATTGGTTTGTGGGTGGTATGCAGTGGCAACCCTGTGTTTCACATGATATTTTTCAAGAACTTTACTCAACAAATTGTTTATAAAGTGGGTACCCTCATCACTAATTAGTGCCCGGGGGGTCCAAACCTTGTAAAAATTTGTTTTTGTAAAAACTTTACAACAGTTTTAGCATCATTAGAAACACATGCCATTGCTTCTACCCATTTTGAAACATAATCAATAGCAACTAAGATATATTGACAATTGTTTGAAGGGGGAAAAGGTCCCATAAAATCTATTCCCCAAACATCAAATAACTCAACTTCCAAGATCCCATTCAAAGGCATTTCATTTTTCTGAGAAATGGAACCACTTCTCTGGCATTCATTACATCTTTGAACAAAATTATGGGATTCTTTAAAGAGAGTTGGCCAATAAAATCCTGATTGAAGCACTTTAGATGTAACACCCCATTTTTTTCCCGCCAAATGAAGTGTTACGTCCTCCAAAACACATCATTAATTAACCTTAATAATAAATACTCCAATAATAAATACCAATCATTACAGCGGAAGTCTAAACATCAAAATAAAACAACCTTTAAAAGTTAACCCGTCCCATACCGGGTAACTAAAATCCAACCCAAACAAATTAAATTACACTGAAACAATTAAAGCATAAAAACCTAGGCGAGTCCCTTGCCTTTATCGACTCCAGAACCTTCTGCTCCTGAGATGTACACTATAGTCAGCTAAATAGCTCAGTGAGTTCACGGTTTGTATGCCATCACACACATTAGTCATATAAATGTCAAGTAAAAATAACATGCAGTATTTATGCAACCCCTTTTTGAGATCTCTCAACTCCTTACCATTGGGTAGGGATCTGCCATGTCACAGGCATTCCCTGGGCGTGTAGGTTCACAAAGAACTAACTGCCCATCCCGGGTCGTGCCTCCCCTAAGTGTGACATATCGAGCCGATATCCCATACCCCGGTTAACGCACCATGTTAACCCCAATTCCAAACCATATGCATGAATTTAAGTTAAATGAACATAACGAAATTATCATGCTTGCACCATAAATAAAATTAAAATGCACGTAAATCACCAATCAAAAATAACGTGCAATTTAACACCTTAGCAAAACATGCGTATGAATTATCATACCTCATATATGTAAAAATACATTTATACATATGTGTACATCCCAGTGAAATCTCGTGAAGACTCACCTGATAAATGTCGGTTCGCTAGAAATCCTCTCCAATTAATAACCTACAATTATAGACGCCATAATACCCATTAACGTTTATATTTTCTCCAAAAAAAGTCAACCCAAAAAGTCAACTACAATTAACCCCGGTCAACCCTTAATTTTAGTCCTAATCGACCAATTAAATTTTATAATTAAACAATCCGATTCGTTTACGTCAACTCATTATCGTCACGACGTCTCGATGTCCCAAATAACATCCCTTAATAATGTGGAGTTACTCCTTTTATAATCACAAACGCTAAAATATTATATATATATATATAATTAAATAATAATTTAATCTGGTCTATTAATTAAATAGAAATTAAATATATATAATGATCCAAACCATATAAATATTTAAGCCCAAATCTCTCCATAAATTATTTAAGCCAAATACTTGAACTTATTAATATAATCTATTGGGCTTTTTTTTTTTTTTAAACAGACAAGCCCAACAAGGCTTTTTGGCCCAAAATCAGATCTAGACCCAATTACCACATTCCAGATTGTTGTGGTCAACGGACGACCTCCTTACTTCGTCCGATTGGGGTCGTTTCTCGACCGATTTCAATGATTCTTTTTACAAAACCGCACCAATACAATATTCCTCAAGTTCTTAAACCAGAATCGTCTAAAATAGTCCATTAAACAGTTCCAATTTCGAAGTTTAAAAACCTTACGCTTGACTTTTCACGTTTTACGTCCTTTTTTTCCAAATCGGTGGCCTTCCATCCATCCATTCGAGTGAAAACTTTGTATGGACTTCTTATACATCTATCTTAACACGCACCAGAAATTAATTTCAGAAAGGATGAGAATAAGTACCTCAGTTTCTGTGATGAACACCAAGAACGTAACTTCGCTTCCTTGGCCGAATCACCCTTCTATCCTTACTCCAAACTCGAAATTGAAAGAGGGTTTTTGTACCTCTATAATCGACGTCTATCCCCCTAAAAGTGTGTGTCCATGCCTCGAATTTAAAGGCCTCAATTTTACTCTTGAAGGCCAAGCTATCATAATGGAGGAAAGTCAAAAATCTTTAGAATTTTCTAAAAATCAGTTTTTCTGATTGGCAGAACCAGCCCCTCTCCATACTTTCTTTTACCATTTGACCTCAAAAACTTGAATTGTTTCCATAATAAAATACATTTATTTTCAATTAGTTAATCCTCCATTAATATCCACCAAAAATAAAAGATTCCCACAATTTTCTTTTATTTTTATAAAAATCTTCCAAAAATCTAAAAATCTCCATAAAAATAAACACTTAAAATTTTATTTTATTTATATTCAACCTTCCAAAATTTTGGATGTTACATTAGCTGCTGTTCTTTGGCCTCCGAAATGTCCTCCATAAGCTGATTGATGGCAATGCTGTAGAATTGTTGCAGCTTCAGTGTCTGGGATACACCTTCTCAATATTTGATCTGTACCAAGTTTAAACAGAAAAGGGTCATCTAATAAGTAAAA
Organism: Arctium minus; assembly: GCA_954870635.1. NCBI lineage: Eukaryota > Viridiplantae > Streptophyta > Magnoliopsida > Asterales > Asteraceae > Arctium > Arctium minus. The sequence continues at coordinate 44,007,651 of OX941085.1, forward strand.
TTTGCAATCATGGAGAAATTTCTTAAGCATGTGATGAGTATAATCAGAAGGTATGATGCCACAAGCCAAATAATTTGCTATGTCAGCAAACCATGGAAGTTGTGCCTGCACCATAAGAATCTTTTCTTCTGGAAAAGTCTCTACAATGTCTCCTTCTTTCCTACTTTCAACCTGTTTTTCTAACCTGGATAAATGGTCAGCCACTTGGTTCTCAGTCCCCTTCCTATCAATAATCTCTAAGTCAAACTCTTGCAACAACAAAACCCATCTTATCAGCCTAGGTTAGCATCTTTCTTTGATATCAAATATTTAATGGCAGCATGGTCGGTATGTACAATGACTTTTGCTCCCATCAAATATGATATAAACCTTTCAAATGCAAACACCACAGCCAATAATTCTTTCTCAGTTGTTGTGTAATTAATTTGAGCTTCATTTAGGGTTTTGCTTGCATAGTGGATGGAATGAAAATTTTTCTCTTTTCTTTGACCTAATACAGCACCAACAGCCCAATCACTTGCATCACACATGATTTCAAAAGGTTTGTCCCATTCAGGAGCCACAACCACTGGTGCAGTTACCAAAGCTTTCTTTAAAGTGTTGAATGCATTTCTACATTCATCATTGAAATCAAACTTTTGGTCATGCTGTAATAATAGACATAAGGGTTTTGAAATTTTTGAAAAGTCTTTTATAAACCGTCTATAAAATCCAGCATGGCCAAGAAAGCTCCTGATACCTTTAACAGTGGTTGGTTCATGTAGTTTTTCAATTATTTCCAGTTTAGCTTTGTCTACCTCAACACCTCTTTTAGAAATTAAATGACCAAGGACAATCCCTTATGTTACCATGAAATGACATTTTTCCCAATTAAGGACCAGGTTAGTCTCCTCACACCTTTTAAGACTTTGTTTCAAATTATCCAAACACTGATCAAAAGATGAACCATAAACAGAAAAATCATCCATAAATATTTCAATGGATTTTTCAAGCATATCAGAAAATATGGACATCATGCATCTCTGAAAAGTGGCAGGAGCATTGCAAAGTCCAAAAGCCATCCTTCTGAAGGCAAAGGTGCCATAAGGACAAGTGAAGGTAGTCTTCTCCTGGTCTTCTGGTGCTATGGTTATCTGTTTGTATCCTGAGTATCCATCCAAGAAGCAGTAGTACTCTTTTCCAGCCAACCTGTCCAACATTTGATCAACAAAAGGTAAGGGAAAATGGTCCTTTTGAGTAGCCTTGTTCAGCCTACGGTAGTCCATGCAAATTCTCCATCCGGAGACTATTCTGGTAGGGATGAGTTCATTCTTGTCATTGGAAATGACAGTGATCCCTCCCTTCTTGGTTACACACTGGACTGGACTAACCCAAGAACTATTGGCTTTTGGGAAAATAATTCCTGCATCTAACCATTTCAAAATTTCCTTTTTCACTACCTCTTTCATGACAGGGTTCAGTCTTCTTTGTGGCTCTATGGAAGTGAAGTTCTTGTATTCTAAGATGATCTTATGTTGACAAATAGAGGGACTAATCCCTTTAAGGTCAGCAATAGTCCATCCTATGGCTTTTGTGTGCAACTTCAACATATCTACTAACTTCTTTTCTTGATGCAATTCTAGGGTGGCAGAAATAATGACTGGCAATTTGTCTTTTTCTCCTAGAAAGGCATACTTCAAGTGGGATGGGAGTTGCTTCAACTCCAGGTCAGGTGGTGAGATTATTGATGGAGTAAATGACTTTTGTTCATTGCTTTCCAGCAGCTCAAATGCTGCAGCATCCAAAGGGACAGACTCTTTCTCCAAGGTCTTATCATCATCATCATCATCATCATCATCATCATATTCCTTGTCTAAGTCTCCCAAGGTTAGGTCTTCCTCATCCTCCTCTTCTATCCTACAGACTTGTTTGACTCCCTCCTCATGACACAATTCCTCAATGACACCTAGGCTTGAGCAGTCTTCTAGATCACTAGGGTATTTCAAAGAATTGAAGACATTGAATGTGACTTTTTGGTCTTGTAGTCTCATGGTCAACTCACCCTTCTGGACATCTATCAAAGTTCTACCCGTAGCTAAGAAAGGTCTTCCCAAAAGAATGGAAATATCCTTGTCAACCTCAAAGTCTAAAATTATAAAGTCAGCTGGAAAAATGAACTTGTCAACCTGGACTAACACATCTTCAATCTTACCCTTGGGATATGCAATGGTCTTATCAGCTAGAATGAGTGTGACTGTGGTAGGTCTGGCCTCTCCTATGCCTAATCTTTTGAAAATGGATAATGGCATAAGGTTGACACTAGCACCTAAATCACACAGTGCCTTCCCAACCTCTTTCCCACCTATGGAGCAAGGAATGGTGAAACTCCCTGGATCTTTTTGCTTAGGGGGGATTTTGTTGGTCAAGAGAGCACTGCAACCTTCAGTGAGGGCAACAGTCTCATATTCATTCAACTTCTTTTTCTTGCTCAATATGTCTTTTAAAAACTTGGCATAACTGGGCATCTGCTTAATTGCTTCAACAAGAGGTATGTTAATGTGCAATGCTTTGAAAACATCCAAAAATTTCTTAAATTGCAATTCCTCTTTCTCATTCCTTAACCTTTGGGGGTAAGGAATGTAAGGGGGAACTGGTTTGATAACTGCTTGGTTTGATTTTTTTTGAGCAAGATGGCTCCAGTATGCTTTTGGTCTTGGTTTCATTAGGTGAAATCACAACTGTGGTCTTTGGATTAGTCAAAGGTGGACTTGAACTTGTGATCTTAGGATTTTGTTTTTCTACTTGAATTTCTGGTATTGGAATTACAGGAACCTCTGGATCAGGAATGGACTTGAATATTTTTTCAGATTCTGTTTTGGTTGTTGGTCCTAATTCTTTTTCCATTGACTCAGGTAATTCTTTACCACTCCTAAGTGTGACAACTTTCACATGTTCTTTTCCAGGAGCCTTGGGTAATTCTGTATTACTAGGCAAAGTGCCTGAGGCTCTTTTGTTCTGATTAAGTGCAATTTGACTGACTTGTGTTTCCAAACTCCGGAGAGATGCTTGTGTCTGACTCATGAATCCTCTCATCATTGCTTCAAGAGAGAGATTTGAGTCATCATGTAGAGGTGCATGATGATGATTTTGAAAAGGTGGTTGAGTGTGCTGATTGTTTTGAAAACCTTGATTACGATTATTCTGATGATGATTATTTTGAAAATTTCCCTTGTACTGGTTTTGAGAACTACTTGCTTGATTTTGAAAATTGGAGTTCCCTTGGTGCTTTGGTGCTGGTGGATTCAAACATGGACTGTTCCAAGAGAAGTTTGGGTGCTGTTTCCAGCTTGCATTGTAATGGTTGGAGTGGGGAGCAGGTCTGTTTTGAACAAAATTTACAGATTCAGAATTATGCGGACAGTGTTCATAGGAATGTTCTCCACCACAACACACACATTGCACAGAAAGAACTGCTGAAGCAGGTGTAGGGACAGTCGGCTGTGCTCCTTGACCAACAGTTATATTTTTAAGCATGTTGGTCATGGAAGCAAGCTGGGCTGTCAATGCAGTATATGCATCCACATCATGCATTCCAGTTGTTTTCCTTTAAGTTTGGGCCCTTGGATCAGCCCAGTGTCCATTGTTTGTTGAATTTTTTTCAAGAATCTCATACCCGGCATTGTAGGTATTGGATGTAAAATCCCCTCCTGAAGTCGCATCGAGCATCTGTTTTGCATTGGGAACTAACCCATTGTAAAACGTCTCGAGTTGAATACAGTAGGGAATGCCATGATGAGGGCATTTTCTCAACAATTCTTTAAATCTTTCCCACGCATCCGGGATAGTTTCATCATCCATTAGTTTAAACATGCAAATCTCATTTCTAGATTTAGCATTCCGGGTAGGTGGAAAATATTTTCGCAAAAATTTCTCGGCCATATCACTCCACGATGGTACTGAACCTGGTGCTAATGAATTGAACCAAACTTTTGCCCGATCTCTTAAAGAAAATTGGAATAGAGTGAGCCTTAAGGCGTCAACAGATACTCCCGGGATTAGAAAAAACATCGGTGATTTCCATAAAAGATTTTAAATGTGAATGTGGATCTTCCGATGGCATTCCGGCAAATTGACCATTGGCTTGCAACATATGAAACATGATGGGTTTTGGTTCAAAATGTAAAGTTTCCAATTGTGGCCTAACAACCCCAGAATTCAATTGCTCAAAATTAGGAATTGCATAGTCCATAATTCTTCCATCTTTTGAGTTTGCAAGATCAATGATGTTTTGTGGTTCAACATTACCAACAGATTCGGCATCATCTTCTTCCTCATTATGATTTTGGTGATTTTGAAACTGATGAGGTGGAGGATTTCCAAAAATTGGTTGATTATTTGCAAAAATTGGTGGTGGCCTGATTTGATTCACTAAAGGTGGTCTCATTTGATTTTCCAAAGGTGGCGGTTGATTTTCCAAAAGTAGTGGTCTAAGATGCATGTTTTCAAAGCCCGGGGGAGGTCCTTCCATATTGAGAGGATTTATGTTTTGAAAAGTTCTTTGAATTCTCCTTCTTTGACGGAAGGTTCTCTCAATATCTGGATCTAGATCGAAAAATTCCCCGCCTTGTATTCTTGGCATGCCCAACTTTTTAAAAATCTTTTGAAACTCCCAAAGGTGGTAGAAAAACCAAATCTTTTAAAACACTTTTAAACACTTTTGACTTGCCAATCCCCGACAACGACGCCAAAAACTTGACAGGCCCTATCGTGTTCCTTAGGGAAGTGAAATAGATAATACCAAAAAGCAAGTATACAAATTGGTACTATGTCGCCTTGCAAGTAATAAAATGGTAAAGATACCAGATATCGTCCCACAGAGATTGGACTAAAAAGTGTGTTAAAAATATAATGAAAGATGAGATTTCAGATGACGAATTTGAAGCAATATTTTGGAAGGTTGGTTAACACAGATCTAAATAACAAGAATAAAAGAGAAGCAAGGGTGTAAGACTTTTGGTGGTATATGGATCCAAATTCCAACAGGTCAATGCTACAGCATCAGCATAGCATGATGCTATAGGAATGTTGCAGCATGCTTCTTACAATAACTAGTTTCATTATTAATTTCAAGACACGTTCCTCTCGGACTCTCACCATCCCATTATTCCAGTAGCTATGATCCATCTCATCTCTGAGCAAAGTTCAAGATAAGGGAATGATGGGAATGGAGTTCTCAAAATATACGGCAAAACAAATTCTCTTTGTTAAAAGTTACTCTTTCGAAATAACCCCCGTACCTCCCAAGTTGGTGTATTCCAAATAGCTTATCTCTAAGTCTACTCCATTTTAACCCTTTGAAAAAGTGACAACTTATCAAGAATGGATCATTTTAAATGACACAAGTAACAACTCTCGTTGCAAGTAACTCTTTCGATATTACCTCCCATGTCATTCAATTTGACGTGCTATTCAATGGCCTATCTCTAGGTCCATGACACTATTACACTATCAAAATGATCAATTTGTCAAAGAGTTTTGTTATCTTGATAAAACTTGAGTTGGAATAATAAAACTTTGTTAAAGTCACAAAAGTCCACTTTCTTTTAGATCCACATAACCACCCTTTGTCTCACACCCAAGCTAAGAGGATTAGCTACTTATTACAATAAAGAAATAAAAACTACCACTAAGAATTACAAAGATGAACATAATGTATAGTGCTCTTGAAAGATAAATGACTTGAAAGTATATAAATATATATATATATATATATATATATATATATATATATATATGTTGCTTGAAATGTAAAGACAAAGGAAAGTAAATTACAAAGAAATGGAAATGACAAGAAAGTAAACTTGACGATAAATACAATGAATTTTAACTACTGAAATCTAAAACAAAAGAGTAAAGGAAAGGCTAGAGATGCAAGATGAAGAAAGAAAATACAACCAAATGAAATATGCAGGTGGATGTTGTTTCAATGTTGCAAGCATTCATATGCAATAATGGAGACTATATGAAGATGATGAAGAACACGATGGATGCATGAATTCTGGAAATTAAAGGGACACAGGACTCGAATAGGACCAGTTCGTGAATTAGACAGAAAATGAAAGGATTACACTAAGCATAACAAGATGGAAAGCTTTAAAGAAAATATGAAGAGCAAGATGAAGAACTTAAAGATTAATACTTAAAATTAAAGAACTAAAGTGTGATTTTCGATCAGCCCCAAGCTACTACAAATCAGCTGCAAAAGCCATTAAGATACTTAAACTAAGATGATGATAAGAGAAATGTCCCATTATGAGCAACTAAGTCTTCCTTTTATAGACAAGAGGAGTGGCAAAGTTGTAATTAAGGGGAATCTAATTGTACTTAAGCTAGTCTAATGCCAACTAAGGCTACAAAAGCTAGTTCCATCTTAACTAAACTATTACAAACCAGATAAATTAGTGTTTAGAGGTTACAAAAGATCAGTTCCATGCCAAAAACTCAGATTAGCCTTTATCATCTTCGATTCTTTCATTCAAAACCATCAGCTCCATGTTGTACCAATGTTGCAACATGCCCTGTTTCCAAATAGATTTCCAAAAGATAACCAAATTAGCCTACAATCTTCATAGAACAAGCAAATCACACAAATTCAGCTCCAAGACACAATAAATGGAAAACAAGGTAGAAAATGACTCAAAGTGGGATTTAGAAGTGAAAAATCCTATCTAAAAGATTAAAAGAAATGTGCTTAAGTACTCAAAATTGAGTACTTATCACCACCCCAAACTAAAAACTTTTCTTGTCCCCAAGCAATCAAAAGAACAAAAGAAAAGAACAAAAGAAAAGACATTAAATGTGAAATTTTTGCATTGGAATACATTAGGTGTATATAATGAGTTTGAGCATGCCAAGTCTATATCATATAGCCTTTCATAAATCCAAAGTAACCAACAATCTCATGCTATGTGTTTTAACATGAACCATATGCTAGCCTTATATTCTTTTTGTTATGGACACACATCCTACATCACACCTCTTTCATGGCTTTGTGTGTATGGGTTTCTCTCTTTTGGCTCTTTCTTTCCTCTCCATGCCTTTTCTCATACATGTACCAACACTTGAATTTTTTTTTTCAAATTATGTGCATTTTCTGTTGGATACATACACCAGCCCCTATGGGACTTTTGTGGTGTTGATCTGCCACTTTTCATGGCTTTTCTTGTGCCATATTAGACACCCCCACCCCAAACTAAGAATTCTGCAATGTCCTCATTGTAGGAGAGAAAGGTGTTTGTATCTTTGCCAATGGGGTGGCTATGGTGCAAGAAAAGGATGAATACCAATCAAATGAGTGTGAAATGTGTAGAACATGGTCCAAATTGTGTCCCAAGTAAGTATTAGGCTAGTTCTAGCATGCACTACTTTTAATATGAGATGTGGACTCATGAAATTATTATGGATATACAATTCAACCAATCATATCAAAACATGATCTAATGCAAACAAAAAAAACCTATAAAAAGTAAAAGACTAATCCCAGACTAAAAACTAAAAATAAATAGATATGGAGCAGAAAGGGTGCGATTTAAACCTGTCCTACTCAGGTTGAGTAGGCTGTGTGTGGCCAACAGGGGCTACAAGTGATGCTGCTATGAGGCTGGATGCTGCAGCACCAATGTGGGCACTTCCTTCTGCTTTCAACTTTGCCTTCAGACCTGCTATCTCTGTCTTCTGCCTTTTTACCAACTTTTTCAGCTTCTTCACTTTTGTATTCTCCTCCTCTTGATACCTTCTTTCTCTGCCATCAACCATGGACTGCACCTCTACCTTGAGATCTTCTAGCTTTTCCAAAAACTCAGTCCTTTGTTGCAGGATTGTGTCCATAAGATTGTTGTTTTGAGCTAACATTTTCTGCATCATTCCCACCATCTCATTTGCCCCAATACCTTTTTCTTTTCTATCTCTTAGCCTCTGTACTACCTTCATGTCCATCTGGTGTCTTTCTCTCTGTTCCTTCACAATCAGATCATCAATGTATCTAGGCACACCCATCTCAGTCAGTATCTTGGTCAACATTCCAGGGAAGTAAAATTTTCCCCTTGATTTTGATCTTGTAGAGCACTCCCTTATGCTTTTCATGATGATCCTTCCAAAGTTGATGGTTTTACCTGTTACAAGGCAATACAGCAAAAGCATTCTTTCCACAGTGATGAATGTATCATGAGAGGTTGGTGAGATGGTATGCCTCACAAAGTTGATCCATACATTGGAGTCAGCTGTGAGGTTGGAAGATCTGAAGGTCCTTAGCATGAGATTTGTGTGGCTTTCCCAAGTGGTTTTAGGTTTTCCCAGGACTGCAACAACTTCAGCAAGGTCATTAACAGTGGCCTTATGCACAAGTGCATAATATTATGTTTTCTTTGGTGGGTTGAGTCCTAGGAACTGGTTGATCCTTCTAGCAGTGAGGTTGATGGTGGTTCCTCTAACATGAATCTTTGAGGCTGAAGTCACAGACATCTCACAATAGAATTCTCAAATGAGGGTGAGCTTGTAGGAGTCATACACATGGCACAACTTTTTGAGACCTTGGGTGTTAATTACCTGCCTAATGAAATGGAATTCCCTCATACTGTGTTCATCTATTCCCTTCTCAGGGAACCCAATCTTAGTTTGAAATTTAGGCCATATCTTTGCTGCAGCCTTGGAACTAAACCCATTGTGAGGTGAGGTTGGCCTTGGCAAGAGAGCCACAACAGGTTCCTCATTTCTCTCTTTCCTTCTCACAGACTGCTCATGCTGTAATGATGCTGCAGCATAGAAGTTGGTGTCACTAGGTTTGGTTCCAGATGGTTCTCCCTCAGTCATCACTCTCTTGGTCCTCTTACTCTTTCTGGATCCTTCCCTATTGGTTTTCTTGGCATGGACTTTCCCTAACCCTTTTCTCTTCCTAGTTGGCTTAGTTACAATAGGCTCATCTTCCTCAGTCCACATGACATCAGTTTGAGGAAACTCCACAAATGGGTCCTCTGTTCTTTCTTCCCTCTCTAACTCCATCTGTACTTCTAGATTCTCAACTAATGTGTCTTCATTTCTCTCTGATTCTTTCTCAAGCAGGGTTTCAGGGGTCTCAAGAATCACAACCTCCTCAGTGGGATTTTCAACAGAGACCAAAATCTCTTTACCCTTGAGAACATCAGCGGGGGTGTTCTCCTCATTGGCCGTAGGGTTCAATGGTCCAAAAGAGCTATCGAACTCATACTTTTTAAAATGCCCAAGATCTATTTTTGTGGAAGCAATGGGTCTGTCAGAGTCAGCCTCTGAACAAGAAGTGAAAGACCCATCAACCAAGAATTTGTGAACAGTAGGCAATACCTGAGATTCTTCAATAGCAATGAACTTAGGATGAACAATGATAGCAAGAAGGTTCCTTGTCGAATCCTCCCCTGTTGAGGTTGGTTTTGTCGAACTTTCACCTTTATCGGCTACAGAGGTGTTATCGACCTCTGAGTCTTTGGTGAGTGGAGAAATGATGTGGAGGAATGGAAATGCTCGAACCTGTGGAAAACTGGAGTTATCCTCAAGGACCACTGGGGATTGAGGCGTATTAGTGCTTGATGCTTGATCCCTGGTTCGGGGGCTTCTTCTTCGTTCGGCGCTCGCAGGGTTTCGAACCATGGCTCGCTTCACTCTAGCCATGATACAGATTGAACACAGAGAAGGGAAAAGAAAATGGTGGTTTTCAGAGAGGAAGCTTTCGAGAGGGAAGAAACAGAGAGTTAGAGTGAGAGTGAGAATGAGAGGGAAGCGGGTTAATCAAAAAGAGGGTTTCTTGACAGTGGAATAAATATAGACAAATCTTCACTTTAGTACAAATACCTCTTGGTTTGACGGGTGAGGCCCGTTTACTAACATAAGTAGCGGAACACAAAAGTAAGCCACTTGACATGTTAGTAAAACCAAATACACAATAAAGTACACGCAATGGATGCTAGGCTCGGTAGCTTTAAATGTACACCCACCACAAGTCAACTTCAACCACGTAGGGTCCTTACGTTGAGACCCTCACCCAATATTGTGTACTAGCACGTAGGACTTATACCTTATCCAATGCCTAAGCGTGCCTCAATGTGGAAAACTAGCGTTCCATCATCGGACCAAATGATACAATTATTTGTGAGTTCATGACGCCCAAATGCAACCAAATAGACAATCCAATGTCAACAAACCAATTAATAATTCCAACAGTTAAAGTGACATCAAATGTGCAAAAACTATGAATCCGTATAATTGTTCATGTAATTTCCAAGAGGTTCCAAAATAATACTTTGGATCGTATTTCTATACTTTAAATCCAAATACCCAAGTCCTCATTCAATAAATACACATCCATATCCCAAAACCCTAATTTTGATTTTCAAGCATTTAAACATGAAATTTGAGGAAAATATGTTTCTCATGTGCAAATCCCCAAGTAATTCGAGATATAAGTTTCTTAACCTTAAAATCATACTCATCCACATAAACCCTAAAATCTCCAAAGTTAGGTTTTTGGTGAAAACTCACCCAAATCAAGTAAATCAAATATGAAGATGTTTAGAAGGTTAAAATCCACATTTTAACATGTATAAAGTTTATAAAAAGAGAATGAACTCACAAGTTAGGTTTTTGGTGAAAAACCTAAAAACCAAGTATGGTGAAAAGGGGATGAAGATCTTGTCTATCCAAGCTAAGATCCTTGAATCTTGAGGCCAAAGATGAAATTAATGTTCTTCCATATCTGAAGGTAACAATCTAGGGTTCCCTATTTTCGAATTTATGAAGAGAGAGGATGAGGGTGAGGAGTAAATGAGGGAGAAGGGTTGAAATTCGTCTACAAGGTCTGCAGGGGCTTTCCCGCGGCTTTGGCCACGGCTTAAGGCCGCGCCACAGCCCGCACGTGTCCCTGATCTCCAAACTAACAGCGAGTTACGCGGCTTTAAGGTCGCGCCGTATCCCGCGTAACGTGCTGTTTTTCAGCCAATTCCAAAACTCTATTCCATGGCCAAGACACAATTTCTACTCTTAGTTCCTAATGAATCTGTAGTAGTAGAATTCCTAAGGTTAACAATTAGACTCGTAAGAAAGATCTCTAACGTACCATAAATTTTACGGGTGTTACAACCTTCTTACTAATCTTAGAAATTGGTTCATATATGAGTTATATATTATATGGTTTAAGTTGTTGATCTGGTGCATATCTCCCGCTCTGGCTTGGGTTCAATTGTTTTCAAGACTACACATTATCGTCCTTTTTTATTACCACTAAGGTTTCTGGTCTAGACATGTTGATTGGGGCTATTGCATATTTTGGTTGGATTGCGTTTGGTTTTTTATCTGCAATGACCATTCGCCACATTGCTTAAATTGTTCTGATTTGGAGTTTTATGTTCACTTGCATGTGGTTACGGTTCACAAATGGCTACAATCATATTGGCTAATTTGGTTTATCAAAGTATAAGCATACAAAACATTTCAGTGTTTTGGAAATATATTTCTTTTTAGCATTTTCCCTTTTAATCAGTCTTGAGAAACTACTTTCACTTTTATCTCCCAAAAGAAGTTGGGGGTTTCAATTCCTCTGTGAAGTCATGGGTTTTATGAAATTGTCAAAAATCTAACCATTAGACTGGTATTGTTTTAAATGTGATGGCAAAGATTTCTTGATTGAAAAGACCCTTTATGTGGATATTGTGCATATGATGAAATCTCCAAAACGGCAATCCAAATTCAGAGCAGATGATACAAATATGGTTGCTGATGATGAATCAAAAGATGATATGGAGATGGGAACACAAATGGATCAAGCTCTCGAAGAAGAATTGATTGACGGTAAAATGGTGATTAAGATTTGAAGGGCTCTCAAAATGGCATTTTCGAGCTCTTTGCTCCTCTACCACTGCCAAAATCACCACCAGACTCGTGGCTTTGGCATAGGTTGCCTTATGTGTCGTCCTAAAACACGGGTATTCGGTGGAATCATAAATATCCTTCTTTTCCAAAGGTCAGTTAGAACATTCAGAGGTAAGCGGATCGATTTCTTTCGATTTATTTGTATATATAACACCCTAAAAATATGGGTAAATTTAAACATTAAAACTTCGGCAATATAACGTCTAAAATAGACATAAATCCACCCAAAAAGGGAAATTGTATTGGCGTTTACAAAATCTATAAATGGACAATAAATTTGACACCAAACTAATCTAAATTAATTTCATCTAGATTATAACCGTTATCGACTCAATCTCCTAAAATGACTATTCCTTTATGTATGCCAAAAATCCCAAAAGTTATCTCCAAAAGTTGTCGCTATCCGCCACCACTCGACTCTCACTTCTTGAAAGCCCCATCACTAATGGAACATGTTATACATGTCATTTGAGAAAAAGTGTTAGGCTTAACATCTGGTGGGAACAAACAGTTTATATAATCAATGTGAAGTAGATGAAATATACATTTAAAAGTTTTTCAAGTATTTTATAAAAACAAGGTGTGTCAAGTATCCACATAAGGACCTTACGGTCCAAAAGGCATCTTGCGATGACGGGGGAGACCCGATTTCCAAGAATCGTGGCGGAACACAAAAGTAGGGCACTCTCCGAGTTGTGAGCTCGATATTGGGACCCATGACCATGAATAACGTCGGTTCGTACATAGATGTGGGGGAGGGCACCCGAGGATCCCAATCATACTCATTCACTAGGATTACATTTACAACCCATGGCTAGTAACCGGTCCCACATAACCGTACCAAATTGCTTCCGAGGACCCAATGTTTCAACTAGTTACAAAGGGGAAAATCCCAAAATAAGCCGACTCAATACATATGGATCTAATAGTAATAATCTAGGACTTGTCATAAATACGTTAATGATAAACTATAATCACACATATAGTCTCACAACTTATAATCCCATTTACATGAAATTCTTTGTATATCCCATATCATATGGGACCAAATTGAAATCAAGATTTATCCATGACCTCTTTCGTTTTACCATATAAATCTTTCATCAAATAGGTTTCCCAAAATCATGCCACTTTAAAAATAGTCTTGGGTGATACCCCCAACTTTCATGTGTTCATTTCCTTAAATCCTCATTTTATCAAATAAAACTCTCATAGAAGAGATAATCATAAATATGACTAACATGAGGTCATATTAGTATTGAACAACACATATGTGAACTAAAACACATTTTATAACCCATCTCATATAATCCTTCATCATTTTGTAAAATAGTGAGAAACCCTAAAAATCTCCCAAATATTGTGTTAGGTCAAAATCATTAAATCAAGAAGATGGAATTTAGGAGATGATTAGAAGTCTAAAATATAACTTCGACATGTATAAAGTTTTAAAAAAATGTGGATGAACTCACTAGTTAGGTTTTTGGTTAAAACCAAGAAACCCTTCAACTTGGGATGGAGATGGAGAAGTGGAATGATAAACCCTTTGTAACACCCGTGATTTTGGGAACGTCCTCAGTTTGGAAGGTTGTACGTTACGTCGTAGGCTTTTGGGTGCAAAAAGTAGAAATTTCGAGATTCGGTGTTAGAATATAATGACAAAACAAGATAATTAGTATAATCATTTTATGTTAATTGTTGGGTCAGAGTATTGGGCCGCAGGCCTGCAAGTTGGGTAGTTTTTAGGAGTCCAGTACATGGCAGTTAAGAAGTAGTTTTATGCATCGTTTCAAAGAGACGTGTCGGTTCATTGGCACCGTTTCAATTTTTATATATGTGTGTATGTATCGAGTATGTTGAAATTATCACAATCAATATACATTTTCAGTTTGTGTGAACTTATTATCCGTTGCGATTGTGTTCACGATGGAGAAAAATCAATCTTCATCTCCAACAAAGTGGTATCAGAGCCATAGGCTCGATCAAGGGAAGAAGAATTTGATTCTTGATGCAATACGAATTAGAAAAGAAAAGATTGCAAAAAAGATTGTGATCGATAGTTTCAGAAGGTTGCGGTTAAAGAGGAATAAACAAAACAAGAAGGAATGTATGCCTATGGATGATACTCTCCATGGGAAAGTCTCATTGGGAACGATATGTTGAAAGCTACAACAAAGAAGTACAGATTTTTGGTGATGAAGAAAGCACCACAGAAAAACATAAGGTACGAGATGGTTTGAATGGAGAAACGTTCCAAATGGAAGAAGTTGAATTTATCACAAATTATTGTAATATTTTGCTTAAAGATGATTTGAAGATTGTTAAAGAAGATGATCTTGTTGAAAAGATACAAGATAAGATGTATGTTGATGTTTACAAGGGTTGGTATGAAAAAAAGGTTTAAGGAAATTTGTGAAAAGTATGAGTTCGCAAAGAAAAGACCAATGTGTCCAAGAGAATTTACCATTAAAGGTGTTCAAGTTGTTGATCAAGAAAGGGGGCAATAAGGCTGTTGCTCCAAATAAGTCTGGTAATCAAGATTCAGTGGTGGATATTACCGGTGAAGTGTCAAAAGACGATAGCTCTTGTGGTTCAAATGAGTTTGATGATTTTGTTATCATTGTTTGATGAATAATGATTAAGAAAATTACATGCTTTGTCATTAAGGGGGAATGTTAGAATATAATGACAAAACAAGATAATTAGTATAATCATTTTATGTTAATTGTTGGGTCAGAGTCTTGGGCCGCAGGCCTGTAAGTTGGGTAGTTTTTAGGAGTCCAGTACATGGCAGTTAAGAAGTAGTTTTATGCATCGTTTCAAAGAGACGTGTCGGTTTATTGGCACCGTTTCAGTTTTTATATATGTGTGTATGTATCGAGTCTGTTGAAATTATCACAATCAATATACATTTTCAGTTTGTGTAAACTTATTATCCGCTGCGATTGTGTTCACGATGGAGAAAAATCAATCTTCATCTCCAACATTCGGTACGCTTTGGGCGACAATGCCCGACGACTATGCCGAAGAACATTATCACACGACATTGTCACAGGGCTCAACCTACCCGCGGTACCAACTGGGTGATTGTACCTGGCGAGAGTGCCATAGGGCACAATCACAGGGCACTGTCGCGGGTCACTCGGCTCGGTACAACCCGGTCGATTGTGCCTGGCGAGAGTGCCATGGCACAATCGCATGGCACTATCGCCGGATGGTGCTAACCTGATAAATGTCCCGATTTTTCAGCCACTTCCCTCACCTCTCATTTCTAACTCTTCTTTTTATCTCCCAAAAATCGATCCCTCACACCCTCTCATGAATCCTAATTTATTTTGGGGTTTCTTCTCCTAAAATCAAGTATTTCTTCATCATCTATGCTTGTGGATTCATCTTTTGACGCAAGACTAAGCCTTCATTTTCAACTCTAGAGATTTTTGGAGTTCATTGAGTTTTGCTCAAAAACCCATTTGGTGAGTTCATCCTTCTCCCTTTTAAACATTATATGGGTTATAAATGTTCACTTGATGTTTTCCTAAGTGGTTATGTTCCTTAAATTTCGGTTTGGTTAATTTTTGAGAAATTAGGTCAAAATTAGGGTTTTGACCAAATTGGGGATTTTGGATGTAAAATGTTTGGGGATTGATTATTAATGGTTGAAAGAGTATACTCATGGTTGGAAACTTGTGGATCTAGGTTTTTGGAAGATTTGGCTTGTGGATTCAAATTTCTTCAAGGAAGCTCAAATTGGGGAAAAATCTAGATTTAGCCTAAATCTAGCAAGGTGAGTTCAAGTTGATTTATGAAAACGGTGTACATGCCAAAATGTTCATTTTTAAATGTTTATATGTTTTACATGAAAATTATCAATTGTTGGGTATTTGGTAAATTCTGATTATTTGAAGTGTTTAACGTTATAAGTTTTGTAAAACATCTACATTTGGGAGTTATTGGCATTTTGGTGAATAAATCATAAGTAATAGTAGTTTGATGATTTATGTTATGAAATGAGATCTTTGAGTATAAATGCATCTTAACGTGTGTTTTTGGGAAAATATGTGTTCTTGAGTTATGAGACGCTTTGAAGGAATAAAGGGTATAAACTCATTGGAAAGTGACTTGTCTCGGTCTAATTTTGTGTAGAGTTTATTCATGCTCTTTGGAGTGTGAGATTGCATAAATGTGTCATTTGTGTTTATCATATTTTATGAATTTCGTCAAAGGTCAGTTAATGGGTGGAGCTTTTGGCTCGGTTGTGACTCAAAGGAGTCTTGGGGCATTTGGCAAGTTTTTAGTGGCTCGATAAAGAGCTTTGATTTTATGATGCATATTTAATTGCGTATTAGTGGAAATTACATGTTTTGAGTGCGTTGTCATTCTTTTGAGTCATGCAATGTTTAGACTACATTGCATAACATCCATAGGCATATGAGTCAGTCAGTTGGTTTAATTGGGATATTTATCCCTGTTTTGGGACTGGTAATACTTATGGTTAACGAAGGGCTCGAGGTATAGATCGTGGGTGGTTGAACTCGATGCCTGTGAAATCCAGTCTGTGTATTCATCATGGAGTTTTGATGTCCATGTTTGAAGTCTAGTGAGTGGTCCCAAAGTCATGTTTTTATGTAAGCTTGCAGTGGTGCTCTGTAGAGCCGTATATGGAGCTAAGTCTTGCGGTGGTGCCCATGGTGAATCGGATACTGGGACTTGTGGCTTTTGTGGTGACACTCATCTAGAGGTCGAGTAGACACTAGGTTCATTTGGGTATCTTGCGGTGGCAGCTCGGTTGGGAGCCGTATACGGGGATCCATGACTCTATGTGAATCTCGAGAACATTGATAAGTGACTTAACTTTGTGTGTCCGTCACATTTGATGGAATTCGGGTCTCCCCCGTCACCGAAAGGTGTTGTTTTGGGTATTGAGTTTTGTATCCATGTTTTCGGTGACGTATTGCATTTGTGATTTATTAACCATGATTTATGGGTTGAGTATTATGCCCCAATCGTGTTTTTGGGTGTTTTGGGATATGAAGTTTTATTCAAGTTTTCGTAAATTGGGGGTCAATTTATATTCGCGTTTTGAGTGAGTCTTGGGTTGAATTTACTTTATGAACGAATGTTTTACATCGGGGTATTCGTCTTTAAAACGTGTATTATTGGAAAATGAGTCTTCTCATATTTAAAGCGAATCATTTTGGAAATTCATGATTTAAATGGCTTTCTTTCCTTTAACATTATGTATTTAATTATATTGAAAACTCTTGAACTCATTAGGCGTTAGTCTAACCTTTTTATTTGTCGGCATGTGCATCAGGTTCTGGTTGGGGTTTGGTTCTAGCGTTGTTGCCAAGAGTTGCATATTAGTTATATCCGCGAGGGTGAGTAGCTTGGTGATGTCTTCCGCCTTTACCTTGGGAATAACAACTGGTATTTGGGTTGTAGTAACACCCGACCCTATTTAGTCTTTGTGTAAGACTTTATTAATTTGTTGAGGGTTAAACCTAGATTTTTAATTCAAGTATGGATTTGTTGTAAGAGATTTATCTTTATTTGAGGTCTTATTGAAAATTTTAAATTAGTTGTTGTTTCCAATTTTGAGGGTGTTACACCCTTGAACCTTAGCCTTCACCAACTAAGTTGATAAATATGATTCTTGAAGAAATGGTGAGATGAAGCCTTCAATGCTCCAAAAATCGCATTAACTCAAGAGGGAGTGGGAGAGGATAAACCTAGATGAGTTGGTGGAGTAATGAATGAGGTAGAGAAGAAATAACATTAAATGGCCAGTAGTCCGTCTCCCGACCCCGACCGCGACATTGACATGCGATAGTGACATCTGTCACCATCCCCGAGCATAATCGCCCCGGGTGTACCGAGGACTTGGCCAATCCCACAACAATGCCAAGCGATAGTGACAGATGTCAAAGTCACAAGGCATAGTCGCCGACTATGTATTTATGAGTATCAACGGCCCCACGACATTGCCAGGGCGATTGTGACAATGTCACTGTCGCCTGGCACAGTCGCCCCGACACTCCTTGACTCCCAAAAATGCTATTTCAAATCCCTTGACGCTCCCGGCTCGACCCACGACTTAAAGGGACGTGTTTTGTAAGAATAAAATCCTACATCAAAGAGTTTTAAGAGCAACATAAAAAGGTTATAACTTACAGAAATTTCCGGGTGTTATAGTATACCAATTGGTTTAGTGAACCAAATGATCATATTTTTTTCTCCCATTTTTCAGAGAACATTGGACCAGGAAGTTAGCTTGGTGGATATGCTCTTTGAAGTCTTTCTTCTGTGTATATGTTTTTTTGGTGGGAAGTTCATCAAATCAAATGATTTGGTGATCAAAAATGGGATTTTTTTCCTTTTCTTTTTCTTTTATTAGCAAACATGGGTAAGCGCTTACTGGTAAGAGATTCACTTTCATTTACTTCATCGTCTAACATTCTCGATCATGAAAATAGATTGTTGGTAAATATCTTAAACATGGTAAGTGCTTATCGGGTAAGAGTCATTTTCTGCACTTACCCCCATTTTCCGCACTTACCGGGTAAGATTTTTGGTCCTTGCCATGTTCATCAATAAGGTAGATGATATCGGTAAGCGCTTATCCGGTAAGCGTGTAGTAAACCGCCCCTTAGTTTTGGTTCTGGTGGGCATATCATTAGTTTCCCTTTGTAATTAAAACGCGAAGAATTGTAGAGTTTCAAAATAAAATGGAGTTTTGAGAGTGGTTTGACTTGCGGGATTTGGATTTAAATTTCATTTTAAGCTCGAGTTCAACTTTTCGCTTTCCCGCTCCCCGTTTCAACTATTTTGCATTTGGTTTAAATACAACATGCTCGTGAACATTTTTAGGCGATGATTATGAGTAAGCTTGTGAGACAGAAATGTAAATAGATCCATGGAGGGTTAAGGTTTGACTTTGCCATAGAGTGGTTCAAGGGAATTGACATATTTTATTTTTTAACCTATTTTATAAAAGGGAAAATTCATCAAAATGGAACCAACTTTACCCTAATTCCTATTTTAGGGAACCAACTTTTAAAATTATTATTTAAGGGTCTCAAACAAATTTTTCGTTTATTTAAGGGTCCGGTTAACCTGTTGACTTGTTAATGATGACATGGATTAAGTATTTTGTCAACCAAAATTCCATGCCATAATTAAATTTACAAAAATAAATTTAAAATGTTTAGAAGACACCCAAAATTATGACATGGCATATATTTTTTATTTATTCACAAATGAAAATTCCACGTGAAATATAGTTAGGATATTTAAGTCATTTTTTATATTTTTATAAAATTAAAACTAATAAAAAAGTTCTAAAAACACTTGTACAAATTATTACCATTAAAAAAGATATATAAAAATATTAAATCCTAAACAAATCCTGATAGAAACTACTGCCATCCCCATCCTATTCGTCCATCCTCTTCATCCTCTTCTTACTATCATCTTCATCATCTATGTCTTTTTTTTTTAACAACAAATAATCTTATTACCAAACAGAGGCTAAAGCCTCAAGACCAAGAGCAACAAACAACCCCAAACATCCGAACACTACAAACAACATTATAAGATGAAAACAACAGACCAGAAGAATAAGCCCAAACATCATTTTTTATGGTTGATTCATCTTCAACAAACTTGACGATTCAATGATGGATGAACCTTCAACATATCAACACAACGAACTGGAAGAATTCATATATCAATTAGCATAGGGTTTTGATTTTGATGTCGACATGTTTGTCGATTCAAAAAAACCCATCAATAGATCGATTCAAAGTAGATGCAAGGAAATATATGGAGTCTTGATTTGATTTGCAACGTATAGATTTGTGTAGAATTTTGATTTTAAAGATTTGATTTGTTATGTATCACAAAGTTAATTTATTTGTATAACATGTTGTTCACTTCTAATTTCGGGTTTTTTTAGTGGTAATTCGGGTTTTATTTGTATTTAGATTTTGATTAATTCAGTTTGTTTTATTGTATGAATATGATTGACATAAAGAAATACGGGTTTGATTTTTATTTATCTTCATATCCAAGTTCTTTATGATGAGGCTGTTCATGTTCATCTACACATATTTTGATTAGGAAATTGTTGTGATAATTATTTTGATGAGATGGAAATTAGTTAATGATGTGTATATTATGTAATTTTTAAAATTTTATTTTTTTCCACGTCATTTTGAAGATACCGGTTACCTGCTCAACAGGTTAACCATATCCTTAAATAAATGAAAAGTTTGTTTGAGACCCTTAAATGATAATTTTAAAAGTTGGTTCCCTAAAATAGGAATCAGAACAAAGTTGGTTCCATTTTGATACAATTTTCCCTTTATAAAACTGACATTGTATAATATTTTGAGTTTAATGTTTTGTTCGTGAAGTGTTGCACGGAAGTGTTAAGTAAACTGCATTAATTTCCTACTTCTGAGTTTTGAATTAGAAGAAAATTTTACCATCTTATTACATAATACGAAGTGTTAAGTACTTGTTATATTTTAGAGTAAAATTCCTTCACACAATTTTTTTTTTCACAATTGTACCACTAACTTGGTTTCCACATGTTTCACGCTATATACTATATAAAAGATGACCCAACGTTTTGTTTCATTTTTGGTAAATCGATTAATACTATTTGAATTTTACATCCCGTTGCATTGCGACTTGGAACTACATATTAGTAAAGCATACCAAAAAGTTCAACCAGAACGGAGTCTACACATCAAATGTGGTTTATCGAGAAGTTTTGAGTGATAATTGTATATGATTAAAGCTTGATTGTAATTTCTATTTTGTTTAAACATAAAACTTTGACTTTTTAAATGAGAAATTGCATCAAGTTTTCATTTTTGGATTTACGATACATCCCGTTGCAAAAATTTAAAAGTTAAATGTATCTTGATAGAACATGTGAACCACCAAGTATTTCAAAGTTAAAGTATTTACGATGTTGTTAACTAATTTAGGGGTCGTTTAACAAACGCTTACCCGGGTAAGCGCTTACCAAGTCATTTACCTTATGAATGAAGATGACAATGTCAAGAATCTTACCCGGTAAGAGCTAAGGTAAGGACCAGAGTCTTACCCTGGTAAGTGATGGCGAAAAGTCTTACCACGGTTAGCGCTTACCGGGAAAATTGTTGCATACAATACTGTTTTCGTGGACTAAAATCTTACCCGGTAAGTAAGTGATTGTGTTAAATTTTACCCGTAAGCGCTTATCGGAAAAATTGTTGAATACGATACCGTTTTGGTGGATTAAATTCTTACCCGCTAAGTAAGTGATTGTGTTAAATTTTATTGGTAAACACTTATCCGGGTAAGCGTTTGGTAAACGGCCCCTAATATGTTACCATATTTATAGAATATTTTAATGTATTCCTTTTATTATTCTCTAAAATACGTTTTCCTTAACCTATACTATATTATAAAACACGGATAAAAAACTCTTAAATACAAATTATTAGGCACAAGGTACTATCATTTTATGCAAAATTTTAAAAATCACCTTGGTTTTCTAAAAGGTCAAAGTTAGAGCATCTCCAACAGCTATGCTAAAATAGAAAAAAGTGAGATTTTAGTAACTTTTTTCCTCTAACAGCTATGCTATATTGTATGCTAAAATAAAGAAAAAAAGAGAGAGAAGGTAAAAATCTCTAAATATAGAGAAATCTCTAAAACTCCATATTTAAGAGAGAGATTATTTTCCACCAATAGGAAACATTGAAGTTGTGTGTTTAAAAGAGAGAAATAATATTTTATTAATATAATTGATGATATAATTGCTAAAATAGAGTAGCTGTTGGAGTTGGACGTAACGTTTTTTAGAAATTTTAAATTTTTCTACTCTATTTTAGAAAAATTATAGCATAGTTGTTGGAGATGCTCTTATAGTCTCATTTGGTTTTCTCG
Source organism: Arctium minus (assembly GCA_954870635.1). Lineage (NCBI taxonomy): Eukaryota > Viridiplantae > Streptophyta > Magnoliopsida > Asterales > Asteraceae > Arctium > Arctium minus. Next base: position 44,029,524 of record OX941085.1, read on the forward strand.
AGTACTATAGTACTCTAACCTAAATTAATAAAATAAAGTTATAATTAAATTAAGCGGGTCTACGATATGATGATTATTTATATACCTTCTATTGTGTGTGTGTATGCTCTGATTAATTAATAGTGGGCCTCCAAGCTTGAATAGGGACAGAATCCACATACTCATGGACGGAGCCGCTCTATTCGCAAACGCCGCCGCCGCCACCACCACCACCACCACCACCAGTCGTGGTGTTCGTCAACAAACCGCCAATGGTGCTCTTCTCTCCCGATCTCCCTACCTGACGACTAATTTTTCCTTTCTTCCTCCTAACCACAAGGTAATTTTATCGTTGTTTTTTCGGTTATCTGAATTGTTAGCGATTTTATCATCAAAAGTTTCTGATGTTTAGGTTTTCTGGTTGCCGATTGTTTCCATAGTTGTTATGAAAAATGACCTCACTCACAAGCATTTGTGTGTTAAGACGTCCGATTTTTGAATTTCGAATTGTGTCTCTGTTTTTGTGGAATGAGGAAGTATTCTGCCGTAATGAGATTAGGATTTCTTTTGATTATATGGCTATGGCTGCAGCTTCAAAATCAGCTGCGTCTTACTTTGAAGAATGCTACCACCACTTACGGCGTTAGCAATGCAGGAGCTGTTCGAGTGGATTCTCCCCTCAGGTGCCTTCCCAATTTTTTTTTTCAAAGCTCAGTTTTCTCTTCACTAATTAATTTTCTATACCCGAACATGCAGTTTTTTTAGCAGGTAAAAGAATTTGTTTATGGGAGCTATTTTGTATAACCACAGAAAATTATCAACATTGCAGGAGTTCTACTTTTTTTTTGATGCAGCCATAATAGATGCCAATTGTTTGAATTTGAAGCGTTTGTGAGCTTGTATAATAACTAATCTTTTTTTTTTTTTTAACTCAGCAGTGTACCAAGTGAGGCAGTTGACATTGATTGGGACGCCCTTGGATTTGGGATGGTGCACACTGATTATATGTACACCATGAAATGTTCTCTAGGCTGTAGTTTCTCTAATGGCGAACTAGTGCCTTTTGGGAACATTGAGATCAGCCCATCTGCTGGAGTCCTGAATTATGGCCAAGTTAGTTCTTGAAACTCTGATATGTATATGGGTATATAAATGAACTTGGTAGCTGCTTTATTATTATATAGATTTTTTTGAAAATCTAAAGAAACATGGGACTTTTATAAATGGTGGTTGCAGTACATTATATTTTCTGATGATTGGTGCTCTTCGTATTACTTCTGCAACTTTATTGTAGAATATGGTTTCACCTTCAAGTTGGAAGCCCTTGGTTGACCTATGAAAAGCTTGTGTTTTGGGAGGTTTGTCCATAAGTAGTATTTATCGCTAGATATCCCATTAGAATTTAAGCCCTTGGTTGACCTACAAAAACCTTTGTCTTTGATAGTATGTCTTAAAGGTCAAGGAGACACACATGTAGGATTTGTGATTGGACAGCTGGTTGCAGTTTCATCATCATTTTTACAAGTATTATTGCTTAAACTGAACTCTGAATATGTAGTTGAGCTCCAAGAGAGTTTTATAAATAGTCATTGAGAGATCTTTTAGCAAATTAATCTTATATGTTCTTTTAATTCTCACTGTTTCACATGAAGAAAAAAGACTACTTGCCTTGGTTTCTTAAATTTAACTTGGTCTACTATTGTTCTAACTAAAATATGATTTTCCTTTTGTAATTTCGTAGGGATTGTTTGAAGGTTTAAAAGCATATAGGAGGGAAGATGGTAATATTTTACTGTTTCGTCCCGAGGAAAATGCTAAAAGGATGATGAAGGGGGCAGAGCGAATGTGTATGCCTTCTCCTTCTGTTGACCAGTTCCTGCAAGCTGTGAAGGCCACTGTATTGGCAAATGAAAGATGGGTAATGAATAATTACTTTTGGAATGCAAAGTTTTTGATTTACAAAAACTTCAAATAGATCCAGATAGATATTGGTTGTCTATAACTTCGTAGAGATCCTATATGACAATGACTTTTTGGTGCCTTGTTTTAGATTCCCCCTCCTGGCAAAGGTTCGCTGTATATAAGGCCACTGCTTATGGGGAGTGGAAGTGTACTTGGTCTTGCACCAGCTCCGGAGTATACTTTTCTGATTTATGTTTCTCCAGTTGGCAACTATTTCAAGGTATGTTGTTTATATCCTCTATGTTTGCCTGTTTGTTTTCATTTCGTTATACACTCTAGCAACTAGAGAATGTACATGGCAGGCTAATTGTTGGTCTGAATTCTATCAGTAATTTTGCTTGCAACTTGTGCATTGTCATTCTTTCGTATGCTCCACCTGGCATAAGGGTTTTTTTCCCTTAACAAATTTGCATTGTCATATATTGTTCTCATCAATTGTGCTCTTGACTTTCAGTGTTAAATTCTTATGATACACTGTGTATCATTTTATTTGAATAAATTCAACTCTAGTTAGTTTTGGTGTGATAGGGAATATATACTTCATATGAATAAAAAATGATGTATATCTTAAACTATGATATGATTAGATACCATAATCATTCTTATGAGTTCATATCTACTTCACACACGATACTAAAATATTGTTTGATTCTATATTTAATTCAACCCTCTGATGCTTCAAAGATGAAAGATTGGAATTAGCCTTTAACGAGTTTCTCAGATGCGCTGGGTCGTAGACTCGTAGTAATCACAAATCCCTCTTCTGATATTGTATAGGGAAATAGCGTAATGCTTGAGGATGATTTATTCAAGGATTTGAGGCCTTTGTGTTATTAACCTATCCATATTGATTTATAAGTGATGGTTTCTCATCAACAGGTTCTTGATGTAGTCACGTAGACAACCATTGTAGTTCTATACTATTGTTATGATGGTTTCATCTCAAGGAGGGAATACTTATCTAAAGTGAATGTCGCCTTCTAAAATGACCCAATCGCCCACTTACAGTTATCATGCTGTTTTCTATTTGCATAAAGGTTGCTATGGAAGGTCAGGCTTCTTGAGAAAGAAATACCATAATATAAATGGACCAGGGAGGTTCTTAATTTACATGCAATTTAGAATGTGCATGCTCGAAGTTTTTTGCATAAATTTAGAATTTGCATGCTTGATGGGCATTTTGAAGGTACATCAAAATCTTTTCTTATGGTCATCTATGGTACTGCTCTATTCAAGTTTCTTTGATGTGGTGTGAATGTCCTTTTTCTCACCCCTTTATATCTGATGCCAGGAAGGGTTGTCGCCAATAAACTTGTTAGTTGAGACTGATATGCATCGAGCATGCCCTGGTGGTACTGGAGGTGTAAAGACTATAGGAAACTATGCCGCGGTAAGCATGTCCATCAGTGCTAGTACCTTGATTGTCAATGTAAAATCTTCATTTATTCTTTCTAAGCACTAATGCCAATAACTTTTAGTGCAAAGGTAAGGTTATTTTGTTGTATATTAAGTATCAAAGTTTATTGTCACAAAATTTGCTCTATTACCCATGCTAGGCTTTGCATTGGGAAAGCCTCAAATACTATCTAGATATCTTGTCATTTGTACATTGATGATCCGTACTCACTAGTTTAATTTTTATCCGCTATGTCTTCTGTGGCTTAGTAACATAACTTCAGTCTAAAATTCTATCAATTTTTTAGCATCTGACAAGGAATTAACGGAACCTCTTTCACAGATTAAGCTACTAATCGAGTATGTAACTGGAGTGCGTCTTTCTGCTCAAAACATTATGAGGTGTTTGTAGAAATGGCCTCCTATTATTTTTATACTAAATAACGTTTGGCATTTTATTCATATCTTGTAGGTTCTGCAGGCACAACGTGCGGCAAAAGACAAAGGTTTTTCTGATGTTTTGTATCTCAATAGTGTGCACAAGAAGTTATTGGAAGAGGTCTCCTCTTGCAATATTTTTGTCGTAAAGGTATACCGAAGAAATGTCCATCATCTTATCTCACCTTTTCATTTTTTTTCTTTTTCTAGGTGATCATGATCTTTTCTCCCATGGTCTTCATTCTTATTTGTAAAATCAATATGTTTCATATAACTAATATTGTTTTTAAAAAAATGTGATATAGGGCAACACTATATCCACTCCTGTGATAGAAGGGACCATTCTACCAGGTATCACGCGAAAGAGTATAATTGACATGGCTCGTGATCAAGGATTCCAGGTACTTGATTGCTCACTCCCGTTTTTTGAGTGTGTTGCTTAGATTTGAAAAAGGAGATATCAATTACTATGCCCAAGAAACCCACACTCCCAATACTTTATGTGTAGGTTTATTTGATTTAACAGAATTGCATCTATCTCAAACGTGTAAAATGCCCTTGATTCATAACAATGTAACGGAATTTTCTGGACTAATATCTATATTATCAATTATTTCTAATCTATATTAGCTTTGGGGTAGAAGTCAGGTTTGCCATCTGATTACATTTTACCCTTCCCGGGGGATATACTAGGTTTGTTTGGTTTGGTTTGGTTTGGTTTGGTTTAGTTTAGTTTAGTTAATATTAACTTTATAAATTACCCCTAAAGAGGGATTTATGGTTAATAAAAATGAAGCCTGGTCCTTTTTTTGTTAAAGGCACACTTTTTAGACCACCTGAACTGCACCTGAGGGTTTGCAAGGTCTATTGCCTACCTGTTGATGCAGCAATTCATCAAGCAATAGGCAGGTGTTAATTATCTAGATCTCTTATGTCTTGAAGAAGTCTTAACACCTAAAGTGAGCCCAACTAGATAGTTTTAATTATATACCTAAATGACCCCTAAAATATACCATTTTCTTGGCTATTTAGTTAAGTGACCTTCTATGGAAGTCACTTTTACAAACTAACCTTCTAGTGTTTTTTTTTCAAGATTTTATGAGCACAAAGTGATTAACACTAGAAACAATTCATTTGCAGGTTATTGAGTTAATTTCTTTTTAAATGTCGTGCTCCTAATTGAAAACTCATTTAAGGTCATTTAACTAAAGTCTAAATGACCATCCTTTTTTCTCTCTCTCCCTCATGCACAAACACGCATACAAGGGGCGGCTACTGGGCACCAACATTGTGATTTGTCTTCAGTATGAGCAAACATCTTAGAATGATTTAATCATCCCATTGATTCCAATACTTTGCCTATATCCAGGTTTTTGAAAAACCAGTAACAGTGGATGAGTTGCTTGAGGCTGACGAAGTTTTTTGCACCGGAACTGCTGTGGTTGTCTCTCCTGTGGGTAGTGTAACTTATCTTGGCAAAAGGTAAAGCCTTTGTTACGGTTTCCTGTTTTTATATTTTGCCTGGTTTATTTGTTTCATACAATCGACTAAAAAGTCGATCATAAATCAACATAATTGTTTTACCTTGCTCTTTTATCTTGGCTGGAAAATGAATCTTCAGAAGAGCACTCAGTAGCTAAATTGTTGGTAATCACGTCTGTGATTTAAAGAAATCTAAATGAACCTGCAACCTACAAATACCCAAGTACTATTAAATAAAGAACAGAGTGAAACTTGAATTCAATCATTGTAAACAAGTTTGTTATCTCAAGCCGCAGCACAGAAACCGTTACTCTACTCTCTTTTTGGGGCAGAGGACAGGTTTGCTTACATTTCACCATCGCAGACCCCACATCTGAATGGGACATACTGGGCGTGTTTGGCTTTGTTTTATACAAGTTTGTTGTAAACAATGTCCTAAAAGGCATGCCATGGCCGCCAGCCCGCCACCGTGGCTCAAGGCTCGTCTCTGATGCCATGTCAACCCTATGGCATGCCATGGCCAAACCGCCAAATGCACGGTTTTTGTAAGACGTTTTATCTTTTTCTTTTTACGTTTTCAGTGTTTTACTTGGTTTTCAATATATAACCTAATTTAAATTGTTCAATATCATCGACTACGGTGGGTATATATAATTGTATATATATGTTATATGATACACATATTTTCCGTCATAAGTCACATTCTAAGAAACACTGTCACTCCTATGGCTTGAGGGTTGACCTCATCGATATTGGTCGATATATCTGATCCTAGAATAATTTTACAGTATTGTAATTAAGCACCCGTTTTCTTTCGAACATCTGTTTTATTATAACATAATCTTTATTATTATTCGATAAATTTTGATGATTCAGAGGGTGGTTCATGTGTTGTGTGCAGGGTGACTTATGGAAGTGCTGGTGTAGGCCCTGTGTCACAAAGACTCTACTCCGCATTGACGAGGCTGCAGATGGGTCTCGCCGACGACAATATGGGTTGGACTGTTGAACTCAAGTAGCTTATTTTCTTTCTGTTATGCTTCTTTCATCCCTTGTAATATGATCTGCATGCACTATCAATCTCAATTAAATGGTGTTTTACTAAGAATAAAATTTTAAAAAAGTCGTGCTATTAATTAAAATTTCATTCAATGCCATTTAACGAAGTGTGGGTTTACTTTTTTTTTTCATCGAGTCTATATGGAATAAGTTGTCTGTATATAAACTTGTCTGTATCAGGGACGAAAGACCATTGGGTTTGAGGGAGAGAAATTATTTAGTATTAGTATGTTTGAAGCGACTTAACGGGCATAAGTGAGGGGTTCTAATTTATTCTATATAGCCATTTTGGCTTAATGGGCACAAGAGAGACGGACCTGGAAAAAGTTTTTACGTAGTGACCATTTGGTTAAGATAAGACATGTAAATTACTAAATTACTGATGTCAAATTTCATCTGCCTAGTCCAATTCCGTCATGCAAAATGCAATTGGAGGCTTGTTGGCTTAGAATCAAAGTCCTTTTAGAGAAGACACCAATGGCCAATGTAATTCTTATAGTGAACAAGACATCAACGACCTTAGCAATTTTGGTTGAGGCAAATCATGCTCAAGTTTTTTCGAGCATTTAACGAGCTGCTGAAGCCTGGTAATTCTCGAGCCCGTTTTGATTTTAGAAGCAAAATAAATTTCGCTTTAACTTAACGAGTCGAGTTAAGCTAAGCCATACAAGTACACAATTTTTCGAGCCAAAAAAGTTCACATGTTGGTAAAATACAATCAAAGTATCGAGCTCGATCTACTAAACGAGTTGATCGATCTCGAATTCAAGCCCATAAATGAGGTTATAATGCCTGAATTTTATGTCACAAGGTTGAGTTCAAAATTGTGAGCATCAAGCGCGGGCAGCATTTTGGAAAAACTATTCGACTCAAATTGAACTCGAACCTGATACTATTTTCTTGAGCGGAAACCAAACTAGTAGCAACATGACTCGACCCATTAACACCCTTACTCAAGTTTCCAAAAAAAATTAGGCTCACCCAGGTCGGTTTTTGAGCCGGATGCACCCAGACAGTTACAAAATTATCATTCAAAAAATGAAATTGAATTCAAGATGCTAAATGCTAGCTACGAAATCGCAATTTCGAAACCCTAGTAATTAACCAACCAAAATTTCACAAAAAAATGATCACAAATTGATCACCAGAATCTCCATGGATCCTTGTATGGTGGTACATAGTTTTCGGTAGGAGGGAGAAGCCTAAACGAAGCCACAGTTTTTTCGAGTACGGGCCCCATCTGTTTCAAACAAATAACGAACACCAAGTTAGATCACAGCCGGTCTTTTCAATACAATCCCGTCTGTTTTATACACTAAAATTTATTTTTAGAAGATACTGCAAAATGACCAAAATACCCCTCACTTGACTAGCATGCGAGGGCACTTAAACGAATGTTAGGGGTAGGGACGATTGGTGTAAGCAAAATGAATCGATGAAGGGTATGGTGTAACAAGCAAGCAAGATAAAACATACGGACAGTGAACGCATACGAGAAGGTACTAAACCATTAAAATAAGTCTCCACTCTCCGGCATGTCGGTGGTCATAAAAATGACGTTCAAGAGCTCTGCTTGCCATTCCACACCCGCAAACTAAACAAACCCGTATATTCCACCTGGAAGTAAAGACATAAAGGTTTGTTTGCCTATTCACGTGAGAACCTCCGTAACATGTACACTCAGTAAAGAAAATCATGCCACCAAAGTCCTAATGACATATAAGGCCACTCTTATTGCTAACGACATGGATAATCACACATAGATTATAATGAAACACATCTACAATCATGTATGCATATATATATATATAAGGGGTGGAAGTGAGGTAGGGAGAGAGAATTACCATGTCCCATTGCTTGTTGAGTGTCGAAGCATTCAACGTGTACAAAAATCCTACAAACAAGTACTTCAATGTGTTAAAAAGTGTAGGAAGGGGAATTCTTGCTTACCGGGGAACCCTCTCGTCTTTCTGATGGTTGGCGAGGGAAGTCTCTATCATAATGGGTACCAAACAAACCCAGTATATGCCACTCGAAAGTATGTTCTCGGGGCTGGGATGTATGCAGACCTGTCATCCTTTGGCCCAAATAGTAGAGAGGTTGTATTTTGCATAATGGGTAACTTCTCCAAATTTTTTGTTGCAACCCAATCATTGTTCTTGTGAAAACTCTAAAATAACATTACATTTTGTAAAGACGAGGGATTTTGGATAAATCTTTTTAACGTAAATGCAAAAGTATACATAGTTTTCGACAATTTTGTCCAAATCCCTTGTTCATGCAAAATATAATGTTTCATTTTTCTTTTCTTTCAGAAAAAAAATGGTTCATTTGCAACAAAAAAACCAAGTAGGCTATTTGACCTTCTGGTCACAAGGAGTAACCTTACAAGTTACTCCAAGATTATCCTTGGGTTAACGAGAGTGTCCGTGGCTAAACCAAAAAGGAAACAGGATCGCACCATCACGTTCAACGGATGCAGCGACATAATGCCGAAAGATATTTGAGTCTTGCACCTGCATTTTTTGACATTAATAGACACCATTTAGCATGTTTTTAAGCTAGACCACAATTTTTTAAGCAAACAAGAGGAACATACGGTTTTTGTAGGTGACTTGCGAACTAGGTATTCGTAGTACCAATACGGTTCACCATCGATCTATGATACAAAAATAAGAGTTCAAAGTGAGCAGATAGAGGCTTACGCGCAAACTAGCATAGCTCTTCAATTATAAAGCTAAGTTAGCACATGATGGAGGTTTTGAGAACTCACTTCTGAAGTGTGAGCATCAAGAACTGAACTTTCTGCCATGCGTTGACTTGAGGTAACTCGCTGTACAAAATTGAACCATGATTGTCACGAGAGCATTTGAAATTGTTATCAGTCTTGAATCTTTCACTATAAAGGTGGCTGAAAACACAATTTTCAATTTCGACAAGTTTATAGAGAGAGAAGTTCTTAGCCAGAATGATTCTATGGAAGGAGGAAGTACGTAGAAGGTTTGAAATTAAGTTGAATATAAAAGGCAAACGGATTTCGGTAGTGTGAGGATATGTGGAATCCGTTTGAACCTCTCTCTAAAAGAGCCCTTACAGAGAGGAGGTTCTTATACATACATATATATATATATATTATAGACTTCGGATCACGTGAGACCAACCTGTTTACGTGAGACCCATGAAACCACATTTTTACACTTGAAACTTCACAACAAAACATTGTGAAGGTAAAACACTTGAAACTTCACAACAAAACATTGTGATGGTAAAATACTTGAAACTTCAGTGTTTTTTGCTGTGAAGGTTCAGATTTTTTTTACCTTAACAGTGTTTTGCTGTGAAGTTTCAAGTGTAAAAATGTGGTCTCACGAAAATAGGCTGGTCTCACGTGAACCCAACCCTGTATATATACACACACATATACAGGTTTGATGGTCCGTGTCAAGCCAATGTGGGACCCCAAGACACCCCCTCAAACGGAGGCCAGATAGTGCCCCCAGGAACGGAGGCGAAAGAGTGTGTCGAGTTCCTAGGTGGTGCTAGACTCCAACTCTGATACTATGTCAGAATACGTGGAATCCCTTTGAAATTTCTCTCTAAAAGATAGTTTGCAGAGTGGGAGGTTACTACATGTTTGATGCCCGTGTCTGGCTGATGTGGGGACTCCAACAAGCAGAAAGTATAGTTAACATTTATACAGAATAGCTAACAACATCCAAGATATGTTTCTTAATATATATATATAATTAGTAAATTACCAAAGCAGACTTGTCAGATAAAACAGAATCAGCAACGTCCTTTGCTTCCCATGTAGTCTTATCTGCTGACTTTAAGAATATTGGATTGGGGGGACCTATCTGAATGCATGATTGCAAAAGAAATCGATAAGAAGGAAATTCAGTAGAAGAGTTACTTAAACATTCTGAGAGTGAAGCTGATCGCCAGTACCGTAATAGAAAGAATGAGGTTGTCAATAAAATCAACGCGTTCAGACACAATCCGTAGCCGTGCATTAGCTGTATATGATTGAAGATCATTCTTCATGAGTTTGAGTACATAACTTCAACTCATTAGAATTATACACACACACACACACACACATATATATATATATATATATATGGAGGGAGCTTCAGTGGAAAACCTCAAAAAAAGGGAAAACTGAAGAACACTCTGGTAGTCCTTCATATGGACGGTATGCACTTGTGCATACAGATAAATTATGTTGTTTTTTTGGTTTTTATGCATGCACTTGTGCATATGCATGTGTGCATGTTACAAATTACTTGTATGCACAAGTGCATACCATCCAGATGAGGGTGTTTTCAGTTTTCCGTTTTTTTGAGGTTTTCCCCTGAACCTGACCCTATATATATATATATAACTTACGAGACAGAGGTGCTGCAGATGAATAGCGTTCGGGTTTTCTTGACTCCACCCTTGAGAGAGATGAAAACCATTAGAAAACTACACCCAAAAAAGTATCAAATAATGCAGCATAAACCTTGATCATATCATTTACACCCACAGACCTTCCACTCATTTGGCAATGACGCCCACCTCCTTACCCGCTAGGCTAAAGTCGTGGGGACCACATTTACCTATTTGCTAATTACCATCTTTAAACATAAATTGATCCTATTATTTCGGGTCCAAAAAGTTATCTTTGTAAACAGCGTTTGATGAATACTCAAACATTTTACTTAAATTATATAGCAAGTGGAAGGGAAAGTTCGATACACAAAGATAAGATGCTAACCATTTAAAGGAAAAGTTCTTGGAAGGCATTTCCAAAGGAATCAGATAAGTATAAGCATTTAGATCATCAACAATTGGAGCCATTTTAAACTCTTCATCAGCAGCACCAGATCCTGAAAATCACAACTTATGAAAGATGATCTTAACACAAACCATTCCAAAATCCACCCATGGTGAGTGCCCAAACCCGAACCCAATTGTTCATGAGTCATGTAACCAGATTTGGTAGTTTATGACAGTTATTTTGTGTCTAATAACTTCAATATAAATAGTCAAAGACTGCAAATTTGGTTGAAAGTACCAGAAAAAGATAGCCCAACGGGTACCCACTTAGAAATCTCAAAAGGGTACAATCGGAATATGTTGTCCACAGACAAAACAAGAAGTAAACAAAATAAACACATTCGACACTAAAACATCAAATGAGACTGTCTCTTCAAGACCAACAAGAAGTATCTTTCTTATATTGGCATTCTAAAACTACATCACTTTTGTTCTGTAAAAAGTCAAGTTGTATGATGTATGGTCAACATGAAAGAGGATGCTCCAAACTTTCTGCATCTATTTCATAACATTCTTAATTTCTTTTAAAGATTGTCCAATTTTAAAACGGTAAGATGGAATGAGCAGTTTCCCCTTTTTAAAATGGCACCATTCATGAAACAACTTCAACAATGAATGAACAAATTATTGGGAATTTTTTGGGGTCACAATATGTATTATTTATTTTCTAATAATAAGTATTATAACCAAAGTGTATTTGCTAAATTAATGATGAACCAATAAATCTGAATATGAAAAGGGTCAAATTTATGCAGAAGATGAAACAAGTGAAATTTAATGGGGGGTATTTATTTACCTTCAACAGGGAAGACTGTAGCAACTGAAGCAGTGAAGGCAAGTAGAAGAATATCCCTTCTGCAAAACCCATTTTGGGAGGTGGGTTCTGAAGATTGACAAGAACAAGATACAAATTTCTTGCTAGATTTACATAACTGTTGGTTTGATGAACTTATCTTAGCTTGGTCCCTGAAAGAATACAAACACACACGTACTCCTTATATATACAAGGCCCAATCACATACATAATATATATATATATATATATATATATATATATATAGAGAGAGAGAGAGAGAGAGAGAGAGAGAGAGAGAACCTGAAGAAGGAAAGGTTGGGATGGTTGTTGGATATGGCGCGAGAATGTGAGGGAGAGAGGACGGTTTCCATGGCTCATCCACTTAGCTTTGTAAAAATTGTGAAAAAGAGGATCATCTAATGAATAGAAGAAGAATAAAGCCTTTTCTAGTCCTTGTACTTTGACTTTTATAGATTTAACACCCCTAACCAAAATACTCTACTTTTAATTTTTAATGACCCATGTGCCCCTCGCCCCCTCTTTCCATGATGTTTCGACCTCTATCGCCACTTACAATTACATTGTTACACATCTATAAATGGACAATGAAATTGACAATAAACTAATCTAAAACAATTCCATCTAGATTATGACCGTTGTCGATTCAATCTCCCAAAATGGCAATTTCTTTCTATACGGCAAAAATTCCAAAAGTTTATCTCCAAAAGTTGCCGCTATCGGCCATCACTCGACTCTCATTTCTTGAAAGCCCCGTCGTTAACGGAACCTGTTATACATGTCATTTGAGGAAAAAACGTTAGGCTTTAAGTCTCATGATTTATAAAGAACAAAATGTATGTAAATGTTTCTTTGTTGAAATACAAAAATGGAGCTTGTATATAAACACATAAGGACCTTACGGTCTACAAACATCTTGCGATGACGGGGGAGACCCGATTTCCAAGGATCGTGGCGGGACATAAAAGTAAGCCAATTTCCAAGTTGTGAGCTCAATACTTGGACCCATAGCCACGAACAACGTCGTCTCGTACTCAGATGTGAGGGAGGGCACCCGAGGATCCAAGTCATACTCATTCACTAGGATTACATTTACAACCCATGGAGTAATCGGCCCTACATAACCGTTCCAAATTGCCTCCGAAGGCCCAATGTCTCAACTAGTTACGTAGGGGGAAAACATCCCAAAATAAACCGACTCCTATTTCTATGGATCCATTAGTAAGGGTCTACGACATTTTCACAATTTCATTTGTGACTAAACAATAATGACATATAAAGTTATCATAAGAAAATCTCCCTAGCACAATTTCCATGTACCAACAACTTTCATGCATTTAAAACCCATAAATATATCAATCAAAGTTCATTTTCATTTCCAATATAAAATGTCTCCAGAAACAAGGTTTTTCAAACATTTAATAACCATTTGATCAATCCTTGACGAATAATAGGTTACCATCCATTTCCAACTAAAACTTCCAATTTTAGAGAAACCCTAAATAACATAAAATGGATTCCTCCATATATTTACCCATAAATATGTAAGTAAAACATGAGTTATATCTCAAAACAAGCTTTCCAACACCCATTTCCAATATATTGTTAGAACACTAAAATCTCCAAAAAACCCATTTTTGGTCAAAATCTTGCAACTAAAGAAAATGTAAATATGGAGATGATAATAGATTCATAAGTATGTTTTAACATGTATAAGGTTTTTAAAAAGGGTTGAATGTACTCACAAATTAGATTTTTGGTTAAAAACCTAGAAACCCTAGAATTTGAGGTGAAAATGGAGAAGTGAGATGCCAAATCCTTGAACTCTAGACTTCATAAGCTTGAATGATGATGGAAATCCTTGGAGAAGGTGAGAAAGGAAGCATTTAAGGCTTCAAAATCGCATTCAATGTAGAGAGGGAGGGAGGGGATGAATTTTAGTGAGATGGTGGAAAAATGAGTGAAAAGGGAAGAAATTTCGTAAATATGGACAACACCCGACCCCTCCGTGTGCGAAAATGACATGCGATAGTGACATTTGTCACTATCGTCGGGCATAATCGCCCCAGGTGTACCGAGGGCTCGGCCAACCCTGCGATAATGCCAAGCGATAGTGATCGATGTCACAGTCGCAAGGCATAGTCGCCGACTACGTACCGAGAGAAACTACAACCCCGCGACTATGCCAGGGCGATTGTGACCATGTCACTGTCGCCCAATCTCCCCCTGACTTCCAAAAATGACCTTTCAAGCCCCCGACACTCCCGATTCGACCCACATCTTGTAGGGAAACATTTCTTAAGAATTAACCCTAGTCAAAAAGAAATTAGGAGCGAACAAACATGAAATATAACTCACCAAAAATCTGGGTGTTACAATCCTCCCCGACTTGGAAATGATTTTTTCCTCGAAATCGAAGCTACACGAATAAGTGAGGATATCTCCGCTTCATGTCATCATCGGCTTCCCACGTCACGTTGGCCCCTCGATGATGTTTCCATTGTACCTTGACCATTGTGACCTCCTTGTGACTTAACTTATTTGACTTTCGTTCGAGGATGGAAAGAAGCACCAGAGATGACGGTAGATGGATGGAAGGTATTGTAACACCCTGATTTTTGGAAGATATGATTTCAAGTTAGTACAGGAATCATATTTTAAGAGAAATAGAATAAATAGGATTTTGGTCTTGAATCCTAGATTTTGTAGTCTTATTAGATGAAGGATTCAAATACGATTCCAACGGTTCTTTCCGGAGCAAAATCGGAGTTAAAACGAAGAAGTTATGGCCAAAATAGTGATCGGACATGAAAAATGAAGAAATCAAGCGAGCAGTGTCTAATGCGACTTTGGGGCGACCTTGGGGTGACTTTCATTCGACTTTACCCGCTTGAAACCCGCTTTAGCGCTTGTCAGCTCTAAAAAGGTCGATTTTTCTTGGATCATCTTCATTTGCTCATAACTCCTTCATCTCAACTCCGGTTTCAGTGATTCTTTTTGCTATGAAATCGTTTTTAAGAGCTTTTCAAGATTAGAACAAGATAATGAAAGTATATTGGGAGATCTAAGATTATTTTTTGTGGTAAGCTCCCCATCCCTCTCGATTTTAAGCTAGGGTTTGATGTGTTCTTCATCTTCTCTCCTCTTCTTTTCATTTTGTCTTAGATTTTGGATCTTTGGAGGTGAATGAAACAGTTTTGAAGTGTTGGATCTAAAATTTAGGAGGTGTTGCTTGCGGATTCAAGTTTTCACCAAGAAAACTCAAGTCTGGGGTAAAAAACCTAGATTTAGCCTAAATCTAGCAAGGTGAGTTCAAGTTGATTTGTGAAAACGGTGTACATGTCAAAATGTCCATTTTAAAATGCTTATATGTTTTACATGAAACTATCAATTGTTGAGTTATTTGGAGAGTGTTGATTATTCGGAGTGTTTAACTTTATAAACTTTGTAAAACACCCACATTTGGGATTTTGGGCATTTTGATAAATAAATCATAAGTATTGGTATTTTAATGATTTATTTTATGAAAGTAGATATTTTGATTATAAATGCACTTTTAGTGTGTGTTTTGGAGAAATGTTTGATTTTGTGTTATGGGACGTGTAACACCCTCAAATTTGGAAAGATCAACTAATTTAAAATTTTTAATAATACCTCAAAGAAGGATAAAATATCTTACGACAAGTCCATACTTAAAATACAATTCTAGATTTATCCATTAACAAAATGAATAGAGTCTTACATACAAACTAATTAAAGTTCGGGTGTTACTTAACCCAACAACAAGTTGCCATTCCCAAGGTAATTGCGAAAGACTTTACCAAGTTACTCTCTCTCGTGCATATAACTATCATTCATCTGTTCACAGTGTCCCTAGTACCATTCCCCAACCGGGACCTGATGCACATGCCAACAAATAAAAAGGTTAGGCTAACGCCTAGTGAGTTCAAGAGTTTTCAACGTGAATAAATATAGCGTTAAAAGAAAATAATACAACTTAAATCATAATCTTCAAAATGATTTACTTTGAATATGAAAACGACCCATTTTTCAATAACATGCATTTTAGGCGATGAGACACTAATATACATGTTTTCCAATCCACAAAATTTTAAAGGCGAAAACCCCAATGTAAAGCATTCTTTCGTAAAGTAAATTCAACCTAAAACTCACTCAAATGAGAATAGAAATCAGACTCCCAATTTATAAAATGCGGATAAAACTTTATATCCCGAAACACCCAAAACACGGGTGAGGCATAATATTCTACCCATAAATCATGGATAAAGATCCATATACGTAAAACATCACCGAAAACATGGATACTAAAACTCAATACCCAAAACAACACCTTTCGGTGACGGGGGAGACCCGAATTCCATCGAATGTGGCGGGCACACAAAGTTAAGACACTTATCAATGTTCTCGAGATTCATATAGAGTCATGGATCCCCGTATACGGCTCCCTACCGAGCTACCACCGTAAAAATACCCAAATGACCCTAGTATCTACTCGACCTCTAGATGAGTGTCACCACAAAAGCCACGAGTTCCTGTATCCGGCTCACCATGGGCACCACCGCAAGACTTAGCTCCGTATACGACTCTGCAGAGCACCACCGCAAGCTTACATAAAAACATGACTTGGGGACCACTCACTAGACTCAAATATGGACATTAAAACTCCATGATGAATAAACAGACTGGATTACACGGGCATCGAGTTCAACCACCCACGATCTATACCTCGAGCCCTTAGCTAACCATAAATATTTCCAGTCCCAAAACAGGGATAAAGTTCCCAATTAAACCAACTGTCTAACTCATATGCCTATGAATCCAATGCATTACAGTCTAAAACATTACATGACTCAAATGAATGACTAACGCACCCAAACATGTAATTTCCAACAATACGCAATTAAATGCATCGTAAAGTCAAAGCTCCTCATCGAGCCAATAAAACTGGGCAAATGACCGCAAGACTCCTTTGAATCACAACCGAGCCAAAAGCTCCACAAATCAATTGACCACTTGTCAAAAGTCATAAAATGCAATAAAACGCAACCGACCCATATTCATGCAAACGCATGCTCCAAAATACATGAATAAACTCCAACACAAATTTAGATTGAGGCCAATCATTTTCCAAATGAGTTTATACTTATTCTTCTTTCAAAATGTCCCTTAACACAAAATCGAGCATTACCCCAAAACACACACTAAAAGTACATTTACACATGAAAGGTCTCATTCCATAAAATAAATCGTTGAAATACCCATACTTATAATTTATTTATCAAAATGCCCAAAATCCCAAATGTGAGTTTCACAAGGTTTATAAAATCAAACATCCCAAACGCGGGTGTTTTACCAGTTTATAAAGTTAAACACTTCAAATAAACATAACCCACCAAATAACTCACCAGTTGATAGATTCATGTAAAACATATAAATATTTTAAAATGGACATTTTGGCATGTACACCGTTTTTACAAATCAACTTGAACTCACTGTGCTAGATTTAGGCTAAATCTAGATTTTTCCCAACTTGAGCTCCTTTGAAGAGATTTGGATCCTCAAGCCAAATCTTCCAAAAATACCTAGATCCACAAGTTTCCAATCATAAATACACATATCCAAGTGCTTAGAATCATTCCCCAAACATCTTATATCAAAATCTTCATTTTTGCCAAAACCCTAATTTTAACCTAAATTCTCCAAAATCATCAAATTGGAAATTTGAGAAACATAAACACTAGGATTTCAAAATTGGAGTATTTATAACTTATAACGAGGTTTAGAAGTGGAGAGGATGAACTTACCACTTAGATTTTGGTGAAAACCTAGAAAACCCTAAATGAAGCTTGAGGTTGAAGATGAAGATGGAGATTCTTGACCCTAGCTTCCAATCCTTAACTTGATGATGGTTTACCACCATAATACCCAAAGATTTGAGTCAATGATGTCCCAAAACATCAAAGGATGATGTTGGGTTGTTCTTGAGAGGTTTTGAGAGAGTTTGGGGTTGATTGGGTGGAGAGGGAATGAACCAAAAGCAGAAAATCGCGTCTTTAAACTGATATGGCACACCTGGAGACATTGTCATGCGACATTGCCAGTGGCATAGTCGCTGGGGTGTACCAGCCTTCTGTCCAACTTGTGCGATTGTGACAGTGCAACTATGACACTATCATATAGTTGTCGGGCATTGTAGCCGGATCCTTTCCAAGCCCTGAAACCCAACTTTTTCAACGCCAACACCTCTGATACTCTAAGGATCTCAAAGAAATGTTTTCCCAACATAAATCCCATCATTTACAAGTTGTAAAAACGTCTGGGTGACCTTTTACTTACCGAAAATTACGAGTGTTACAGGACGTTTTTGACAGAATGAATGGTATAAACTCATTTGGAAAATGATTTGTCCTAATATAAACTATGTTAGAGTTTATTCATGTATTGTGAAGTGTGTGTTTGCATAAACGTGGGTCGATTGCGTTTTATTGCATTTTATGACTTTTGATAAATGGTCAATTGATTTGTGGAGCTTTTGCTCGGTGGTGACTCAAATGAGTCATGGGGGCATTTGCCCAGTTTTATTGGCTCAATGAGGAGATTTGATTTTACGATGCATTTAATTGCGTTTTGATGGAAACTACATGTTTTGAGTGTGTTGTCATTCATTTGAGTCATGTAATGTTTTAGATTGTAATGCATTGGATCCATAAACATATGAGTCAATCAGTTGGTTTAATTGGGAACTTTATCCCTGTTTTAGAATTGACAATATTTATGGTTAGAGAGGACTCGAGGTATAGATCGTGGGTGGTTGAACTTGATGTCCGTGTAATCCAGTCTGTTTATTCATCATGGAGTTTTGATGTCCATGTTTGAGTCTAGTGAGTGGTCCCCAAGTCATGTTTTTATGTAAGCTTACGGTGGTGCTCTGCAGAGCCATATACAGAGCTAAGTCTTGCGGTGGTGCCCATGGTGAGCCCGGATACGTGGACATGTGGCTTTTGTGGTGATACTCATTTAAAGGTCGAGTAGACACTAGCGTCATTTAGATATCTTGCGGTGGTTACTCAGATGAGCCGTATACGGGGATCTATGACCCGAGGTGAAACTCGAGAACGTTGATAAGTGGCTTAACTTTGTGTGTCTGCCACATTCGATGGAATCGGGTTTCCCTCGTCACTGAAAGGTGTTGTCTTTGGGTATTGAGTTTTAGTATCCATGTTTTCGGTGACGTTTTATGTATATGGATTTTTATCCATGATTTATGGGTTGAGTATTATGCCACACCTGTGTTTTGGGTGTTTCGAGATATAAAGTTTTATCCGCGTTTTATAATTTGGGAGTTCGATTTCTATTCATGTTATGAGTGAGTTTGGGTTGCATCACTTTATGAAGAATGTTTTGTATTGGGGCGTTCATCTTTAAAAATGCATGTTATTGGAAAACGAGTTGTTTCCATATTTAAAGTAAATCATTTTGAAAGATTATGATTTGATTTGCATTCCTTCCTTTTAACATTAAATTTATTCGTGTTGAAAACTCTTGAACTCGGTGTGCATTAGCCTAACCTTTTTATTTGTCGGCATATGCATCAGGTCCCGTTTAGGGAATGGTACTTGTAACACCCCGATTCTTGGCCGAAAGGAAAGCGATTATGCCAGCAATGTTCCGCGCGTCTCGCCGCGCGAGTGGAGTCACGCCATAATCCACGCGAGACTCTGCTCTTTCATGATTCCAGAGGTCGGCACGCACGCGACCTTTGTGCGCAAATAAAAGAAGAAACTGGCCTCCAACTTCATTATCTCACCCACTTTTCCCCCAAAACTCTCTCTTCTTCCTCTCTCTCTCTTCATAAATTCGGCCAAGGCATTTATTTTTCTCCAATCTCATCCAACCTCAAGAATCTTCATCATTAAGTTGGGATTTGGAAGCTTGTACCAAAGAAATCTTCGTCTATTTGCTTTGACCACTTCAAGTAGCTAGGTTTCTAGGTTTTCTTAACAAATCTAGTGAGGTGAGTCATTCTAAAAACTCTTCTTTATAAACATGTTAAAATGTCATAAAAACACCTAGGTCAAAAAACTAGGGTTTCGGCCAAACTTGGTATTTTGAATAAATGTGTGTGTGGAATGATTTTGTTGACATAAATGGTAGCCCTTTTTGGGTTTGATGGATTTTGGGAAACAAAGACATGTTGGTCATATTTATAATTATTGATAGTAGGGTATACCCTCATTGGAAATGCTATGTTGTAAATGTCAACATATTGGTTATATCATGAGTTATTTGTAAGTATCATTTTGTTGGACTATAGTGTAATGGATCCATAGGCACAAGTCGTCTATAAGAATTATGTGGTGGTATTTATATTGGCTAGATATGGGGGTTTTATACTTGGGAGCTTGTGCTATAGACTGTGGGTGGTTGAATACGATAACCTTGTACCCCATTATATTTATAATCTAGCAACCGAGTCCTTCTTAGACCATTGGGAGCTTGATCTATAGACTGTGGGTGGTTGAACTCGATAACCTTTGGTGCTATGATAGAAGCTCCATAACATTGATGCGTAACCTACTTTTGTGTTCCGTCAGCTCAATGGTAACCCTGGGTCTCCCCCGTTCAATTGTGGAACCTTACTCCCTCCTAAGGGTGAACAAAGTCAATTCCATAAATGAATCTTTGTTAACATCATGTACTATTATCAATTGTTTCTTCATGTCATTTTATATATGTTTGATCTCACTAGGCGTAAGCCTAACACTTGTTTTCCTCAATGACATGTGTATATTCAGGTTCCTTAGGCGGTGGGGCTTCCAAGGCTTGAGGGGAGCGTACGGTTGCCATGTTGGGCATTTTTGGAGTCGATAGTTTTGACTATACAAGCGATACTTGGAGACACGATTCTTTTGGATATGATAGAGACACCCATCTTTAATCTAACTAGTTTAGTTGAGATTAGTAGGTTGTCAGTTATCAATCATTTGGTTTGAAAACGCTTTCACATTTCCCCTTTTTGGGTGAAAACTTTTATGTTATGTGGCAAATTTGTTCATTTTATTCAAGTTTTAAATTTCTCCCATTTTTGGGGTGTTACAGTACTAGCGACACTATGAAGAGATGGTAGCTAAGTTATATGCACGAGAGAGAGTAGCTTGGCGAAGTCTTCCGCATTTATCTTGAGAACAACAACTTGTATTTGGGTTAAGTAACACCCGATCTTATTTAGTCTTAGTATGTGATTTAAGTTATTGAATGTTGGTGTTAATTTTATGTTTTTAAAGTAGAAATATTTCTAAGGATGGATTTGTAGAAATAATTTTTTTATTCTTTATTTGGTTATTTATTGAAGTTTTTGTTTAGTTACTCGTTTAGTTACTCTTTCTAAATTTAAGGGTGTTATAGGTATGGAATTGAAAATTCAAATTTCAAATAAGATGAGATTGTGTCGATGAATAATTCAAATATGGACAAACCTTTTTTGCAGTGAGGGTACAATAGTCATGGAAGGAGAAAGAAAGGGCTCAACAATGAGAAAGAAAGCTTGGGATATACAAAACTCGGAGGGGATGGTTATGGAATTAGGGTTTTTCTCTAGAATCGCCACCATTGTCTTTGTTTAAGCTCTACAATTATCTCCTTGATTCAATCAGTAGTAGAAGAGTATAATAGAGCAAATTTTGATATCTTGAAATTTTAGAAGTCAGACGGGATATTGCTTAGAATGTGTATTTGAGAAGGTGTTTGAATTTAAACAGGAAAAGAAGACAAAAAGTTAATCATCTTTTGGATAATACTTTGAAAAGTTGATTTGAAACCATAAAAAAGAAGTTGGGTCAACAAAGATGTAATAACAAGTTGTACATGATAGATTGTGACATGATAAATTTAAAAAAGTTACCTTGAAATTTGAAAAGTCATTTCATTTTATCTCTCTCTTAATTACTCTTTTTTTCTCTCTCATTGTTTTTTGTTTTTTAATAAATAGACTAAAAAACCTCTTGTTATTTATAAATAATAATATATCATTTATTTTATAATTGTATACATTTCAAATAGATTTTATAAAATAATTGATAATCTCTTCCAACTTTAAAACTTCGAAAATAACCAATCAGTTCTTATTTAAACATTTAAATATCTAAAGAATAATTCATCAATTGTTAAGCAACCTTTAAAAATTTAGATGATAACTCATCAATTTTTATTAAAACTTTGAATATGAATTAGTTATGTTGTATTATTTTCCTATGATAAAAATATATTCTTATAATAAAAATATATAGAAAAGATATTGTTAACATGTAGAAAAGATATTATTATACAATAATAAAAAAATATATATAAAATGATGTTAATATTGAAAAAGTTATATTTATAAAAATACTTAAAAATTTAAAATACATAATTTATTTTTTCTTGTAAACGAACATATTATCTTAAATGTTAATACATAGAAACAAAAATAAAAAATTTAATTACAAATGAAAATAAAAAAATTTAAAATAATAATCATGAATTTTTACAATAATAATAATAAAAGTGATATTAAAAAAATGATAACAATGTAATAATAAAAATATAAAATGATATGATGTAACACCCTAAAAATAGGGATAACAAAAACTTTCCCAAAGAGGAGAAATGGTATATAAATTGCCTTAGCAAAAGCCTCTCAAAAATGGGGAAATAAATAAACCTGTTTAATCACAATTGTAATTGAACGGACAATAAATAACAACCAACTAATCTAATTTCTACATCTAGAAAAGATATTACAAAGAGGGTGTCATCTATTAACCCAAATGCCTTCTCCAAAAGATATATATCCAAGTGCAATTTCCCCAAGCTCTCACCCAAGCAACTACGCCTGTTTAGAAACGGCGCCACTAGAACCTGAGATACACATCGACACCAAACAAGTGTTAGGACAAAAATCCTAGGGAGTTGAACAAGAAATAGCATGTTAAAGTATTTACAATTCTTATCAGCAGTTAACCGAATTTCATTTAATGTGGAGTCAACGGGGGATACCCATAGCACCAATCAAGTTCCACCCAAAGAGCCGATATACCTTGATGTCAACTAATACGAGTGACATCCGAAAGGCCCTACACATCCGAGGACTACAACCATAGCATTACCCCGAATGGCGGAGGTCTAGGCACATACCCACACGGTGGCACCCAAGACTACATTCTCCTAGTGTCTACTGACTTGGTTCGTCCAACATAATTTATTAATAGGCCTCAAGGCACAAAATGACCAAGAATATTATCCATACCAACCATGGGTACAATATTGCAAGCCATTTAATATGAAGTCTATATCAAAACAAATATGACCACATTTTAATCATGTGGTTTTGACCCATAAAATGGAGTCCCAAATAATATACCATCTCTATAACAAGATACACATATACATATCCCAATAACTCAAAGCATGACATAAATGAACATGGCTCATAAAGAAATCCCCCAAATACTTGAGCATATAAAATGAACATTTCAAGTAGGATGCAAGATGATAACAAGTAATAGGTTATGATGTGTATCTAGTTTTAACAAATGATTAGTAAACTCACTATCTAGGTTTTTGACCAAAACCTAGAAAAGATGAAACCCTAGAAGTTGGATGAAGGTAATGAAGACTTGAAGTCTTGAGATCTTGAGGTAGATGGAAGCCCAATAAATGATTTCACCAACCAAGCTTTGTAATAAATGATAAGAGGGTTTAGAGGAGAAGAAAATCGCCCAAACCCTAGTTTCTCTCGGTTTAGATCTGATTTTTGTGGTAACAATGAGAGAAAAACGGGCAATTGGGGGTTTTGGGGACCTGCAGGTCGCCACACGACTTGTGCCGCGACTTGAACCCGCTTCCACTGATGCACTCCAGTGGGTTACGCGACTTGTGTCGTGACTTCCATCCGCGACTTAAGTCGCGTAACTCCCTGTTTACAAAGGGTGGCTCTAAAACTTCCAAACAACACCAATAACGACATTTACACAGAAATAGCAATTAAGCATATAAGTTCTACTTTGCTAAACACCAAATAAAAGGTTAACGAAGCTTTATACTTACCTGAAATTCCGGATGTTACAATCCTCCCCACCTAATTAGGATTTCGTCCCCGAAATCACATTTATACAAACAAATGAGGATAACGCTTCTTCAAGTCCTCTTCGGACTCCCAAGTGACATTAGCACCACGATGGTGTTTTCATTGGACCATGACCATGTCCTTATGTCGCAACTTCTTCACTTTCGATTCCAAAATTGCTTCAGGTTCTTCCACAGAACGATTTCCATTATCTATTCGGATTTCCGTTAAGGGAATCACAATTTCCTCTTCGGCTAGGCACTTCCGCAAATAACAAACGTGAAAGGTAGGATGTATCCCATCCATCTCCGGTGGTAAGTCCAACCGATATGTTTGTAGACCAATCTTTTCCAAAATAACAAAGGGTCCAAGGAAACGAGGACTAAGCTTCCCGCATTTCCCGAAACGGATAATCCCCTTCCATGGAGATACTTTCAACATGACCCGATATCTCACTTGGAATTCGACCGGCCTTCTCTTCTTATCCGCATAACTTTTCTATGGGTCTTGGGCCGCCTTCAATCGTTCTCGAATTTCTTTCACTTTGTCTGTCGTCTCTTGAACGATTTTCGGTCCGGCGAATTGCTTCTCGTCCGCTTCAAGCCAACAAACTAGGGTTCTACACTTCCGTCCATACAATGCCTCGAACGGTGCCATTCCAATACTAGAATGGTAACTGTTATTATAAGCGAACTCCACCAGAGGTAGGTGTGAGTCCCAACTCCCGCCGAAATATATGACACACGATCTCAACATATCTTCGAGCGTCTGAATTGTTCTCTCGCTTTGACCATTCGTTTGAGGATGGTAAGCCATACTCAGATTTAATCTAGTACACAACTCTTTCTGCAAGCTAGCCCAAAATTTTGAGGTGAACCGACTGTCCCAATCCGACACGATAGATTGCGGAACTCCGTGCCTCGACACCACCTCGTCGATATAAAGCTTAGCCAATTTCTCCATTGGCAAGGTCTCTCGCATAGCAAGAAAATGCGCACTCTTGGTCAAACGATCCACGACCACCCATATAGTATCATGACCTCGCAAGGTCTTCGGTAGTTTTGTCACAGAATCCATGGTGATGTTGTCCCACTTCCACTCGGGAATGGACAACTGTTGTAAGCTCCCGTACGGTCTTTGGTGTTCCGCCTTTACCTGCAGACAAGTGACACACCTCTCCACATAATTTGTCACATCCAGCTTCATCATCGGCTACCAATAGTTCAACTTTAAATCCCTATACATCTTGGTGCTACCGGGATGTATAGAATATTTCGACTTATGTGCTTCTTCGAGTAGTAAATCCCGATTTCCACCCAACCTTGGCACCCAAATTCGCCCTTGGAAGAGTTTAAGTCCTCGACCATCTTCCGTCAGAAGTCCACTTTGTTTCACCATGACCTCAGATTTGAGGTTTTCTTCTTTGAGCGCTTCTAACTGGCTCGCCTTGATGTTTTCCAAGAGACTCGATACTACATCGATTCTCGTGAGGGATAACTTAACACCGCCCTCATAACTCCTTCGGCTTAACGCATCCGCCACCACGTTGGCCTTACCGGGATGATAGAGCAAATCACAATCATAGTCCTTTAGTAACTCAAGCCACCTCCGTTGCCGCATATTGAGTTCTTTTTTATCGAAGATGTACTTGAGACTCTTGTGATCGGTGAAAAGAGTACATTTGGTTTCGTACAAATAATGTCGCCACAACTTCAAAGCAAAGACCACCGCCGCCAATTCCAAGTCATGAGTCGGGTAGTTCTTCTCGTGGACCTTTAGTTGGCGTGACGCATAAGCTATCACCTTTATCCGTTGCATCAACATACACCCGAGACCCATCTTGGAATCATCACTATATACAATGAAGTCATCCGATCCATCGGGCAAGGACAGAATAGGAGCTTCAGATAACCTTTTCTTGAGCGTCTGAAAGGATTGCTCCTGCACGTCGGTCCAAAGAAAATTGACATTCTTTCTTGTGAGGGATGTGAGTGGCGAAGCTGTCTTATAGAAATCTTGAATAAAGCGTCGATAGTAGCCCGCCAAACCCAAGAAACTTCGGATTTCCGTCGGACTCGTTGGCGGTTCCCAACTCATCATTGCCTCTATCTTCGCTGGGTCCACCTTCACCCTATCTTCAGACACTACGTGGCCCAAGAATTGAACTTCTTTGAGCCAAAACTCTCACTTTAAGAACTTCGCAAACAGCTTCTCCTTTCAGAGAACTTCTAGCACTTCACGCAAGTGCTTCTCATGCTCAACCTCGTCCTTTGAGTAGACCAGGATGTTATCGATAAAGACAATCACGAATTTGTCCAAGAATGGGCGACACACGCGGTTCATCAAATCCATGAATATGGCTGGAGCGTTGGTCAAGCCAAAAGGCATCACCAAAAACTTGTAGTGCCCATACCTCGTCCGAAATGCCGTTTTCGGTATATCTTCCTTCTTCACTCTGACTTGGTGGTAACCGGATCTAAGATCGATCTTTGAAAATCATCTTGTGCCTTGCAATTGATCGAAGAGATCGTCGATGCATGGAAAAGGATACTTGTTCTTTACCGTGACTTTATTCAATTCCCGATAGTCCATGCACATCCGCATGGACCCATCCTTCTTCTTTACAAATAAGACCGAAGCTCCCCAAGGTGACGAGCCCGGTCTAATGAATCCTTTCTCAAGCAGCTCTTGAAGTTGCGTCACCATCTCCCGTATTTCTGTCGGAGCCAAACGGTAGGGTGCCCTAGCTATCGGAGTCGCTCCCGGAGTGAGGTCGATTTGGAATCCCACTTGGCGTTCCGGTGGTAACTCGGGTAAATCTTCCGGAAAGACATCCGGGAAGTCTTGCACGATCTTCACATCCCCTACAGACTTCTTTTCCTTCATCGCGTTCACTACGTAAGCCAAATACGAAAGGCAACCTTTCGCTAGTAACTTACGAGCTTTAAGGGAGGAGATGATAGGGTTACTTCTCTTCCCTTTTTCCCCGTAGATGGTGACTACACCACTTCCCGAAAAAGGCATTTGGATCATATTTTTGGAGCAAAAGATGTCGGCCTTATGCCTCGTCAACCAATACATGCCTATGACTACATCGAACCCACCTATTGTCATAGGTAGTAAGTCTACTCCAAAAGGGTTCCCATCAATCTCTAGAGTGCAACCATAGAAACAATCTCGAATAATCATTTGATCACCGTTAGCTACTTCTACTACTAGTGCATCAGGAAGGACACTAATAGGAGTGACAAATTGCTTACAGAAATTAACCGATACGAAAGAACACGTAGCACCTGAATCAAACAACACACGAGCGGGCAAGGAGTTTACTAGAAACGTACCCGAAACAACATCGGCGGTCTCCTTCGCCTCCTCGGTAGTCATTCGGAATGCTCAGCTTGGCGCTCTCGATGGTTGTCCGACCCGCGCCGTTGATCCAAAAGAATTTCCTTGGTTTCCGCCCACAAGCTTTGGGCAATCCTTCTTCATGTGTCCCGGTTCCCGACACTCAAAACAAACCGGTCCTCAAATAGGGCAATCCCGAATCGCATGGCCCTTCTTGCCGCCCTTGGCACACTCAACAGAACCCGAGTGAGGTTTTGGGTCGCATGGGCCAGAGTGCTTGGCTTTGCACTTGTGGAACCACTGCCACTCACGACGATTATTACTAACTTTTCCGCCCGCGAAAGACTTAGATTGACGAATGGGCCCAGACGGCCCTTCCCACTTTCTCTTCTCTCCCACTGCAATTCTCTCATCATTCTCTGCCTCAAAAACGTCTTCTATCAGTAAAGACTCCTCGATCACATCCTGAAGGGTCAATCCTCTAGCATTCCTCACTGTCTTCTTCATCCTGGTCGGCAACCCATGCTGGTATGCTTTGATCTTCTCTCTTTCATCAGGGACGAGATGTCCCACCAAATTCAACTTCTCCAAGAAAAGTTTGGAGTAATCGGTAATGGACAGAGCCCCTTTATTCAGATTCTTGAACTCTTCTTCTAGCTTATCCAACGACCGCTCGCTGCAGTACTTATCCATGATCTTTTGTTTGAAAACCGGCCAAGTTAACTTGGCCAAAACTTCGGGAGTGAGGGCGGACCGTGTGATATTCCACCAGATCAAGGCCTCACCCCTCAATAGTTGAGAAGCGAACTTCACCCGCTGCGAGACATCACATTCACTAGATTCGAAAGCCATCTCGACTTCCCTCAGCCAATACATACAAACGACTGGATTTGTTGAGCCTGAAAACTCCTTTGGGTTGCACCCCAGAAAAGCTTTGTAGGTGCATCCTTTGACCTTCCCCTTATTTCCGTTCTCGGTTTACTCCTCAGTTAACACAACGACCGGTCCACCACCTGATCCTATAACGATATTATCGGCCATCGTCTCGGTTTGGCGGTTACTGGCATCTCGATCTTCCAGAAGCTTCATAAAGAATTCTTGTTGTTAAGCCATGACCGAGTTCATGGCCAACATAATGTTGTCTCTGATTCTTGTCTCCATCGTCACCTCCTCCATGGTAGCATTGTTAGCTGCAACGCTCGCGCGTGGAATCTGTTCGGGTCCTCCTCCCAATAGATTGGGCATGGGAGGTACCACGGAGGTATCAACCACATGAGGTTGGTTTGCAGTAGATTCTACCTCCACGCGCCTCTCTGGCATGATCGGTAACCTGCTCCGAGTGTTTACCATCACTATCTGCCATTCATGAACGAGAAAGAGATTGAGAAAAGACTAAGTGAGTTGAACTCAATGTACGTACTAATACACATTTCAATTATCATAATAATGGCATTTGCAAGCATACTTACGTAACAACATATTCATAATAGCAGTAACTAAGTGAAATTATGAACAAATCATACACAAGGATTCTTGTTACCACAATTACGACTCTTAATTTGCATAATTCCGTAAGTCCTAACGCTCTCCCCACCTAGGATCTCTACCCCAAGTGGACAGTGAAACAGTAAAGTCTACTGACCAACATAATTTGTTAATAGGCCTCAAGGCACAATATGACCAAGAATATTATCCATACCAACCATGGGTACAATATTTCAAGCCATTTAATATGAAGTCTATATCAAGACAAATATGACCACATTTTAATCATGTGGTTTTGACCCATAAAATGGAGTCCCAAATAATATACCATCTCTATAACAAGATACACATATACATATCCCAATAACTCAAAGCATGACATAAATGAACATGGCTCATAAAGAAATCCCCCAAATACTTGAGCATATAAAATGAACATTTCAAGTAGGATGCAAGATAACCACAAGGTTGTGGTGTGGTGGTAAGAGCTTGAGGACTTCATAGCGGTTGCCCGGGTTCGAGCCCCACTCGCAGCATTGTGGCCACTGAGGATAAACTCAGGGTTGCACGCTTAGCAGCTGGGCCAAAGGCTCTACTTGCCAAGGGATTAGTCTGGGCCAAAGGCCCAGGATACCCTTATAAAAAAAAGTAGAATGCAAGATGATAACAAGTAATAGGTTATGATGTGTATCTAGTTTTAACAAATGATTAGTAAACTCACTATCTAGGTTTTTGACCAAAACCTAGAAAAGATGAAACCCTAGAAGTTGGATGAAGGTGATGAAGACTTGAAGTCTTGAGATCTTGAGGTAGATGGAAGCCCAATAAATGATTTCACCAACCAAGCTTTGCAATAAATGAAAAGAGGGTTTAGAGGAGAAGAAAATCGCCCAAACCCTAGTTTCTCTCGGTTTAGATCTGATTTTTGTGGTAACAATGAGAGAAAAACGGGCAATTGGGGGTTTTGGGGACCTGCAGGTCGCCCCGCGACTTGAACCCGTGACATAAGTCGCTCGCTTCCACTGAGAGATGCACTCCAGTGGGTTACGCGACTTGTGCCGCGACTTCCATCCGTGACTTAAGTCGCATAACTCCCTGTTTACAAAGGGTGGCTCTAAAACTTCCAAACAACACCAATAACGACATTTACGCAGAAATAGCAATTAAGCATATAAGTTCTACTTTGCTAAACATCAAATAAAAGGTTAACGAAGCTTTATACTTACCTGAAATTCCGGATGATACATATGATGATGTAATTAATGAGTTATAATGATTAATAAGTAGGGAGGGGCGCATTTGACATATTGATGACGGTTCAAATATCCCTACCCTACAGAAAATGGAGGTACTCAATGCATAAGAAGTTGTAATTAAGAGATTTTTGTAAATATTGTATAACATGGAGGTACATGTGCTTTAAAGATAGGTCTAGGCATTGTTTGGCAAACTAGCTTATAAGCTAGCTGATAGCTAATAAGCTAACTTTTCAAAACGCTACTATGAATAGTTTTTCAATAAGCTAACTTATGGTCATCTAAATATGTACCAGAAAAAAAACTAACTTTTTTTTGCCAAACATAGCCCTAATATATGGTGTAAAAGTATATTAATTTATACCAAAAAATCAATTTCCAACAATGCTAAACATTGATTAAAATAAAAAATATTTTCTCTGTCTTGAAATAAATGTTTACATTTTTATTTTAGGTTGTTTATCAAACGTAGATCGGATCACTTACCTTACCAAATGAACATGACAAAAACTAAAAAGTCTTAGGTAAGAGTGATAATAAGGACCAAGATCCTAATCCGGTAAGTGAGAGTGACGACTCTTACCCGGTTAATGTTTACTATGTAAATTGTTGCATACAATGTCGTTTTGATGGACTAAAAATCTTATACGGTAAGGGAGGTGATAATGTTGACTCTTACCGCTAAGAGCTTACTGGTTAAGCACCTAATTTGTCTAAAAATAAGTGTTTACTTTCAAAATTAAATATATTTCTCATTCTATCATTATGAGATGGAAAAGAATTTATGTTTTATTATCAAGGATAAAACTATTCTTTAATTCAATTAAAAAATGTAATAATTACTCACTTCAAAAAATGTATGTACTTGTACCGTGACATTTATTAAGGACGAAAAGAGTAGTTATTGTCCGTTAACAAGGTTTTAAGAAAAACCAATTATCAAGTCGGGCCTTGGCCTTCCAGCAAAACCAGGATTATGGATTTAATTAAAATCACATTTAAGGTTATATACCTAACAGTCTCAAAAAATTAACCCTGTATTTTTTATAACCAAACTTTAAATCATTTTCAATCGGTTCTTACACTAAAATAATGTAAAATTTGTTCAAATAATAATTCATCTCTACCCTATTATACCAATTTTAACGCCAAAGAGAGTATTAGAAGAATGTTTCTTATTTCTAATTTATACAGATTTTCAATCATGCACTTATATTTATTAGTTTTGTTTATAAATTCGGCCCATAAAATCTTTTGTTGCAATAACTTTGTAACTTACAATCAAAATAAATTATTCTTACATATTCTAATGATCATGAAGGATTTTATTAATCTTGTTTACCAAGTTATTAGATTACTATTATTATTAAAGTTCTTTTTTCAGTTATGTATCGTTTTATTTTCTCACCAATGATATGTTTTATTTTAAATATTTATTTTGTTAACAGTGGGTGTCCGGAGCAGCTTCTACACACCTCAATCAATCCCAAGGGCCCTGAAGAACATACATGAAAATCTCCAATGACTTTGCAGGACTCGAACCGGTGACCTCCCAAAGAGCCAAGGCTTATTGTGTTTTTAAATTATTAACTTTTTAGATATTTTGAAACATAAAGATGAAATTGATAGTATATTATAAATTAATACAAATATAATATAATAACCAAAGTACATTTAATTACAATTAATAAACTAAAATTTCATAAATTTAAACTTTATGGCTATTTTATACTAAAAAATACTTCAACACTAAATTAGGTGTTACTAAATAGTCTAACATTATATTTGATGTTTAACAGGGTATATAACTCAAAGAAGTGGAACAAATAAGGGCATGAAACTTTGGACCGGGCTTATAACCGGTCTTAGACAATGCTCAGAACCAGTTTCAAACCTTTTAACTTTATGTGCCAGGACAATTCAAAGAGAAGAATGTTAGAACTGAAAGTCCTAGTGCGTTGAAAATTGTATAATGTATTTATAGAGTTTAATTATTTTATTATTTCAAGCGTACGAGGACAACTAACTACCACTAAAAGTCAAACTATAAGTATATATTATATGGTTAAAAACTGTCGCTGCATACTACCTTGTAATTGCACGTCTCACTAATGCTTTCTCTCCAACATGTAGGGGTTGTTTGTTTACATTATCTCTTAATGGTTCTATTAAGAGGCAAACCTCTGAATCGTTAAAAGGTAAATCTTGTTTGACAAAAAAAAATCTGCCTCTTAATGGTTCCAAAACCCTCAAAATGATTTTGTATCTTGGGTCTCCCTTAACCATTCAGAGCCCTGATCATTATGAACAATTACCAAACAACCATATTTCATTTTGCACTATATCATAAGAGTCTCTTAATCATTATGATCACTTAATCATTCTGCATCAAATCATTCAGCAACTGTCAAACAGCCCCGCGATTTCACGTCTGACTAATGCTTTCTCTCCAACAACTGCTTCAATCAATATGAAGTCTGACTAAGAGGATTCTTAGCCCGCAACTGATAGAAATTTGTTTTCCAAGTTCAGTCAATATACAATAGAGGCTCTAATTGTTTCTATTGTCTGTTAGGTATTATCTCTACTGTTCTGTGAGTGTAAAATATTGTTTCAAGTAAAGAGTGATTCTTAGATACTACCCGATATTACCCAAAGTTAGCAATTCATAATTAAGTTTAATCGATAACATTATTTTCAAAGTGATCATAAATGTCTACCAAATAGAGCAAAGAATCATGAATTAGTAAGGGGTTGTTTGTTTGTTTTTTTAAAATCTCTTAATGGCTCTTAAGTCTGAATCGTTCAGACCTTTTTACACATCATAACTAAAATAAGACTTCAGACTTTAGACCTCTTAAAAAACAAACGGCACCTAAGTCTCTAAATATAGTGTGTCAGTGAGGGGTGGAGCAGATGCCCTTAATGTGTGTAGTTGGAAGAGTTTTGTGTTTTAATGGTGAAGTACTCGTATTTTAGGAGATGCTTGGTTCATGGATTTTGAAATAATTGAAAGAAATTGGAATGAATAATTATTTGATCAAATCCCAAATTTCATATAATGAAAAAATGAAATCCTTTGAATTCCACAATTTGATAAATTCATCATTCTTTGACTTAAGCGAATGAGTTGAATTCCTACCAACCAAATGCATGGTCAAATTTCATTCCAGCCTCTTCAAAATCAAATTCTTTTGATGAATTCTAATTCCATCAAATTCTGAACCAACCAAACGCTCCATTAGTGTTTTTTTAGAGGTATGGGTTGTAAATGATCTAATAAACCCATTTAGTTTTGTCTAATTCCTATTCATTATAACAAAATTTCAACAGATTAAGTCCAACATAATTTTTTTTTTTTTTTTTTTGAAAGTTTGTTATAAAAATTTTATTTGTTTCACGAACCAAAACAAATTTTCTTACATTTTTAATGTATTTTATTATTATTATTATTATTTAAATTAGACACAAACAGAATGGTCCAGCAAAAAGATAGTAGAAAGTAAGCAGACCACGAATGAGTATAATAAGTATAAAACACCAAAACATTATTTTTAAAGTATAGAGCAAAACGTTACAAAACTAAACTACCATAAAACAGAGAACCTAAAGCTACTTTACTTATCTACAACAATCAAAACCCTCTGCCTCTAGGTTCGTCATGCCGCCACTGCCCGCCATAGTACTGCCCGGGTACGGCGGTGTTAGGCGGCAGACCATGGGGCAGAGGCGGTTGCGCCCAACTATTTTGCATCAGATTAACCGGCGGCCTAATAGGCATTACAGGAGTTACAGTTTGTTCCATTGCTGGCCTAATTTGGTTCACTAGATGAACTCCATGGTCGGCCACGGGTGGCCGCTGGCGGTTTTGGAGCTGTGGTTGCCATTCTGGTATATCGTCATCATCGTCTTGCCGCCAAGGTCGGTTTTCGATTCCGGAACCTCTATTTCCGTTCCAATTCGTAGCACCAGTAGCAGAACCAGCTGGGTTGGTTCCGGTTTGACCATATTCGTAAATAAGCTGTCTCATCTGAGCTACAGGTCTAGGAGAGGGGTTGGATTGAGTCATTCTTGACCCGAACCCAGATTGGGTAGGTAAAGTTTGCCCGGATGAGTTTGAGCCTTTAGAGAAACTAAACTCGGGCAAATCATCCTCATCCCGGGCAACAACTCCAGGACCGAATCCTGGTGGAATATCATCATCATCGTCGTCGTCACCACCACCACCTCCACCATCATTGGGTTGTGGCGGCAATCGACTAGGAGGTTGACCATGGGTGAAAGTCAAAGATTTTGAATTTGTATTGGCATTTATATTTTCTTGTCTCCTAGATGATAAGTGTTTTCTATGATGTTTATGGTGAGAAGATGAATTAGGCAACATAGTAGGATGAGGCCTTCGCCAAACCACCACACCAATCAACCCGTTATCGGTCGGTTTGGTTATATCGGTCTGGTTTTTGGAGAGCAGCCGGCTGAGCATCTCGGTGATTCTTTTGTTGAGCGGACAGAAATAAAGCTCGACTCCTGGAATTGGTTCACCGAATCCTACCCTTTCTTCTGCTACATATGAATCTACAGCCTGCAAGTAACAAGATATGTTAAGACACTATCCTGTGTGAAAAGACAAAAATGCCCTTGTTCGGAAGTCTCACCTCAGAAAGACTGGCTCGGTGAATATCAGAAGAAGCATCCTTCAAAACAAAGTGTACAACCTGCAAAAAAAATGCAATTTCGTCAAGATCCATCCAGAAAAATATCATTTAAAAAGCCTGGTTTCTTCCATGTTGTTCAACCAGCAAGATGACTATGATCCAAGAATTTACTCATCATGCTTCGTGGATTTACTCATCGAAAACATCAATCAAACACCATTTGTTTTAATTTTCTGGGTTTTTTGCTACGATTTCAAGCATTCAAAGCAAGTGATGAATAAACCAACAAATAAAGAAAGTTGTTTTTTCTGTCCGATTTCATTGCAGTTCTTTGTTTGACATTTATATATTGAAAAGCTTTATCATTTCTGTTTGATTCGTACTATGGATACAATAGAACATTCCTTGTACAGAAATCCAGAACAAACCATATGATCACATCCAGTTATAGCTTTCAGCCATACCACGAAGAACAAAAACAGACTGCAAAATAGCTTACTAAAAAATTTGTATAATGAAGAGAAAAAAAGAATGTACAAAGTTGGAAAGCAGATTCTCAAATTTGACCATTTACCCAGAATTGGTGACTGTTCTATATCAATTGATGGCCTAACAAAAACAACGTTCTGCAATTTCTTGTTTGTGTAACGGATACCATTAGCCATAACGATCGTAGAGATAGTTTCCTGGCAGAAATATATGGCCATAACAAGCGAACCAAGAAGAAGATCAAACGTAATTAGGATGAAAAGCAAGACGACGTGATAGTATACCATGACTGCACGACTTCTGGACATGGGAAGTTCTTGAAGAAATTTCTCAAATGCGTCGAGTCTGACTCTGCCCTTGATCTCCATAGAACCAGGCCACTCCTTTGTTGACGTTTTCTCACCACTAAAATGAAGAATAAGATATCAGCAAAACAGAAGCAACAATCAGTCTTTAAAAATT
The DNA here is from genome assembly GCA_954870635.1 of Arctium minus. Lineage (NCBI taxonomy): Eukaryota > Viridiplantae > Streptophyta > Magnoliopsida > Asterales > Asteraceae > Arctium > Arctium minus. Next base: position 44,065,290 of record OX941085.1, read on the forward strand.
AACTAATAAAACTAACACAACAAGATACAGCATATAGTCATTACAAATGGCGACTCAAAGGGGTAAGAGCCCCACACAGGCAATTCACATCCATTAAGGTGTGTTTGGTAACGAGACATGACCAAGGCTGGTGGGTGAAAAAATTGTGCAAGGTTTTAATTTGACATGGGTAGTTTAGTAATTTACCAATCTGACTTTTGTTCCACCTAATTTAACAAGAAAAAATGCAATTTTGTCCGACTCAATCGTGTCCTATCTCAGTCTAAATGATGCACCAAACATTGGATAAGATTTGTTCTAAGCAGCATACCAAACGCACCCTTAAAGAACTTACCTATAAGTCAGAAGCAGTCTGCTGACTAACATTTAAATAGAAGTAGATAATAACATAATCCACCAACTCGACCATTATTTTCAATTTACAAGCATATCAAACTGGTGTGCAATGAGGTTAAACCTCACCCATTTTCATCACATAATTCCTGTTATACTACAACTTAACAAATGTGCATCACCAGAAATTTGGGGCGGTGGTGAATGCCCAATTTTCAAGCCACAAAGAAACAATGGTCAAACTTTCAAACTGCAAAAATCCCTGCAAAGCTCATGGGTCATCTATATATCCACAACCACAAAGCTTTTGTACCAAAAAATGCTACCCAAAATTCGATAATAATAGACAGCAGGATGTGTTTCAAGAAAAAGCCTATGCACATGTGTTTCCATGAGAGAAAGCACCATGCGGGAGATTAAAAATTTTAGAAGATTGGTGCAGAACTCAGACAATTGTATAATAAAAAGTTCAACAACGAACTTTGGTAGCAAAGAACATGAAAGGTATACCTTCTGAACAGTCCAATAACCGACACAGCAGAAGAGAGGGTCAGCTGGACATCACCTTCCCATAAACATTCACCAGGCAAAAATTTTCTTTCAGCAGAAGTTCCATTGGTTTTCATACTCAATAACGCTTCCGTGGTTTTTACATTTGGTCTGTCATTCGTACATGCTCCAGCCTCGACAGGTTTTGCTGAAGTGATCCCAGGAGTCGCCTTCTCATTCCCAGTTTCTCCACCAGTTTCTGAGTTGTCCTTAACTGAGGCGAGCTTTGTTTCCTTACCATCCACAGGTAAGTTTTCAAAGGGAGGCTCGGTATTGAGGGATTCCATAAACTCGTCTAAAGAAACAATCGGTGGCAAGAATCCCTCATCCTTAAACTCATCGACAATTAGTTCTTGCATGAAATCAGTCCCATCAGTAGAAACAGTAACACTACTAGTAGCATCCAGTTTTTCTGAAGCACCCTTGTCACCTTCAGCAACCACTTTCTCTTTGACTTCTTCAGCTGCAGAAGAGATATGATTTGTTTTCTTCTTCTTTGGCCGAAACTGAGTGAGTGAGCTTGAGCCTACAGAAACCTCAACGGAAACACCATCATCTTGCTCAACCTCTACTTGATACTCACCTTTGTGTGTTTTCTTAACCAAACGTCTCATATCAACATCAGAATCCGGTAAAACTATCATTTTATCTAATTCCTCAGCTTTAGCCATTCGCCACTCTGAAAGCTCTTTAGAAGCAAGTTCCTCTGGCGTCATTGAACACAATCTTTCAGGGGAAATCTTGCCAGATAGAACTTTCTCTCTCAGCTCGGGATTACTACGATCCTTCAAGTTGAACATCAAAGACCTCCCCTTCTCTTTGTACTTCTTATTGACACCTCCAAACAATTTAAAAAGCTCTGCTTCAATTTTGAAAGCCAAATCTTGTGGAGAACTAATGACCTGTTCAATCCCATTTCCGCTCATGCCCATTTCATCTAACTTTTCTCTTTCAGCACTTTGACTCTGCTCAGTCCCATATCTACCCACATCCATCGACACTGAATTGGATTTTTCATCGGTTTGAACTTCCTTCAGTTCACCTACCTCCATATCCCATGCCCATGAAAGCCCATTTCCCTGCAAAAGTTCGTCTTTGACAAAGAATGTATCTCCAAATGAACTATCTGTGTCAGGCATGACATAGTTGTACTGAGGTTTTTGTCCATCACTTTTTCCTGTCTGGTCTATATTTTGAATGTTCATTTCTGCAGCTGTCTCTCCAGCCATGCTTTCATGATCCTCCTGCTTATTATCTGGTGTCTCCTTGAGCTCCAGATGGCTTCCAGGTGCTGCATCAGCTTCAACAGGTGCAGACTGAGAAGTCACATGTGATTGCACCGGAATGTTACTTGCTTCCTGTGGAGCACTCTTATCTTCATTGGGACCTTCCTCTTTATTCTGATAGCCAACAGACAATGCAGCCGCTAACGTTTCCCTCATTTTCATCCGTACTGCTTCATATGACTCGTTCTGAATCTTTGGCGACAATTCTGTTGGTGCATTCTTACTCTTTGATGTCTGCACCCGCGGAGACCCAGTCTTACTGGAGATTGACTCATTTCGCATCATTCTCTTGTTTGACGAACCAAGTGATCCTTGCGTGTTTCTTGTTACTGGAGAATTAGGAACGGGTTGCAATTGCACATGTTTCTTGTTCAGAGCAGAGAGAGGTGACAACCGAGGTGAATTTACATGAGCCTCCATCTGAACCATGCGTTTATTTGGCGCTGATGTCTGCTGAGGCAAGGAATTATTGGGGAAGGGTTCTGTTGCAGCCTTCCGCTTCGAAGGTAATAATGGTGTCTGCAAACCTACATTACTCCGCATGGGTCCCATCTCTCCAGCTTTCTGATTTGGCATTAACTGCTTGTCTGAAACCATTATGTTTCCTGTCTCAGAAACATTGGAAACCAGACCTGATGCTGTGTTCTGCTGGTTTGGAACCACAAAATGAGATGCAGGATTGGTGGACATTGGACCAGTGATGCCTGTCTGCATGTTCAACAGTGACGAGTCCTGATTAGAAACAGGTTCCATTTTCTGGAGAGGTATTGATAATGGCTGTGATGTAAGACTGCTGAACATGCCTACTGATGTCGACCATATGAGCTATCAAGCATACACCATCAAGTTCCAGAATTCCAGTCTACAATAACAGAGAATTCAGAAATGTGAGGAACTTCAGTTGATACTTTCTATTAAATAACATGTAAAAGTGCCACTCCAAGATAGTCAGTATAACAAAAGTAGACTTTATCAACCTATCTCATTCCATAACAAAATGGGAGACAGGGAAATGAACCACATATAAACTTAACACTATATATAAATACATATACACATATAGAAAGAAATGGAGATGAAACAATCTTAGATAAGCTAAAATAAATTGACCAAGAACACACTCCTTAGAGTGCACACAGCACATGCAATAGAACCCCAACACTCTTACCATTAAGCTCCATACGTATATCACACTCCTCTTTAATAACCATCACCTCCTCTTAATGTAAAGTCTAATTATCATAACTGTGTTACAGAATTAGAACTATCTTCATCTGCCTAAACAACTGCAGGTACAAAAAATATAAAGTTCAACCCTCCAACTTGGACAACAGATTTATACAAAGAACTGCAATCTTCATGACCAAAGCATATTTACAAAAACAGGTTACCAAAGACTTTACAAACCAATTAGCAATTAGCAGATAGCATATAGCATGCATTAAAGTTATTGAAGAAGTCGCACATCAAAAGCATGATGTCAAATAACCAACATATCTAACTAGATAACAAATGTTTTGATTCCCATCCACATCACTACATCATGAAATGGTATAATCAGATGACAATAAGAAACCATGTATATGCTAACTTCATAAAATTCTATGTGCCGTATTACTTGATAACAAGTGTCATCTACCATCAACCTACCCCTACACCCGTTCAAATCATTTCATCAACAGAAAAATGTGATCACATCAAAAAAAGACCACAGGTACTAAGTCATGACTTATACTCGCATAACAAGGGTGAGAGTAGGATACCCAATTGAAAGCCAAATGATTATTCATTTGCAATGCATTTTCTGTCCCATAATGGGCACCACAACCCCCAAGTTCAGGACTACATCTACCTGCCCAACACCCATAAAAAAAATTAAGAAAGCAAATAGTTGAACAATGTCTGTCAAAGTCCTAGGTAAACGCTGGCAATTATTGCTGCTAGCTTTTAGTGTTTTGGTCATGGTAACATTACATGAGGGGAAAGTGAAGACAGCAACCTAGCAATCATGATTAAGTATTGATGATTTGATTAATTCCTGGTAGACCCTTTCAAGAAAAAACCCATTTCAGTTGAACCTTCTAAAGAAACTTTGCACTTTAGTCAATAATCAATACCATGTATGTTACAACCCACTCCATAGATGAATAATAATTATATCAGTTCTTTCCCCTATCTGTTTCACTTGAGCCTGATTTTAAATCAGACAAAACTGGCTTCCTGGCCAAGAAAAACAAGCTTTGAAACACTCAGAATCATCAAAACAGTTCTCTAACAATTCTTGTGTCAAATTTACATTTGCATGAGTGCATCTCATTTCTGTGTCTCTAACTTGCTTGTGTAAAAAAACATTCATTTTCAGGATTTTTACTTGGACATTATAGATAAAAAAAATCTGTCACAAAGACTACTTATGGCCATCAAGTAATCTGCAAAAGGCATACACTGACATCAATTTCTCCATGCCAGCAACAGATCCTCCATCATAGTAGTCCAACATATCTGATGTATCCAACAAGGTATATAAATGAAATTTGATTCATCAAAAATATCAAATCCTGAAACTAAATGAAGTTTCAGCTGTTTTGAGAGTCAAGTGTTTCTTTAAATGTTTCTAATCGGCATGTGTGACGGGTAGGAAATTTGGAGGCAACTAATGATGATTATGATAGTAATGACCTTGATTGGATTATAAATATATCAACGATTGTTGATATCACAACTCCGCCAAGACAAGACCCTTTTGCTGGGCTAACAGGCTATTCCTCCATCTGCTTCCATATTTAGTTATTGCAGACCTCCCCTTGGTCTGGAGACTGGATTTGCAGAAGATATTGTCGTGTCGCTTGCTCAAATAGCACCCAGGAAGATCGCATGTATTGCACTCTTGTGGAGAACACTCAATATCAACTTGGAACACTAAATCTTTATGCAAGGAAAATTACATTCAAAAGACCTAGGGAACATAACAAATAGGAAAAGGGTATCTGAACCTACCAAACAGTGACAACAAATTACATGAACAGCAGCTTAAACTACACCAAGTATACAGCACTTCTATTATATGTTCCTAATATTAGTTGTGATCAATAAGACCCTCTGATTTCAGGTGAAGTGAGCTTAAGCCAACTGAACACCAGATACTGCAAAGCTCATGGAATATGCCTTGACCAACAGCGTGAGAGAAAGCATCCAGTATGCATATTCTACAGCAAAGCAACTGAAACATTAACAATTTCAAGAGGTTAGGGCACAGTACTAGATCATCCTTGCCCAAATAAAACACATGTGCCTCTCATATCTTATTTTTAGAGTGAAAACCCATTTTTCCCATTGGAATAAACATGTTTACATTTACCACTATTGACTTAAAAAATAAAAACTCTGTCTGCAACACATACAATACATCCTCATTTTCGGAGACGCTAGTCAGATTCCTTCTGATCATTGCTTGATAAACATTACTATTTCATCAACAGAGAAACAGAGATGCAGGAGAGGTCTATGGGAACCCAAAAGAGATGGAAAGAGCACGAAACAAAGAAGATTAGGATCTGGATTCAACCAATGAGTAAAAAGACTAAGGAGACATCATATCAACAAGTAACTACTTCAAACAGCAAACAAACAGACCCAAAACACAATTCCACATAAGGGAAAGATGAAAAGGTACTAAAGAAACTAACACATGTGGATACGTACACATCAAGAGCTGGCAACATACAGATCACTTTAGGGAGGAACAACCGCCTAAAACCCTTTCTCCAGAAATGAAAATTTATTTTTTAAAATAGTCATTCTCCTTATAAGTATGTACAAGTAGAAACCTACAACACTAAAGATAACTCTCCTTTCATTGTTTCTTTTTCTTCTTTTCACAATAAAACAGCCATTACTCGTAAGAAACCCGACTAATCTCCAAATAGAAATTACAAACTGCATCACCTCCATTTCATTCCCAAATTCCCATAGCAACCATTCAAAGCCACGACCTAGACAAACAAACATACAAAAAATTACCCTGAAAACCTTAAATTGAACAAGTCCCGATTCCCATGCATCCAACACCTAATTTCCCAAAAAATAACATTAATTCCACTTAAAATCCCTAAAACATACCCCTGTGAAATACGAATTAATACATAAAAACCAAATATTTCCACAACAAAACAATCGTCCTCGAAAAATCATATAAGTTTCCAAGAAACACAAATTGAACTCACTCTTAACACTAATAACATAAAATTATCAATCAAATAAACACGACAAGCATGAATCAACATAGGTGTAGAGCATAATAAACAAGAAGTGCTTACCTAGAGGGCAAGAGACGGTGATTGAGTTGAAAACGAGAAACAATACGTGCCCTAATCCATTGATGGACGAAATAGAGAACTGTAAAATGTGAACCCTAGAAAAGCGTTAACATAGAAGACGAGTAAAAGCTTGGAGTTGAGACGTGAACGCATTTATAGAAAGGATTTGGGGCCGAAGTTGGCGATCAGCCCATTATACGTGGCAACTTTTCAGCCCTTGGGCTTATTCTTTTCTCCTTTTTTTAATTTCTTTAAAAAATTATAAATTATTATTTACATAATAATTTATTTATTAACGAATTAAATTAATAAGAAAGATTAAAAAAAATATATAGCTACAAAAACAACTCCAACATTCTAAAAATTGCCTAAAATATTTTTTAGTTATTTAAATGTGTATACTTAAAGTTAAAGTTGCATACAAACCGTTTTGAACCGTTTTGTATAAAGTTTTTGTTTGAAAATTTTCTGACTGGACAAGGGAAAATTAAGAATCAGAGATCTGGTACGGTGCAGGACTAGTCAAGTCCGTAACAAGTCTGGTATTGATCTGATCCGATTCAAACAAGTCCGTTTTTTATATAGTCGGGCTAGTTTTAAATAACTAAATGATTTAAAAATGATAATAATAAATCGAATTGGACTTTATCGAATCCAACTCCAAAAAATCAGGTTTAAAAAATGGCATGCGATCCAAACTAGACTGTGTGGATAACGCCATGGATTGGTAGGGGCCTGATATAACGAGATGTAATAATTAAAAGCAGACCTAACCCGCAATCACAAAAAGATGAGAAAGAAATACAAGGAAAAGTAAACGCCAACAACCAAACAAACGAACCAATGAGAACCCGATAAAAACGAGAGGCTCAGCTGGGATTTTGGAGCGGAGCCGTAAGCTAACTGTCTCAAGGGATAAAATCCTTACGAGGACGTTTAGATATCCAATCATACACACGAACTTGTGTATCGGAGAATAAAACCTCCACATAAATCGACTTGTTTCGTAAAACCAAGTTGTTACGGTGACCCCATAAGTATGATGTTGCCCAAATCGTTGCTTGTTAAAACCTTGAGAATGGATTTGAAATCGAAGAACCACCGGTGTGGTTGAGGAGGAGACTTGTCGTCTTACCCAAGATGGAATCATGGAATCAACACTCCACCATTTCCAAATCCTTTCCCAAACTTCCGATGCAAACTTACAACCCACGAGACAATGATCCAAAGTTTCTTGCATTTCATTAAATATCGGACAAAGAACCGAGTGTAAATCGATTTCACGATCTCCCAAAGCCATTCGAACCGGAAGCCTTCCGCGAAGAGCCCTCCAAATGATGATGTTGATCTTTTAGGGTAAAAGATTATTCCAAACATTATTATAGATGACAACGAAATCAAAGACAATTTGTATCGCCCTATTGGAATCTCATTCCCACCAGAGAATATGATTCTATTTCCCATCCCCATCACCAAAGGGACTAGGGATTTTTCCCCATCCATGATATATAAAATCAAGCAGGCTATAAGCAATCTAAAAAAATCCGTCTCTTGCATACATATTGATCAAAAGTGTTACAAATATACACAATATGCTCAACTGAACTTGATTACATATCCATAATGACTGATCAAGCTTTTTAGTGACGTAAAAGTATATTTATCTGGCACGACACCATCATCAAACGTGTTCATGAAGAGAATGAATGAGTTGGAGCTATTTCGTGTTAATATATTATAAGAATACGAATTTTGGGTTTTGTGTGTGGGTGATAATGGAGCGAGGGTATAAGAGGCAATGAGAAGAGGTTGGTGATAACAAGGCGGCCGAGGAAATGACACGATCGATAGAAAAAGAGTTGTGAATAAGGTCGGTTTTTGAGCCTATGAGCATTAGATTGGCAGAGCTCGAAGATTGAGGTAGCCATCTATGTCAATAAAAAGGATGGTTGGTGGTCGAGGGAAGAATATTGCTCACATTTTTGTCAACTATAAATAAATCAATGGAATTCTCGAAGCAACTCAATTCTAAAAGTGATATCCTTTATTCCCGGTTTGTAAATTCTGCGATTATCTGTCCACGATCAATTTGAGGATTTACAGGTCAAACCAAGCAACCCTCACTTCTCTTTATAATTACTGGAATTATACTGATGTTTAAATAAACACATTTCATTTACAAAATTTTCAAAGAAACTTGTTCTTTTTAGTTTGATACCAACTTTTTACCCGTAGATTTACGTACTAGTCTATATTAATCTAGAAAAGACCCCGTGTTCTCGAAATCTTTTAGAGAAAAGGACAGGAACAGAAAGAAAATAACTGATAGATTTCCTCATATACGTGGAAGGAAAAAGAACGAAAGAAATAATAACCCTCAAGAATTATTTTCTTTTCTTTGCTTCGCTTCCCATCCTTCCGAGAAAACAAATAAAAATTTAAATTTTCTTCCCTTTTTTGTTCGTTTCTTTTCTTTTCTTTTATTTCCATATTCGAGAACACAACGTGAAAGTAGATCATTTACAAAGTCATCATCTGTTTTATTATAACTCATCGTCAACTTTAACTCTTTAGACGAGCTTTAAAGTTTCGACCAGTAACCATCCTAACCTAACCATGTGGTTCGTCCGATTCCTTGGACCACTTGGTCCTACAAGTCTTGACCAGCCCTTTAGTAGTCCGGGTCTTGGTCGGGCTAGTCCTAGCCCTTACGATAGCATATGGTTAGACATGCTAATCTTTTAAAACCACATGATGCCTACTTTCTACCAAAATAAGCCCCTGATAGCCCAAAAGAAAAACAACACCAATAAGGATATAGACTTTTGGGGCATCCATTCACTTATCAAACAATACTCTTCAAGATAGACACTTCTCCATATTAACATACCAGAGACATTATAGAAAGGTTTTTTTGCTGAAACTAATACACAGCACTTCGACGCAGGCTGGCAGTTGCTTCGGTTAATGAACTTAAAATGGTCTCACCGACTTCGGTCTTGCAAAGAGGGCACGAAGCATTGATCTTCAGCCACTTGTCAACGCAATCCGTGTGAAAAAAGTGAGAACAAGGCAACTCTCGGAGTTCATCATTGTTTGCGTACTTAGCCAAGCATATGCAGCAGACCTGTTGAGTTAATAAACAGAGTTCAATGACACGATTGTGCAAAAGAGCGGGCCCACACTGCCCCAACCCAAGAGCATCATGTGAGAAGCAAACCAGATACATAGTGGTATGCTAAAAGCCCAATGCCCACAAGGAGCCCAATTCCCAAAGGAATTGCAACTCCTACACTGCAGCTGCAAGACTCGAACCCTTATTCGTTCATACAAGTATGCCACCCTGGAACCAACTGTGAGAGGGTTCAATGACAATGATGACGCTTTTTGAAGGCAAAAGGGTGGGCCCACACTATGACCCAAGAGCATCATGTGAGAAGCAAATCAGATACACAACGGTATGCTAAAAGCCCAGTGCCCAAATGGAGCCCAATTCCCAAAGGAATAGTAACTTCCACACTGCAGCTGCAAGACTCGAACCCTCGTCTGTTTGTGCAAGTATGCCACCCAAGGAACCAACTTTGCTACGCCCTGAGGGGGTTCAGTGACAACTATGACACAGTCTTGAAGGGAAAGTAACTTCTAGCATAAATATAAGGTTATTTTATCAACTGATTCATCTTCTAACCAGTTTACTTGCCACTTTTTGTCCTAAAAGCTCTTTCTTACAAAGTGTGGACTTTTTAGTGTTTTTGTAAGAACAATGGTTTGTTTGAACAAAAACCATGGTTCAAAAAGTTGATCATTTCTATTCTTTTATTTCTAGTTTGTTGGATTTATGTAAGTTCTTTAGTGGTGGAAAATAAATCGATAAAAAAGGTTCAGATTTTACTATGAAACATTATCGGTACTTCCTAAACCAATTACTGTGCATAGCAATCATGTGTTTCCTAATATACTCCCTAGGCCTCCAGCTAATAATCTAGAATTCAAGAGTCACTGTCATGGTGTGAAAAAGGCCAAGAGAAACACCACATTTTGCAAGAATAAGCCATTTTGGATAACAATCGGCAAGTGCCATGATTCTTTTGTGCATTTACACTTCCACACAGTTCATCAAAGTCGCTTATGCTTTCAAATTATAGTACTTTTTTTGGATTTTCACAAGAACCGTGTGCTTGTGATGAAGAGAAAAGTGAACTGGTTCAAAACTCAATGGCTCCATAGAAACACGTAAGGAGAAGGCTGTATGAAAGCATGGACTAACCGCATCTTCTCCTGATATGACACGCTCCTTTTCAGTTCCGGCAGCCACCACCCCACCTTCACAAGCACCCGAGTTGGTTTCTTTATCATTTGTGTGCTTATTTTTCTTGAACTTGTAGGTAGGAAGAGAATTAATCGATTCTGTAGTGGCTCCTCTATTTTGTGCAAGATCCTCTCTGAATCCCAGGACCGATATTATACAAGGGAGGCAGCAGCAGATTGTGGTGCACAAGATGAATGGCATTGCATACCCAATGCAACTAAAGGTAAGAAACACTATACATAACCTGTTGTGTCAACCAAAATTATCTGTAAGATAGATCAGCAGTGGCGGATCCAGAAATTTAGGTAATTGGGGGCACATCTGAGGGTGTAAAAAATTTTGAAGTCGAATAACCCATCCGAACCAAAACAGATTTTGTTTATTCAGTTTTCAGGTTAAACTGTTCGTTTTTTTCGATCATTTTTTTTTACTATTTTGGTTAAAATGAATAGCAAATTATACTATTATTTCATTTATTTTACTTGTATCTGAGTTTATTGATCATCGGAGACTCTCAGAGAGTCGGAGATGGGGGCAGTTGGGGGCACAAGGCCAAAAAGATGGGGACGTGAGGTAAGTGTCCACGCTCCCATTTTAGTTTGTCATAAAATAAGTGTCCACTTTCAAGAGTAAGTGCCTACTTTCCAATTCTAACCATAATAATGAGATGGGGAAATTCATTACTCCCTCTATTATCAAGGATAAAATTGTGATTTAGTTAATTAAAAAGTGTAAGATTACACATTTCTAAATCTGTGTGCCTTTTTCATTGTAGACATTTATATGGGACGGAGGGAGTAAAAAAGATGGGAGGAAAGGTATTGATATGGACCTGTACAAGTTGGGAGCATCAGAAGAAGAAGAATGGCCTCCAAAGATCCACACATTTCCAACCACGAACCAGACTGCAAAGAAGCAATCCAATCCCATTTTGAAGTATTCAGCAAGTACCTTGATTCTGCGAAACAAAAAACAGATTTTTTTCTTCAATCAGGTATGTACATTTCTCAAATATAGCATATGTCTACGATTAAAATTTATTGATCAACATATTGCAATGTCTTGCTTTAACTGGAATAGAAGTTTTCTACTTGCATGATCGATTTCCTTTTTTGAAACAAATCATACTCCATCCATCACAATGTAAATTCAATAATTTCCTTTATGGATGTCCCAAAATGAATGCGACATATCATGTTTTGGCAAAGTTTTGATCATTATTATGTTGTTGCTTGTTAGAAATCATTAGAAAATATTGAAAATGTTTGACTTAACATGTGGTATAAATAACATGTTTGACTATTTGTCGACTTATTTGATGAAATTGAGAATGGCCAAATATTTGAACTCAATTTTGTCTTAAAAAGGAAATGTAGCAATTTTCATGGCACTTATGCACATGCAACAAGATTAACGTCTATTTCCTCTGACTTCACATCCACAAAACATTCATACAAAATAACACACACATACAAATACATATGTGTGTGTACACCCAAGCATGCATACACACACATACGCGTTCCATTTTCCTTGCATCTATATACAGGATTTTAGGCTGAAATCTGTAAATATGGGTCTAATCTTGTGTTCTGAAAATACTACAAAGTCGGTAACCAGGGGTAAATCTGGTTTTAAGTTGGGCTGATAAAAATAAGAACAGCTATGGTCTTTAAGTTCAGTATCTCTACAGTTTAAAGTTGAACTTAACTACGAATATGAAATGTAAGAAACTAGAAACAAGCAAGCTTGAAGGGGAAATCATGTGATAAAGAAAATGCTTTAAGCAATACCAGTTTTCTAGCATGATGCCTCTGTGCAGGAAAGTTGTAAGAAAAAATGAGAGATTAACATAAGCATGCATGATCAAAGACATTCCTATGGTCAAGGTGGTTAACGCCAGTGTATGACACTGGTGCCCAAGTGATATTATCATCAAATTAAACAGACAAAAAATCCTCTATATTTTTTCACCTTCGACGACACAGGAGCCTAAGCGACGTGAAATGATCACATTTAACAGGCCAGCTTGAAGACGAAACCATATTTTATGTATGAAAAGAATCTCAGAGATTAACAACATTAATATACACGATCAAAGATTTGCAAAGTTCAAGGTGTTTAAATTGTATGATACTGTTAATTATCCACATCTTCTTCATAATTCACGATACTGGAGCCTAAGTGACTTGAAATGATCACATTTAACCCACCATCTTGAAGACATAACAATATTTTATGTAAGAGAAGTGGATGATTGATTAAAAGGCTTGCCTGAATCAGAAGAAATTCAAGTCCAAATTCTACAAACACTGATTTTAGTTTTCTGAATTTCATTGACTTCAAGAAAACTACAAAATCTAATGTCCAAGACCCTTCACGAGTCATGATTAATTCACAAATCTCATTACTTGACAATCAGTTTTGCTTATGTTGTTCTTTTTCGTTCCAGCAACTTCTGCCTCTAAATTTGATACAAACTACTCTTTGCATGGAGATATATTTATTCACTTTAACGATCGAAAATGTTCTCTGTTGATTACCAAGACCAAGTTCCAATCTTCTTCACCTTGTAATTAGCAGCCCAAATGCATCAAAGATACAATATACACAATACCGATGTTTCACACTCTATTGAACACATTACATTTTTAGAACTTAGAATAGACCAGCGTTATTCAATCTTCTATTATTTGTTCATCTATCATTTAATTGGGTTCTTAGAATAAATGTGAATCTAGCGAAGCAATATTTGAAAATTTCAGTCAATTAGGGGCTGTTTAGTGTTTACCAACAACAGTTGGTAAGCGCTGTCTGAAGTAAGAGGTCTGTCTAAAGTAAGCGGCTCTGCTGCAGCAAGTGTTGTCTATTAAACAATTGTTACCATGTATTTTGGATTTAGCGTTGACCGACAGAAAATTACTATTATAACATTTTGTATAATTAAGTGTTAAATATAATATGATTGTTTACCAAATGTTTTGTATGGACAAGTGCTGAAAGACAACAAATTACATTTTTGATAATGTAAAATATAATTAAACAAAAAGAGGATTGAGTTTCAACATAATAATTTGCATAAGAAACTATGTAAGGTAAATACTACTAAATAAAAAAAAGAGCAATAGCTTCCCTCTTGTTTTATAAATATTAATGTGTTGGTCGTTGGGTCATAAAAGTTACACGGTTTGATCTTTAACTTTGACCATGCTTTGTATTTTCCTTTGAGATAGTCATAGTGATTTTTCATTTGTCATTGTTCAACAACAAAATTATGCGACTCGTATAGTTTTTTGATATATTCCTCTAAAAAAGGCGTCTTAAGGCTACCACATTCTCGTCCATTTGCAGATATCTCATGTAAGCACAATTCGATAAACGTTTTCACCACATTCTCTATCTTCCAATTAATCCTAGGTTTCTTGGATTGTGAAGGTTCACCACAACGTGCCATGTCTAAAGAGATTATAAGCAACATATCATGATTTTTAAACACTATCAAACTTGGTATAGTATTCAAACAAAACAAAGATTAATCAAATATAAAAGAATATGTACTTGAGAAGAAGGCTCATGTTGTTGCACATAAGAAAATAAAATATATTATTAATAAAGTAGAAATAGAGATGATGTCAGGTTCATGGATTTCTAGTAAAAAGTGAAGTGCACTAGTGATAAAATACTCATCAAAATTGCAACAGTTACAAATTTGAGATGACTTTATTAACTGCATTCTTGATAAACTACATAATAAATAGAGAAGAAAGGGATGATATTGGAAAAAGGATCAAAACAAATAATGGGTAAGATTCTCAGACCATGGTAAGTTAGGGATTTGGTGCTGACCATATAGGAGTTGGTAAGAGGATGGTCAGAGGCCCTTATTGCACAAGTGTATTAGTAAACAACTATGCCTCTTATTGGGGTAAGAGCTTTTTGTCCAGTAAGAGCCATTAAGAAGTAAGTAAATAGCCCCTTAGTGGTTCTTTCTTACAGGCTAATAAGATGGCTCGGATAGTGTTCCGCCCATATGATAATTGTCTTATGAAACATGACGCATGTAAAATAAAATCAGAAAATAAAGCAAAAATTGATGGAAAGAAAGGTGCAGCCACAGAAACAATATACCTTGCACTCAGTGATCCCAATGTAAGACGTCTTGTCGATGTACCAGTAGTGTTGCGAGTATCCCCTTCCGAAATCCTTCCATTTGAAGGCGAAGTGAAAGAGCTTGCAATAGCAGACAGGCTGCTGGGAGTAGAACTTTGACGAGCCTGCGATGGTTCTTGATTTGAACCATAATTGCGATTATGGAAACGCCAAAAGAGAAGAGGGAGTGTTACAACACATCCCGAAGCATAACCGATAACCCATGTGAATAATGGAGCATGAGGATGCTCGTGCCTTGACAAAGACAAAACAACAATGGCTGCTATAATTTGGCTCACAGTAATTACCAGTTCAACAGATATCCAATAGCCAGAATTCAATGGGCTCCTACGTCGGCCATGACCATTCCCTCTCCTAGCAAATGATGTATTCCTTGTATTTGTTCCATTGGTACTAGAAAAAGAATTCTGAAAGACGGGAGCTTGCACATTAGTTGAAGGCAGGTCTTCATTCTGTCGTACGTTTGACCCACTGACTGGTCTAGCAAGGGTCGAGCTAGATGAGGAAGCTTCATTGCTATTGGTTATATCAATCACATGCTCACGTTCGGTATGGCTTTCTGTCCTCTCCATTAGTAGTGGCACCTTGCTTGTTTGGTTTTTACGCTGTAGCCCCAAAGCAGAAACACCCATCTAGACGCTCCAGCAAATGACGAAGTGGAGAAAACATGGGATGCCAATATCAAAACACGCTTCAAAAACCAACTACACGATCATATCCATAAGAACTGTTCACCTGTGAATTTTTTGGTCACCCACTAAAATGAATATCAAACTCAAATTTGCATCAACCTGCAAAGATGCATAATGTATCCGTCACAATATTTTTCTCTATGTTTTTAGCTTAAAAGCACCATCTCATTTCTACCCACAACATTAAGTTACCATTCGTTTTTCCATAAAGATCAAACATATAAGAAGAATGTTTCGTTTCTTTCTAATAAAAGATGATAGTGTGCAACTTCTTTCAAGGATAAGTAATTAATCAGATTACAACTATCATTCCATATTGTTCTTAAAATATCAAACTCTCGACAATGTTTATTTCCAAACCTTCTCCCAGAAAACTAACACACCAAAAAATACAAATGTACTCTTCTTGACATATTGTTAATCAAAACAAAGGAGCATGAACATCAAAGGAAGCAGATGTGGACGGATCTGGCCAGTTATTTTTGTTTCTTTTAGTTGCTTATTTCTGTATTAGCATGACTTTATTTTGGTTATTGGTTTTGTGGTATGGAGGTTGTTCCAACCACTTCCGCTTAGATGTTTCATGTTTCGACTAGTGCTCTCCACATCAACATTTGAGGCATGTCCCATTTGAAAAGTGAACATGCATTTGGGTGGTAGTTACCGTGCCGTTTAGGTGTTTTATTTATTTATTTTATGTTTCTTACTATTATAATTGCCAGAGTTTTTGTCCTTAAAAAAAACATCGCAAAATCCACATCCGTTCATGTTTCCAGTACTATGATCGTCTTACATGACGAAGCAAGCTTGGCTCAACTCAAATACTACAATATAATGAAGATTATTTTTATATGAATCAATTCTCTTATGCAGTAACAAGTAGTCTAATAAGCAGAAACCAAAGAGATGTCTCCTAAAATGTGCAGTAAAATTGACAGAAATTGCGCAAGACTCACATAACTTATCAATCAATACACCAGACCAACCATTATAAACTTCACCATTCACAACCTATCGATAACAACGAAATGATAAACCTCAACACGGCACTTGCATAGATTTACAAAAAGCTAATCACACCTGAATACTCAACAATCGGATCAATAAAACAATCGGTTCGCATCAAACCTCACATTCAAAATCCCCAGTAAAACAACAACTAAAATCCTTGCGAATTTCAGCTGATTTCTCGAAATAAAAACATAGTAATTAGCATCAGTATAGAAGGAGTAACACTAACCAGTGATTAAGCGATTAAATTAGCACAAAATCGGAGGAAATTCGGTTGCAGCGGTGACAGTCGATGGATCGATCGATTCACCAGAGTGTGATTAAAGTTGTTGCTAATAATTTTTCTTGGGGAGATCGATAAATATAGTGATTTGTATGTATAGATATCCATTTAGCATCAGCTTTGACCCTCCATTGTGACAGTCCATCTTTGGATACTGTAGCATTGTCCATCCTTTTTGTGAAATAAATTTTTATATGTTTTATGATTTCAATTTGAAATGGTATAAATTATTTTTAGTAATAATTATATAAAAAAATTAAACCATCATCAAAATTAGTTATTTCAAGTAATCTATGTTATATTGCATTAGATCAAGTATCGTTTATTAATACATGTTATTTAAAATTCAATATTACAAGTAGGGATGTTAAAAAAACCTGACTAACTCGGTTAATCGAACCCAAAAAAATGCGACACATAGTTGATACAAGATTAGGCCAAACCGCATCAACTGGGCTGGAATTGAGTTAGGGTAATTAGGGGTGTTCACGGTTAGGTTGGGTTGGGTTGGGTTCGGTTAGTAAGGAAAATGTGAACCGAACCGCATGAGACGGATACTTGGTTACCCGAACCAAAATCGAACTGTAGGTTGAACCGAACCGAACCGAAATAAGGCGGTTACACGCGGTTTGATTCACGATTACCCGATGATATAAAAAATATCAATTACAATATAAAAATGGTACCAAAATATAAACATTTACACAACAAATAAATAAAAATAAGCAAAGCACGACAAATTAAACAAATTTAATTGTATTAAAACATCCATTATTCGGTTAATGTCAACTCCTTCACGACTTCATACAAGTGTACAACCAAAATTGATCATCCATCTTAATGATTAACAACAAAACATAAAAGACTTTTACTTAATGAACTTTAGGTTAATAAATAATATAAATTAAATATTATATATACATCATATTGGTTCAGTTCGGGTACCCGCGGGTACCTAAAATTCAAAACCGAAACCGACCTGTGAATACCCGATTTTTTCGGTTTTTTGATTTTCGAATTTTTCGGTTATCGTTTTTTTCCGTTTCGGATCAAACGCTTAAGCTCGGTTTCTCGTTTTCCAGTTTTTTTGAACACCCCTGAGGGTAATTGGGTTAGGTTTTGAAGGATCTCACAAATTTTGGAGGTCCCAAACGATTAAGCCTTAAATAATATATATATCTTATCAACTCTTAAATATTTGTGTATTAATAAAGATAGATTTGAAAATTTAATTATCTATTTTTTAGAGTGAACGCTTATTTTGGGACGAAGGGAGTAGATCACAGTATAAAATGACATAGGTTAAAAAATATAATGGATACATCTGGATCAAAATGGAAAGATAAAAAAAAACTTAAAGTTTATTGAAACATTGCTTATCTATACTACCTTATAGGGAAATTGGCCGAAATTGACCAATCACCGAAATGGATTGGGCTCCTAGCACATCCTCTCTGGGCTTTACCAAAATGTCCAACATTACGCACCAGGAGCCGTTGGACGCACAAGGCGCCCTAGGGCGCACGGTGCGCCTACGCATTGTGCGTCCGCGCACCGTGCGCCCTAGGGCGCCTTGTGCGTCCAAGGGCACTTTTATAATACTGCAGCCGACACTTATCATCCCCACCACCATTTTAAAAATAATTGAAGAACACAAACCACCATTTCTGTCGCCGGTGTCGTTTTCCAGCCCCACCACCGACCATTTCTCCTTTGTTTAATCGATTGGGACCACAAATGGCTGAGGTACGACTTCTCCTCTAACTCTTATACTATTTATGAATCGGTTTGTTGTATATTTTTTGTTAATACGTGTTTGTTGTATATTATATTTGTAACAAGTATTTAATAATTTTATAAATAAAATGTACTATAAACCCATCTTTTTAAAAGACATTCATATTAATAAAACTTTTTTTTCTATAACGTTACATAAAATAGTTAATAAGACATTTTATATAAAAAAAAAATCCTAAAAACACGATTTACAAAAATATGTAGATTTAGGTCCCTTAATTTTAGAAACTGACACTGTAGGTCCCTTAATTTAGAAATTGATGCTTTTGGACCCTTAACTTTAGAAATTGACACTTTTGGTCCCTGAATTTAGAAATTGACACTTTTGGTCCCTGAATTTAGAAATTGACATTTTTGGTCCCTTAACCTTAGAAGTTGACACTTTTGGTCCCTTAGCTTTAGAAATAGACACTTTTGGTCCCTTAACTTTAGAAATTGACGCTTTTTGGCCTTTAACTTTAGAAATTGACGCATTTGGTCCCTGAACTTCAGAAATTTACGCTTTTAGTCCCTTAACCTTAGCATTATATCATTACTATGCAGGCAAGACAGTTCTACTCTGCAAAGTTGAACCTGAAGAGTAAGATCACGATGGTCGACCTGATTCGCCAGAGATTGAACCAAACAAGATTAGAACTATTCAGTCAGACGTGTTTCGGTCATTGGTTGCAGTTGACCGATACATCTGCCGACCCTATATTGGTGCATACATTTTTGCAGACCCAGGTATTCCCGTCCAATGCCCGGGAAGATGAGATGTTTTTCGATGTTGGTGGCCACGTTCTTCGGTTCGGCCGTGAGGAGTTCTGTCTCATCACAGCACTTCGTTTCGGAGCGGACCCGAAGATGCGTAAGAATAGGTCTACTGGTTTTGTTAGACGGGTGTTCCCACAAGGCACGCTAACTGTGCGGCACATCCAGGATTCATTCAATCTTATCGGCACTGATGACGAGGTGCGGGCGCATATCGATGACGATTATGTCGTCCGTATTTGTCTCATGATGATGGTTGAGCTGTTCTTTCTCGGTCGTCAGTTATCCCATCGTCTTCACGATTATTTGCTTCGCGCCATTGATGATTTGGGCGCCTTTAATGAGTTTCCCTGAGGATCCTATATCTGGGAAACGACCTACAAGCAGATGAATGCAGCGATCAAGAGACGACCGGAGAAGGGATATAGGATGTCGTTAACTGGGTTTTTATTTGCATTCAAGGTTAGTAAGTTGATATCAAATTAATACTTTTACAATCTACATGGATTCCCTATTTCTACAAAATCTTTACTACTATGTTGGTATTCTAATTTACAGATATGGATCTGTGAGACCTTCCCCATGGCCAGCATATATTACATAATGACCAACAGGCAGCCACGTGCGGTTCGTTGGGATAGGTCTGCGATCGGTATTGTTACCCAGAATGCCTATGCCCTCCTGGATGTATCGACGGTAAGTTACATTGACTACAACGAATAAAAATTGTATTAGATGAGGCCCTCGTGTGGATTTCTAACATGATTATTTTACAAAATATTAGCCCGAGCGGGCCCCACGTGAGAGGATGGTTCCTACGCCGTGGGAGGCGAGCCAGGAATGGTTTATCCAGAGCCATCGCTGGTTTCGTAGTACGGCGGGGCGTCGACCGTCGAAGAGGTCGAGAGTTACTCAGACTGTTGACGATGGTGAGAAGTCATTCTAAGTTATCCGATATTTTGTAATTTTTTTATAAAGGGAAGTCGTTCTAGATTATTTTATATTTATAATAATGTTGTTAATTGTTTGTATAGACGTAGGTTCCGAGTCTGAGGGAGACGACCACCCTGATCATGACATGGGTCACACGTCCCATGCAGGCGTCAGCCGGGCAGATGAGGCCACCTCTTACCAGGAGCCACCCCTTCATACTGGGCATAGTCCATACTTTCACCATGATTATAGTCCAGCAGGCCACTATCAGCATAGTCCGCATGTTGACCCCTATGCTGACCGGTGGTCTGAGTTTACGAGGTTGAAGGATGATTTCTTTGACTATCGGACGTCTCATCGCATAGAGCACGAAGATCTTGAGAGACGCCTTGCCGAGAAATGGGAAGCTGAGCGCGCAGAGCATCAAGCTCTTGAGAGACTCCTTGCGGAGAAATTGCAATCTGAGCAAGCAGAGCGTGAAGCTCTTAAGAGACGCCTTGTTGAGGTGGAGAGGCTTTCTGGTCAGTTTAGGTCTATGCAGGTAAGTGTTTTACTTAATTTATTCGACATGGTTTTAATTGTTATCTTTTGGAACTTTATGTGGTTTATTATGCTTGATGACAGATTCCAGCCCAGCAACAGGGTGGACAGCCCTCCCAGCCCGCCTACTCCCAGCCCGCCGACCCGCAGCACGGGTTCGGATCTTCGATCTTCGGAGGCCCGTCCCAATATACGGATAATGTTAGTCACTTCAATCTTTATATGGTATCATTATTTGTTTTCAATAACACATAAAAACAACGACTTAGATTAATGTGCAGAGTTCAGCATCCTTCGTTGATGACCTATTCGGACCTTCGTCGTACGTTACACCTATGGCGTACACGGGGTTGGCCGGTCAGTCCACTGGCGGCTCGCCGTTTTTTTCCCAGGGCCAGTATTCGCAACCTGTAAGTTTGGAGATTTGTTTGTTACATTTGATATTTATTTGTTAGAACAAACTTGTGAGGACCCAATTTATTTTGCAGGGCACATTCGGGTCGTTGCTCCATGGGCCTGGACCGACTACCGGCGAACAGGGATTTTTGGGGCTTGTTGGGGCGTTGTTCCAGGATACGCCACAAGCAGGTACAACCGCCGGCATATCGACCTCGACGTACGTCCAACCTCAGGTTGTACCGCCAACGGATGTTACCCAAAGGCCGAGGCGGGAGAAAACTCTTGGGAAACAATTGCTCCCTCCTTACACCCCTTTGCCTCCTACTACAGACCCACCTCAGCAGCGCCGCGTATCGAAGAACCCTGTTGGTCGTAAGACCGCTGCCGCTGCCACTGCCACCAGTTCTGTTACGACCTCTTACACTACATCCGTTATTTCCGCAATGTGGCATAAGAATGAATTGCAAGAGTATTATCTTAGGTGCATACCCACCCATCCTGTGGGTAGGGACTGGTGGGGCTTATTACTCAGCTTGAAGGGCTCGGGATGGCTCGAGAATGATGTTAGTATAAAACGTAATTTTAGTTTCTCTTTCATAATGTCTATTTATATCTCTAACATTTTTTTTAAATAGCACATCGACGGATGGGTTCGGTTCATCCGTGAGGGGCGTCCGCCCAATGCAGGGTGGACGGTGATGTTGTCCGAGTTCATGCAGTTCATGGTCGTTGGTGGTGGTGCGAGTTCCGTCTGCGACATGGCGAAGGAGCCGAACGGTGTACCATGGTGGTCTGTTCAGCATGTATGAATTTCACTTTAAGTATACTTGTTATTTCTAGCTCTGTATAGTTTAATGTTATTTACTGTTGGTTTGTTTTTGAACAAATATATCAGGTGTTCATTCCGATTTGCATCGAACTGAAGCATTGGGTGGTTGGCGACTTCAACCTAGAGCTCATGCAGATGACCATATATGATAGCTTCAGGTGCGGTACATATGCGGAAAGCTTTGGAAAAATAATGGACACGTTCCGCGACCGTCTACATGAATTTTTTACCCTAGCTGGATGCACATCACTTGCAGAGTACAGCCACGAGTTCACTTGGGTGTACGCAGATAATGTACCGCAGCAGCAGGGTCCATTGGGCGATTGTGGTCCTTTGGCGTGTATGTTCCTGACAAATTTGGCGACCAACGAGGTCCCAACGCCAATGGAGGATGAGTCGAGACGAGTGCAAGCCTGGAGGGTTCGGATGGCGGATGTCTTTTGGTCCATGATACAGACCGATCGACATCCGTGATTCCTTTTAGTAGCTTGTATATTTAGCTTCATATATACAATTGTTTAAAGTTTAATGTAAAATTTAGCTTCATGTATACAATTTTTTTTATTAAAAATTCAGTCGTTTAGTTTAATTAAAACATCATTTCATTAAAACGCACGTATTTAATGACATTGAACGAATACAGTGCATATGAACTAAACATGGTCATTTAAATGTCAAAGTACGGCTACACGACGCTTTGGTTTTCTGAGATCCCCATCGACTTCTTATGTGCTCTGGTGAAACCATTTGGGTAGTGACTACCTCCACTTTCTCGCTGTACACTTCAATGACTGTATGGCCGTCAACATACTGACGTATAAGGGCTACATCTTCATCGGTATCCATAGGTTCTAGTCCAGTCAATAAGTCTGTATTCGGACGTTTAAAATACAAATTATAATATTTCGTTTCATCGTAACCTAGCTCCTTCATGATCTGGTGAAGCAGTCGCATGGAAAGATCGTCGACATCTAACATGTCAACATACACTTCTAGACCACGAAAGTACTGTCTTCTAGGTGGATCCGTGAAGTACCCTTGATGGTAGAGTTTAATGCTGAACATTTGTGGATACTCAGCTGTTCAAGAAAGGGGTTAACAAGGTTAGCCTTACACAATATTCAACGCAAGCAAAACCCAAATAAACATAAACGCTAACCATATAACTCGGTGGTACCGGCTGGAAGCGATTGAGATAAACATATGAAATTCCATACATGAAGATTTGGGGATGCCATGTTACCTTGTTTTGTTTGGTTTAGGACTCCCCATCGTTCCGTATATATAGCCAAAGGTAGTGCACAAAAAACAGGGGGGGCGCACATGCGTCCCTGTAAAAAGCTTCAAGATTCGCCTGAAGAGTCTGACAGGGGTGTGCGTACATTTGTTGTTTGGTAGCGTAATAGTCACAGACACTTGTTTCGGATTAGTTTAAACATATAAAGTACATCTATCAATTAGCAAAGAAGAAAACCAAAATACAAACCCAACAACACAAAGAGAAGCAAAATACAAACCCAACAATTTGAAGTGATAGAAAGTACGGGTACAAACTAGCCACATGGAAAATCCAGAAACGTTAACACCATCTAAGGATAAAGTGCTTTACATTGATCAATCCAATTTTGTTTCTGGGTAACCTGCGCTTGCAGTACTGAAAAATCTTGCATAATCTTGTTTACTTGAACGTTGTCGTGGGAAATACGATCTTCTTTCTCTTTTATCTCTCTCTTCAACCTTCTTATCTCCTCCTTGTCCGCGTCGATCCTTCTCAAGTGGCCATCCTTCTTGGCCATCATTTCCTTCCACTCTTCGGTTAGTTGTTCGATCTCCGCTTCACTTTTCTCTATCGCCTTTTTTAGTCTGGAGGGCATTATTTGTGAAGAATGTGGGTTTGAGGATGATGCATTTCCAGCCATGTGTTTGGTCAAAGAGGAGACTATTATGCTATTAGTGGTCTATGTATGGTGTGAACTATAACCTTGGTATAACCCAGGTATTTATAGCCAATTTGCGTACGGGCGCAAGGTGCGCACTAACCCATTTGCTGGGGAATCTTGCAGAATAATGGTTTCAGGCTGTGCAGAGGAATCCTGGCAGGCTTTGCAGGGGAATCCTGGCAGGCTTTGCAGAGGAGTAATGGTGCGCACAATGCGCCCATATGCATTTTGCGCCCTTACGCATTTTGCGCCCTTACCCTATCTTCTCATCGAATATAAATAGATTATATGGTGAAGTAGTAATTCACAACTTGCTATCTATCCTTTCTGCTCTTCACACCGTTTAGGTCCTATATCTACATTTTCACAACGTAATGGCTGGAGGTTCACGCGGTAGGGGCAAAAGGTCAGCGAATGGGGCTGGCACTTCATGCTTCGTCGACATCGAACAATTAAATGATGGAGCTTCAAGGATTGACTGGAATGCACCAGAGACAACAGAGGAGTGGGCGCAGTTTGGTATAAGTGATTACGATGCACCGATCACGCCTCAAGAGTGGGAGCAGTTTAACATTGCACGAGAGGCATACTACACTGCTCATGGGGGAAAATCCCCTCCTACGTATCAATCTAACCAGGGGCCTGGTATACCAATGTCTCAGGTACTGCCTGACAGGTTGAAAAGGTCATGTGATGAGGCAAATGCGGATATACGAAGTCTAGGCAGGACGTGGCTACAAAACATGGAACTTCAGAAGGAGAAAGAGGCAATTATTGCGGAGCAGAAGGAGTTCCTAGCGATGATGAAACACGATGTTAGGGAGAAGCAGAAGGAGATTAGAAAGTTAGAAGATGAACTGGTAGACATCAAAGAAAACTACACCGGCATGGAGAAGCAGATGAAGACAAAGGCTGGTTGGATTAGGAGGATCCGGGACATCTACCTGTAGTAGGTTTCTCAAAGCTAGATGCACTTCATGTGTTTTATTTGGTTTGAATAAAATATTGGTTTAATGCTTTAACGTTTACTTTAGTTTAGTAAATAAAACAAGGTAAATAACTTCAACCTTTGAGAACAGTAATAATATTTATAAAAAGTTTATTACGTACATGGTTTACTCGTTTAGATCAACGTTTAAATCAAAAGTACCATGTCTAAAACTTTCATAATTCTCTTCGGTTGATACTAGTCGAGTTTGTCGACTACCGGATGCCCTTTGACGGCTCACATTTACCGGTGCAGGAGATGGACAGTTTGCTCGAGTGTATCCTGATTGTCCACACCAAGAACATCTTCTCGGGATGGGATCCTCACCCTGAGATGGGATACGGTCATGGTTACTCGGTCGACCAGCCCGTCTTATTACGACCGGTGGTCTAACGGTCATAAGCGGGTGGTCTGGAACAACCCATCCTTCTCCCAGACCGACTGGATGTATGAGCTCTGCGTAAGTTTGTCGGAAATTATCCGACGCGTAGTAACCAGTCGCTAGATAGGAGACATCTGTACACCGTTGATTTCTTGCGACGGCGATGGCATGGCCGCATGGTATTCCTGAGAGCTGCCATTTCCTGCACGAGCAAAGACGATTATTGAAGTCAATTTCTGCGTCCCTACCCCCATCGCGGACTTCCCAGTAACCTCGGCCAATCTCATGTACAGTCCACATTGCGGACTTGTGAATTCTCTTTTCTATTTTGGCCTCCGCCCAAGTCGTGAGACGATTCACCATTTCCTCTGCGATAACACAAATTTGTTACATTAGTATTGCAAAAATAAAAACATAAAATTCAAACAGTCAAAAATCCAAGGATGATAACCTCCATTTCTCCGACGAATCGAATACCATTCTTGCTGAAAACATCGAAAATAGTCCATAAGGCCCACAATAGGCAGTCTCCGTGCAAAACGAGACAATGCATTCACCGACTCGGCACTGTTCGATGTCATTATGTTGTAACGCATTCCTGGGAAATGGACCCTTGACCATTTCTCCGGCCCAACCTGGTCCATAAGCGGAGCTCCAACAGGTAAGGCAGCTCGTAGACCCGCCATGTTCAGTTCAAACTCCTCCACCGTATATGCTTTACACGTCCTCCAAAATAACTTCTTCCTGTATCTGACCCTGCTGTCCCTGGTTTTTACGTTCATCATTAGATGGCGACAACAAAGTGCATGATGGGCGCTTGGGTACACTGTATTAATTGCTTGGTGAATTGAAGCAGCCTTGTCGGATACAAAAACCAACCCCGCGGGTTCCCCGATACAACGCTTCAGCATGGTTAAGAACCAAGTCCACACATCCCCACTCTCAGACCTACCCACTCTGAAACCGATGGGCACAATCTGGTTATTTGCGTCCATAGCAACGGCTAAGAACATTGTGCCCAAGTAAGTACCCTTCAAATGAGCAGCATCGATGATAATGACCGGACGCAGGTGTGTGGTAAACGACCGAATCTGGATATTTAAGGCATTTTTATATTATAACATTATTAAATATATCAGTGATGCGAAAGTTACTAAAATAACAACGTACCGCGCAACCGAGGGCAGCAAAACACATCTCAAAACGTCCTCGAGCATCTGTCCTTATTGAGGTAACGGTACCAGGATTCCGGAGCTCCAGATTATAGAGAAAGCAGGGGAGTCGGGTAAACGATTCTTCAGGGGTACCATGCACCATCGTCAGTGCATAAGCTTTTGCGCGCCAGGCTTGCCAGTAAGAAATATCTATTTTCAAATCCGATCTTACGTCGTTGACAATGTCGGATCCACGGTATGTCCTGATGGTATCCTTCACTTTAGGGTAAATAAAATTACCCAAGAATCTACTGTTTGCTTGATGGTGGTTGGGATGCAGCTGCGTCCTCGAGCAAGTGTGTACGTCATCCAATATACGAACTTGAAACATATTGGTATTTTCGACAATGGTAGCATAGATACGCCAAGAACATCCGGCTTGCCTACATCTGGCATCGTATCTGGTTTTATTTGAACGGTGAACTCCAAACTCAAAACCCTCTTCAAGAAACTTCAAACCGAGAGCGAGTATAAGATCGTTTTTCACAGGGAATATTTGACCCAATCTTACTCTTCCACTGCGATTATAACGTGGGGGTAGGTTGGGTGTGATGACTGGGGTCGCTGATGGAAGTGGAGAGGGCATACCAAAGAAATCATTTATCCCACCGTATGATTTAATAGAACTACTTTCTGGTTCGTCGTCGTCTCCATCAGTATCAACATCAGATAAACCCAAGTGGAAAACATGAGACTCCTCATCATGTCTATAAACTTCGTCGTCGTCATTTTCTTCCTGTTCTTCTTCTTCTCCTTCTTCTTGTTGTGTTTCAGGAACAACATCTGGGGTATCATCAGATTCATCCACACCGCCTCCGGTGTTCGAAGTACCACCAAGATCGCTTCCACCGGACATCGATGAATCGACAATCACACAGAGTGTTGGCGAATTATTTTCACCATCAAATTGTTGAATAAAAGACAAAACATTGTCAGAGTTGCATAACTCATAAAAGTTACCATCATACTTATACGATATTCTGATCCTACCAAGAGCAGGATCGATAAGAAT
The DNA here is from genome assembly GCA_954870635.1 of Arctium minus. Taxonomy (NCBI): domain Eukaryota; kingdom Viridiplantae; phylum Streptophyta; class Magnoliopsida; order Asterales; family Asteraceae; genus Arctium; species Arctium minus. Next base: position 44,093,026 of record OX941085.1, read on the forward strand.
TTTCTGTGAATACAACTAACCAACCTCGGACGCGTAATGTTCGATGCCACCTTCACGCGGGTTATTGGTTGATCGGTAACATACTCCCACCCGTTATAATTCTGTTGCCATGAACCACCGGCTAGGAGATGTAACTTCACTTTATCCTCTCCGGAACTCATATTTTTAAAAAATACACACAGAAAAGGAAGATACACAAGCAAATCGATTGTGGATGAAAATTGTGATTTACAACTTCATTGGTTGCTGTTCTTATAACAATAATTTAGGGAATCAAATTTGAACCACCGTAGGGAAATAATTCATCTGCTAAAGTTGATTTGATATCACAACTTTTTGAAAAATACAGTACACATCAACTTGAAAAAGCAGCTTAAAAACGTGAAAAACTAGCAAACCAACAAAAATCTAATAAGAAACCCTAATTAGGGACGATTACAGCTTGACACGTGCCCTTGGACGCACAAGGCGCCCTAGGGCGCACGGTGTGCGGACGCACAATGCGTAGGCGCACCGTGCGCCCTAGGGCGCCTTGTGCGTCCAAGGGCTCCTGGTACGTAATGTTGGACATTTTGGTAAAGCCCGGAGAGGATGTGCTAGGAGCCCAATCCATTTCGGTGATTGGTCCATTTCGGCCAATTTCCCTACCTTATAAACCAAATTCCCTAAAAGTCTTAAAGTCTTAAAATCTTAAAGTCTTAAAGACAACATTTAAAGAACAATGTACAACCCTACAATACAATGATTAAGTTTAAATTTAAAAATTATCTTTTATGCAGCCTCATTATTACATTTCAAATGTCTCCGACGTCGATTCATGCTTCTCGGCTTCATCTCCAAGAACGACTACTCCATCTCCAAGAACGACCCTTCGTTCTCCTCTAACTCTCCAATCATGGCCTTAAATCTAAGACTCGACCTGCAGCTCCATCTCCAAGAACTATCCTTCGCTCAAAATCAATTCTGCTTCCACCGTTGATCACCATCGAGAGGTATCGCCGATCACCCTTCGCTCAAAATCGACCTGCAACTCTATCGTCGATCACCCTTCGCTCAAAATCAAATATGCTTCCATCGTCGATCACCATCCAGAGGTCTAGGGTTCAAAATCAATTCTGCTTCCATCAGGTACGTTTCACAATCGGTTCTCACCCTTTTTTTGTTGTAATTTCCTGTTTGTTGTAGTATATTTAAGGTTTCGTTTGGTTCGTCGATCACCATCCAGAGGCCCTTCGCTCAAAATCAATTTTGCTTCCATCGCCGATCACCATCCAGAGGTCTAGGGTTCAAAATCAATTTTGTTTCCATCGTCGATCACCATCCAGAGGTCTAGGAATCAAAATCAATTTTGCTTCCATCAGATACGTTTCACAATCGGTTCTCACCCTATTTTTGTTGTAATTTCCTGTTTGTTGTAGTAAATTTAAGGTTTCGTTTGGTTATTAGTTTAGGTTTAGTTTGATTTTGCATCAATTTAAGGTTTAGTTTGGTACTTTTGGAAGATTTTTACATAGCTTTTACAAAGTGATATTCTTGGCTTGTGTCTGGAAAGTGATCCTTAAATTTTAGTAGAATTTTGTTATTTGTTATTCTTCTCAATCTGATTCGTCACCAGTTGTTTGCAATGCCCTCTAGGTATTTTCTAAAAGGATTTGTGTGTGACCCTTTTGACCCTTCTTTGATTTGGTTGTTTGATTATTTCCACTTGACAATCTCTTGGCTATCGAACAATGTATATTATATGACAGTTAGATATAAACAATGTATATTTTAGGATGGAATCTTACCTACAAATCAGAATACCTCTTTAGTTGAATTTGTATATATAGTCTTCTCCTCTCTCTCTGAATTTGAGTTGCTTTACTTGAATACGATTTTTCCACATATTTTTGAAATATAAAACACTCCAATCGAGTGTTCGTGCTTATACTTTAGTCTCTATTTGTTCTCTTTTTGCTCAAATGGGTCACTGATTTCTATCTGGGATTCTTGCATCTGGGTTTTTCTTATTATTTAACCCTTTTATATCATTTAACCAGCTATTTCATGTTTACATATTTAGTAGGCATTTGTGTTCTTATTATTACATGACACGACACACTTGTTATCCTTATGCTTCGTTTAATCTTCTGTATTTTGAGTTTATGTATTTGGGTTTGTTATCCCAATTGATTATTAATATTTTTACTCCCTAGAGATACATTTCAAACAATGACCATATATGTAGGTAAATTTTGAGTAAATTACAAGGTAATGATCAAGTTTTTCAAGTGTTTTGAGGAGTAATTTGGTTGCAAGTCATTGTTTGAAATATGATTGTGTCAAAAACCCAGTTCCTGTTTTGCTCTCTGAGCCATAAAAAATGCATGATTGTGTTTGCCAAACGCAACTAAGGGTCTGTTTACCAAATTCTTACCGGGTAAGTGCTTACTGGCAAAAAATTCACCTTCATTTACCTTATCATGGAACATCTTTGGCCATGAAAATGGAGTGTTGGTAAGCATTTTAAATCATTTGAGGTTTTCATCTACAAACATACCTGAAGTGCCAAACATTCTATTTGGAAGGTAAGATCAAGTAACCTTAAAACTAACAATAGAATTTAATTTGATGAAAATATTGATTATATTAAGTGTGTTTAAATATAACCATTTTAGGAGGTAATATCTATTCCTATTATTATTATTCTAATCTCCATATCTAATATGATTCTAACCTGGACTCCTTTATATAGTTGTTCTCTCTGTCATCATCGCCGATATTTGTCCCTCTTACTGTAAGTATTGAAGACGATTCTGAAAGGAGGTTTCTCTTTTTCTAAACTCATGTTCTGGGTAACATTTTTTTTTCAGGTGCTCATGTTCTTTTTCTTCAAGAACCAATTATGGCTACTTCCATCTTTTGCCAAATAAAATCCCCAAATCGACTGAAACGTTTCCACTTTGAACTTGAACATTTATCTGAGATGGTCTCTTAAATGACGAAAGAAGAATTGACAACCGTTGTCGCTGGTATGTTTTTGCATTTGTTTTTAATGTTTTCAACTTTTAGTGATTTATGAGGTTTGAATAGTTAGAATTATGTATTTACATGTTGATTCTTCTACTGGTTGTGTGCTGATGGTGTACATTCACATAGCCAAACTGCAAATGTGCTATTGCCTCTGTTTGATTGTGTTTTTATACTATCATATCATATAGCATATAGGCAAAACACTATTTTTTACCTGTATATTTCATTTAAATTTCTTATATTTCTTTTTTCTTATTTGATGAATACCAAGTTTTTGTTAAAAATTTCCCATGAGACAAAAAGTCAAAAAACTTGTGGTTTTGTCTTTTCAAAGAGAAGAATTTTCTAGATGATGTAATTATTTTCCTTCTCTACTTGCTTGGTGTCTTATTATTTTATCTTTGGTGCTAAATTTGTAGACGATTGAGGATATGTTGAGAAAACTGTTGAGTTTGTCAATTGTCAATGGATGATATGCAGGGAGAAAGAAGCTTCTAGGGAGTCCCTATATCCTAAAGTCATTACTTTTTATTCATGTTCTTGTTTGTGATACATTAAGATGTTTCAAACCAAGGTCTATCATGGATCTTTTGAAGGAGTGTATACAAGTTAAAGCTTATATGTGTATCTATATGGGATATTTATCATTTTAATGGTTATAAATATAGGGGTCTCTTCATAGATTCTGTTGCCATGATTTTTTTTTTCATTTGTTCAAAGGTGTTGCAAGTGAAGGCTCTTGAAAGATGACATCAAACATATGCATTAACTAGCTACAATTCTATATAACCAAAACATACAATCTTTTAATTTGTTTAAAGGCTCTATTTCAATAATAAGGTTTCTTACTTATTTTCAGTACCTCTGCTGAACCATAACATAATTGTTTTTATATGACCACTAAGTTAAACTCAACCCACTAAATGTAGTTCCATCTCCTAACAAAAACATTTTGACTAGAATGGCAATTCCTCAATTTGCCATCAAAAATTTCAATAACATCAAATTTGGTTGCAACACATCCAAAATCAACATATGTTCTGTAGCATGAAGGAAGTCATCACATCAATAAAAAATGCAAAAGAGAAGTATTATTTCGATCTCATAGCCTCAATTTATTACACTTTATGTCATTATTGTTTCAAATAGTTACTACCTCAACTCCATAGTTAAAAAGGTGAAGCACAACCCCTTGAGAAAAAGAAACTGCAGACATTAACTTACATGGACGGACCCAAAGAAGAGCCAACGGTTGCATGTGCCACGGTGTTATGTTTCTGTCAAAAGGTTAAAACATTTACGTTTATGAAAGGTGCAACCGTATCGGTTTAGAAGGTGCCACCATATTATATTTAAAAGTTCAAACATTTATGTTTGTTTTGTTGTGTATGTGTATAAGTATTGTCGAACTACTTTGAAAGGAAATTTTATGCCCCGCCGCATTGCGCGGGTACAAAACTAGTTACAAACCAAGCATGACTTTTTCAATCTAGCTTATGATTGTCAAACATGACCTTATTGGTGAACTACGTTTCTATGGTTTTTGGGACATATTATTCCTTAAGGATACTTTTCATGTTTTGATTCATGCAAATCTAATTTTATTTTCGTTTGGTTTTTCCTTGTAGTTGTTATGACAAACACTATTTCACTCGTCACTCTTATTAACGTGCCACGTTCAATGAGGTTCATCAGGCAGCTAAAGGAGAATTCTATGATTTTTGTCATCTCCTCAGTCATGGATCTAATGTCGACTTCACTTGTGTCAATAAAATGTGTAACATCCTGTTTTCTATTATGAGTAGTTATGATAATTTACAACAATCGTTATGGAAAATATGTTTACTTGGTTGTATATCCTTTTTATTCGTAAGCTTTGAACGACTTTGCGGTAGCATCGATTTATATATATATAAACATATACGTGTATGTATATATGTATCCTCACGTGTACACTCTTTACCTAAGTGGATATATATATATATATATATATAGGAGAGAGATCAATTGGAAACCAATATTACATTGGAAACTTTGGAAATCGAAATTAACCAATCATTGAATTTCTTTTATTTTTATTTTTATTTTTAATTGATAAGGTTATTTTAGTCTTTTACATAATTTCATAATATATATGGTAAGTGTTATTATTATTATAATATTAATTATTTAATTTTAATGTATTTTATATATGGTAATATTGATCATTTATTAATTTAAACATGAAACATTTAATTTAGGTAAACACAAATTGATTCATACGCAAGCTACAAATCAAATTGTTTTTTATGATTCTTATGAATCAGTGATTTATTCTGAATGAAAGTTTATATTCATATGAAATCTTCAATATTACCTCTAAGCACAAAATATTAATATAGTGAAACCTGATGAAACAGATTTGATATAGTGAAACATAATGGAAAGGTAATGAAACAATAATGGTAATGAAACTTAATTGGGTTTTTACATACTGCATATTGATGAGCAGGTAATAAAAAGGTAGTATTGATATATTGTTATTGTCTTTTATTAATAAATTAATTAATTTATTACCATATATAATTATTATATTTTATTAATAAATTAATTAATTTATTACCATATATAATTATTATATTTTATTAATAAATTAATTAATTTATTACCATATTTCATCTTTGTTGTCAAATTTGAAACACAAAAGAAAAAGACACATTTACCCTTTTGACATATTATTATTATCTTTTATTAATAAATTAATTAATTTATTATCATATATAATTCAAATGAATCTTGACCATTGATTAAAAAGATCAATGGTTGAAATTTGGTTTTCAATTGAAACCACCCATATATATATATATATATATATATATATATATATATATATATATAGGTAAACTTTTGTGTGAACGTCCATACCGATACGTAATCTCATGCGAACTTGTGAGCGCGTTTGAGTGTGACCAATCTTGATCGTGTGCGTTAATCCTCGTCGATATTAGGTTTCGAGACCCCACCCCCGCCTTGGAAAGAATCATCGCATGTCGTTTTGATCGAAAGTGCAGTTCGAGAGAGCCGGAGGGGGATCGTGCGACTGTGCCCGACGAGTATGCCGCGGCACAGCCGCTGGCTGCCATTTTTGGATCGTGCAACAGAAGCTGGAACAGAGGAGCGACTATGCCCGACAAGAATGTCGTGGCATAGCCGCTGGGGGCATTATCGCCGTTGAAACTCAGTGAACGGGAAGAGAGGGGCGACTATGCCCGACGAGTTTGCCCAGGGCATAGTCGTCGGTGGACAATGTCGCAGGTGAGTCGACGGACATACTTCAAAAGGCTATGTTAAGACCAAATTTCGGGACTTTTCTCTCACTCTCTACCTGCAGATCGATTTCTTTCTCCCTCTAGGCGATTTCTTACTCTCTCTCTCTCTCTCTACTCCTCTCTCACCACATTTATTGTTCTAAAAACCCTAGCATTTAAGGATCTCATTATAGGTGGTTGGGAGGTAGTGAATGCCACTTGTCCATTAAAGCTTCAAGGATAGAGGATTCAAATCTCCTAAGTCTATCATTTTAGGGTTTTCATCTACAAAACCCTAGTTTGTGAGTTCTCTTTTATAAACTCTAATCTCCCACTTGTATACTCATTTTGTACTCTTAAGTTTCAACACATACACTTTTTTTTATATGTGGGTAAACCCTTGTTTAATGGTTTGATTTAATTATCTAAGTTTTCATGAAAATTATGGTAAGGATAGTTTGATTATTTATCATAAGGCTTAACGAAATCATGGAAAGTGTATTATTTGGAAATGCGAGAATGGTCTACTTTTATTGAAGAATATGATATGCTAACAATATGAAATTTCCTATAGTTATGATGACCCTTTGTGATAAAATGTGAAGTATGCAAAATGTGTGAATGTTAAATCAGTATGTGATCACCTGATAAAAATGGGGTCTCTACACCTTGTGCATGAGGATGTAGTCGTATGCTTATTTGGACTTGTTGTTGGTCATTGTAGATTACTAGCGAGTAGGCAATAGGGGGTCATGGGCCCTTGAGGTGTAACTCGTCTAGACATGGATAGACATTAATGTCCCGTAAGACCTTGAGGTGTAACTCGACGGAGTAGGCAATAAAGGCAATGATTATGGTTTGAGGTTGTGATTCTTGATGGCATGGGAACTAGGACCGGGACATGAGGTGTAATCCAATAACATCATGGGTGACTCCACTCCCGTGTATATGTCACCCTGATGGAAACGGGTTTCCCCCGTAATTTCAGGAGCTATCTCTTGAGTGGTTATATTCAGGTTTGGGAATACTGTTTCAAGTAGAATAACAAATGTGAAGCTATGGAGTTTCGGTAACAGGCTTATTGTTTTATGATATTTTGTTGTGATTTGTATATTTTATGAGATCTCACTAGGCTTTGTCCTAAAACTTATTGTGGTTGTTGTTTTTCCACAGATCCCACTCGTGGTGGATTTTAGGTTGTCGGGCTTGGCAACCGGGCACGTAGGAGAACTCTAAGTGCCGGTCTTTTGGGGATTCTTGTGAAGAGAGATTTTTGGTGGATTAGCAACACCCAAACTTAATCTAGTCATGATTCATTCTATATTAAGTAGGTTGTTGTATTGTGATGTCTCTTATCCTTGCAACTATTCTTAGTACAAACTACCCCGACTTCATTTGGGTTTTAGTTGTCATGAACTTGGGTTTGTTCTTGTTATAGATTATGTATTTACAGGATATTTTGGACCTCCGTGTTTTAGAGGTTATATTGCCGAATTTTCGAATTTTTATTTCGTCTATTTTTTTTAGGGTGTTGCAAGTTGGTATCAGAGCTCTAGTTTAAGTGAACTAGGTATGAAATCTCGATGCCTAGACTTAAGCTGAGACTATTAGGCAAGAAAATGTGAGAATTGGGTAGAACTTCTAAGATGGGACATTTCTTAAGTCAACGGAAACTGCCTTGTTAAGAATTATGAAAGTGGTAACGAGAATCTTTATGTAGCGTACGTTCATAATTTCAATTAGCTACTGCTATTATGAATGTACTTCTATGTGAGCATGCTTGAATTACTATGATTATGATAATCAATGAATTGTACTAGTACATTTCTTGTGTGTAATCTTGCGTAGACCGTTCCTCACTCTCTTTTGAATTGATGACAGACGAAAATGGTAAATACTCGGAGTCATCTTCAAACATCGCCAGAGGGTCGAACGGTGACCGAATCCACAACCGATAGGCCGAATGCAACTGTAACGGTTGAACCTCCAGTTCCACCTATGTTTGTCGGAAGAGTGGAACAAATCCCAAGAACCAACATTGTCACTACCGATCCGATCATGACTGAGGTAACCCCTCAGACACAAATGATGGACATGATGAGAGCCATGAATGAGACCATGGCGAAACAACAAGAACTGTTCATGAAACTACTTGAAGACCGAGAGGCGAATCACCGTCGTCATGAGACGATTGAGAAAAATATGGTCATCGCGGGGTCCGGTGGTACCGAAGATGAGAACCGCACCGAAGGTTTGGTGACCTTAGAAATAAGACAACAGGGAAAGGGATGTTCATACAAATCCTTCCTCTGTTGTAAACCACCGGAGTTTGTCGGAACCGAAGAGCCCGTAAAGTGCATAAACTGGCTTAGGGAGATTGAGCAGGCCTTCCGAGCCTGTGATTGTGACGAGAGTCAGAAGGTGAAATATGGTTTTTAGATGCTCAGGGGTTCGACATTGACATGATGGAACGTTTTCACCGCAACAGTGGAAGAATCTGTGTTAGCCAAGATGGATTGGGTTAAGTTCAAGAGGAAGCTACTGCAATGAGGAAGAGATGGACCTTATAGAAGAGGAGTTTCGATCGATCAAGAAGGGAGATTTATCGGTAAAAGAGTATACCCAACTGTTAATGGAAAAGCTAAATTTGGTGGGGCATGTGGTCCCGACCGAGAAGGAGAAAGTAAAGGCCTATCTGAAGAGCCTACCCGCCGACATGCTATCAATGGTCCGCAACTCCAAAGCCTCTTACCTCCGGGAGACCATCGAGGAGGCCAAGGTGATGGAGAGACTCTATGCTCGGGATAAGGAAAAGAAGGCGAAAGTGGGAGAGAAGATAAGGTGGGAGAGCTCGCCAAGTTCGTTCAAGAAGTTGCGATTTCAAGCGGGAGGTAAAAGCTTTAGTAATCGCAGTGAGGCAAAATGGTGTACTAAATGCAAAAGTAAGCATTTTGGGTTTTGCAAGACCATCTCCAATTCCAACCCCAACCCGGTTTTGTGCTTCAAGTGTGGTAAACTGGGCCATATCAGTACTGAGTGTTCCATCGGGGGGACAATTTGTTATGAGTGCAAGGAGATGGGCCACGTCCGAAGGGAGTGTCCCAAACTAAGAAGTGTTGCGAGAGGAGGAGGAAGCTCGGGGAGCCAACCGAAGAGAGAGGTTGTTCCCAAGGCTCAGGGGAGGGCCTTTCAGATGACAAAGGAGGAAGCGAAGGAAACCGCCGACGTGGTGTCGGGTACGTTTTTACTCAACTCCACACCTGCTAGAGTATTGTTTGATTCTGGTGCAAACTTCTCTTTTGTGTCCGATATGTTCTGCAAATCTTTGAGCTTGTCGGCTAGTGCCCTTAGTGATGCATTAGTCATAGAAGTAGCTAATGGAGAACGGGTGGTCCTAAGGGATATTCTAAGAGACTGTCGACTTGAAATCAGTGGCGAGACCTTTATGGTAGACTTGCTCCCTATGGTCATCGGGAGTTTCGATGTGGTGGTCGGGATGGACTGATTGGCGCGGCATCAAGCGGAGATCTTATGTTCCAAAAAGCTCATACGAATTCCCATCCGGGATAGTGACTTCATCTTCGTGTATGGTGAAAAGCGAAAAGGCGAAGTAGCCATCATCTCATCCATCAAAGCAAGAAAATATTTAACGAAGAAGTACCCTTCGTATCTAACCTTTGTGTTAGATGCCAAGGCAGAGAAGAAGAAGGTAGATGATGTGAGAATTGTCAACGAGTTTCCAGACGTGTTTCTAGATGATCTACCGGGCTTACCACCCGATCGACAAGTGGAGTTTTGTTAGCTTAAATTAGCCCCTAATTTAATTGAATGTTTTATAAAGAAATTGTATTTTGGGCTTTATAATTAGTTGTATGGGCTTGAGCCTTTTCTTTGTAAATGGGCCCTATTTATTGGTTCTCATGGCTCATTTGTTCATAAGGTTTTTGAGAGAACACTTTTCACACACACATGATAGGTGAGTCCATGAGAGTCGATTAAAATGTTTAGTGTGGTGTTCTCTACATTTTCCCCTCCATTGTTATTCAGTCAAAGCATATGAGATGAGTTTATGATGATTATTCTTCTTTATTTCTCTCTTATATGTATATTTTATGGAGTTCTTCAATTTGTTGCTTGAAATGGGATCTAACAATTGGTATCAGAGCCAAATGAAGAAACTCTTCTTCATTTCGGTCATCTATGGCAACAATTGAAGATTGGATGATTATTTTGTTGTTTTGGTGCTTAGATTGATTCAATCACATGAGCCTAAACACAAATATCATTTCTATGGTTTATTTTCTGTTTTGTGCTTATTGTAAATCCATATAGATGAGATTTCAATGATCTTTGGTGTAGATTTTATTGATTTCTCACAAAATCTGAATTCTGCACACCACATGTTTGATGAAATGCATATGTGAAGATTTAATTTCATTTTGGTTGAATCTGATCAGTTTTAGTACATGTGTGTGTCTTTGATCCTTTCTTATTCATTGGTCTAACATTTGATAAGCACTAAGTAGATGGTTGATCTATGATTCCATCCTTGTGTGTGCTTTAGTCCATAGCAATTTTTGCATCTTGGTAGTAAGGTTGTCGATCATTTGATCCGAACTTTTTTTAAATCCGAGATTGGACTCTCTTTTTAATCAGATTTTGGTATGCGAGATTTTGGATATGTTTGTGGATTGGCAGATTAATGACCTTTGGTTTGATGTTAAAATCTGGTGGACTAGAATTGGTCTGTGTTCATATTTAAAGACCACCAACAACATCTCATTGACAGATTAGTTGGTATCTGGAATACTTTATGCAAACAACCTTTGGTTACATTGGTTTTCAGTTTTGGTTGCTGAATTTTTTTTCTAATAAGGGCTGGAACACATTTGAGTTACAAGATGATGATGCAGGTTGCAAACAAAGTGCATTCAGATTTGTTTACTTGTGCAGTGTTCGACAAGCATGTTGTGATCCATTCATATCAACTCGAACAGATTGATTGCTGCTACTCTTACGAAAAATGTGCAGAGTTTTGGTTTAGTTGTCGTAAAGTGCATGAACAAGTTTTAATGTTAATCATGTTGAATTCGAATTGTATAGCAGCCTGAGAAGTTTGATTCCAGAAATTTGAAGTGCATACAGAGTTTGAGCTTAATGTGTACATAATTTCAACAACATGTTCAAAGCGCAATATATGTCATGTGCTGTTTGGATCAAAATGAAGTGAAATCTGATTTTAGAAGCAATTAATTTTTAAAATCAGTTTAAGATGAAGTGAAATTTGTCCAGATGCTTACTGTATTCGAAGTGCCTATAGTGACCTGATCATGTTCTTTCAGATTTCAAATTTAGAATTACAGATCGGTGAAATCAGCAGTATTGTTACTGATATGTTCTTTAAAGAGTTGAAGTTCAAATTTGTGAAGTTCTTTTTTTCCAGAATCTTAATGTTGGGCAGGAAGGTTTTTGGTGCACTGCATTCAAGCGCCATGAGAGTTCAGCTAGACGTTGTTAACAGGTTGTGTAACCATTCTCCCTCGATACAAGAATAGTGTTTCTGTCAGCAACTTGCCACCTCAATCTGCTGTTGTCGCTTTTGGTTATGGTTCATTTGGCAATTCAACACTATTTCCTGGAATCTAGCAAGTCAACAGCCAGCAGGACCTTTAGGATCCATCTTAAGTTATGAAGATGTATTGAGTGCCTATTACAAAGACAACAATCAGTTGCTCTCTCTTCTGCCGAATGAGTACTCTCAAAGATGGGATCCTTTCAATAATTTGATTAAAGGGTTGAATATTGTATCATGCAAAATCAGAAAGTTGTTGTTTGTTGTTGTTGTCCTTGCAAAAGACTTCTAAAAGTGCAGGGTTATATGGCAGTTTACCAAAGTTTCAACAGCTGCTCTGTCGTCATTGAAATATGAAAACCCAGAAATATGAAGTTGATGATCCAGAATCATTTGGGATTAATGTTTTCAGAAGTCGATCAGAGTGAAATTTCTGTTTATGAGAGCTCGACTGTTGATTTGCAAAGTTCTTCCAGATTCCAGAATTATCATCGAATCGATTTCAAAGTACAGTGATCGTTTGTTGTACAGATTTCGAAAAAGTGCAGCAAGTGTTGATTCTATTTGTCAGACTGATTCTATTTGATGGTAATTCACAGTTAAGACAATAGGTTAGACTTTGCAAGTTTGATATGTGCAGATCCATGTGCTTGGAGTGGGAAAGAAAAGTTGTGCACACATGTCTATTTGCAGAGCATTTCTTATACCAAATGGGAGTGGGACAAGCGCATCACAATCACGAGCAGGAGTTCATCGTCAAGGAGTGAGCTCAACAAATACATCGACTCAAGATCAAAATGGTGATAGTGCAGGAAATGGGAATATCAGTTGGCATCAGAAGAGAGTCCAAATTGTTGCAGCTGCTGAATTCGATCTGTGCAGACTTGTAAAGTTGTTAACAGCAACTAAGAACAGAAATTTGTTGCGGCTCTGTGATTCCAGTCTCCAGAGACTGCAGAGGCTGCTGTGTGCAACATAAGTTGCTGCTGTTGGCTCTATGAAATGGGCAGTAAGTTCGAAATGTGCAGATCAGAGACTTCAAAACAGATTTCATTTACATACAAAGATGTTCTCATGCTGTCAAGATTTAAAGAGGTGGTCCAGAAGTGAAGATTATGTGCAAAAGATACACAACAGTCCATAGACACTCTTGTTCATGTTCATAGATTGCTTATTCAGAGGCTGCCAAGGTTGTCCAGAAGTTAACCGCAGAGAGGCTTGTGCAGAGCCTCTGTAGGCTGTACGGAACCCTTCAGAGGCTGTGAAGTGCAGAACCTCTGTGCACACGCTGAAGTTCAGAAGGGCAGGATAGGCGCATTAAAGGCTAATGTGCAGAGCCTCTGTAAGGCTGTCCAGAGCATGCAAAGTGTGATTCAGAGGTACACAAAGGGCTAATAGTGCAGAGCTTCTGTAAAGCAACACAGAAGCATCCACAGAGGCTCTGTGACCAAAATCTCTGAAGAACAGTGACCAGAAGGGGGGACCAGGGTAGACCCAAGCACACACATCAGAGGTCGATGGTCCAGAGATCGAAATGAGCCAAGTGCCCGGATTTTTCAGATTTTCTGACAGCATTGCGCTATTTCAGAAAGATGTGCACAACTTTTTACTTGAAGCTCCAATTTACATGAGTCCAGTTGCGTTGAATTGCTAAAACACATACGTGTGACTTTGATGTTTTGAGTTTTCTCAAATTCCGTGAGATGATATGGCATAATTTGTGTCAAAGTCTGTGTTAGAGTGCTGGACCGAAAGCATTGCTTTTCACTTGTGCTCTTTCCGCTTTCAAGAACGGTGTTCTCTCGTTGGTTCTTCATGGTTTCAAGATACATATGTGACACATTGATTTTCACTCCCTCCTATGTTATTCAAGTTTAAGGCTCGGTGTTGAACGCTTACTCAACGGGATCTTAAGAGTCAAATTTTCTGTTTTGACGACCGTTATGCGCAGCTGAGGGAAAACTTGCACAACTCACTCATTTTTCATCTAAAATGGATGAATCAAAGCTCATTGGAAATCTAAGAGGCTGGAGTTCAATGTGCATGTTTTATGTTTTCTCTAAATCAGGCTCCTTGATGGTCAAAAACAGCGGTGAAGTTGAGACATGAAAGCTGGACAAAATGGGGTAATCCATCTAAGTCTTTCAAGAATATGAGCCTACATTTGAGGGGGAGCTTATGATTCTTTGAAGACTCGAAGAAATGCACACCAAAGATTCTAAAGAAAGCAAGGGGGAGACTATATGATGATGCTTTCTTTATAAAACATTAGGGGGAGATTGTTAGCTTAAATTAGCCCCTAATTTAATTGAATGTTTTATAAAGAAATTGTATTTTGGGCTTTATAATTAATTGTATGGGCTTGAGCCTTTCTTTGTAAATGGGCCCTATATATTGGTTCTCATGGCTCATTTGTTCATAAGGTTTTTGAGAGAACACTTTTGTAACACCCCAAAAATAGGGATAACAAAAATCCGGAAAACGGACATGAGGTATGCTAAAATTGCCACAGCAAGAGCCTCCCAAAAATGGGGAACATATATTTAAATAACCTGTTTAATCACAATTGTAATTTAACGGACAATGAACAACAACCAACTAATCTAATTTCTACATCTAGAAAAGAGATTACAAAAAGGGTTGTCATCTATAGACCCAAACGGTCTATATCCAAAAGTATAACGCGTCCATGTGCAATTCCCCAAGCTCTCACCCCAATGCAACTAAACCTGCTTAAGACCGTCGCCGCTAGAACCTGCCTTAACAAGGAACACCCCAAAGGCCCGGCCCACCCGAAGACTATCGCTAAGAAAATTCCCCGAATGGCGGAGGTCTAGGCATATACCATCACAGTGGCGCCCAAGACTATATCCTCCTCGTGTACTGACTTGGTTCGTCCACATAACATTTATAAGGGGTCCTTTAGGTATATTTCAACCCACATAATTCAATACCAACTACGGGTATAATATTACCACCTTATCCTCATGATGTCTAACAAAAGACCCAATGTAAATCATGCTCATCATACATATAAACATATCACCAAAATGGTGTTCCAATCAGAATCATCATTATGTCCATATATGCATACATTTAACATATCAAGGTACCCACATTATGTATCTATGAGACAAATCCCAAATAATGATACATATAACAATAATCTTGGCAAATCACCCATATATATATGCATCTTCCAACTATTATCATGAAGAACCCCCAAACATTTGAACACATAGAGATAAAGTAACAAATAGGAGATTATGATGTGTATCTAGTTTTAACAAAGGGTTAGTAAACTCACAATCTAGGTTTTGAACCCAAAACCTAGAATATGGAAACCCTAGAAGTTGGAGGATGAACTTGAAGATGAGAATGAGACTTGGAGAAACCCTTGAATCTTCCTTGGAAATGAAGTTAATGCTTTAATCCAAAACTCAACCACCAAAGGATAGTATTTATGAGGGCTAGGGTTTGGTAAGAGAAGAATGGAGACTGAAATGGGAGCTCCAAAAATCGCAACCAAAAGATAGGTTTTGAGAGAAATGAGGTTAAAATCTGATAAGGGTTCATTTAAGGCACTGCACCCCGACGGCGATAGTGCCCGCCGATAGTGCCAAGGGCACTATCGCGAGTCACAATCGCAAGCACACACACACACACTTACGGTACATCTTCTGTGAGTATGCCCGGCGATAGTGACAATTGTCACTATCGCGTGTCACTATCGCGAGACTTCCCCCCCTCTCGGTACAATCCTGGCGATTGTGCCCGGCGATAGTGACAATGTCACTATCGCGATGGCACTATCGCGCCAAGCTCATCCCAGCCCGAAAACTTAGCAAATTTCGAAAATGAGCACGAGATCTAAATACATGCAATTATTATATTAATCAGATAGCATCTTAGTCCCATAATAAATATCATATGTATATATAAACTCACATTTCTAGATAAACACAATTAAAGTAATAGGGGACAAATACTTACCTTATAAATTTACGGATGTTACAATCCTCCCCACCTAAATGGGATTTCGTCCCCGAAATCTTACTCTAAGCAAACAAGTGAGGATAACGCTTCTTCATATCATCTTCGGACTCCCAAGTAATGTTAGCACCCCGATGATGCTTCCATTGAACTTTAACCATGACCACGTCCTTATGCCTCAACTTCTTCACTTTCGATTCCAAAATTGTCTCCGGTTCTTCCACACAACGATTCCCATTGTCCACTCGAATTTCCGATAAAGGAATCACGCTTTCTTCTTCGGCTAGACACTTCCGAAGGTAACACACATGGAATGTAGGATGTATCACATCCATTTCCGGCGGTAAATCCAATCGATAGGCTTGCAAACCAATCTTTTCCAGAATAACGAATGGTCCAAGGAAACGAGGACTAAGCTTCCCACGCTTCCCGAAACGTATGATCCCCTTCCACGGAGACACCTTCAACATGACCCGGTCACCCACTTGGAACTCAACCGGTCTTCTCTTCTTGTCCGCATAGCTCTTTTGTCGGTCTTGCGCTGCCTTTAGTCTTTCTCGAATTTCTTTCACCTTGTCCTCCGTCTCTTGCACTATTTTCGGCCCGGCGAATTACTTTTCGCCCGCTTCTAGCCAACAAAACTGGGGTCCTACACTTTCGTCCATACAAAGCCTCGAACGGTGCCATTCCGATACTAGAATGGTAACTGTTGTTGTACGCGAACTCTACCAAAGGTAGGTGTGAGTCCCAACTTCCCCCGAAGTCTATCACACACGATCTCAACATGTCTTCTAGCGTCTGGATTGTCCTCTTGCTTTGACCATCCGTTTGAGGATGATATGCCGTGCTCAGATTCAGTCTAGTGCCCAACTCCTTTTGCAAACTAGTCCAAAAGTTCGAAGTGAAACGACTATCCCGATCCGATACTACAGATTACGGAACTCCGTGCCTCGACACCACTTCATCAATATAAAGCTTGGCTAACTTCTCCATTGGCAAGGTCTCCCGCATTGCAAGGAAATGCACATTTTTTGTCAACCGGTCAACAATTACCCAAATGGTGTCGTGCCCATGCAAGGTCTTTGGTAATTTCGTCACGAAATCCATAGTAATGTTGTCCCATTTCCACTCGGGAATGGACAATGGTTGCAAACTCCCATACGGTCTTTGATGTTTCGCTTTGACTTGAAGGCATGTGACACACCTTTCCACATAGTTAGCCACATCCAGCTTCATCACCGACCACCAATAATTCAACTTTAGGTCTCTATACATCTTGGTGCTACCGGGATGTATAGAATATTTTGACTTATGCGCTTCCTCGAGAAGTAAGTCACGATTTCCCCCAATCTTTGGCACCCAAATTCGCCCTTGGAAGAGTTTGAGTCCACGACCATCTTCCGCTAAGAGTTCCTTTTGCTTGGTCATAACCTCGGCCTTGAGGTTCTCTTCTTTAAGTGCTTCCACTTGACTCGCTCTTATGCCCTCCAACAGACTCCACACTACATCGATTCTTGTAAGGGACATTTTGACACCCCCATCATGGTTCCTTCGTCTCAACGCATCCGCCACCACGTTGGCCTTACCAGGATGATAGAGTAAATCACAATCAAAATCTTTCAAGAGCTCTAGCCATCTCCTTTGCCGCATGTTGAGTTCCTTTTGATCGAAGATGTACTTGAGACTTTTGTGATCCGTGAAAAGGGTACACTTGGTCCCATACAAGTAGTGTCGCCACAACTTTAACGCAAAAACTACCGCCGCCGACTCCAAATCGTGAGTCGGATAGTTCTTCTCATGATCCTTTAATTTCCGCGATGCGTAGGCTATTACCTTCCCCCTTTGCATTAGGACACACCCAAGCCCCATCTTGGAAGCGTCACTAAACACCACAAAATCTTCCGATCCTTCGGGTAGGGATAAGATCGGAGCTTCGCACAACTTCCTCTTAAGCGTCTGAAAGGCTTGCTCTTGTGCATCGGTCCACATAAACTTGACGTTCTTCCTTGTAAAAGAAGTGAGCGGTGTAGCTATCTTGGAGAAGTCTTGGATGAAACGTCAGTAGTAACCCGCCAAGCCTAAGAAGCTTCGAATCTCTGTCGGACTTGTTGGAGGCTCCCAACTCATCATTGCATCGATCTTTGCCGGGTCCACCTTTACGCCGTCCTTTGATACCACGTGCCCCAAGAATTGCATTTCTTGAAGCCAGAATTCGCACTTCGAGAACTTCACGAACAGTTTCTCCCTTCTTAGAACTTCTAATACTTCCCGTAAGTGTCTTCCATGTTCGGACTCATCCCTTGAATATATTAAAATATCGTCGATGAAGACGATCACGGATTTATCCAAAAATGGGCGACACACACGGTTCATCAAATCCATGAATACGGCCGGAGCGTTGGTTAAGCCAATCGGCATCACCAAGAACTCATAATGACCGTATCTCGTTCGGAAAGCCATCTTCGGAATATCTTCGTTCTTCACTCTCACTTGATGATAACCGGACCGAAGGTCAATCTTCGAGAAACATCCCGCGCCTTGAAGTTGATCAAAAAGATCGTCGATGCGAGGTAGAGGGTACTTGTTCTTCACCGTGACTTTGTTTAACTCCCAATAATCTATGCACATCCGCATGGATCCATCTTTCTTCTTCACGAACAAAACCGATGCTACCCAAGGTGACGAACTTGGTCGAATGAAGCCCTTCTCCAACAACTCTTGAAGTTGCGTCATCATCTCCTTCATTTCTGTCGGTGCCAAACGATATGGAGCACGAGCTATCGGTGCCTCTCCCGGTGTGAGGTCAATCTGAATCTTCCTTGGAAATGAAGTTAATGCTTTAATCCAAAACTCAACCACCAAAGGATAGTATTTATGAGGGCTAGGATTTGGTAAGAGAAGAATGGAGACTGAAATGGGATCTCCAAAAATCGTAACCAAAAGATAGGTTTTGAGAGAAATGAGGTTAAAATCTTATAAGGGTTCATTTAAGGCACTGCACCCCGACGGCGATAGTGCCCGGCGATAGTGCCAAGGGCACTATCGCGAGTCACAATCGCAAGCACACACACACTTACAGTACATCTTCCGCGAGTATGCCCGACGATAGTGACAATTGTCACTATCGCGTGTCACTATCGCGAGACTCCCCCCCTCTCGGTACAATCCTGTCGATTGTGCCCGGCGATAGTGACAATGTCACTATCGCGCCAAGCTCATCCCAACACGAAAACTTAGCAAATTTCGAAAATGAGCACGAGATCTAAACACATGCAATTATTATATTAATCAGATAGCATCTTAGTCCCATAATAAATATCATATGAATATATAAACTCACATTTCAGATAAACACAATTAAAGTATTAGGGGACAAATACTTACCTTATAAATTTACGGATGTTACAACTTTTCACACACACAGACTAGGTGAGTCCATAAGAGTCAATTAAAATGTTTAGTGTGGTGTTCTCTACATTTTCCCCTCCATTGTTATTCAATCAAAGCATATGAGATGAGTTTATGATGATTATTCTTCTTTATTTCTCTCTTATATGTATATTTTATGGAGTTCTTCAATTTGTTGCTTGAAATGGGATCTAACAAGTTTCGAATTGATTTAGTTCTGGGGGCGGCACCAGTAGCGTGGGCACCGTATCGTCTCGTGCCAACGGAAATGCAGGAAATGATGGCTCAACTTCAAGAGTTACTAGAGAAGGGGTTCGTGAGACCGAGCTCATCTCCGTGGGGAGCTTTGGTGCTCTTTATGAAGAAGAAGGATGGATCGATGCGTATGTGCATCGATTACCGGGAGTTGAACAAGGTAACCGTTAAGAACAAGTATCCGCTACCCTGAATAGACGATCTCTTTGATCAACTACAAGGGGTCGGCTGCTTCTCCAAGATTGATCTTCGATCGGGGTATCATCAAGTGAAGGTACGAGAGGAGGACGTTCCGAAGGCGGCATTTAGGACTCGGTGTGGACATTACGAGTTCCTAGTCATGCCTTTTGGTTTGACGAATGCGCCAACAATATTCATGGACCTAATGAACCGTGTGTGCCGACCATTTCTGGACCGGTCGGTTATAGTATTCATTGATGACATCTTGGTGTACTCCAAGGATGAAGAAGAACACGAACAACATTTGAGAGAGGTCCTGGAGGTGCTAAGAAGGGAGAAGCTTTATGCCAAATTCTCAAAATGTGAATTTTGGTTGCGAGAAGTTCAATTTCTCGGCCATGTCGTGACTCGTGAAGGAGTGAAGGTAGATCCCGCGAAGATAGAGGCGATGATGAACTGGGAGCCCCGAAAAGCCCAACCGAGATACGAAGTTTTTTGGGACTCGTCGGGTATTATCGAAGGTTCATCCAAGACTTCTCCAAGATCGCCTCATCATTAACCGCTTTGACTCGAAAGAACGCGAAGTTTGCTTGGACCGAGACTCAAGAAAAGGCTTTCCATACCTTGCAACAGAAATTGTGTGAAGGTATAATTTTATCCCTACCAGAGGGAACGGAGGACTTTGTTGTCTATAGCGATGCATCCAAGATGGTATTGGGTTGCGTCCTCATGCAAAGGGGTAAATTGATAGCGTACGCGTCAAGATAGTTGAAAGAGCACGAGAAGAATTACCCAACGCATGACCTTGAATTGGCGGCAGTAGTGTTTGCCTTGAAGTTATGGCGACACTACTTGTATGGAACCAAGTGTACTCTTTACACCGACCACAAGAGCCTGAACTATGTCTTTGATCAGAAAGAGTTTAATATGCGGCAAAGAATATGGTTAGAGTTATTGAAAGATTATGACTGTGAACTCCATTATCACCCGGGAAAAGCTAACGTTGTGGCGTACGCGTTAAGTCGAAAGGAGTATAGTAAGGAGGTGAAAACCTCATTCGCAAGGATTGAAATTGTCTCAAACCTTATGGACATGATAAAGACCGCTCAAGTCGAAGCACTACTTGAGACGAACCTCAAAGATGAAGCGATGACGAAGCGAATCCTTAGCTTGACCGAAGATGGTAGAGGATTGAAAATCTTCCAAGGACGAGTTTGGGTACCCAAGTTGGGAGGATGCCGGAAGTTACTTTTGGAAGAGGCACACAAATCAAGATATTCAATCCACCCCGGGAGCACGAAATTGTATAGAGATCTGAAGTTGAACTATTAGTGGCCGGTGATGAAGCTTGATGTGGCGAGCTACGTGGAAAAATGTCTCACTTGTTCCTTAGTTGTAACACCCTCAATCCTGGAAATAGCAACTAATTTAAAATTTTCTAAATACATCAATAAATGATTCATCTACAATCACAATTTAGGATTTAACCTCCATACACGCATTCATTCTATACATACAGTCTATAATAAGGACAGGTGTTACTAAAACCCATTAAATGTCGCTATCTCCAAACCGCAGAAGAATTCACCAAGCACTTACACTTGTGGACACTAAGGCACATCTCTTCAATACTGCTAGAACCATACCCCCAACCGGAACCTGATGCACATGCCGACAAATAAAAAGGTTAGGCTTAACGCCTAGTGAGTCCAAGAGTTTTACATGAGTGAATATATCTTTAAAAGAATGAACCTCACTTGAAACCATGACCAGTCAATTGGTGTCCTTTAAAATGTGGAAACGATTCTTTTCGAATGTCATGCACTTTCAAAGATGGACACCTCATTTCAAACATGCTTTATAAATTGATGCAACTTGAACTAACTCGAAAACATAAATCTTTAATGAAATCATGTATACCGTACGTCCGAAAACATGGACACTAGGCCCATTACTCACGCGACCGTAAACGAAGGAAATCTAAATATCAAAATACGGGGATGACATATATCATTCAAACCTTAATATACGAGGAGGAAGGTCCAATATTAAGGTCCTCATTCATTGTCGACCATATAGAATAAATGACACTAAAGTAAAACATCTTTATATTTAAATTGCTGATAGCCAACAACGGGGGATACCCGTATCCGTTGAGAGTGGAGGAAACACAAAAGTATACCACCCATACAACGTTAATCGCATGACACCTCACGACATCACAGCCAGGTGTCCCTACGACTTCTTTACAAGCGTCACCCCAAGTCAGTTGACGCTTGATGGACGTTCCGAAGAACTCCACCTCAAAGGCCCGGCACACTTAAAGACTACCTGTCTCTGGCATTACTTCAAACGGCGGAGGTCCTAGTGCATAACCATCCCAGCAGCACTAACAGACTCAACCCTCCTAGCGATCGCTTGTAAAGTTTTCGGTCATAAAACATGGGTACTGAAGGTCATCACCCCGCAATACCCAATCGACCATCCAAAACAGACTGACTACGTGCCTATGGATCCAATGCAACACAGTCTAACCTTACCGGACTAAACATGAATGACCAAAGCACTCGAGCCCGAAATCAACCTCAATACGCAACACGGCGCATTTGTACGTACGTCATAACTAGGCCCTACAATGAGCCATATAAACCGGACAAGTGTCCTCAAGACTCCTTTAAACGACATCAAGCCAAAATACTCGAAATCTCTTTTTGACCAATGATTAACATTTTTCAAATAATAAGCGTACCCGATCCATACCATGAAGTCACACACACCAAAATACTTGAATGGACTCCAACACCGTTTAAGTCGGGACAAAAGGTTTTCCACATAAATTTAGACTCTTTATCCTTTCAAAATGTCCCATAACACAAAATTAAACCTTTTACCCAAACAAACACTAAAATGCCCTTTTTAACCAAATAATATCATTTATGCAATAGCTTACCAAACACACCCATTTATGACTCATTATCAAAATGCCCAAAAATCATAAGAATATGTGTTATATAAGTTTGTAAAGTTAAACACTTTCAAAATAACCAAACTGATCAGCAGTTAACAATTTCATGTAAGATGCAAAACACTTTAAAATAATCATTTTGGCATGTACACCATTTTCACAAATCAACTTGAACTCACCTTGCTAGATTTAGGCTAAATCTAGGTTTTACCCCCAAAACTTGAACCACCATTGATGAAGGCTTGAAATCTCTAAGAAACCTCCCTAGATATTAGATCCAATACATCTACAAGGTCACCTTCACCACAAAAGTCATCAAAATCAAACCCAAGAGGAAGGATGAAAGGAAAAAGGGTGAAACCATCAAACCCTAGCTTAACATTGAGAGAGATAAGGAACTTACCACCACAAAACACCCTTGGATCTTCCAATAAACTTCCAATATCTTGCTAAATCCTTGTAGATCTCTCAAAAACGAGACCATGGCAACTTGAATCACCTAAATCGGAGTTGGAATGAAGAAGATATGGAGAAATGAAGTTCTAGGGCTGAAAATCGAGTTTTAAGCTCGAACAGGGCTCCGCGCGGGTTACCGGGCGGGTTAGATCGTGCCACAAGTCGCCCGAATGGGTTAATAGGGCTCCGGGCGGGTTACGGGGCGGCCCAAGTCGCGCCACACGTCGCCCCGTGCACTGTTTGTCCGATTTCTTCGTTATTCACTGTTTTGGTCGTAACTTCTTCGTTATAGCTCCGATTTTGCTCCGGAAAGAACCGTTGGACTCGTAAATGAATACTTTATCCATAAAGACTATAAAATCTAGGATTCAAGTCCAAAATCATATATCTTATTTTTCCCTTTCAAGCTACTGATTTCTGTAATAACTTGAAACGATACCTTTTCGACATCGGGGTGTTACAATCCTCCCAATCTTAAAAGAGATTTTGTCCTCGATATCTGGCACCAACCAAGCACCCAACATCGCACTTGGAGAGGTCAATTGATTCCCTATCCAAAAGGAATTCCTTTACGAACCTTACCTCATATATGAACCCTATTACATTCCGGTTAAGGTTGTTACTGTACTCCTCCTAACGTGTCGTCACAACTCAATTTCAAGGTGCGACATAACTCACTGATGACGTGTTGAACATCGAGTCCTTACCGAACCATCTTCTTATCATTAAGATCTTGGTTGTCTCCCAACCTTAGGCTGTACACATCACCTCACGAGTGGCTTACAACCTTAAATAAAAACTTCCACCAATGACACCCCAAAACGAACTTAATTCTTAAAGGCTTCTAATTCCGACACATCACAATTTATCCACAAATCTAATTGTACTTAAAGTCTATCTCGGCATTCTCGCCAAATTTCCCCAATAACACCACCACCAAGGATTTATCGTCCTTTCCCTGACGAAGTTCCTAACGCTCGTTTGGTCTAATCCAAATTACGATGAATATGTTCCCTAATCTGACCCAAACACCATATCTGCAGATATCGGATTACTCTAAACCCCATAGTTACATAATTCCCATACTTCATTCAAGCATCGGTTGCCAATCAACAAGTACCTCGTTGGTTACAGGATTACCAATGATCAATTCCTAGTTTCCATCATCTAATCTTCTTAAGGTTACCACTTAAATTGCTAACGCACCAGTTTCATCGGAAGTACGATGAAGCATCCCAACGGTTATTATCCTCAAATCGAATGTCGACACTTACCTTCAAAACTTTTACACCTCAACCATGGATATACCACCATAAATTTTCTTCCATATTTTACACTGATGACTCAAAGTTGACACCTATCATGGTACTAAATTCCGACGAACAAATCACCATAATTTCCTTATTCCTGAAGACTCACCCGGATGGTACACATCCGACCCATCGGCTCATATCCTAATGAAGTCAAGCAACCACCCAATGATTTATCCCGAAGGTTTACCGAAACAGAAATATCACCACTTAAATATCTAGGAGAATACACAATTCTACTACTTCAATTATTCGCGCGTGTACCGATTCATAAATTTGAAATCCAAAATTCGGACTGACCACAAATCAGATAATCTGACGCTTCATTTCCCAAGGACCCCTTAGTTCCTTAGTTACAACTCCTTTCACGACAGGGTTTTAAATCTATAGGCCTAATGAGTTCAAGGTTTTCAACAAATTTGCCAATTTAAACCTTTATGAAATTTTCAAATACATAAGCTTTATAACAATTAACCGAGCGGTAAAATACACTACCGATCACTCGATAGATTGAAAATTGATCATCGACGCTACACATGTAAAACCATTTCCAAAATTCGTTTGACCAACATTTACGTAAATAAAACGGTAACAAAAGTCGTGTAGCAAAATTTACACTGTAAACATGAAAATAAATTCTTGTACCACAACACGTGTAGTAAACGTTTGTACAAATCTAAAAGAGAACTCCACAATTTTAACTTTAAACTCTTCCTTCTTTGACCAAACGTTGCGGCATAAAATTCTCACCAAACTCCAAAGCTCGGTAGAACAATGAGAGAGCAAATAAATTTCAAATGGAGTTTAAAACTTTGAGTCGTACGGATGAACACATTTGACCAAAATAGTAATTACAACGGCATGAATACCGCTAACTCGTTTAATGCATTGCGGAAAATTCCTAACAGTAAAATCGGTAACCGAAATAACATAAATCCTTTATATGCTTACTCACACCAACAGTATAATTTAATCCAAACGCAACAAGTATACAATGACTGACATTTGTACATAGCCCAAATATAACTCTCACAATAATGAAACTTTCCCAAAACAACATGTGAGATGACATCTATTAACAAAACTCATAAATTAACGCACGCAAATGCATATGTACACGTCCCCAAAATTATTTACGTGACGCAAAATGACGTAAGATAAAATGACCATTTTCAACAAAATTTTAACGAGACACGACGCCCAACAAGCTTGTAAATTTACATGCAATAAAATTTAAAACCCACGCATTTCAAAGTACACTCACGCGCTCAAAAGGTTGCAAAACTATACTCCATAAAATTAAACACGGCTCATACAGACCATAATTCTCCAGAAATTCCGACTCAAGAACAGGGGGACAACTCTTCCTTTAAAACCCGAACATACGTGGAAGAGATCCAATGTCAAGGCTAAAAATTCCACAGTTATTTGCCCACTATCCCAATTGACATTAAAACACGGATCTTATAATATCCGAAATTGATGTTAGATCTGAAACGGGGATGAAGAGATTTTTTTTTTTGACAAATTGTAACCATGTGCAAGAAAACAACTTCAAGCATGTTTAAACTCACGGCCTAAAATCCGGCGCGTGACAAATATTTTTCAAATATTCCATAATATAACTCACTTTATGTTTCAGGAAATATGAGGAATAATCGATGCAATTTATTTTTAGAAATGAATTTCGTGCATAAAATTGGTCGGCACTGGCATCCCGAAATCACGCTCCTCAGTTTTATACTATTGTCATCCGGATACTCAACATCTTAAAGCAATACCCGAATGTTTCATCGGTTCACCTTAAACTTTCTCCTCGAATAACATCAATTCCAAAAGTCTAAGGTTCTACTCCAACCAATTTTCCTGACCCACAATGGTTAACTTCTAGCATTCCTCATGTTTTAACTGTCACTCCAAAGTGACATTGCTATAAACATCAACCCTTCCTTAGATCACTCGCTCAGAAATTTTCTCACTACCCCAACGGTAATCATACCAAGGTAGTCCAAGTATACACATGTAGCATGTAGGTTCACCATAACACTGGTTAGGTGCCATTATAAACGTACCGTACATGCTCATCCTTGTGACCCTCGACAAGTTTCCCGTTTCTAGCGACTCGATCAACTCCAAAATATCTTGTCTTAAGGTTCCTAATGTGCAACTTCACTTACAATCACTTATAAAAATGCTAGTTTGAGTCTAGGCATCCTACAATCAATACCTAATTCTCTCAAACTTAAGCTCTGATACCAACTTGTAACACCCTCAATCCTGGAAATAGCAACTAATTTAAAATTTTCTAAATACATCAATAAATGATTCATCTACAATCACAATTTAAGATTTAACCTCCATACACGCATTCATTCTATACATACAGTCTATAATAAGGACAGGTGTTACTAAAACCCATTAAATGTCGTTATCTCCAAACCGCAGAAGAATTCACCAAGCACTTACACTTGTGGACACTAAGGCACATCTCTTCAATACTGCTAGAACCATACCCCCAATCGGAACATGATGCACATGCCGACAAATAAAAAGGTTAGGCTTAACGCCTACTGAGTCCAAGAGTTTTACATGAGTGAATATATCTTTAAAAGAATGAACCTCACTTGAAACCATGGCCAGTCAATTGGTGTCCTTTAAAATGTGGAAACGATTCTTTTCTAATGTCATGCACTTTCAAAGATGGACACCTCATTTCAAACATGCTTTATAAATTTATTACACCCCGATTTTCGAAAGTTATCATTTCAAGTTTTTACCGAAATCGATACAATAATGAAAAATAAGATATTTGATTTTGGACTTGAATCCTTGACTTTATAGCCTTGATGGATGAATGATTCAATTACGAGTCCAACGGTTCTTTCCGAAGCAAAAACGGAGCTATAACGAAGAAGTTATGACCGAAACGGGATTTGACCAAATAAGAAGAAAAATCAATTTCAAAAGTGGGATAAAATCAGTGGCTGAAGTACCTTGTTATGTGGGTTGCTGAAGCTGAACCCACGGAGCAACCTACCAGAATTAAAATTAGGGTACCTTGTTATGTGGGTTGTTGAAGCTGAACCCACAGAGCAACCTACCAGAATGAAAATTAGGGTACCTTGTTATGTGGGTTGCTGAAGCTGAACTCACGGATCAACCCACGAGAATGGTGCTGGACGTTTTTTATACATTATTTTCCCCAAATATTTCTCATTTTCTCGTCTTCTTCATCTCAAAATTTCTCTCCCAACCCTTCCCTTCACCTACTTCTTCTAAGCTTCTTTCAACCACCAAATCATCACCAATTGTTGCTAGAGTTAAGAGTATCATCCAAGATTTCGGTTTGGAAGCTTCACCACCATCTCCATCTTGATCTTCTCCAAGTTTTATCTTCTTGGACCTAGGGTTCTCTATTTTCTAGGTTTTTGGTGAAAATCTAGATTGTGAGTTTACTAAACTTTTGTTAAAACTGGATACACATCATATTTGCTTATTTATTGTTATTATCACATATTTGCTCAAAATGGTCATCTTTACGGGATTATGTATTTGATGGTATTTCCATGAGATTATGTGAGATATGTGTATATGAGGTACCATTCCATGATTCATCTTATTTTGTGGAATTATTTGGGGTTTCCATGATGTGTAATTATTATGGGTATTTTGACATGTTTAATGAGTATATGTTGGGATAATATGAAGATGTCCATTTGGAATATACTCTTGGTGATATTGTATCTACAACGTGGCTATGTGGATATTTAAGTCTTATGTTGGACTCATGCTATTAGGAGGGTGTTATTGTACCCACGGTTGGTACCGGATTATATTTGGTTGAAATATACCTAAGGCCCTCCTAAATGCATTATGTTGGACGAACCAAGGCAATTTCACTAGGAGGATGTAGTCTCAGGGCGCCACCGTGATGGTATGTGCCCAAAAGACCTCCGCCACTCGGAAAGTTTCCTTTACGGTCTGATCTTCGGGTGTGCCGGGCCTTTGGGGTGTTCTTTGTTAAGGGCATCAAGGTACATCGACTCTTTGGAGTGGAATTGATTGGTGCTATGGGTATCCCCCGTTGACTCCATACATGTGGAAAATTGGTTAACTGCTGATAAGAATTGTATATGTTCTACCATGCTATTTATTGTTCAACTCACTAGGCTTTTTGGCCTAATACTTGTTTGGTGTTGATGTGTATCTCAGGTTCTAGCGGCGCCGATTCTAAGATGGTTTAGTGCTTGGGTGAGAGCTTGGGGAATAATGCGTTTGGACTTATTATTGATAGAAGAACTATTTGGGTTTATAAATGACCCCGTGTGTATTTTATTCCCTAGTATTCGGATTTGGAATTGTTGGTCATTATTTATTATTCGTTTGACTTACGATTGTAATTAAACAGGTTTGTGTATTTTCCCCATTTTGGGAGGCTCTTGCTATGGCAATTATAGTATACCTCATGTCCGTTTTCGGATTTTTGTTATCCCTATTTTTAGGGTCTTACAAGTTGGTATCAGAGCTTTAGTTTAAGTGAACTACGTATTGTTTTAGCATATCTAGACTTAAGCTTTAGACTGTTTGACTTCACTGTCCACTTGGGGTAGAAATCCTAGGTGGGGAGAGTGTTAGAATTTACGGAATTACTGTAATTGAGAGTCGTGATGATGGTGACAAGAATTCTTATGTATGGTTCGTTCACAATTTCAAATAGCTACTGTTATGATGATTGATGAAATTATTAGTACGTACAATGAGTTCAACTCGCTTAGTCTTTTCTCAACCTATTTCTCGTACATATATGGCAGATCGAAATGGTAAACACTCGAAGTAGGTTACCGGACATGCCAGAGGGTTAACCAGAGGTGGAATCTGCAGTTGTACGACCTCCCGTAGGTGTAACCACCGATGACATTCCTATACCCAGAATCTTGGGAGGCGTTCCTGAACATATTCCTCGTCGAAACCTCATCACGAGTGATCCTGTCATGGAAGAGGCGACCATGGAGACCCGACTTCGGGATAGCATGATGTTGGCCATGAATGCGGCCATGGATCAACAGCAGTTGGCCATGACTTCGTTCATGGATCAACAGCAAGAGTTCTTCATGAAACTCTTAGAGGATCGAGACGCCAGCAACCGTCAACCTCAGACTATGGCTGAAAACATTATCGTGGGGTCGGGCGGACCAAATGTAGTGACGGTGGAAGAACCATCCGCGGAGGGGATCAGGATGAAGACTAAGGGGTGCACCTACAAGGCGTTTCTGGGGTGCCACCCTAAAGAGTTTGAGGGTTCAGATAACCCGGTTGATTGTATGTATTGGCTCAAAGAGGTGGAAATGGATTTTGAGTCCAGCGAGTGTGATCCTTCTCAACGGGTCAAGTTTGCTTCTCAGCTACTTCGGGGAGAGGCTCTGATTTGGTGGAGTCTCACTCGATCCACCCTCACTCCAGAAGTTTTGGCTAAATTAACTTGGCCGGTGTTCAAGGAAAAGATTATGGATAAATATTGCAGCGAGCGTTCGTTGGATAAGCTAGAACGGGAGTTCCGAAATCTGAAGAAGGGGAATCTGTCTATCGCAGTATACTCCAAACTCTTTTTGGAGAAACTAAACTTGGTGGGACATCTAGTTCCCGATGAAAAGTCCAAGATGAAAGCATATCAACAAGGTTTACCGGCTGGGATGCGAACGGATGTAAGAAATGCTAAGTGCTCGACCTTATAAGAGGTCATTGAAGAGTTCTTGCTCACCGAGGATGACATTAATGCTGAGAAAGAGGAGAGAAGACTAGATGGTGAGAAGCGGAAGTGAGAAGGGCCATCTGGGCCCGTTCGTCAATCAAGACCCTTTGTAAGTGGGAAAACGAGCGATCAACGTCGTGAGGATCGGTGGTGTTCCAAGTGCAGGTCAAAGCACTCGGGGCCATGTATTACAAGAACTTACTCCGGTCCAACCAGGTGCGCCAAGTGTGGTAAGAAGAACCACGCGACTCGAGAATGTTCCATCCAGGGATCGGTATGTTATGAGTGCGGAGAACCGGGGCATATGAAGAGAAATTGCCCAAAGCTAGTAGAGGGAAATGGTGTAAATTCTGTGGGTTCGACAGCTAGAGTCGAGCAACCACCAAGGGTACCGAGTCGAGCTTTTCGAATGACTACCGAGGAAGCCAAGGAGACCGCCGACATTGTTTTGGGTACGTTCCTAGTAAACTCCTTGCCAGCTCGTGTTTTGTTTGATTCGGGTGCTACGTATTCTTTTGTGTCGGATACCTTCTGTAAGCAATTCACTATTCCCATTAGTGTTCTTCCTGATGCGTTAGTAGTAGAAGTAGCAAACGGAGATCAAGTGATCATTTGAGACCGTTTTTGTGATTGCACTTTAGAGATTAATGGGAATCCTTTTGGAGTAGACTTGCTACCTATAACTATAGGAGGGTTTGATGTGGTTATAGGTATGGACTGGTTAGTAAGACACAAGGCGGATATCTTGTGCTCTAAAAAGATGATCCAAGTGCCATCGCCGGAAAATGGTATGGTTACCATTTATGGAGAAAAAGGGAAGAGGAATAATCCCATTATTTCATCTCTCAAGGCACGCAAGTTTGTAGCGAAAGGTTACCCTTCGTACCTGGATTATGTGGTGGACGCGAAGAAAGAAAAGAAATCGGTAGAAGATGTGAAGATTGTGAAAGATTTCCCGGACGTCTTTCCGGAAGACTTACCTAGATTACCGCCGGAACGGCAAGTGGAGTTTCAGATCGACCTCACTCCGGGAGCGACTCCGATAGCCCGAGCTCCATATCGTTTGGCACCGACGGAAATGAAGGAGATGATGACTCATCTTCAAGAATTGTTAGAAAAGGGTTTCATTCGACCGAGGTCTTCACCTTGGGGAGCACCGGTCTTGTTCGTGAAGAAGAAGGACGGGTTTATGAGAATGTGCATCGATTACCGAGAGTTGAACAAAGTCACGATAAAGAATAAGTATCCTCTACCTTGCATCGACGATCTCTTTGATCAACTTCAAGGTGCGGGATGCTTCTCAAAGATCGATCTTCGATCCGGTTATCATCAAGTGAGAGTGAAGAAGAACGACATTCCAAAGACGACTTTTCGAACACGATACGGTCACTATGAGTTTTTGGTGATGCCTTTCGGCTTAACCAACGCTCCGACCGTGTTCATGGATTTGATGAACCGTGTGTGTCGACCATTCTTGGACAAATCCGTGATCGTCTTCATCGACGATATTTTAATATATTCAAAGGATGAGTCCGAGCATGGGAAACACTTACGCGAAGTGTTGGAGATTCTAAGAAGGGAGAAATTGTTTGCGAAATTCTCAAAGTGCGAATTCTGGCTCCAAGAGGTGCAATTCTTGCGGCATGTAGTATCAAAGGACGGAGTGAAGATAGACCCGGCCAAGATCGAGGCAATGATGAGTTGGGAGTCTCCAACGAGTCCGACAGAAATTCGAAGTTTCTTGGGCTTGGCGGGTTATTACCAGCGTTTCATTCAAGACTTTTCCAAGATCGCTACACCACTCACCTCGCTTACGAGGAAGAACGTCAAATTTCTTTGGACCGATGCACAAGAGCGAGCTTTTCAAACGCTCAAGAAGAAGTTGTGCGAAGCTCCTATCATATCCTTACCCGAAGGATCGGAGGACTTTGTGGTGTATAGTGACGCTTCCAAGATGGTGCTTGGATGCGTACTTATGCAAAGGGAAAAAGTAATAGCCTATGCGACGCGACAATTAAAGGATCATGAGAATAATTACCCTACTCATGATTTGGAACTGGCGGCGGTAGTGTTCGCGTTGAAGTTGTGGCGACACTACTTGTATGGGACAAAGTGTACTCTTTTCACCGATCACAAGAGTCTCAAATACATCTTCGATCAAAAAGAACTCAACATGCGGCAAAGGAGATGGCTTGAACTCTTGAAAGATTACGATTGCGACCTACTCTATCATCCCGGTAAGGCCAATGTGGTAGCGGATGCATTGAGCCGAAGGAGTTATGATGGTGGTGTCAAAATGTCTCTTACAAGAATTGATGTGGTAGCAAGTTTGTTGGAGGGCATCAAGTCGTGTCAAGCGGAATCACTCAAGGAAGAAAATCTCAAGTCTGAGATCATGGTGAAACAAAGCGAACTTTTGACGGAAGATGGTCGGGGACTTAAACTCTTCCAAGGGAGAATTTGGGTACCGAAGCTGAGAGGAAACCGAGAATCACTTCTCGAAGAAGCGCAAAAGTCAAAATATTCTATACATCCCGGTAGCACCAAGATGTACCGAGATTTGAAATTGAATTATTGGTGGTCGGTGATGAAATTGGATGTTGCCAATTACGTGGAAAGGTGTGTCACGTGCCTTCAAGTCAAAGCGGAACATCAAAGACCGTATGGAAGTTTGCAACCGTTATCTATTCCCGAGTGGAAGTGGGACAACATCACTATGGATTTTGTGACGAAACTACCGAAGACCTTGCGCGGTCATGATACCATTTGGGTAATTGCTGACCGACTAACCAAGAGTGCGCATTTTCTTGCGATGCGGGAATCTTTTCCAATGGAGAAGTTGGCCAAACTCTATTTTGATGAGGTGGTGTCGAGGCACGGATTTCCGCAATCCGTCGTATCGGATCGGGATAGTCGCTTCACATCGAATTTCTGGGCGAGTTTTCAGAAAGAGTTGGGCACTAGGTTGAATTTGAGCACGACATATCATCCTCAAACGGATGGTCAAAGCGAGAGGACAATTCAGACGTTAGAAGATATGTTGAGGTCGTGTGTGATAGACTTCGGGGGAAGTTGGGATTCACATCTACCTTTGGTAGAGTTCGCGTACAACAACAGTTACCATTCTAGTATCGGAATGGCACCGTTCGAGGCCTTATATGGACGGAAGTGTAGAACCCTGGTTTGTTGGCTAGAAGCGGGCGAGAAACAATTTGGCGGACCAGAAATTGTTCAAGAGACGGCCGACAAGGTGAAAGAAATTCGGGAAAGGCTAAAGGCGGCGCAAGATCGACAAAAGAGTTATGCGGACAAGAAGAGAAGACCGGTCGAGTTTCAAGTGGGTGACCGTGTCATGTTGAAAGTATCTCCATGGAAGGGAATTATCAGGTTTGGGAAGCGTGGGAAGCTTAGTCCTCATTTCCTTGGACCTTTCACTATTTTGAAGAAATTTGGTTTACAAGCCTATCGGTTGGATTTACCACCGGAAATGGATGGGATACATCCCAAGTTTCACGTATGTTACCTTAGAAAGTGTCTAGCCGAAGAGGAAAGCGTGATTCCTTTGTCGGAAATTCGTGTGGACAATGGGAATCGTTGTGTAGAAGAACCGGAAGCAATTTTAGAATCGAAAGTGAAGAAGTTGAGGCATAAGGACGTGATTATGGTTAAAGTCCAATGGAAGCATCATCGGGGTGCTAACATTACTTGGGAATCGGAAGACGATATGAAAAAGCGTTACCCACAACTATTCAATTGAGGGTAAGATTTCGTGGACGAAATCCTTATTAGGTGGGGAGGATTGTTACACCCCGATTTTCGAAAGTTATCATTTCAAGTTTTTACCGAAATCGATACAATAATGAAAAATAAGATATTTGATTTTGGACTTGAATCCTTGACTTTATAACCTTGATGGATGAATGATTCAATTACGAGTCCAACGGTTCTTACCGAAGCGAAAACGGAGCTATAACGAAGAAGTTATGACCGAAACGGGATTTGACCAAATAAGAAGAAAAATCAATTTCAAAAGTGGGCTAAAATCAGTGGCTGAAGTACCTTGTTATGTGGGTTGCTGAAGCTGAACCCACGGAGCAACCTACCACAATTAAAATTAGGGTACCTTGTTATGTGGGTTGCTGAAGCTGAACCTACGGAGCAACCTACCAGAATGAAAATTAGGGTACCTTGTTATGTGGGTTGCTGAAGCTGAACTCACGGATCAACCCACGAGAATGGTGCTAGACGTTTTTTATACATTATTTTCCCCAAATATTTCTCATTTTCTCGTCTTCTTCATCTCAAAATTTCTCTCCCAACCCTTCCCTTCACCTACTTCTTCTAAGCTTCTTTCAACCACCAAATCATCACCAATTGTTGCTAGAGTTAAGAGTATCATCCAAGATTTCGGTTTGGAAGCTTCACCACCATCTCCATCTTGATCTTCTCCAAGTTTTATCTTCTTGGACCTAGGGTTCTCTATTTTCTAGGTTTTTGGTGAAAATCTAGATTGTGAGTTTACTAAACTTTTGTTAAAACTGGATACACATCATATTTGCTCAAAATGGTCATCTTTACGGGATTATGTATTTGATGGTATTTCCATGAGATTATGTGAGATATGTGTATATGAGGTACCATTCCATGATTCATCTTATTTTGTGGAATTATTTGGGGTTTCCATGATGTGTAATTATTATGGGTATTTTGACATGTTTAATGAGTATATGTTGGGATAATATGAAGATGTCCATTTGGAATATACTCTTGGTGATATTGTATCTACAACGTGGCTATGTGGATATTTAAGTCTTATGTTGGACTCATGCTATTAGGAGGGTGTTATTGTACCCACGGTTGGTACCGGATTATATTTGGTTGAAATATATCTAAGGACGTCCTAAATGCATTATGTTGGACGAACCAAGGCAATTTCACTAGGAGGATGTAGTCTCAGGGCGCCACCGTGATGGTATGTGCCCAAAAGACCTCCGCCACTCGGAAAGTTTCCTTTACGATCTGATCTTCGGGTGTGCCGGGCCTTTGGGGTGTTCTTTGTTAAGGGCATCAAGGTACATCGACTCTTTGGAGTGGAATTGATTGGTGCTATGGGTATCCCCCGTTGACTCCATACATGTGGAAAATTGGTTAACTGCTGATAAGAATTGTATATGTTCTACCATGCTATTTATTGTTCAACTCACTAGGCTTTTTGGCCTAACACTTGTTTGGTGTTGATGTGTATCTCAGGTTCTAGCGGCGCCGGTTCTAAGATAGTTTAGTGCTTGGGTGAGAGCTTGGGGAATAATGCGTTTGGACTTATTATTGATAGAAGAACTATTTGGGTTTATAAATGACCCCGTGTGTATTTTATTCCCTAGTATTCGGATTTGGAATTGTTGGTCATTATTTATTATTCGTTTGACTTACGATTGTAATTAAACAGGTTTGTGTATTTTCCCCATTTTGGGAGGCTCTTGCTATGACAATTATAGTATACCTCATGTCCGTTTTCGGATTTTTGTTATCTCTATTTTTAGGGTGTTACAAAATTGATGCAACTTGAACTAACTCGAAACGTAAATCTTTAATAAAACCATGTATACCGTACGTCCGAAAACATGGACGCAAGCGTACGGGTTGTGTAGCATACGGGTCGATCACAGGGAGCAGTGGTTTAAGTACTAATTCTGCTATAAATCATGAACTAGCTATGGGAACACAATTGATGGAGATTTTTCTAAACTAATGATTAATCTATAAATCAAAATACAAGTATAAAACATAAATACATAAAAGGGACTTTAACTATTTGTAACAAAAACTATGAAAATTATAGTAGAAGATTAATTATGACATGTATCGAACTAAGACATAAAGATGAGATGGAAGTGGTGACACCCAACAGTTATATCGAGGTAGAGGTTTATCTTTCTAAAAACATTTAAGACCCTCTTCCGAGGTGAAACAAACCTTCCTAGTTAAGCAGTTTGACTACTTCCGTGACATCCGACTTAACTAAAAGCATTAAGATTTTGATAAAACAATTTCTCCGATTCCTACTTTTATCTATTTCCATGATAATTTTAGAATCGTTGGTTAATCGACCAAAAGCCAAATTCAAACTTCCGTTTATAATTTGATTTGTTGAATAAAGGTTATCGAATAGTCGGTCTCCGATCACAACCCAACTTCCGTTGGTGATGAACCATAAAACCAACCTTCGATAATCATACCGTTTAACTTCGAGTTAACCAATTTCTCAATATAACTGCTGATTATCACCACACAATCTTATATGTGAAAAGAACTAAAAACGACTTTTATCGATTAAGAAAAAACTAAACAAAATATATAGAAATATTAGATACTAATATATGACAGAAAATATAGATGAAATCATCAAACAACATTTCTACATATAGATTAAAAACATAAAACAAGAAAGAGATACAATACTAGATTGAAGAACACAAATGCAGAAATCCTCCAAGAGAAGAGTAAACCATGAAGTTAACCCTCTAGAGAGAGTTTACATCCGAACAAAACATTAGATGATGAAATAAGGAGAGGGGAGGCCTCTACTTATACTACTAAGATCACAAATATCCAAAATATCTAAACAAAAAATCTTAGAAATATCTAAACAAATATCTTAGAAATATCTAAACAAATATCTTAAAAATATCTAAACAAATATCTTAAAAATATCTAAACTTGAGTTGCAGAAAAATTGCATGAAGCAGAAAGGCTTCTGGATACTGCGCACGGGTCGTGCGTTTTTTTGGCCTGTGATGCGCACGGGTCGTGCGCACCAACAGTGGGTCGAGATTTGACTTGCTTCTTTTATAGCTCTTCTACACTTTTCCACCTTTCCTCCTTTGCATTACTTGGCATCCATTGTAACTGAACCGAGTGATATCAAATCAACCTAAATTTTGAATAAAGTCGTAAGTTTTCCGAATATGATCCGAACACGGAACGAATGATGGATGCAATGCGAATTAAACTAATATGCACAAATTAACTAAACTAAGATGCAAAACATATTATATTAATAGAGAAAATAAGTACAAAATAACTAGCTAACACTAGGCCCATTACTCACGCGACCGTAAACGAAAGAAATCTAAATATCAAAACACGGGGATGACATATATCATTCAAACCTTAATATACGAGGAGGAAGGTCCAATATTAAGGTCCTCATTCATTATCGACCATATAGAATAAATGACACTAAAGTAAAACATCTTTATATTTAAATTGCTGATAGCCGACAATGGGGGATACCCGTATCCGTTGAGAGTGGAGGAAACACAAAAGTATACCACCCATACAACGTTAATCGCATGACACCTCACGACATCACAGCCAGGTGTCCCTACGACTTCTTTACAAGCGTCACCCCAAGTCAGTTGACGCTTGATGGACGTTCCGAAGAACTCCATCTCAAAGGCCCGGCACACTTAGGGTGTGTTTGGTACAGAGAATTGGAGGCAGAGAAATGGAAATGAATTCTATTTCTCTTGTTTGGTAAGTCAGAGAATTGAAAAACTGAGAAATAAGAAAATTCCATTTCCCTATTTTTATTTCTCCACAAAGTGAAAAAAAATGGTGAGAATTCAAATTCAGGGAATTGAAACAAGACACGGAGAGTTGTTCCAAAGAAAAAAACACATCGCCTCCCTCAAAAACTCACGTCGCTCTCTCTCTCTCTCTCCTCGCTATCCCTCTCGGCGCTCTCCCTCTCCACCGGCGAACTCTCTCTCCCGTCGCTCTCCCTCTCCACCGGCGAGCTCTCTCTCACGTCGTTCTCCCTCTCGGCGCTCTCTCTCAGGTCGCGATTCCGAACAACAGACGTCGAGACCCTGTGAATGCCGCTCTCGCTCTCTCACGTCACTCTCGCTTTCTCTCACCTTCGATCTTCCTTCATTTCTGCAGGTATCTTCCTTCATAATGCTATTTTCCTTCATAAATTTCAAAAGTTTTTTCCTAACCTAGGTTTTTTCTACAATAATCCAAAGGTACATGATTATTGCTTCAGTTTTGTGCGATTGAATGTATTAGGCGTTAATTGCATGTATAATAGTTCATTGTATAAACCTTTTTACTAGGATTGTTCATCTAGAGTAGCCTTACCAATTGTTCATCTAGATTAGCCTTACCAATTGTTTTGAGGCTCTGTATGAGGAAGTGGGGATCAGATGAAGGTTTATGTAAAATGTATAACAAATTGGGGTTGAAGCTCGTTTGGTTCAGATTGAAACCTAACTTTTATTGAACTCTAGTTATTAACAATGAATTTTAAGTTCGGATTATTTCCAGGAATGGTTGAAGTAATCATCAGTAGCTAACTTCCCTTGATTACTAGAATGGACATTTTTACTAAGATTGAGGATATATATATATATACTATATATATATATTAATTATTGAGTTGTATTCTTGAGTAAGTTGACATTTTTACGATAAATATAACTATTTTTTAAGACTCTTTCCCTACCTTAACACTCTGTTTTTTATGTGGACCTTGATTATAGAGGAGCATGATGGGGTTGAGGTTTTGGTGATGTTTGAATTTTATCTAAAGAATTGTATGAAGATGGTTTTTGTATAAACTAGCGATGCAAAGTCTTACCGATTGTGTATCCTTCTATGTTTAAAATGCTTAGAGCTTTGTAATTCATAAAATTGAGGAATCATGGGATTGCAAGTCTTATGGTTTATATCAATCAATAATTCTGAATATGCATCTTGTTGGGTACAAATGTTGTATTTTTGAATGATTTAGGATGCAACAGAATTGGATATTTTTGAATTCTCTGTTACATTTCTTTGTGCTCCCAAACAAGATAAATGATTTCCTGTTACATTTCTCTGCTGAATTCTTTGTGCTACCAAATAGAAGAGTCAATTCCTATTCTCCAGACCAATTCTCTTTCTCTGCAATTCCATTCTCTGCAATCATTTCTCTGCAATTCCATTCTCTGTACCAAACGCACCCTTAAAGACTACATGTTCCTGGCATTACTTCAAGCGGCGGAGGTCCTAGTGCCTACCGTCCCGGCAGCACTAACAGACTCAACCCTCCTAGCGATCGCTTGTAAAGTTTCCGGTCATAAAACATGGGTACTGAAGGTCATCACCCCGCAATACCCAATCGACCATCCAAAACAGGTTGACTACGTACCTATGGATCCAATGCAACACAGTCTAACCTTACCGGACTAAACATGAATGACCAAAGCACTCGAGCCCGAAATCAACCTCAATACGCAACACGGCGCATTTGTACGTACGTCACAATTAGGCCCTACAATGAGCCATATAAACCGGACAAGTGTCCTCAAGACTCCTTTAAATGACATCAAGACAAAATACTCGAAATCTCTTTTTGACTAATGATTAACATATTTCAAATAATAAGCGTACCCGATCCATACCATGAAGTCACACACACCAAAATACTTGAATGGACTCCAACACCGTTTAAGTCGGGAAAAGGTTTTCCACATAAATTTAGACTCTTTATCCTTTCTGTAACACCCCGAATTTCGTTTGGCCGTTTTGCGAGGTTGTTTAGAGGAAAAGGAGGTCTCTGCGTCTGTCTACAGGGCGCACGGGTCGTGCTCCCTCCTTCAGAGAAAACGCACGGGTCGTGCGTATGAAACAGTGGCGAGGCAGTGGGCTTGCGCACGGGTCGTGCGCATTTCCTTCTTTGAGGGCGCACGAGGTTGCTTTTTTGGGGTTTGCCTTAAATATCTCATTGTGAGATATTTCTTAAAATATCTCAAATCTCAGTCTCTCTCTCTTCCTTTTCTCTCTTTTCTTCTTTCGATCTTCGAGTCTTGTTTGGTTGCTAGTTTGCGGTGTTTCTAGCAAGGGGTCGGTGTTTTAAGCTTCACCTCTACGTCGTGATCGTTATCTGGTTTCCCGGGTTTTATTCTAAAAACCTACTGGTGAGTTCCTACTACCATTTTACAAACTTTATACATGTCAAAACTCTTATTTGCGAAATCCGAAGTATTACTACGGTATGATTTCATGTTCTCTACATTTTGATATAAATGAAGTTTTTGATGATTTTCGGGGTTCCCGATCAGTATTGACTAAAATGACGGGTTCCGCCTTATTGGAAGTAAAATGATGTTTTACTTGCCCATGTTTGTGGCTTATTGAAAGAAGGTGTATAAACTGGTTTTATGACTATCTTTCTTACCAGCAGTTGATCTGGAAATGACATTTTGTTTATAAAATGTGTTTATACCATATGTTTATTTATGGTTGGTCACATATTTTGTTGTGACGAGTCTGTACCATTACTAGTGGATCCCTAGGTTTTGAGTCGACTGAATTGTTGGGATGTCACATTCCCCATTTTGTAGCTATGGATGCATATGATCCTCGGGGGGCAACTTGGTACGGTTATGTGAGGCCGGATACTAGCCATGGTTCATAGTGATCCTAGTGAAGGAGTATACATTGGTTTTGCTTGGGGCTAGATCTCACGTTGTAGCACGGACTTATGTGTTCGTATCCTCGGATTCCAATTGTTTAGCTCATAACTCGGATTGGTGGTCTACTTTGTGTTACACCACAATCCTTGGTAAAATGGTTCTTTTGTCATCGTATGATGAGTTTTAGACCGAAAAGGTCCGGTTGTGGCGAAATGTTATCTTTTATAAATTAAACCTTTATGAAAAGATTTCCTTATGATACTGATGTTTATATTTCGGGAAGTTTATAAAAGAACTACTTGTGCATTAAATTGTGAGGTTCTGGAAAGAAGGTTTATGGTTTCTTTTTAATGGATTTCATTCTTATCAACAGTTAACTTGGAAATGCTTATTTGAAAAGATTCCCTTTGATACAAAAGTTTATATCTCTTGAAATTTATAAACTGTATGTTCTCACTAGGCTTTAAGCCTAACACTTTTTCTCAAATGATGTGTATAACAGGTTTCCCTTAGCGGTGGGTTGCACAGGGTCTTTGAGAGTCGAGCGTGGACTCAAGGCATTTTGAGATGTCTATTATTTTGGTGTTGGGCATTGTTTAAGTCCCATCTTTTAGTGAACTTTGGTTCGTCAAGTGTTGTAGTCTAGACAGTTATGTTTAGATTAGTTTGTTGATGAATTCTATATCCGTTCAGATTTTGTATAGTCTTAAGGACTGATCCCCTTTATGGGAAGTTTATATCAATACGGATGTCTTGTTGCCATATTTCCAAGTTTTATTTTACTCTGAATTTTAGGGTGTTACACTTTCAAAATGTCCCATAACACAAAATTAAACCTTTTACCCAAACAAACACTAAAATGCCCTTTTTAACCAAATAATATCATTTATGCAATAGCTTACCAAACACACCCATTTATGACTCATTATCAAAATGCCCAAAAATCATAAGAATGTGTGCTATATAAGTTTGTAAAGT
This sequence comes from Arctium minus, assembly GCA_954870635.1. Classification (NCBI taxonomy): domain Eukaryota; kingdom Viridiplantae; phylum Streptophyta; class Magnoliopsida; order Asterales; family Asteraceae; genus Arctium; species Arctium minus. The sequence continues at coordinate 44,134,651 of OX941085.1, forward strand.
TAAACACTTTCAAAATAACCAAACTGATCAGCAGTTAACAATTTCATGTAAGATGCAAAACAATTTAAAATAATCATTTTGGCATGTACACCGTTTTCACAAATCAACTTGAACTCACTTTGCTAGATTTAGGCTAAATCTAGGTTTTACCCCCAAAACTTGAACCACCATTGATGAAGGCTTGAAATCTCCAAGCAACCTCTCTAGATCTTAGATCCAACACATCTACAAGGTCACCTTCACCACAAAAGTCATCAAAATCAAACCCAAGAGGAAGGATGAAAGGAAAAAGGGTGAAACCATCAAACCCTAACTTAACATTGAGAGAGATAAGGAACTTACCATCAAACCATCCAACAAAGTGAGCGCGTTTGAGTGTGACCAATCTTGATCGTGTGCGTTAATCCTCGTCGATATTAGGCTTCGAGACCCCACCCCCGCCTTGGAAAGAATCATTGCATGCCGTTTTGATCGAAAGTGCGGTTCGAGAGAGTCGGAGGGGGATCGTGCGACTTGTGCCCGGCAACTATTCTTAGTACAAACTACCCCGACTTCATTTGGGTTTTAGTTGTCATGAATTTGGGTTTGTTCTAACCACAAGGCTTGTGGTGTAGCGGTAATCACCTGGGGAGTTCATAGCGCTCAACCCGGGTTCGATTCCCTGCATTCGCAACTTTGTGGCCACTAGGTTTAACCTCAGGGTTGCATGCTTTCGCAGTCGGTTTCTTTGCCAAGGGATTAGTCTGGGCCAAAGGTACAGGATACCGTTTCCCAAAAAAAACCTTGGGTTTGTTCTTGTTATAGATTATGTATTTACAGGACATTTTGGACCTCCGTGTTTTAGAGGTTATATTGCCGAATTTTCGAATTTTTATTTCGTCTATTTTTTTTAGGGTGTTACAAAATGTTCTACCACACTCTATTGTTAAAGAATGAATCTAGTTGAGATAATAATTTAATAGCGTTTAAGAACAATCTAAAATATACATACGTGAAGCTGAACTGATTAGCTAAGAGAATACACCAATATGTATCACTATTATGGTTAATTAATCTTGTTTTATCTATATATCTGGCAATATTTAAAAAACAAGAGAAGAAATTGACATCATTGGAACTAGAGATACAAAATCATTAGAGACCCGGTCCCAATTGCTTAAAAGAAAGTGAAAAGTTTGGTCATTCCAAAGACCAATCTTGTTCTTAATGGTCTGAAAACTAGGACCTATTTAGGCGCGACAGACATAACCGGTCCTTACGGTCCCCGATTTGGTTTTGTTGTTTTTAAAGATCCATTGTTGCTCGTACAAAAGCAAGCCCTAACGTTTGGGCCTTCACAAATCAAGTTGGTCGAACCCAAATTCATCTTAGACAGGACCCCATTTTCGGTTTCTTTAAACAAATCATGTTTGAATTGGCCTTATGTTTGAAATACTTAACTGAATCAGACATAGGAGTTCGACTAGGTATGTAATTACTGGTCCTTGAAGACGTTGTCCTTCAAAGTTCAACCATCAAGTTTTTTATTCGTCTCTAATTGAGCTATTCATTTGTTTAAAATAATGTTTTTACAACATCAAAAATCAAATAAAAAAAAGTTAGCACAACTTGTCACTATCAAAGAAAGTATCATTAAAGACGAAGGAAGTAAAGTGTTAGTCCTCTCAGTATTGATTAATCAACTTAATCTCGTCATAAATACCATAAGCCCAATACAACGAATATTAGGAAGAGTATTCAACTTATCAATTATTATTAGGGACGACAATTGTTCGGGTTTGGGCCGGTTATTGGTATCCCCATCTCCGAAACGATAATCAAAATTGTCTTTGTAACTGCCCTGATCCTTGTCGGGGGTCTTAACAAGTATCCTCATTGGGTCTCCACGGTTTCCTCGATCCTTGTTTGGGAACCTGGTAACTGGTAAGGATAAAAATCCCTATTTTCCGTTGGTTTCTCCGTTCACCATTGGTTATCCCCGAACCCAAAATGAAAATTGACCCAGAAAATCGGAGAGGAATTTGAAAGTGAGGTTGTGAAGGTAGGAGTACTATAGTAAAAAAACGAGAATTACAAGACGACGGTAATAATAGGGATGGTCTTTTTAATTATATGTATATATATATATATAGTGATGATCGTCCCCGTCCTGCCCGGACCCGAAAATTTCGGATTTCGGTTCTCACTGTTGATTTCGGGTTATTTTTGCCATCTCTAAGTTTTTTATACTTATTAGAGGTTTACATTATATTTTGTTATGTATATTTAAATTATTATATATTTCTTTAATTATATACTATAACATTTATCACAACACTGTTCATGAAATAGTAAATTACAGATTTGGTCCTTCAGGTTTTTAGTAAATTACAGATTTGGTCCTTGAGGTTTTATCTCCCTGTTAGATTTAGTCCTATGTTTGTAGAGTTACAGATTTGGTCCCTATAGTTTTATTTTCCTCTTGGATTTAGTCCCCATAATTTGTTGATTCCAAAATAGACTTTCGATTTTGCATTTGCGTAACGTTTTGGTCCTCGAAACTAAAAGTTGTTAGCTCCTGACCGTTAAGTAAATGACATATCGATCATTTATAACTTTTTCATTTTCTAATTTAAATAAATAAAAGTTATATTATAAAAATTATTTTTATTATATAAGCATAAAATAAAGATCGCTTAACATGCATCGCATCTCAATGACTGTGTCTTCTCCAACCCAAAACCTTCCGCCTTCCCCATCAATCCAAGCACATAGTCGTAGGTGATTCACACACCAATTTTTTATTTATTAATAAAGTAATTTATCATAATTTATTTTATGTTTAATAATGATGTAAAATTTGTTTAATTCATATTTTTATTATAATTTAATTTAGGTTTAATAACAATGTAACTTTTTTTAGATTTAATGATGTAATGTACCATTTGCCAATTTATTTTCGCTTCCTATCATACACACACATCATCCTCATAGGGCATTTTGTAAATTATAGTCATGCTGCTAACAGACACAAAATGTTTTGTTCTCATAATTGGTCATGCTCAAATTTATGGTCTTAATATTTCTTTCCATCCGCAGCAACGCGCGGGCATTAATCCCCCCTCGTTTATAACAATATTAAGGCATTATTAAACATAAAACATGTTTAAAGGTGTTGAATTAATCCAAAAACTAGTGTGAAATTATTTAAAAAGTCTAGTAAAAATTAGGGTTAAATAAAAATAAGTAACAATCAACTTTTGCCAAATTTTTAATCTTTCAAAATGGTTAAGAAAAATGAAAAAGTTGACGGTTAAAGAGTTGTTTATTAAATGCTTATTGGTTAAGCGTTTACTAATATCAATTACCTTACTGATTGAGGGACCAAGAATCTTACCCGTTAAGAAGTATAACAAGAACCGAGAGTCTTTCCCAGTGAGGAAAAATACTCTTACCCTGTAAACATTTACCGGATTTAAGACGCTTACCAATAATCCATTTTGATGGATGATAAGGTAAGTTAGGATAATTTCCCTTGCCAATAAGCGCTTACGCGATAAGTGTTTGATAAACGACCCCCAATTTAATGATAAAACCTTTTGCAAACTTCAAATATCATTCTGATGATTTTTAAACATCAAAACGAATAAATTTTTAGTTAAATTTTAGCCTCAAACATACTTTTAGAAATCTATAATCTAAATAGGTAACGTTTTAGTTAACCCGTTACATATAAAAATATATTTCAAATCAACCTATTCACCTGTAAATTGGTTAAAAATAACAACCTGACATTTACAAATAGAGATGGATAAACCGGGTAACCGGTCAGGCCTGTAGCCGGTTACGGTAGTCCCGATTAAGGTCAACGGTAGACATAACCGGTTAAGCCGGTCCCCTTTACAGGTTATGTCCTAAAGAATGTAGGACCATTTCACAACTGGTGTAATTAGTTGGGTAACTAGTTAACCGTAACTTGTTATGGTGGACCGATGTCCGACTGTGGATTTGCTTCTCCTTCTACGGCTCGTGTGTGTGTATATATAACGTGTGAAATGTGGGTGTGTATATATATATATATATAATGCATGCAGTGTGTGTGAATATATATATAGCAAATTTCAAAATACAAACTCGTAGAAACCAATCCAAATCATACAATGAGTTTGATTTTAAGTTTTCACATGTTTTGTTCTTGTGTGTTCCTTTGTAAAACATATATTGACGTTTCTTTGTCAAGGCGAATGATCGTGTGAGAAGTTGAGGTTAATGTGAGAAGTTGAGGTTAACGTGAGAAGCATGAGAAGTAGATTTAAACCGTTGATCACTTTTAATCTCATGCCCTCCCATGAATTACGCCTTAAAAGAGAATTGATCCGATGCATCTCGGTGCATCTCATCCTAATGTGCATCAATTTCTCATCCAACAGTTAATAATCACTTCTCACGCTTCTCACGTTAAACTCAACTTCTCCCCGAAGCCCAACCCTCTTTGGTATTTCTTCTATGCAAAACATGCCAAGAAGTGAAATGGATGACAAAGAAGATGTGGTCAATAAAATATGGAATTATATAACATCAATAATCAATTGGTTTAGATACAAGCTATTAATTAATTCTTGGGGAAAATAAAGGTTATTTTAGAACAGTTACAACTTACAACACGAGAAATGTTGCACCAAGGATAATGTAAAATAGTTTTCAGGATTGTCGTCTCGTCTTATGAAGAAACATCAGCTAGTCAAACGTTAGTGCAACGGTTCCACAGGTTTTCGGGAGCTTAAGGTTGCAACACTTTTGAACTGCCATTACAAAAACATCAACTTTCATCAGGCCATAACACAATCAAAATTACAACATTTTCTTGGTTTATTGCATGATTGAAAAACCTTATACAGAGAGAGACAGAAAAGAGTCAGGTTCATACGAGAACGGTAACAAAATAAGAGGATAAGAAAACGGTTGAATCACATGTTATTCACATGATTTTGGCCACCACCTGAGGTCGCGGGCCACGCGCCCGCACAAACTTGCATTGACCGTTAGTGTAAAATCACATATGATTTGCACATGATTTGGTTGTTTTCTTATTCTCTTATTTTGTTACTGTTCTCGTTAAAACCTCCATCTATATATATAGGGTCGGGTTCAGGGGAAAAACACAAAAGTGAAAAACTGAGGAACAACCTAATAATCATTCATTTGTACGGTATTCACATATGCATACAAGTAATTTGTACGATATACACATGTGTATAATATGAGCACGTGCATAGAAACTAGAAAACATCTTCAATTACTTGTATGCACATATGCATGTCGTTCAAATGAATGGTTATTAGAAATTTAGGATGTTCCCCAGTTTTTCATTTTTTTTTTGGAGGTTTTCCCTGAAACCCCATCTCTCCCTCCCTCTCTCTTTCTCTCTCTCTCTCTCTCTCTCTATATATATATATATATAATAGCAACAAAATTAGTGCAAACTTATTTCTAAGGGTGTTAATGATTCAAGCATTTAACGAGCTACTAGAGTTGATCTTGAACACAAAATAAAGCTTATTTGACTTGACAAGTAGAGTTCCGTAAAAACAATGTTCACTCGACTCGTTTGAAACTTCAATGAAAATTTTCAAGCCGAGTTATAAGAGTGTACACTTTTTTTAGTCTAACATGTTCATAAAAATACGATTAAAGTATCGAGCTCAAGTCAATGAGTTAATAAATCTCAAGTTCAAGTTCAAGTTCAAGCCCATAAACAAGCCTATAAAGCATGAATTTCATGTTATTATACTCCATCTCAAAATAAATGTCCACATGGAAAATGCAACGTAGTTTAAAAATGTGTAAGTATTACACTTTTGAATTAACTAAATTACAATGTGGACATTTATGATTAGAATTAAAAAGCACGTCTTTGTGGACACTTTTTTTGGGACCGAAGGGGTAATATGTATTATGTAACCCAAAATTGTTAAACGAGCACGATCTCAAACATTTAAAAGATATTGAAGCCCGAATTTTGAAATAACTATGAGCTATTCGACTCGACTCGTTAACCCCCTTACATCGGCCAATGCGTTTGTGAAGATGATAAAATGAAAACTTTCCGTAAAAAGAAATTTGGAAAAAATTTACCTGTTTTTGCCTGTACTTTTGACGTATTGCACGAAGAGGGGCAGCGTCGTTAAGTTGCAAATCTTGCAGTGCCAGAACTGTTGCTTTTAGGTCCGATGCCTTGTAGTTAGTATAATGTTCTAAGGTAGGATTCTGCAACAAATGTTTCCGGTTAACACTTTAGTAAGTTGAAAAAGAAAACAATATTTTCTTCTGCTGAATGTGGAATAAAATCGAATACAAAAAGAAAACAGACCCATGGATGTTCGATCTGATCAAGGGTCCATTTGGCTAAGAACACGGCTGAGGCAGCAACTAGAGACGGTAGAAACTTCAAAAAACCGTACTCGGTGAGAGTTAATTCTGCTAAATAGTTAGCCAGGAATTCGAGTTCTACGACAGGGACCTGCATATAAAGTCGGATTTTCGCACTTTAGATTATTTCTACTATTTCTGGCCATAATTAGTTGGACCCGCTACAACAAAATCGGCTTTACTAGACACTTGTTTCTATAAGATATTTTTTCAAATAATGTCATGTAAAAAGACTAATAGCACGCTTTATATCAGAATTTTTTAAAGAACTTGTTGGAACACCCAAAAGTGTCCTATCAACTTATTGTAATACTTTTACATAGGATACATAATTGTTTGGTCGCATAAACTTAAGTCTTATAAAGTAGTCCGTTAGGAGATTGACATATTTGGCATCCTATAAAGTCGATTTTGTTGTAGTGACAGCGAAGGTGATAAACAAACTTTATATTAATGTACCTTATAAGAACTTTGTGCCGCTAAAATGAATCTCCTGAAAATAAATGTAGATCATTGCGTGTTAGAAGGTTGAGAGTATGGATGCACATTTCTAATATAGAGTGTGGAAGTGGAGTTTTTTTACCGAAGGAACTTTTTTACAGTTGGAACAGAAAGATGAAAGCTCAATATGTCAAGAACTTGGCGCTCCATGTCCAGTACCTGATAAGTAAACGTTAGTCGTTAGCCTTAAGACCTACACAGATGGATTTGGGAATGTTTTCAGAATACGGGTGGCAGGAAAGTTTAGCGAGATAAAATGCAAGTGAGATGGGATCATTTGCTACAAAACTATTTGAATTTTGAGTCCACAAAGGGACTACTGGATGCAAAAGGGGCTGTATATCTATAGTTTGAGAAAACTAAGGCCGTGAAACACCAGAAACTTATTATTTAAGACCATTTATGCCAAATTGGCAGTATTTATGGAAAGAGTGGTTCTACTCTTTGGGACAGAGGATATGTCTGCATACACCCAGACCCCACCTCCGGGTGGGATATACGGGGATTGTTTGGTTTGGTTAGTTATGCAAATAGTGATGTATTTTAGCCAGGCATGTCGTGAGAATACAAAACGACAAGGATACTGAAACAATGTTAGACAAAAAACTGGGATTGTGTTGTCAGTTGTGAGAATCTCTTGCCTCATTTACAGGACCTGCTAAGCTTACATTGTCATATGCTAGAAGTAATTAATGTAAATATGTAGTTATAGCCATAAGTGAATGTACCTCTTGTCTAGTGTAGGTGCCGTCTGTGATGAAACAGAAGTCCTCAACACGTGGAGCACTAATTTCTTCGTACTTCCTTAAAATAAACAGACAGATGTACCTTTAGATTCTTTTATAAGATTTAAGAATACTCAAATAAACTGTGTAATGAATAATGTTTTCCTAGGGGTTCTGTCCCCCTTTTCTAAAAAATCAACTGTATGATAAGATGGATGCAAGTGAAAGTGGATTATTGAGGGATCATATCTCTCACAGCTTCAGTGACAACAGTGGGGGAATATAGAGTGGGACAATGTTATTGGAACACACATGAAACATTTTTTTGATGATTTCAGAAATCTTTAAACTTTTAAGTCAACAAAAGTGAAATATCAACATAGAAGTCACATTCAGTGAACATAAGTTACTATAAAAACCACCAAAATCATGCATTCAAACAACATTGGAAATCTGTTTGTAATATTGAGATGTTTTTCTTAACAAAAGGTGGGCTCAACATCAAAAGGAGAATTAAGAATCCAAAGATTTGATGTACCACTTTATGACACTCCCATTTTAATGAAATCTTTGTTGTGCCTTTATCAAGAAAGGAATCTAAAGATTTGAACACCACTTTAGAGTAGAAAGACGCCCAATTTAATCTCGAAAAAAATTGGATCAGTGTGTAATTTCACGAACCTGTGAAACTGTAAATGATGATTTAGGTCAATATAATAAATGAAAAGAAGAAAACTTACGAGGCAATGAGCATGCAGGTTATCCCGAGCAATTGAAGTCTTTGTTTTTCAATGTACATTTCAGAGAGAGAGCGGTCAATAAGAGTCACTGTTAGGTGAAGTGTTTCAGATGCTAGCCTATATTCTTCAGAAACCTAAACATCAGAAAAGAAAAGTATTGTAATTGACAAATCACTGGAGAGCATCAGATTATCTGCACCAAGAACAAGAAAGTGTAGAGTTCATTTCATGAACAAATATCAAAGAGAATCCAACAATTAAATCTAAATATCATACAGCAAATCAAGCACAAACTTTTGTGCAAATAGTCATAACCCGAAGCTAATCCAAACTGAAATTTAAACAAGATGATATGCGATGCAAAACAATGACAGATTTGGAATATGAAACATAATTGGCTGTCATTTACTTATTATAGAAATTGAAATTTCTGAATCTATATTATGCTCAAGAGCTAACCTCCACAAGCCAGTCAATAAGAATACCACGCATCTCCTGTGTGATGTCCCGCTGCACTGTTTTCATATAATCAGCCAAAGGCCTCCAATTCAGCTGAAGAGAAAGACGTACTTTAGAATAAGCGAACGATTTTTTGCCATTAAGAAAGAGATCCTTCAAAATTCATAAGTAAAAAGAACATGTGGATGTTAGTGAACATTTAGTTAAATGATATGAAATATATGTAATACAAGTACAGCCCACTTTGGCTAGATAAGAGAAAACTAATAATACATATGAGAAAAGGAAACTGAGATTATTTACTTTTAGAATAAACCTTGCATAGTTGCATGTGATGAAGATATTTGACTGATTACCATGTGGCCCATGTACATAAAAGTTGTAGGATATGTGGTAATAACCAATAAAGGGAGGTCAACAGCCAAACATACCTCTGTCACACGTAAATTGTTATATACTTCAGCAGCATATAAGCTGCACATCTTAGGATCTTTGTGCTTACAATCAATGTCAAGAATAGCTTGATCATTTGAGGCCTCCACTTTGTTGGAAAACTTGATTTCTCCTGCACAATGCAACAATTGAACTTGTAAATAGAACATGTAAACAAGAGTCTCACGAAGAAGTGAGCAGTGACAGATGGTTAGTCGATGCATATTGTCTGAAATAGTTTACATAATAAAGGATGGGACCATCTTAAGATATTAAACTTGTAAGGTGGCCACAGGAGTAACAAGATCCTTTAGCATATTAGAATTTCATGTTTACATGACGAAGTAAAAAGTTAAAGTTACATGGATATGTGCATTGATCCTCGGTATATGTCCTAGATGGTTGATAGTTAATTAACGCTAACTTTGTGTGAATCTACAACATATATCTCTTGTTGGATAGGCCAAAGGGTAAACCTGACAGTTTGAAAAAGTCATCTGTATTATGAGAGCTTAATGTGCCAATAGGCAACATTTGGGTATTATAGACACATATGCACATCATGAAACTTTCTTACATCTTAACACAGACCATTTTTACCTTTTGGCAAAGAGCTTTCAAGTCCAGACTGGTTATTGGAAGTTGACTTTACAGGCACCAACACTGGCATACCACCTGCTTTTGGGTTTCTATATATACTTGGTTCGCTTTCTAAATCATTTACTAACTTTAGTTGTGAGGTTATTTCTCGTAATTCCCTTATGCTCTGCTTGGTCATATCTTCTGTTGCTTTTGCCTTTCCCATTTGATCCTGCGGCCCCACACAAACAGCTGGTGCTGCCATGTCATTTTTCTTGGCAGTGCTTCTTCTCAGTTGCTTACTAGTCTGACAACCAGCAACATCAACAGGCAATAAGTTAGAAATTTCAGTGATACAAGTTTTTTATTTCACTGCAACAAATTGTCGTCGTTAATGCTATAGATCTACACAAATAATACAGTAAATTGTTATAATTGAAAATTGAGACATGTTTGTACCTGAATTTTTATTTCATTGATGACCTTCATATTTAAATCATCAAAGGGCATGTTAGTGACGTCCTTGAGAACAGCCCTTCTCTTCGACTGAAAGCCATTGCCAACATCAGCGGTCGACTTGTTATCTGCTGACCCTCTTTTAGAGTTTGGCTGCAGAGCCTGCTTGGATTCCTGTTTCACCAGAGGGTGTAGTGGGGGTAACCCTCCAGATATTCCCAAGGCTTTAGCCCGTGCTCTAGTAATCCTTGCAGTGGGCTCTTGAATATTAGCAACAGGTACATTTTCTTTATTCATGTCTGCTTGTCTTCCAATAGAGTGGTGCATGGTGTTAGTTTGACTTGCTTTCCATGAATTCTGCAGCTAAACACCTAGATTCATGTTAGCAACTTCCAATATGCTTATTTTGCAGAATAGTTGCTGGCAAGTTTTGGTCGGATTGTTATGTAAAAACAAAATTGTCACCTTGCAATAAAAGTGAAGCAAAAAGATTAACAAAGCCTTTACTTTAAACTTTAAACACCATAACTTTGACATAATTGGTGTCTCCAATAATATCAAAGGAAATCATTCTAGTAACACATGGTCAACTTTCATGACCTCAATGGTGACTGAACAAAAGCGTCAGCTTGCCCTTACACTAAACATGGAGTACCACTCCACAAGGGTTAACAATCAAACAAGACTTGACAACTAGTTTATTTGACGATCAGAAACCAATACATTGGAAGCCCTGTGCAGGTATGCAGCCTACTGTTTACTAAAACCACACACGCATTCCCATACTTCCTGGCTCCTGCTTTGTAAGTCGTTTGTTGAAGAGAAATGACTGAAATTGAAAAGATGTAATTTTGGTGAAAGGCACATCAAACACCATAAATACTTTTTATTTGATTCAATTCTTGAACATCTTAATCAATTTGACTTCAAGCAAAATCTTCTCTTTTATCCAAGTATCTCTTTCATCTGTCAAATAACTTATGGATCTCTTCTCTTATTAGACATAAACATACCTATTGACTTGGCAGTATCTTTAGAGAACCATCTGTCTTTAACCCATAACAATACTATAGCATGGGAAAAATGAGACCACAGATCAAATGATTCTTTAACATGTCTTTAAGTCATCAAGGTCTATGACACTCCTACCATCTTCAAGAACGGTTCATCAGCATTATGTAGTTCTATTATTTCTGTGATGGAGTCCATGGTGGGAACTGAAACTTGACACACTGTCTCATGTGCCAGAATCGCAATGACCATAGAATTGCATTGTTTTCTATCAAACCTATGACATAAATCTCAAATGTGATAAACATCACATAGGCTGGTCATTAATCTTATGTCCCTACATAATCTCAAATGCAGATCAACCCAATTCCCATCAACATAAACATAATGATTGTAAAAGCAAAATGAGTAAATGATGGATTAAAGGGCTTTAGAAGTAAGACAATCAAAAATGGACTTCCTATTTAATCTAATTGTTTACATCTCAACTTCTTTATGGACAATCTAAACAATTGGTGTTGCCAACATACCTACAAATGATAATTGATAATTCACACAAAGATGAAGACACATAACAGTTTTTATATGTAAATTAGATACATTTTTTTGTTAGTATCAAGCTTTCTTAACTAAAATCAACAGACACGAGAGTACAAACAGAGCCGCATAAACCAACAAAGTTTCAAACAGAAAATCATCATAGAACTCAAATATTTGCCAAGAAACATAACAAACCCTCTCCTTATATAACTGTTTTTTCCTTGTTTGATTGCAAAATTGAAGTAAAGAAATGTCAAAAAAAATTCTCCTCGTGCACTTCATTCTTATTGTGCCCCCTTTTGGCTGAACAAAAAATAAATCAATGCATCTTTATCTTGTCTAACAAAGCTCAATTCAGCTCGAACAAGGCAAAACAATACATTGAGGTTTCATGACTTTGGTGGTCAAGAGCTCAATCAACTTATCTGGTAAATATCAAGATCCTAATTGAGGAAGCAACCTTAAATGTACAATAAAATTTTCCCAAAAAAATTTAAAATTAAGAACTGTTTTACAAGCATATTAAATACAAAAATCATCATCATACTCTTTAATCAGTATCAGCATCAAACTTTCCCAAACTCGAATTAGAACAAAGCAACAAATCTAAGGCATCGTGCTTCAAAAACATACTTGTAATATAAATAAATAATCCACTGTTCCATAAAATCATTTAAAAACAATAGAAAAACACAAAACAACGAAATCAAAATAAAAACAAGATGTCAAAGAATTGTCAGAACTCTTCCTGTTGCTTCCAAATTAATGTACAGCTATACAAGTACATCTGCATATGGAACACCAGATGCATCAATCCGTTGGCCAAAAAAAACAAATTTTCTATCCAGCCAACATACATTTCAATATTTCATTCCCTCTAAAAAAATTGGCTTCAATTTTCAAAATTTCGAAATAATTCGACTTCAAGCGCAATAAGAGGTCAACGACGTTAGGTAGAAAACTTTTGAAAAATACTAATAATAAAATCCTCAAGGCAAAATCGTAGATCTGTACATCCGGTTCATCTCAAATCAAAAAAACACAAATGCAATCACAAAATCAAATCCTCCAAACATGAATCTCTAAAATGCGTTTTGAAGCTGAAATTTCAATGTGTGTGATTGTTACGACGAATAATGCGATTGCGTGCAAGAGAGGGAAAGATGTGTGAGCTTACTCTGCATTCGAGAAGCTCCCTCCGAGAACCAAATCGACAATGGCGGTCAGAGCATCAGAGCTAGGGCTCCTTCGAAATGCATCATGTGGAAGCCATTGAGAGTGTGAGTGAGTGGGTGGCTTGTGTGTGTATATGTAGGGGTGGGGGTTTGTGAGAGCGGGATTGAGGTACAGTTTAAACTTCTAAAATTCCAAAAATGACTCAATTACAAAAATAGTCCCTCTACTATTGTCTAATATACGTTGTTTCCCATAAGTTTAGAAGGTGTTTGAAAACTATTTTATTAGTTTAAAATATTTTATATTTATTCTCAAAATTTGTTTTTGTTGCAGCATTTTTTTTACGTGATTCTCATAATCTAATTATTTTGGAAATAAAAAGTTTTAAAAAAATAAAAATAAAATATAGTTTGAATTTGATATGTCAAATATTACAAAACTGGTAATTATGATTATGATCTGGTTAAAATAATTAATATGGAGCAAATCCAACCATATTATTAAAATTGTTTTTTAAATATTTTATGCCAATATCTTTCGTCCAAGTATCATTATGAAATTCACATGGGATATACATGGCTATCATTCGAGGGTAAATTTTTGGTACGGAAAAAAAATTTTTAATTAAAGAACAGATAAATTACAAATGACGATGTAGTACTATATGAATTGGACACTTGGGGACAAAAAGCAGTGCATGTGATGCATGATCATATTAATTTGGTAAAGATAGTATTTGTATTGATAATTTGTAAGTGTTTTATCCCTTCAGTAGGTTCAAAATGAATGATGTCATTGTAGATACACATAGACATATCATGGTGATTTAATTGATTTATGTGAGGTATCACATCGGTTGGAGAGGGGAACAAAGTTTACCTTATAATAGATTGGATACTTCATCTATTAGACGTGTTGTGAGTCCAGGTATTGATAAAGCAAACAATATCTAGTATGGTTGCTCCGAGATATTACAAGTGGTATTAGAGTCGGGAACCGGACTGGTGTCAGTGGTGTGCTAACAAGGGCTATGGGGCCCATGAGGGGATGGATTGTGAGATCCAACATCGGTTGTGGATGGGAACAAAGATTACCTTATAAAGCAATGGATATCTCCTCTATTATATACATTTTACAAACCGTGGGTCCAGGTGTGGATAAATCGGATAGTATATGTTACGGTTGCCCTGGAACGTTACAATTTGCATTTTGATATACATGTTTACAGTTGAATTTTATTTTGGCAAATGGTATATATGAACCAAGTGTGGGTTGAAGTTTATTGGCAACAGGGAACCCTTTCTCACCTAGTCCTACCTACCCTATCTATTCGAAGGGGGTGGGGGCTGGAACCGAAAAAAAACCTGGTTCCACACATATGAGACAGGCAGAAGGTATGGGATGACCAGTTCACCATGGAAAGCGAATTCGATCCTATAGTCGTCTTCTTTGTTCGAGAAATGCGCAGTGGAAAGGGATGCTAGTCGGCTTGGAGAAGTTGTAGGCCCCAATAAAAAATATCAAAAGTGATTCCTCACCTATCCTGTCAGGGGCCCAGTTGAACACTCGAGTATAGATTCCCTATGCTCATCGGTCGAGGTCGGCAGACCCGTAGATCTGGATCCATCCATAGACCTGACCTGATATACATATCGTTTTAGGTATGATATGTCCATGAAAACCTAAGGGACATTAATTCACATCCATTAGATGTGAATGACCTCAAAGCCAAGTGCAATTGTACATAGACATAAAGAGTCAAAATCAAAATTGGGTGAATTTGAGGATGGCCCATATCATAAATTAGCACAAAACATGATTTTGACATGTCTTACGCCATAATTTTTTTTATATATTTTGAATCAAAACGCATGTTTGTACAAGTATGCCATTCTGGAATTAACTGTGCTACGTAATGAGCCAAAAATTAAAACTTTAAGGTATGTTTGTTACAAAAGTGACCGAAATCAATTAAAAAGCTCATATCAAACAATTTTGACTACAATCCATCGTGAACATCTTAAGGCACCAAAACATTAATTTGTCCATTTGGGATGACATTGGATAAAAAATGTGAAATTTTAAAATTGGGAAACAAATAAATACCTAATTAAAGACGTCTTAAAAAAATAATTATATTCATGATGAATTACAAAAATACCCTTGAAATATATATCAATGCACAAGCTTAGTAGTTTGGTTTTCAATTTATGTTTTTGTCCAAAAAACTGTTCAAATTACATACAACTTTAAAAAAAATCATTAAATTGATTGAAAAAATACAATTAGTTTTCAAATTATATGTAATTTTTATTTGTTCAATTGATATTTTCACTTTCATTTAAATGTCATATGATATGTACATGTCATATTTAATGGTATGTCATGGAGGACCAAATATGTTAAACAAATTTGGGTTTTGGACTAAAAGTGGCAAAACTAAATCAAATGTACTAAAAGTGTTTGTTAGCATACAGATAAGGGACTACTTTGTAATTCAATCTTAAATTGCAGCATGAATAATGTTTGGTATGTTAATTAAATGGGGCCCACCGTCGGTCTTTCCAGTAATTCAGTGCCACGTCACTATATAAAGGTGTCATCATTTTTCACTTTTGATTCAATTTTTGGATCACAGGGTTGACAATACAATTCAACAAGTTTGGATCTTGTCATTTTAAATTATAATATATCAAAATATATTTGAATAAATAATTGTTAATTTCTTTTTTTTTTAAATTCTGAAAAATCCAACAAACTTTCATGTTTTAAATAATTAAGTCTTTTAATTATTGTTTTTTTAATAAAAAGCCTATTGAAATTTCTCAATTTTAAATGACCAAACCAAGTGCTTCCACAATTTTTTTAAAATAAATAAATTATCGAACTTTTAAAATTGTTATCTACATTATTTTAACCCAAAAAAGTTATATGTAGCTGGTTATGAAAGTTTTAAATTAAAAAAAAAAAACTTAAATTAGTTTTATCGTTCCCAAATTCTATATCATTCAAACCCCATGCACCCACGTCATTGCTCCCATCGTCATCCACTCTCTACCTAGCGTATGGAGAACAGACGACGAAGGGAAGTGATGTCACTGGGTGTGAAAGTTTGAATGACACAAGGTTTGAAAACAGTTAAATTGATTTAGATTTTTCTTTACGTAAAACACTAGGTTACAAATAGTTTTTTTGGATTAAAATGATGTAAATAACCAGTTTCTAAAAATTTGATGTTTATTAAAAATGTTAAATGATTTAATCATTCAAAATGAGAAAATTTAATAGTTTTTTCATTAACAAAAATAATTTATTGACTAATCATTCAAAACATGAAAGGTAATTATGTTTTTTTAAGGGAAATTGACCCAAATGGCCAAATCACGAAGAGGGATTGGTCTCTTAGTCATCCTTCTCCCTGACTTACAAAAATGTCCCAAGGAACGCAATATAGCCCAGGGCACAATTGCGCCCCTACTTGTTTTCAGTAAAAAAAATTACTTGTTTTCAGTAATAGGTAAAACCTGGGCTTGACACGTACCCAGGGACGCAATGGAGCACTGGGGCGCAAGGGCTCCATTGCGTCCTTAGGGCTATTTCAGTAAACCGGGAAGAGATTTGGCTAAGAGGCCAATCCAAGCCCGTGTTTTAGCCATTTGGGCCAATTTCCCTTTTTTTAACCTTTCCAACTTCTTAAAACTATATATACATTTATTTAATTGTTTATAATTTCATTATTCAAAACAAAATAAACTACTTTTTTTAATAAATAATATGGCTTACCCTCTTTCATAATTTAATAATAATGCCTTGTAGAATAAAAATCATAATCAATTTATAAATTTTTATATATTATTTAACTTTATTATGTATTGTTTTTTGGGAAAGGGTATCCTGGGCCTATGACCCAGACTAATCCCTGGCAATTAGGGCCTTTGGCCCAGCTGCTAAAGCGTGCAACCCTGAGTTTATCCTCAGTGGCCACAAGTGCTGCTAGTGGGGCTCGAACCCGGGTTGAGCGCTATGAACTCCCCAAGCCTTTACCACCACACCACAGCCCTTGTGGTTAACTTTATTATGTATTGTTGTAGAAATGGTACGTATTTAAGGTAATTTACGGTTTATTATTCATAACTTTTTTTTTTAAAAGACAACAACAATTTATTAAGAAAAAACTAACAAAAAAATAAAAGTATGGTATGTTACCTACATATGGTATGTAAAAAGTTGTATGTTACCTGCATATGGTATGTAAAAAGCTATCTAATCCAATTAGAACATGTCGATTCAATCAGAATCAACTAACCTTAATTCGATATCCAATTAACATTGAATTAGATCGGATTCAAAATTTCAACATCCAAATTAGATTGGTCAGTTTTTGGATAGTAGTTCATAATCCAATAAAACCGAATTGATCCAATCCTAAAACCATTCAATCACTGATCCAACTACCATCGAATTGATCCAATTCTAATATTTTAGATGACAATTGTATGTAGTGTTTTTTAAGAAATATAGAAAATATATAAATAATGTTAGATAAATTGGTTGAAAACTAGATCAAAATATTGGATAGATCTAATCGGATCCACCAAATAACTGATAGTACTATTTAATAGATGGAATCGATCCAACCTAATCTGATGAAGAGAAAACGGGATTTTTGCGATTTTAACGTATTTTTTGGTTCTAACAATTTCTTAAAAACAAATCATAAGATAAAGAAATTTAGAGAGAGAAACTTAAAAATATTCATATTTGAAAAATTCTCAAAAAATGATTGCTAAATGAGAGGAATTATTTTTTTATTGTTTTCACCGAGGAATTAATTGTATTATCATTTTATATAATATTAGAGGAATTGTGGATTTGGTCCTTGTGCTTTGATATTTTTTCTAGTATATGGTTCATATGGTATGTTTATTGTGGATTTGGTCCTTGTAGTACTGAGTTTGTTTTAGCCATGGTCCCTCCGACTAAAACCTCTATTAAGGGGCTGTTTGGTTGGTTTTCCATTAAGTCCTGTATGGATAAAGCTGGCTGTGTGGATTAATCTATCTGTATAGATTGAGAAGATTTTTGCTTGGGAGGGTTTTTTCATAGATGGAAGGATTGTGTTTTTTAATTGGGAGGGTCAAGTTTGGAAAAAACTTGGCTTTCTGCATAAAGCTTCTCCATAAAAGCTTACTGAATAAGCCACTTTCTATATCATTAAACCACTACCAAACAGTCGTGTATAGCTGACCGAATAAGCTCTAAGTTCCATTAAGCTCATTAAGCTGCTAACAAACAGGCCTTAACTCTGCTAAATCAAAGGTCATTTAGCCATTTGCTTATTATTGTCTTTCTCCTATGAAACAGTTAAAAAAATATATATATACACAAATATATATAGGGGCCCCCTATATATATTGATATCAAAATAAATAAAATAAAATATTATTTTATGATTTAATTTGTTAAAATTAAAAAAATAATTTGTTGGTCCCAAATAGCAGTAAATAAACAAGCAAAGTATTGTAGAAGGGGGGGTTGAATACAATACACACAGTTTTTCACTTGATTTAATTCTTATTGATTTGAAATCAAGAATTACACATAGAAAACTTTGATTGTTGCGGAAGAGAACATATGAGATATGTTCAAACAATCTTACACATAGAGAATAAAGAACAATTGTAAAACACTTAGAAAACAATTGAACTTCGTAGAGAGAAAGTTGCCAGACACTTAGAGAACTTGAAGGTAGTAGAGCTGGGTGATCTTGCATGTTGAAGCATCCATCATATTTATAGTGCCTCATGCATTTAATGCATGAGACACCTGTTGAGAAAGGGATGGATACAGGTCTTCAGCAAGGTACAGGATGTACCTTTTGTCTTGAGGTGTTTTGTCTTGAAGTGTTGACCTGCAGAGGATGGTAGAGACCTTTCCTTAAAAGAGTGTAGGAGACAAATCTTACTTTATCTGATCTTCATATGAGGTCCACGTCAATGCAAGATATCACAAATATACTTTGTCAGAAAAGTACAATGTGTTGGAGAAATCTTCAGACCTTGAAGATTAAGGAGTCTTCGGTTGCCGAAGAGTTCTTCGGCTCCTGAAGACTGAGAGGTCTTCGGCTCCGAGGTCTTCGGCTCCTAAGACTGAGAAGTCTTCGACTCCTAAGACTGAGAAGTCTTCGGCTTCCGAAGATTGAGAAGTCTTCGGCTTCCGAAGATTGAGAAATCTTCGGCTTCCGAAGATGTTTTCGGCCGAAGAGGTCTTCGGCCGAAGAGGTCTTCGGCTCCTGAAGACTGAGATCGGCACCATCCTGGCCAATGGTGTTGATCAAGTAGGCATACTTGGCTTTAGGCTGAGGAGTCTATCTTCAATCCGCTTTGAAAGATATTCTCCTTCTCTGTCTTCTTCGGCTGATCTTCGACTTCACCGAACATTTGTATAGAAACCAAGATGCTAAAAGAACCTCAAACATATTCTAAGTAAGATGATATAAGATGGAAGATCAGGAGGTCATCTTCAAATCTTCAGATGACCCAACAATCTCCCCCTATTTGAGGATGACATCCATACTAAAGAATAGAACAAAGAGTGTACTGAATAAATTCATTTTGACCCATCTTTACTCTTTTTGGGTTCTTTTCACATAGACCATTTTTTTTTTTTTTTGTATATCTGACATTTACAAGAGAATGAAAAGTATAGCTATACATACGAATACAATGAATAAAGAATGAGAAAGAAAAAATATATACAAAGATACAGAAGAAGACAGTAGCCGGGATTGTTTGAATTTGAGTGGTTGGATGCTCATGCTCCCCCTCAACTAATTAATGGTGTTCAGAAAGAAAGAAGTTGGAAGATTTTCGGGATCCTCCGAACCTGCTCCTGGAAGGGCAGATTCATCCTTGGACCGTGCAGAAGCATCAGGACCGAGAATCCTGGGTGATAGGCTGTGAGGTGGAGAAGAGGCACCTTGGATAGGGAAGGAGTCCAAGTCATCCTTATCAACCAAGGAAAAGGTTGATGAGGGAATAATAAGGGTCCCCAATTTTACAATTGTATCATTTTGTGAGGATACAAAGGAGGTGGCTTTGGGTTTAGCAGAGTCCCCGGGCCCGAATGGGAAAATTTCAACACCTGCCGATTGTGGAGAATCGGTGGGTGGAGTTTGTGGCTTGGCCCTTGAAACCTTCCTCAGCCTCTTGAGAGGAGAGGGAGGGGAAGAGGTAGAGTGTCGCCGCTTTGAGATATGAGGTGTGACCTGGGTAACCGCCGAAGGTTCTTTCGGTGGTATGGCCATTTGGGCAAGTGCGGCGGTGCCAGTAGCAGTTGAGGATTTAGTGCTAGCCGACGTCACTGAAGAAAGGGGAAGAAGGGTCCACTACAGTTGAGGCACCTTTGGACACCGGAGTGTCCTTAGTATCACCCCATTGTAGATCGGGAGAGTTTATGAAGGAGAACATACCTGGCAGTAGAGGGCGATCGGTGTAGAGAGAGACATTGTTCAAAGGGTCTTCATGACTTTCTAAGTGTTGGTCGAAGAGTCATCACCAAATCAATTAGAGACCAAACAATTTTTCTCCCCCTATTTGATGATGACACCAACACATAGAGAAAAAAAAAATGGGTACTGACACTCAGAAAAATTACAAGACACGAAGAAACTCATAAATGCAGTGGCCCTTTTTTTTTTTTTTTTTTTTTTTTTTTTTTTGGGGGGGGAGGGGGGCTCTTTTTTTTGTTTTTGTTTTTTTTTGTTTTGAAAAAGAAAAAAAAAAAAGGAAGAGAAAATAGGGGAAAGGAAGAAATTGGTTGAGATGTGGTAAGAAGAGATGGGATGGGTTAGGTTAGTCTTGGGAAATAAAAAAATGAGAAAGAGGAAAAGATAAAAAGGAAAAGAGGGTGGGGTGGGGTGGGGTGGGGGTCGGCTGAATGTGGGTTTGGGGGGGGGGGGTCGGCCGAATGCTTGGGGGGGGGGGGGAGGGTGGTAGTGATGAGGTTTTTGTTTCGTTGTAAGGGTGAAAATAGGGGTGTTAGGGAGGTGTTCGGTGGGAGCATAAGGAGGTGTTCGGGTTCGGGGGAGAGAGGTTTCGGTGGGAAAGGTAGGTCGAAGAAGGGGTGTGGGAGGTGTGAGATTTCGGTGGGTATAAGGGAGTGTTTGGGATTTCGGTAGGTGTAGTGAGAGAGGGGGCCGAAGGAAGGAAGGGTCGAAGGAGGGAAGGCTTCGGTGGCTTCGGTGGGGAGGGGGGCCGAAGGAAGGGAAGGACCGAGGGGGGGATTTTCGGTGGCTAGGTGGTAGGTTCGGTGGCTAGGGGAGGGAGAGGAGATTGGGTGTTTGGGATTTCGGTGGGTAGGGGTTTCGGTGGGTAGGGGATTGGGGGTAGGGGTTTCGGTGGGAAGGGGGTAGGGGTTTCGGAAGAGGCCGAAGAAGGGAAGGGTGTCGGTGGGGAGAGGTCCGAAGGAGGGAAGAGGGGTGAGGGAGGGGAGGGGGGTTTCGGTGGGGAGGGGGAGAGGGGAGGGGGGTTTCGGTGGGGAGAGGGAGAGGGGAGGGTGGGGGATTCGGAGGGGAGAGGGTGTGAGAGAGAGAGGGGTCTTCGGCTAGGGAGGGGAGAGAGGGCCGAAGAGGGAGTGAGGGAGGTGGTTTTCGGTGGGAGAGGGGAGGGAGGAGAGAGAGAGCCGAAGGAGGGAGGGGGGAGAGAAGAGAGATAGACCACCGCCGAAATTTTTTTTTTTTTTTTTTTTTTAAAATGTTCGGCGGATGAACAGTACCGCCGAATTTTTTTTTTTTTTTTTTTCTTAAATGTTCGGCGGATGAACAGTACCGCCGAAATTTTTTTTTTTTTTTTTTCTTAAATGTTCGGCGGATGAACAGTACCACCGATTTTTTTTTTTTTTTTTTTTTTTTTTAATGTTCGGTAGATGAGAAGGAAAGGAATGTTGTAGGTGAGAGTTGGATGGAACATCTTTGTGAGAGATAGATGGAAGATCGACAGGAATAGGTAAAGAAGGAATGTATGGTTGAGAAAGTGGGATGATTTGCGGTGAAGTTTGAGGTTGAGACGAGAATGAGATATCAAATATTGATGATGGAGGAAGAAAAGGTGATATGATGAGAAATGAGATCAGTAGGTGTGAAATGTAATGATGGGAGAAATGAGAGATCTTGATCTTCAGAGAAGACTATCTGAAGATTAGGGATTGGAGATGAGAAGATAGGTAGTTCACCATTATGATGAGATGTGCCTTGAGAAGAAAGAAACATATGGATTTGAGTTAGATGAAGGATTATGAGAATCTTCACCAACACATGATGATATCCTCCAATCATCATCTCAAGATGAGATGATGACTTAAGATCATCAAACTTCACATGAGTAGATGTAGTTTCTCTGAAGATGATGGACTCGGTAGGCTTTTGAAGAGTGAGAGAGAGGGAGAGGTTGAGGGCCGAAGGTGAGGGAAGGGAGGTATAAGGGAGGTTTGTTCTTTGGTGGGTTTAAGAGGCCGAAAGAGAGAGATGAGAAGAGAGAGAGAGAGGGATGTACCTGGGTAGGAGGTAGAGCACTCAGCAGACACAATGGCCATAGAGAAGGATTGAGCTTCACTGTTCATCAACATCATCTATTTTAGCCATGAAACAAAGGTTGGCCATTTCTTTGTCACTTTCAGAAGTGGGTTCATCTGCCCAATCATGGGTTTCAGTCATTTGACTTTTTCCCTTTTTGAGCAAGATTTCATTTCTCTCCTTCTCTCTCTTATATTTTGCCTTGTATTTCTCAGCCCGGTCAGAATTTGAGGAGACAGACATATTTGTCTTTTGGAAAGAAGGTTGGTAAGAATCAGACTTGGTTCTGACAAACCTAGAGGAGGTACGGTTAGAGGAGGGTAGTCTGGATTTATCAGAAGACCTGCTTCTGCACTCAGAAGCAAAGTGTCCTTTCCTCCCACACCTGTAACATTCCTCATTTGATTTGTCAGAGGGAGAGATTTTAGAAAAAGTAGAAGAGGGTTTTCTTGAAAACTTGGATTTTCCAGAAGAGAGTCGAGGGTTACTGGAAGTCTCCTCACCTTCATCATCAGCCTCACTAAGGGAGGCTTCTGAAGGATCATTAAGGTCCTCTTGACTATCACGGTCAGAATCGGAGGGATAGGTGATTCTAGGAACACACACAGAGTTTTTGGAAGAATCACTAACAAGAGCTAGAGAAGAGCTTTTAATGTCATTTGTGATAGACTTCCTAAGCAATTTAGTTTGCTCATAGTTAAAGAGAGTACCATACAAGGCAGTGAGAGGCATGGAGTCAAGATCCTTGGTAGACTTGATGCAAGTACAGATGTTTTCCCAAAACTCAGGAAGACAGTCCATGAACTTGCACAAGACTTCCTCATTATCATAAATGCGACCCACAAGTTTTAGATCATTGAGAAGACTGTTAAAACGATTGTAGTAGTCTGAGAGAGACTCACCCTTCTCATGAGAGAAGAGTTCATACTTTCTTACAAGAGCAATCTTTTTGCTCTTTTTCACCTCAGACGTACCTTCATAAAGAACACACAGAGTGGACCACATTTCTTTTGCAGTAGAAAGGTTAACAAGAGAATGGTAGACCTCATCAGGCAGAGAGAGGGCAATGATGGCTCTGACTTTAGTATCAAGAGCTATAAGACGTCTGTCTTCATTATTGTATTTACTGGGGTCCTTTACAATGTATCTCCCAGTAGCTGGAGTTCTTTCTTCCTCATAAGAGTCCTCATCAGCTTTTGCCTTGTCTGCATTATAACGGTCCCAAACTCTAGGAATAAAAGGACCTTCATGTAAAATAGTTGGATATCTGCTGTCAACTCCTTCTAAAAAGAGTATCATACGACTTTTCCACAAGAAGAAGTTATTGGGGTTAAACTTTGGTGGTTTGGCTATAGAGCCATTGTCGTATGAAACAGCAGTGGTGTTTTGAGAAGAAACATTGTTCAAAAAAGAAGAAGAAGAGGCTGCCATTGCGGATCTAGTTTATTGAGTTAAACTAAACCGCTCTGATACCACTTGTTGGTCCCAAATAGTAGTAAATAAACAAGCAAAGTATAGTAGAAGGGGGGGTTGAATACAATACACACAGTTTTTCACTTGATTTAATTCTTATTGATTTGAAATCAAGAATTACACATAGAAAACTTTGATTGTTGCGGAAGAGAACATATGAGATATGTTCAAACAATCTTACACATAGAGAATAAAGAACAATTGTAAAACACTTAGAAAACAATTGAACTTCGTAGAGAGAAAGTTGCCAGACACTTAGAGAACTTGAAGGTAGTAGAGCTGGGTGATCTTGCATGTTGAAGCATCCATCATATTTATAGTGCCTCATGCATTTAATGCATGAGACACCTGTTGAGCAAGGGATGGATACAGGTCTTCAGCAAGGTACAGGATGTACCTTTTGTCTTGAGGTGTTTTGTCTTGAAGTGTTGACCTGCAGAGGATGGTAGAGACCTTTCCTTAAAAGAGTGTAGGAGACAAATCTTACTTTATCTGATCTTCAGATGAGGTCCACGTCAATGCAAGATATCACAAATATACTTTGTCAGAAAAGTACAATGTGTTGGAGAAATCTTCAGACCTTGAAGATTAAGGAGTCTTCGGTTGCCGAAGAGTTCTTCGGCTCCTGAAGACTGAGAGGTCTTCGGCTCCGAGGTCTTCGGCTCCTAAGACTGAGAAGTCTTCGACTCCTAAGACTGAGAAGTCTTCGGCTTCCGAAGATTGAGAAATCTTCGGCTTCCGAAGATGTTTTCGGCCGAAGAGGTCTTCGGCCGAAGAGGTCTTCGGCTCCTGAAGACTGAGATCGGCACCATCCTGGCCAATGGTGTTGATCAAGTAGGCATACTTGGCTTTAGGCTGAGGAGTCTATCTTCAATCCGCTTTGAAAGATATTCTCCTTCTCTGTCTTCTTCGGCTGATCTTCGACTTCACCGAACATTTGTATAGAAACCAAGATGCTAAAAGAACCTCAAACATATTCTAAGTAAGATGATATAAGATGGAAGATCAGGAGGTCATCTTCAAATCTTCAGATGACCCAACATAATTATATTAAATATGATTTAATTTTATTGTTTTAGTATTTTTGCCTACTTGGGTATGAAAACATGATTGAAGTTTATATATGGATTTTATTTTTCATTTTTAAGTTACATAGATAATAGTATATATGAATCTTTTATTTGATTAAAATCTAAATAGTTGATTTTGAGTTTTTGAATGAAAAACAATATAAAACCGGAAACCCTAATTTTAAGATGATAAAATTTGAGTTCATTTATTAGTGGTTTTCAATGATTTTTATGTTAAAATATCGATAATTAACTTGTTTATTGCAATAATAGAAAAAGAACAATAAAATTAAATCATCTTTAACATAAAACTTATAATTTAAGCAAATCGAATCATAAAACCATATCTTATTTTATTCGCTTTAAATAAATATGATATGGTTTTATAATTTGATTTTATATTTTTCCATCATTGCAAACAAAAAATAAAACCATATCTTTTTACATCACTACAATAAAACAATAAAATTAAATCATATATAATATAATTAATTTTTTTCTAAAAAATTTAAACAAATCAAATTATACAATAATATCTTATTTTATTCATTTTGATATCGTTATATATATATATATATATATATATCATATATGTGTGTGTATATATAAATATTCTTTTACTTTTTTATAGAAAAAATACAAAAGAATAAGCAAAAATGATAAAATGACCCTTGATTTAACGGGTTTAACGGATGCGTTAGTTAGAGGGACCATGGTTAAAACAAATTAAATACCACAAAGACCAAATCCATGATAAACATACCCATAGGGACCCAGTAAAAAAAATATCAAAACACATGACCAAACCAACATTTTACTCTAATATTTATTTGAAATTTTATTGGAATTGTAAATCTCTTGAATATTTAATAATATAATTAATATTGTAATTTTTAAAATGAAAAAGTAGAGTTAAATATGATATTTTGATTCTTCATTAAAAAAAAAATTGAAGAATATGTTGAGATGCTATTAAATCACTCTAAGAAATGTATGAATTTATTTAAAAATATTAAATAATATAATTATATCATATTAAAAAAAGTGTTTTTATTAGCTAAAGTTGAAATTATTGAGTCAAACTATTTAAATATAAACAACTCATTAACCCAACCTATAAATAAATCTTGTAATTTACTCAAGTTACTAAGTTACAAATTTCAAATAACTATTATCTATACTATATTATAAAGCATGGATAAAAAACTCTTAAATACAAATTATTAGGTACAAGGTACCATTATTTTATGTAAGATTTTAAAAATATCTTAATTTACAAGTATCAAAGCACAATATACATATTACTACTGCAGACTTCTAACATCCACCAATTTGATATGTGCAATACCTTCCTTTTATGCAGACTTTTCCATGTATCAATATTAATTAATATATTTTATCTATACTATATTATAAATCACGGATAAAAAACTTTTAAATACAAATTATTAGGCACAAGGTACCACCATTTTATGCAATATTTTAAAATCCTCTTAGTTTACAAGTATCAAAGCACAAGATACATATTATTACTGAAGGCTTCTAACACCCACCAATTTGGTATATGCATGATCTTCTTTTTATGCAGACTTTTCCATGTATCACTATTAATTAATATATTATATTAATATAAATTTGTTTTAATTATATTATTAAATATGTAATTGGTTATTTTTTCTAGATGTCATTAAAATATATAAGATAATCATTGAATTCTAACAAAATATTTAATTTTTTTATATAAAACATTATATTATTAAGCCTAAATTAAACAAATTTATAAAAAAAAAAATTATCACTTTCTCAAAACCATCCAAAATCGTACTGTAAATCAACAAAAAAGATAAAATGAAATATTAAAATCGTGATATATCTCGCTGCATTGCACGAGTACGCTTCTAGTTAAGAAATAAAATATGTAAATTTGTTTGAAAACTTACTAAAATTATTGTACTTTTTTAAACACGTAACAAAAACCACCGATAATATTTTTTAATTATTTATTTGAATATTTCCGATATGTATGTTATATATATATATATATATATATATATATATATTATATTTATCTAAATTTAGAGAATTCTGTTTTCTCTCTCCTATTTTTCTGTATTTTAGAGAAGAGTTCAATACAACGTTTATAGAAAACTTTTTCCAAAATTTAAAATAACTAGAAGCGTACTCGCGCAATGTAGCGAGATACATCACGATTTTAATGTTTCATTTTTTTTTGTTTTTTTGTTGATTTACAGTACGATTTTGGATTGTTTTTTAGAAAGTGATAATGTTTTTTTGTAACACCCTCAAATCTGGAAATAGCAACTTATTTAAAATTTTCTAAATACATCAATAAATGAATCATCTACAACCACGGATTTAGATTAACCACAATACACGTATACCATCTTATATATATACATACTATAAGGATCGGGTGCTACTAATACCCATGCATAGTCACTATCTCCATAATGCGGAAGACTTCACCGAATACTTACTCTCGGATCTAGCTAAGGTTTTACTCTTCACAAGATTGCTAGAACCAACTCTCAACCTTGAAACCTGATGCACATGCCGACAAATAAAAAGGTTATGCTTAACGCATAGTGAGCTCAAGAGTTTTAACATAAAATATATATCCTTAAAAGAAAAGAATTCAGTTTAAAGTAAGGTCCTTCGAAATATTATACTTAAAAATGGAAACGACACATTTTCCCATAATATGCACTTTTAAAGACAAAGCTCCCAAAACACACATTTCTTATATAATGTGCAACGCATAACTCACCCAAACGGGATCATAGTTCAACACTTAATTGGTAAAAACATGAATAACCATTTATAACCCAAAGTACCCAAAACGCGGGCGGGACAGAATGCTCGACCCATGAATCGTTATCAAAACCACATATACCGTACATCCGAAAACATGGACACTTGGTCCAATACTCACGCGACCGTAAGGAACCAATGACAATAAAATAAGACGTTCTTATATTTAAAATACTGATAGCCAACAACGAGGGAAACCCGTATCCGTTGAGGGTGGAGGGAACATAAAAGTATACCACCCAAACAACGTTAATCGCATGACACCTCCCGACATCCCAGCCCGGTGTCCCTACGACTTATTTACAAGTGTCACCCCAAGTCAGTTGACCTTGATGGATCATTCCGAGGAACTCCATCCCGAAGGCCCGACACACTTAAAGACTACCTCTCAGGCATTACTTCAAGCGACGGAGGTCCTAGCGCCTACTACTCCGGTAGCACTAGCCGACTCAACCCTCTTAGTGATCACTTGTAAAGTTTCCAGTCATAAAACATATATGGGTACCGAAGTTCAACCCCGCAATACCCAATTGACCATCCCAAAACAGACTGACTTATGTGTCTATGGATCCAATGCAACATAGTCTAACATTACATGTCTAACCCGAAATGACGACGCATTCGAACATGTAACCAAACTCAATACGCAACACAACGCATTAGTACGTACGTCATAAATGGACTCTACTCCGAGCCATTAAAACCGGACCAATGTCCTCAAGACTCTTTTAAGCCAATACCGAGCTAAAGAGCTCAAAATCCGATTGACCAATAATTACCGGTCTCCAAAATAGTGAAATGTATTTAAATAACGTTTATGAAGACACGTACTTCAAAGACCAGATTTACCCAAAACTCCATACGAGATGGGACCCAAGATTTCCAACGTGTTTATGAATGCAAATACACCAAATGCATATAACACGAAATAGACTTTATTTGTACAAAATCGTCAGAGACGTATAACTCATAAAATTGACCTTACTTGTACAAAATCACCAAGAATACGTAATTCATGTTATTTAGTTGTTGAAACGTTCAAAACCCAATATAAGCATTTTAAGAGGTTAACACAACCCAAGTTTACCAAATATGAAAACTTATCAAAATACTGACACTTTGACAAATAACTAAGTAAAACATATTTTACTTATAAATACTCAAAACTTATCAACAGTTAACCATTTCATTTAAAACACTTTAAAATACACATTTTGGCATGTACACCGTTTTCACAAATCAACTTGAACTCACCTTGCTAGATTTAGGCTAAATCTAGGTTTCACCCAACGAGCTCTTTTGAAGACCACTTGAATCCTCGAACCGAGAGCTTCCAAAACCCTTTTTTATGATGAGACTTTCCGAGGGCACCCAAGCCAACTCTTCAACTCGAGTTTCCAAAATCTAGATCTAAACATTCCAAACCATAAACACCCATATTTAACCATTTAGAAACATTCCCTAAACATTATTTACTGAAATCCACAACGAGATCAAAACCCTAGTTTCTCCAAAACCATCAAATCCGAGATTTGATAAACCAAACACTAGGGAAACATCAATGGAGCATTTATAACTTATTACAAGGTTTAGAATTGGAAAACACATGCTTACCACTTAGGTTTTGACGAAAACCTAGAAAATCCAAAAATGAACTTGAGGTTGAAGGTGAAGATGGAGCTTCTTGACCATGGCTTCCAATCTTTGATGGGTGGAAGGAGGAACACTTGGAACATCACAAATTTGGTGTCTTGGATGCATAAAACCGATTTTAGGGTTTGGGGTTCGGTTTCTAGAGAGAAAATGGGTGAAAGGGGGTTGAGATAAATGAAGAGGGGCTGCTTAAGGCTGATTAAAACGACCAGGGGCCGTCGGCGATTGTGCCCAGGGCACTATCGCCCAGAGTGTACCAAGCTCAATTCTTCCCATTTTCCACACAGACCACCCACAACGCGATAAGACTTAATGGGTAAGATGTAGGGGATGAAATTCTACGATAAGAAACAAGAATTTCTCAAAGGGTTAACTTCACAAACAGAGATTTACGAGTGTTACATTTTTTTTTATAAATTTGTTTAATTCAGGCTTAATAATATAATGTTTTTTATATAAAAAAATGAAGTATTTTGTTAGAATTCAATGATAATCTTATATATTTTAATGACATCTAGAAAAAATAATCAATTACATATTTAATAATATAATTAAAACAAAATTATAGTAATATAATATATTAATTAATAGTGATACATGGAAAGATATGCATAAAAGGAAGATCCTGCACATACCAAATTGATGGGTGTTAGAAGTCTGCAGTAGTAATATGTATCTTATGCTTTGAAACTTGTAAATTAAGAGATTTTTAAAATCTTGCATAAAATGATGGTACCTTGTGCCTAATAATTTGTATTTAAGAGTTTTTTATCTGTGCTTTATAATATAGTATAGATATAGATATAATAGTTGGAGATGCTCTTAAAAACACTATGTCTGTAACACCTTAGGCATATCCCATATCGGCCGTGGACAGGAGTGATGCTGGGTGTTATAAGTAATATCTTGGCCTTCCTAACAACAACGCGTTTTGGGGCCACAAGCACGTCAGGTTCTGGGAACTCTGAGGTTAAGCGTGCTTGGGTGGGAGTAGTCCCAGGATGGGTGACCCCCTGAGAAGTTTCTCACCAGGTCGCCAGAAACAAATCCGTGCGCTACACGTTGGTTAAATCCAGGGGCAAAGCGGACAATATTGTTGTCGAGGTAGGCGGGATGTTACAATGTCTACGAGAACTTTAGAACATCTCCAACAATTATGCTAAAAAAGGTAAGATTTTAGCAATTGTTTTTTACTCCAACAGCTATACGATATTATATGTAAAATAGAGAAAAAAAAAACAGACAAAATAAAAATCTTCAAAACTCCATATTTAAGATAGGAGACATTGAAATTGTGTGTTTATGAAAGAAATAATACTTTATTAAATGTATTGAATATTTTAATAATACAATTAATGATTGAATTATTAAAATAGAGTAGCTGTTGGAGTTGGATGTAATTTTTTTTAGAGATTTTAAATTTTCGTACTTTATTTTAAAAAAAATATAACATTTTTTTTTTTTTGAAAGGGTATCCTGGGCCTATGGCCCAGACTAATCCCTGGCAATTAGGGCCTTTGGCCCAGCTGCTAAAGCGTGCAGCCCTGAGTTTATCCTCAGTGGCCACAAGTGCTGCTAGTGGGGATCGAACCCGGGTTGAGCGCTATGAACTCCCCAAGCCTTTACCACCACACCACAGCCCTTGTGGTTAAAAAATATAGCATGGTTATTGGCAATACTCTTATATTTGTCTTTGTCTTTTGTTAATATGGAAGGATCTATATGAAAATCAAGATATGTATGTGAATACCTTGAGAAAAACCTTAGGTCCCGTTTGGTTTGAAGGAGTGTATTAGATTTTGAGGGATTTAGAATTGAATTTCATTCCAATCTCATGATCGGTTTAAAAGATTCCAGGATTTGAAATCCCACAAACACGGGATTTTGAAATCCCACGAAGATGGTTGGTGTTTCACTAAATTTCATAGTTTGTTATAAAATTTAGAAATATGTTAAAAACACTTGTTTTATAATAGTCAATTAATAAAAAAGTAACTTAATTATTTTTATAATTTGTTTTTACAGATTATTTTATTAAATATGAAATTCAATTCAATTCCATTCCAAACCCTATAAACCCAAATACACCAAAGATTCTAAATCATTTCAAATAGAAATCCCTCAATTTCCAAATCAAAATGTGTTTCATCAACCCTTACACTATTTTACAATTTACAATGCAACAAAATATAAAATGATTATCATAATGTACATATCATGGCATTGTTCCTAAATATATAAAAATGTAGTAAAATGAATAGATCAGACGAATTAAATATTCAATTTTAAAGTTTAAATAGACTATAATCAATATAAGTACATTTTATACTGGTTTAAATGGAATTTGCTGACTAACCAAGATATTTTATCGATTTATTTTAGTTCTATAAATAATTATTTTATTAAATAATCTGTATTAAATATGATTACACAAACAATAATTTAATTTTTAGTAAAGGGATTTTAAAAAGTTTGATAAGGGATCATTTGAGAAGTCGGTCAAGTTGCCAAATCACATGTTATGCAATATGTCTAAAAGGACGTGATTGACTTGGTCAATGTGACGTGTTTTTATCACACGTGAATACATGTGATATTACCTTTTTTGTACTTCTTGCAAATAGGGCGGACCTATGTATATTCGAGTGAGTTCTCTTGTACCTGCTCAATTTATTTTCGTAGGTAGATTTTTTTTTTTGCTTTAAAAGGTGCACTACTTTAATTTTTAGAGTGCTCTGAGGTATTAGAAAATAGAATGTTCATCAACCAAAAAATGAAAAAAAAAGTACCTTGAAATCAACCAAAAAACTTTAAGGGCGCGTTTGGTTTGCGGGAATGGATTGAATTTTAAGTAAGTATTTGGATTTGGAGTGATTTGGATTTGGGGGGATTTGAAATCCCGGCCCATTGCAAAGGAATTCCAAATCTATCAGGTTAAGGATTTTAAAAAGGTTAAAGAATTTCAAATGCGGTCAACAAATTCCATTCATGCAAACCAAACACATGATTGGAATAGATTTGAAATCCAAATCCCTCCAAATCCATTCCAATCCCGCAAACCAAACGCACCCTAAAAATCTCTCTAAATGATGGAATTCAGCTAAAAACGCATCGGACGACTTTAGAAACTTTTGATCTATCGTAAAGCCCCCACTTGGCAAAAAACCTGGTGGACCATTGCTTGCAAATTAATTGATTTTTCATTTAGACCTCCCTCTTCGAATATTTCAACCCATATATAATTATAATTATTGAACCCGTTACAAATAAACTATATATCAAACCCACCAAATTTTAAATAAGGGGGTGTTTGGGATTGCTTATTTAAAACAACTTATGCTTGTTTGCAAAAGTGCTTATTAACTTATGGTTATTTGTAAAGTGTTTATTAACTTATAGGAAGAAGGGGCAAATATGTAATTTGGTTAAATAAGTTAATAAGGAGTTTCAAATAAGTCAGTTGAGAATGACTTATCAAAAACTGCTTATTAGCGGAGTGGAGAAGTCATAAGCAGTTTCCAATCCAAACACTCAAAACAGTTTATTTGTTGTTTGAAAACGCAATAAGTTAATAAGCACCTCAAATAAGCAATCCCAAACACCCCCTAAATGAAATCAAGATGTCGGATAAAACTCATCAAATTTTATTATTACTTTTGAATATATACCAAGCGTTTAGTGGTAAATCTTAACATTCTACCTAAATAAACACCAGAGTTAATGAATATTTAAAAAAATATTCATAAAAATACATTTTTTATATATTATATATATATATATATATGTGTGTGTGTAGAGTACAACGTAATACATCGTTATTTTATCCATCTTATTTTTATTATATCAATTTTTATGTTTGAGAGAATGAAAGTCTTCTATTGATTATCAAATTCTTGGAGCATATAGGGCCGTTCCTAAGGTTTTTGATGCCCTGTACGAAAATGCTAAAAAATGCCCTTTTGTCTATTTTTTAAGCAAATGAAACGACGAAACATACGATTTTTTTAAAGGGTTTGGAACCTCGTTAAGCTAGGTGACTCATCATGACACTGATTTTTATTAATTATAATTAAAAAAAATTCAAACAGGGGACATAAAAACCAAAACCCTAAATTAGAAAATATAGAATGATAAAAGGATAAAACCTGGATTAAGATTATGTTTCATTCTTTTTTAGTTTTCACTTTTCCAAATTGAAATTAGCACAATAGAACCTTTACTTCAATATATGGAACTTAAAACTAAAAGATAAGGAAAACTATAATTAGTTTTAACTTAAACAGTAAATTAAATCGAAATTAATGTCATAGTAAGCAAAGACCAAAACTCAAAAAGTTACAGGTCTAAAATCTAAAGTCTAAATCTAATGTGGTAATGTCAAATCTTAAATTAAACAAAAGTAAAAAAAACAATGAGAAATTGTAAAATTCGTAATCTATGCTATTGTGAATTGCAAAAAACAAGAGCCCAATGAGGCAACATCACAATATGTTGTGCAATGTGTTCCAACTGTGCTGATATAGTGATGTGTTCATGTGCAAATTTCAATATGAAAAACGAACCGAACGAACACGAAGGAGGCTTGTTCGAACAAGTAAACAAACACAAATGGTAAAAGAACGAAAGTTTTTGTGTTTTTGTTCGTTCGTTTAACTTAACCGAACAAACGAACGAACAATAAACAAATGAGATTTTATGTATTATTGTTCATTCGTAAAGAAAATGTCTTCGTTAATGTTCGTTCATTAAGATGTAAAGAACGAACGTAAAAGAGAATGAAAGTTTTTGTGATCATATTCGTTCATTAAGAAAACTTGTTTGTTCGTTAAGATGCTAAATAAAAATCAGGTTGAGTTGTTGAAATGTTGGACTTTCATCAGTTCACGATGCACATTCAGTATCCATCACTACCAGACTTGGTCTGTTTTTATAGTTAAAGCACTGTTGTCTAATTTCCAAATTATTAATCAAAAACTAGTAATAGATGACAACTTGATGCCCCTCGTGCTTTGATGCCCTGTGCGATGGCACGGGCTGCACGTGGCCATGGCCGACCCTGGGAGCATATTAATGTATCAGCAGAGTTCAACTCCTATTTTATATTTGTACATGTTTATATGATGTAAATGTTGTATAATATAGTAAAAATATTATATAAATATACTCGTGTACGAAATACTCATGATTGAAATTTTGAAATCCAAGTTAAAAATTTATGAAAAAATATGCATTAAGATGAGCATCAAATAAAAAAGTACCCGTTTTTTTTATATTAACGAGGTGGGATTAATGCCCGCGCGTTGCTGCGGATGGAAAGAAATATTAAGACCATAAATTTGAGCATCACCAATTATGAGAACAAAACATTTTATGTCTGTTAGCAGCATCACTATAATTTACAAAATGCCCTATGAGGATGATGTGTGTGTATGATAGGAAGCGAAAATAAATTGGCAAATGGTACATTACATCATTAAACTTAAAAAAAGTTACATTGTTATTAAACCTAAATTAAATTATAATAAAAATATGAATTAAACAAATTTTACATAGGTTTTGGGTTGGAGAAGACACAGTCATTGAGATGCGATGCATGTTAAGGGATCTTTATTTTATGCTTATATAATAAAAATAATTTTTATGATATAACTTTTATTTATTTAAATTAGAAAATGAAAAAGTTATAAATGATCGAAATGTCATTTACTTAACGGTCAGGAGCTAACAACTTTTAGTTTGGAGGACCAAAACGTTACGCAAATGCAAAATCGAAAGTCTATTTTGGAATCAACAAATTATGGGGACTAAATTAAATTATAATAAAAATATGAATTAAACAAATTTTACATAGGTTTTGGGTTGGAGAAGACACAGTCATTGAGATGCGATGCATGTTAAGGGATCTTTATTTTATGCTTATATAATAAAAATAATTTTTATAATATAACTTTTATTTATTTAAATTAGAAAATGAAAAAGTTATAAATGATCGAAATGTCATTTAACTAATGGTCAGGAACTAACAACTTTTAGTTTCGAGGACCAAAACGTTACGCAAATGCAAAATCGAAAGTCTATTTTGGAATCAACAAATTATGGGGACTAAATCCAAGAGGAAAATAAAACTATAGGGACCAAATCTATAACTCTACAAACATAGAAAAAAAAGAAAAGATAAAAGCTCAAGGACCAAATCTGTAAGTTACTAAAACCTGAAGAACCAAATATGTAAGTTACTGTTCATGAACAGTGAAATTCCTTCCTGATAAATGTTATTACTTATAATTCGTTTAATTATACAATAAGTTATATTCAAGATAATTTAGTTTTTTTTTTAAATTGAGATAAATTTATAAGTTTTTAACACTTGATATGTTCATATGGATTAGTTTTCAAAAACTTTTCAACCTTTTATTTTTACTGTTTACTAAAGGGGTAAAGTAAAAGATTTTAGAGTAAACTATGATTTTCGTCCTTGTAGTTTGTTGTTTATAACCATTTTTGTCTCTGTCTTTAAAAGTTGTTTTTTTGGTCATTGTGGTTTGCAATTTCTTTCTATTTTTGTCCCTAAAACTAATATTATCAGGGACTAAAAGCGAAATTAGTTGCAAACCATAAAGACCAAAAATACAAATTTTAAAAATCATGAACAAAAATAGTTATAAACAACAAACCACATAAACAAAAATAGTAATTTACTCAATATTTTATATGCATTAATAATTTGTACATAATGCATTAATATAGTATAGATTAGCATTCTATAAACCTACACGATCCTCGTGGCATTAGTTCATATTCTACAAAATCAAGACGTATTTTTGGTTCATAAAAATTCTTCAAATCTTTACAAACGATGAGCATCCCATACGTTTTCACGAGTGTTCGATTTTACTATTTTAGCATGTCATTTTGCTCTAAGACCATCCACTACGGTAATTTCTTAGCTATTTTTTAGGGATTTCCCTAGGCGACACATGATTTCTCAATAAGAAATTATGATGGTTATAAATATAATTTTTTATTAGGAAATTGGGTTTTGATAATTGTTAATATCACATTCATGTTTTTTTTTGGTGACGTGGCAATGACTAGTATAAGATCAACTATGCTAAAATGGAGAAAAATGAGATTTTAGCAATTTTTTTTTGTTTTAATAGTTATGGTATCTTGTATGTTAAAATAAGAAAAAGATAGGAGGGAAGATAAAAATCTTCAAATTTTGAGAAATCTCTAAAACTCACTATTTAAGAAAGAGAAATAATATTTGAATCTTTCTATCTATAAGAGACATTGAAGTAGATTGTTTATGAGAAAAAATAATATTTTATTAATGTACTGATTATTTTAATAATATAATCAATACTACAATCTCTAAAATAGAATAGCTGGTGGAGTTAGAGATGGAAATTTTACCCGTTGGGGGCGGATACCTGCGGGTATTCGACCCTAATGGGGCGGGAATTCCCCGGGTTGACAGGTAATGGGGCGGGGACAAAGATTTATTTTCATACCCAATCGGGTTCGGGGCGGGGTTGGGGATGTCATTACTCGCCCTAATCCTACCCCAATTAATTTTTTCAATATATGTATATAGACAGTGTGTGAATAAATAAATATATGAAAATATGTCTATAGTTATTACTAAATGACAAATTTATATGATATTTCAATATTGGTAACTAATATAGTAACGATTTATTATAATTTTAATTGTTTTTTACTAAACGGGTATCCAACGGGTTCCCCATACCCGTCGGGGCGGGGTCGGGGGCTTAAACACTTATGTATGGCCTAATGGATAAGTCATCGAGATCATTAAGCTCGGGGCGGGTATGGGGTCGGTTTCACAATCCCCGGCCCCGGTTTATGGTAAAGGGGCCCAGCCCAGGTCCCCGGCGGGTACGGGGATCCTAATCTCGTCCCCAGTTTGTAATCCGGTTAATCCCCGACCCTGTCACGACCCGGTTCTGACCCGATTTTAGATTCCACTACAGACCTGTTTTTCTCATTTCTGCAAGACTGGAATCAAACTTTTGACTTACTGGATTGCCAACTATGAAAGCTTCTCTTATGATTAAAGTATTAAACAAGAAAACCAAGAAAGGATCCCCTCACGGATGGTTTATATTATAAACAATTGTAAAATCTAATTTAAATTAATAAATAATACATATTAAATATATAATTTAAAATTAATAAATAATACATAAATATACTGGGTACGGGCGGGTGGGGGTGTCCGTCCCCAGCCCCGGCTCCGATACCCGGTTTAGTGAGGAATCGCCGGCCCCGGTCGGGTCGGATGAACCGGGTTCTCCACCGGGTCGGGGCAAATCACCATCACTACTCACTAGCCCTCGAAGACTAGTCAGACCAATTTAAGCAACACCTTTTTCGTGCCATTCAACAAAGAATTATATATCAGTGTTAAAATGTTCAATATTCTAAAGTCGTACCGTAAAAAAATCTATTACTTTTTTGGGTTGAATCATCGATACGAAGACTTGTATACAGATTCTCGATGTCACTTCTTCCTTTGAGGCAACCTCTGAATTACTACCTTGCCCGAATTTTCTTTGTTCCCGACTATGGTTTGGCAAGCCAACCTCCACGACTCGGGTTTCTGTGTATATTATGAACACGATTCAGAAACGAGGTTCGTTATCGATATTTAGGGGTCGTTTACCAACAGGGTAAGCGCTTACCGGGAAAGTGTCACCATCATCACTTATCTTACTGGATAAGATTATTGGTCATCAAAATAATAGTGTAAGTGTCTCTTATCCGGTAAACGCTAACCGGGTAAAGTCACCACCCTCACTTACTGGGTAAGATTTTCGGTTAGTAAAATGGCATAGTAATATTGTTGGTAAATGTCATCATCTCTGACCCGGTAAGAGGTGTTCAATTTTCCAAGTAAGAGACAACAAGTATTTAGTAAACAACCCATTAGAAACACACATAAAGAATCGTGTTGAAGAAAATAAACCTTCTTCAAGTATTTGAGTTCAGTATTTGTTCGCTCGTTTAAAAGCTCCTTTCCTTCCACGACCTAATATAACAAGAAACGATAGAGAACATGTACGTCTCATCAAGCCGAAATATTCTAACAAAAGACTAAGGGGGCGTTTGGTTCACATAATGGAATTTGAATTCATCTAAGGAATTTGACTTTGAGAAGGAATTGAAATGGAATTTGACCACGCGTTTGGTTGGTAGTATTCATTTCCTTCACTTGAGTCAAGGAATGATAAATTCCTTAAATTGTGGAATTCAATAGAATTGGAAGAATTCCATCACTTTCATTCCGTGAACCAAACATGGGCTTGGAATTTGGTCAATAGAATTGGCCATTCCAATTCCTTCAAATTCCTTCCAATTCCATGAACCAAACAACCACTAACGATTTCATCATATAACATTGTGCATGATAATGTGCGAAGGATTCATAAAACGAAAATTGTAGTCCCAAATCAGCTAGATTCAACCGGTTCTTCTATAAATATATTGGAACCTTTCTTCTCTTCTCTCTTCTCAATGGCTCTTCTGGAGAGTAAATATGGGGGTTCCACATATTCTCTTATGGTATAGAGTCAAATTCAAGTCAAATTCTACCACTCTAGGGACTTGAAACTCTGCCAGTCTAGCCTATGTTGGACAGGGCATGTTAGAGTCCCACATCGACTAGATTTGGACCATTTCTTCTCTATATGTGTTGGAACCAAAGGCTCTTTGTTGGAGAGTTTTTTTTTTTTTAGGGTTCCACATATTCTCGTATAAAATTGGTAGAAAACGTACCTCCACGATGCAAGTGCCGCAGCTTCCGCCGCCTCCGCAGTTCATCAACTTTCCCTTCAAAAACGAATTCTTTCCACATTTAATATGGTGAATTCTAAACATACCCCCTCCTATGGGGAGTATGTGAGTGAGGTAGGAGGGGGTAGGTGAGTGATATAGGTGGGGGTATGTGAGTGATTGTGAGTGAGGAGGGGGTAGGAATAGCAATGCCCTTTAATATTTATCTAATAGTACTCCTTTCATCTCAAAATAAATTCCAACAATGAAAAATCGTATAATTTTGGGAATATGTAATTATTACATCTTTTTAATTAACTGAAGGACTATTTTATAATAGATAGAGAAATTTCCTCAATCTCATAATTAAAGGTAATTTCTGTTTATGTTTGTCTGAAAATAAGTGTCTAGTTTAAGTAGATAACTAAATTGTCAAATAGTCTTAATTAATGCACAAATATTTAAGAGTTATGAAAAGAAAGAAATTGAATAAGAGTAAAATTATCATTTGGTTAATAAAAAGTATAATAATTATGTATAAAAACTGTGACATTTTTAGGAAACCAGATTAACTGAAATTGATGAGGTGTAAATTAACATACATACGTCCCGTAAAGCTCCAGTTTGTTATCCTCCATGATGGTTCTTAGAAGTTTATCTCCGCTCACCGCCGCCGCTCTGTCCACCGGATACTTCCCATCGCCACCGGCTTTTGGCTTCATTTCATCAACAAAACAAATTTACTCATCAATTTAATAATTATTTGAAAAGGAAAAGAAGCAACCACTAATGAATTGAGTTACCCCTATAAATTCGAGCTCGATTTCCGGCTTGATTGTCGGTGGTTCTTCAGTCGAATTGCTGGCGGCAAAGGCCGATATCTGTCTTTTTCTGGTGAAAGATATGCCGGATTTTAGAGAACTACTGTTTCCGGCGGTGATTTCTGGTGATCGGAGGGGCAGCGGAGCCAAATTCACGGTGAATGCCATCTCTGTTCGTCGGTTTTTCTGGAAATCCCTTTTTGGTTGCTTGTGGTCTTTCTGTAACCACACTTTCCTTTTTCCGATGATATATTTTTTGAAAAATGTTCACTTAGGCCCCTATATTTATATAAAAGTAAGAAACTCGCCCTTAATCTTATGAAAATTATCCCATAGACCCCCCTAATGTTAACTAAAGTTGATACAAAGCATCCCTTTCTTTTTTTGAAGAGATAAGTATACGAATGTTGTAATTGATACAATTGTAATAATCTAAGTATGTGAATAGTAAATTTCTTTGTTGATACCCACAAGGGAAAGAACCACAAAAATTGTGAGAGAATGGTTTGGGCCACCTTTAGTAACATTTTACTGTATCCACCTCACAAACATCATAAAAAAAGGTAAATTAGAATGTGATAGGTTAAGATGGGCGGGTCAGATTTGAACGCTAGACCTTGTTACTAAAACCCCACATCCTTTCTTTCGGGACAATTTCGCAGGGACGACTATATTAGTTTTCGTGGTCATTTTCCTATGGGGGTCATTCAAGAGAGAACTCAGTTATCTGTGGTAACCGTGAGATCCAATTTTAACCACAAAACAGAAGATAAATTAGGAAATCAATAATTTTGGTAATTTTAATTAAAAATTTTAATTAAAGGAATTTTAGGTATTATTGAGATCTCCTCTCTCTTCTCTTCTCTCTCCTCTCTCTAGCAAATATTATTCCGGCGAATACATGATGCCCACTGTAATACACTTTATAAACATTCGAAAATACATGATGCACACTGTGATACACTGTGTAAAGATTGAAAATACATCGAAAATACATGATAGCACACTATGATACCCTTTTGTAAACATCAAAAATACGTGATAGCACACCATGATACACTTTGTAAAGATCGAAAAAACATCGAAAACAAGTGATGCACACTGTGATACACTTTGTAAAGATCGAAAATACATGATAATACACTATGATACCCTTTTGTAAACATAAAAAATACGTGATAGCACACTGTGATACCCTTTTGTAAAAGGAAATAAGAAAATTTAGGAATTAGGTTATATTTTATAAATTAAACAAATTTACTAAAATATCATTTTCTATTTATTTAAAATTAATATTAATTATTCTAAATGTGTGACTCATATTGAATCTCACAGTTATCACAAACTACCTAGTTTTCATTTGATTAGACCCATATATATGGGTTTTATTTAAGTTTTACGCTAAATTTGGTTGGACCGGGTTTATATTAAGCCAAAAGAAAAGAACCCGATCAGGCTTTTAGAGTTTTAGGTCTAAACCGGGCTTGAGCTTCAAGCTTAATAGGCCAGAGCTTTTTTGGGGTAGGCTTAATAAGGGCTTTTGTGCATCTCTATTTTACATTAGCAATTATAGAAATAATACGACTCAAAGTACAAAAGAAAATTTCATGTATATTGTAGTATCAAATGTATACAAACTTGGTAGGTATACGAGTAATTCCATTGTCGAAATTAGGAAGTTATTAACGAGTGGGTTGAGACTAGTTTGTAGCAAATTCCCGAGCACTCAGAAACAATGTTACTATTAGAATTCCACATCAGCTAAACTTAAACATTTCTCCTTCATATATGTTAGAACCTCTTGTTTTCTTCTTAAATGCTATTTTGGAGATTGATTGACGGTTTCACATATTCTCATACTTACAAAGAAGCCGAATAAGACGGATCACATGGTCTGATAAAGCAACAAAACTGGACACCAACTTAATGAAGACGAAGAAATTGATGAGACCTTTGTAAATGAAGATCATCCTCCTAATATACATAAATTCTTGTGTGTATTTTCAAGAATATTCTATTAAAACAATTCTCAAACTTACACCTTGAAAATAAGGGAGATACACAACAAGACTGGTCGAATTAAGTCATTAACGACTCAAAAATTACATTCAGATAGTGTTATAAAATACTGAGATGGAGTAAGCGTGGCATACTTTACAGGAGTTTAGCCTCGATCTCCTCGAGCGTGAGCCCTTTTGTTTCTGGTATGATGAAGAAGATGAAAACGAGAGCCAAGACCGCTATCCCTCCGAAGATGAAGAACACTATTCCAGCCCCAAGCAAATCCTAAACAAAAAACCAAACAAAACTAGTAAATCCCATACAGAGGTATGGTCAGGGGATAGGATGTACACAGAAAGGGTAGAGAAGCTGTTTCCTGAAGACCACCGCTTGCAAAATAAAAATAAAAAATACAAGCGAGCAAGCTCCATGTGAAAGTATGTGCAAACAAGCAACGGGTAAACAAAAAATGAATCACTTAGTAGGAAATGGCCCGAATAAATCCAACGGTGATTAATAATCCTGTTAGACATGAAAAAGTAGCTATCATCCCCTTCTATGAATCGAAAGGTCTGAAATGAGCCACAGTTTTTTGAATCAATAGGTCTTAAAATCGTCATTGGAATAAAGGAAACATCCCTCCATTTGATATTTAGTTCTAGTCACACAAACACATATCAGGGCCACAAATTTCAAAATGCATAAAAAATTAGAAAACAAAATATATCAAGTTTGAGGTTTGAGAAGTATCGGGTTTGGCATTTATATTACAGATCGTCGACACTTGTACTGTGGACAAGAGGAAGTAAGGGCCGTTTACTAAACGCTTACTGGGTACGCGCTTACCCATATCATTTACCTTATTGATTGCGTATGGCAAGGACCGAGAAGCTTACCCGGTAAAAGATAAGGCAAGAGATAAGGCAAGGACAAAGAGTCTTACCCCGTAAGTGTGGAAAACGTCTCTTACCCAGTAAGCACTTACCGGGTTAAAGATGCTTAGCAACAATACATTTTCATAGCCATGGATGTTACACATTAAGGTAAGTGAAGGTGAATCTCTTGCCGGTAAGTGCTTACCTGATAAAGATTTTGGTAAACGGCCCCTAAATCTTAGCATGATAGAGGTGGAAAAGGAGATGCAAGGATAAGCCAAGATAAGCCACCATACTTTTGGTTTGGTTTAGCTTACTGACCTATTCACCCCATCTTGACCTCAAAAATAAAAAAGAAATTGAGTAGTGTGCGGGTGCTCCAACTTTACGACTTGGTGTCATCACATCAAGAAGTCAATCCAGTCAATGCGACTATTGACAGAAATTTCATCCCTCCCCCATCTCCCTTGGTCTGCATACATACAAACACATGGGGGTGGATCCATGTGCAAGGCACTGGAGTTCCATGCCACCACTAACTCGTTCCGTCGTAGGGGGGAATTTACGACCCTTTACAGTGCCACCATTGTGTTTTGTTGTGTCCTAACACAAGGCATTGTTGCCGAAAAACTGAGACTACAATAGCATATCAAAGCTTAAATTTGAGTTTTAATGGTTAACAACAGTGGAACACAAAAATCCTAATTGAAATCATTGAAATTGAATATGATTTCTTAGTGTTTTGTACTGTATTTTGCAACTATAATTAAATTTTATATTCTTTTATAATAAAATTTTGTTTTATTTTATATCACGGTAATTATTTTGTGTCACCACTAGAAAAGATTCCTGGATTCCCCTCTATAAACTTACACACACACACATGCCTGAAACTAGAAAGATAAGAATTTACTTTTCTTTTGTTCGACTAAGTCAATGCACTACCAGCATTGGTTTACATTTCTTCAGGGACAATGCAAGGATCACACATTCTTATCCATGCATATGATGACAGATAGACCCTTCATCCTTTGAATAACAAGGTAAATATGTGAAGACATATATAACTGAACAAGAAAGACGCGTACCTCTAATGGAGAAAATGCAAATGTAACTAGTGCATTGGCGCCAAAATTGATAAGGACTGCTATACTCAATCCGCGCCCTCGTAAGCGTAAAGGGAAGATCTCAGAAATCATCAACCAGCCAATAGGACCAAAAGATATCTGCAAAAATTAGTTCCTTTTAATTTATTTCCATACGACATCACATATGACATGTGTGTGTGTGTGTGTGTGTGTTAGATGCACCCTAGGATTCAAACAGAGAGACAGGGTTAAACAGAATATTTCAAATCGTAGAAAAAAATATTTCTATGTGACTATATTTAAAAAAAAAGTGCTTAATTACAATATTGCATGGGCTTCTTCTATTTGCTAGCAAAGAAAGTAAGCACTTTTTTTGCATCAAGATGGATTCTATTGCTAGTAATTGAGAAAGTACAGCCTTTATACCTGATAACATCCAACATACAGCAGCAATGCAACAACAGCCACTGCAGGTACATTACCAAGGTAAGTGTAAAAAGATCCCATGAGAAACAATGCGACGACCTGCAATGCAACATATAATCCTCAATTACTGCCAACATCCCAAAA
Organism: Arctium minus; assembly: GCA_954870635.1. Lineage (NCBI taxonomy): Eukaryota > Viridiplantae > Streptophyta > Magnoliopsida > Asterales > Asteraceae > Arctium > Arctium minus. Next base: position 44,179,430 of record OX941085.1, read on the forward strand.
TTCTTACCATGATTTTGCAACACATAAAGCTAATCCAATAGGTTCATCGAACCCGCCAACTTGGACATCTTGCTTAACTTATATTGAAAGTTTAGCCTATCATGACAACGGAAACTTACAATGCCAGAAACTCCCCCAAGAAGCAAGGGTCTCCTCCCAAGTTTGTCAACAACCATAACAGCTACACCAGTCATGATTAACTGAAAAAGGGTAAGGAACAGAAAGCATCAAAGGAAGCCAGCTATAAAACGCATATTAGAAACAAACGATCGTCGTGATCAGGGAGAGAAAATAAGCACTGATCTTGTTTATATAGTTGACGAACTAGAGACAGTTTATCATCATAAAACACAGGAAATCACTGAACAAGAACAAGGACACAAATGACATGAACGGACAGGTGAAATGTAATTTCAAAATCAATAAGGTGGCATTTGGTTCACATTTTCTTTCGGAAGGAATGGAACCGTCAAAGGAAGTGGAATTGGAGGACATTGGAATGAATGGAATGTGGTCAACTGACGTGTTTGGTTGTCATGGAACGGAATTGCTATTTAACTTCTTTGTGGTTTCATGTTTAGTTTGTATATATATCTTCGGAATTGGAGTATAATAATGGCAATTGTCCAATTTACCATTCATTCAATTCCTTTGTCATTTCTTGTTCAGTTTGGGGACAAATACATGGAAAGGGATAATAATAATAATAGTAATAATAATAATAATAATAATAATAATAGTAATAATAAATTAATAATAGTAGTAGTAGTAGTAGCGGCAACAGAGTAATAACCACGATGATGCTGACGATAATAATTAATTATAGTAATACTAACAAGTAAATAAATAATAATAAAGGGTATTTTTGCTCAAATATGAATTCCATTGTATTCATTGTGATGGAATCAGTCATTCCATGGGTGTAAACAAAAAGAAACTTATTGGAGAACACAAATCCAACCTGTAGATTATGAGTAGGACCATGTGTGAATGACATTGAGCTCTAAAACAGAAATTAACAATAATGGAGATACTGGGTGTAACATCTCGAGTCCATCAACAGTTATCTTATGTCATGGTATTTATTTGAAATTAGTATTATTGTTTCCTTTTGGGGGAGGGAGAGATAGATAGATAGATAGATAGATAGATAGATAGAGAGAGAGAGAGAGAGAGGTCAAATAGGACTTGAGATCCCACCTTTAACAAACCAAGAAGAATGGATGCCCTTGTTGCATCTGATGCAGCAGAGAACCCTGCAGTCTATAAGATAGTAGAAATTCAGGTACAAAACATGTTTTAGAAATTTAGAAAATGAAGAGATTGAAGTTTCCGCATGCTATCTTCTTTTCAGTGTAACATCAAATTTAACAATTGTATACCTGGAAAATCGATGCAGCATAGTACAGTACGCTAGGTTGACCTGTTATCTGTCAACAAGAGTGACATGTCTTAGTTCAGAATTAGTTGGGGCATAATACACTTCAAGTTCCTTTGCTGTAAACTTACCTGCTGGAACAAGACCAAACCTCCCCCTACAATCAGGGCTTTCAAGCATTTTCCCTGGAAAATCTCCCCTAGGGTAGCTTCATTTTCCTCACTGATATAAGATAGTTCAACCAGAATCTCTTGAACTTCTTGAGGTGCCGAGTTATTAATGGTTTCACCTCTAAGACGACGTAAGCAATGAATGGCATATTCTCGTAGATCCTGCATATCGCCTTTTCCCTGAATTGCACGTAGGAGAATCCATCTTGGTGAAGAAGGTAGCCACCACATCCCAATACCCATAACTATAGCAAAAGGAACGGAAGTTGCATACATATAGCGCCAACCAGCATTCACATCAACCAAGAGGCTACCAACCACATAACCTAACTGCAACGAAAAAAATGTATTAACCCTTTAATGTTCTATTCAGAAAAGGATAAGGGTATGAACACTTGAATGGAACACCGTTGAGATGATCCATCTGTAAAATAAGACAACTTTAAGGCTGGTAAGCCAAACTAGTTGAGGTAAAAGATTTATAGGGAACAAATATCAGGATGAATTGGAGATATACTGTTGAACAAAGTCAATCATGCACAAAAGATCTCATAGAAAGATGAAACTACTTACAACCATTCCCATCACGATGAAGAATTCTTTGAGGGATATCAATCGACCTCGTATCTGACTAGCAGCTGTCTCAGCAATGTACATTGGAGCAGCATGCATTGCCTATATAGAAAAACAACTGGAAGTATAAAACATTCTGCAGCATCTAGCAGATCTGCACAAGTTTTTACTGCATGCTTCATAATAACATAAAAGGAAACCTCATAAAAAGTAAGATATAAGTATAAAATTCTTGTCGATTCCTTTCCAAAATTATACCTTTGTGAACTTAATTATTTAATGAGCCATTGCACCTGACTCCAAAATTGACATGATTCGGTTTAACTAATTTGAAGATCATAAAAGTAGTAGGGTTGTCATACATAATTTCAACAGTGTAACCTTGTTTTCCTCTAAATCGAAGTAACTAGTAAGGCTATACCAAAAGCATCTTATAGTTTGGATGGAGGGAGTATAAGATATGTCCTCAGATTCACTAAGAACTTATTTAGACTCAACGTGTCAGGAGCCTATCATGTGTGAGCAAGACCAGTTGTGCTTGAACGGGTGTGTATGATATTGCCCATGCATATAAACAGTGTTATCAAGGGTCATAATAGTTCAGAAGATAGCTTCAAATCTTACCAGTCCAATTCCTACACCGTATATAATGCGCCCAATCACCATAATTGCAAAACCAGGTGCGAGTGTTGTTACCAACGCACCAATAATATATGATGCAGCTGAAACCATCAGCTCCCTCCTTCTTCCTTAAATACACACAAGTTACTTATACTTCATCAAGACAGATACAAATCATTAATTTGAAACTTCAAGTCCTCAATTAGAATTATAGCTAACCTAGAAAGTCAGCAACACTAAATGCCAATATAGAACCGATCAGAGCCCCATACAGCGAACCACTAGTCTGCAATGACCAAAAGCAAGAAGAAACATTAGCTTTGTATGAGTGCAAGAAAATGCATTGAAGCAAGCAGCAAAGAATTTACAAACTTACGATGAGACCAACTTGCACGGACGACAAGTCATACCATGAGATGCCACTAGATGTAGCTGACTGCAGCATTAAAAAATATATGATGAAGGATGAGACAGTGAAGAAATGAAAGATATAGAAGTAGAAATGAAAGAGACATGCACCAAGATTCACTTTACAAGACAAAATAACAGTATTATACATTCAATCTCATATTTCATATAGAAAGCAAAGCGAATGGAAGTGATTCACACTTCACAGGCTATCGTCGCTACTAGCCATGGCAAGCTTTAATTACTTCCATGACCATTACAGAATCTGGCCAATCCTTGATAAAATTCTCATACCACAAATAAATGAAGAACTCAGCTGGCTCAAACCCACTGGAATGGAAAGAGATAGTGAATATATCAAAGGGAAAAACAACAAACCTAAACCCTTTAACGTCTTTGTGGGTTCATGGTACATGGATGAAAACTAGCGTGAAATTCACAACAAAAAATTTGAAATAGGAAGATGCTATGTTGAGGCATAAGCTGTCATTCAAAAGAATGACTAGTCCGAAAGCGGTCATCTCTTTTCTTTAGATGATGGTATTCTATTTGCATGCACCTCTTTCTTCTCTTCAGAAAAGAAGTACATTTTTTAAGTTGGAAAATTTTAATCTAATGGATGATCCTTGGAAGAACGGTCAAGGTTACTCCTTTGTGAGCTGTCATGGTTCAACTTTCAAGTCATGGGAACAACCTCTTTGCAAAATGTAAGATTAATCTTGTGTACAAAGCATTCGCCCCCAACCATCTCAAAGCAAATGGCAATGTTGCCACCGGATCACCTCCTCTAGCAAAATTTTAATCCTATTACCAATCTTTTATCCATGACTGAGGATAAGAAGAATATTCCCTTTCCCTAGAAACCAATGTGACAATTGACATGAATTTCATATTTTTTTGGGCAAAAATATATATATATATATATACAAAACATATATGAGCTATGACAAATAATACTAGTTGTTTCATAGTTACAAGTTTACTAAAAATAAAAAAGATACCTTTATATTAATTGTAGCAGAAGAGGTGGCCCCGATATCAAATCCATACAATAGGCCTCCAAAAGCAGGGAAAAGAAATCTGAGATCATTGAGCGATTCATCATCAAAACATTCATCACAACTAGAAATTCAAATGGAAAGATTGACGACGTTTTATAACTGCCACTTTTTATATTGTACACCACATAAATTATAGTCACTCAATAAATGACCCACCAGTTGTCCAATTGCAAGACATAAAGGCAGAACAGCACACCTCATTTCTATCTGCCCTGGTATTACTTGCAAAAACTTAAAACCATGCTATTTCCTCCACATAAAACAAAAAGAGATGAATTTCTAATCTTCTTACTTTCAAATCTGGTATGTTTAAATTCAAAATCAATACGACAGTGTAACAAATTTACCACCCAAACCCACCTAATGGTATTGTTTGTTAAAAGTTTAATATAATTATTTGAACTTTGAAGATCTCATCGACCATAGACTACAAAATTCTGCTCACTCGATTCGCTAAAATCACGCAACAGGGAAAAAACCACAATTACAACACAAACAGCAGAAAAAACCTCCTAAATCAAAAACATCAGATACATAAATCGATAAAGTAGGAGCAAAATCAAATTGAGGGTTTGAAAAGGAAAAACTCACGGAAGAATAGCAGCAACTACCGAATAATTTTCTGATTGACGACGATCATTGATTAGAGGCAAATCCATACCCTCAATTTCACCAGATGACTTCCCTGCCTATAAATTACTCACAAATTACACCATCATATACAAAGAAAACCTTACAAATTTGACAAAAAAAAAAAAAAAAGTTTAGTAAATAGTAAACGAAGATTAGATTAACGTAAAGAGACCTTGCCGATAGATGAGAAGGTATGATGGTGTTCGGGATCGGAGGTAGTTGGGGACGCCATAGCTATGCAGCAGCATACAGCTTCCTGACCGGATAAAAAACAAATACTTTTAAAAGAAGCGGCTAACGAATAAACTAGAATCCAAAGGGTAATAACGTCACTTCATGCTTTCAAGAAGAGTCCAATTGTTTTTATTTTTTTGAAAGAGTAAATTACAAATTTAGTCCCCGTGGTTATATAAAATTTTGGATTAAGTCCTTCAAATGAAATAATTACTTATGTGGTCATCGTGGTTTCACTTTTGTTACGGATTAGGTCCCTTGCTCCTAACGCCGTTAACTTTAGCTCCGTTAACTTAGGGTTATTCTGGTCACTATATCTTTTTCTTTTAAAACTTTAAAAAAATATATAGTTTTTATATTTATGGTATATTGATATAGGACGATAATCAAATGAAAACCAAAAATAGGTTGAGAACCGTGAAAACCGATCTAAACCATTAATTAATTTTAATCCATGGTCATTAAAGGCAATGCCAATTTTGAAATGAACTAGAAATTAAACGACTTTTATTAAAACCACATGATCAAAACCAAATTACGGCTTAGATCGGTTCTCACGGTTCTCAATCTTTTTTTGGTTCTCACATAATTTAACCCCTATTGATGTAATTATTATATGAAAATAAAGAAACCTAAAACACCACCAAATAATGCACAATCCCCAACGTAAACAAAACCATTGCACACTCCTTCCACCCCATCTCTGCCGCCGTCCCCGCCCCCGCCCCCATAAAGTTTCCGATCACTGTCAACTGACTCGTCGGATTCCCCACCGTCGACAAAAACCTCTTCCCTTTGGTAAACCACTGCCGTAAATCTTCACATCAAGAACAAATATCGGAACCACAAAAACCCACCAAAGAAAAGGTGGCAAACGGTTTATGGTTTGAAAAACGGCGACGTTTGGAGGAGAAGAAGCCATGAAATCCATGGTGTAAATAGGTAGTTGACCGTGATGTGGTTTAGGTAGTCGTGTTTGACCATGTCAGAAAAGAGGGCACATCGGAGGATGTAGAGGAGTGAGAGGGAGATGAGGATGAGGAAAGATAGGGACCAGAGGAGGAGGAATGCGGCAGAGGGCATGACAGCGAGGAGTTTCCGGTAAGGATGGGAGTTTTCCGGCGGGTGAGATAAGGTTTTGAAGAGTAGGGTTTGGAAACAGAAGGAAAGGGTGATACGGAAGTAACCGGTGTGGAAGTTTGATATGATTGGGAAAATTATTTGTTTGAATGGTATTGAGATGATGTCGTCGTGACGACAACAGTGGGTGGTGGTTGGTCAGAGGATGGTGGTTGAGTCGATTAGTAAGTGTACTTGCGGTGGTGGTGGCGTGGTTTGTTTGGTAGGTTTTTGTTGCATTGTGACGGTGGTGGTGGTGGGGTGTGTGTGTGTTTACATGTTTTTAGTAGGTAATTATATGCAAGTTTGCTTCTCACCTGGACGAAGTTGTCCGGCTGCCTAGAACTTGGTGGTCGGTGCCGGAAGAGGTAGGGCAACAGGAAGAGGGAGAGGGAGGCTGTGAAGAGAAGATGTGGCTAGAGAGTAAGGCGGTGGTGCCAGATGCTGCCGAAAAACAGAGGTTCCAGGGGAATGGTCTCCGACGTTTGGGTGGGGGGTGGAGACTGATAGACAGGGACGATGAACATGTTTACCTCTCTCTATATTTTATTTAAATATAATAAGATAACTTTTAAAAAATAAAATAAAATTGCAAAAAAACGATATTACCCTTGACTTAATGGAATATTGGTTAGTGGAGTTAGAGCAAGGTACCCAATCCATAACAAGAGTGAAACCATAGTGACCATACATGTAATTATCTCATTTGATGGACCCAATCTAAATTTTCAATAACCATAAGGACCAAATTTGTAATTTACTCTTTTTGAAGAGTAAACTACAATTTTGGTTCCTGTGGTTTACCACTTTCTTTGAAAGTGGTCCCTGTGGTTCAAAAACTGCAATTATCGGCCCATGGTTTGCAAAACGCTTTGAAAGTAGTCCCTGCGTCTAACGCCATTTATATGGGAGCTGTTAAGTGCCTCATGTGCGTAACACGTGATGGGATTTTTTGTCTTTTCACGATTTCCCTCTCAATTAAACGCCTTTTGGTTGTTCTCCCTCTTTTCAAGAAACCCTCCATCATTACCTGTAAACCCAAACCACCATTGACACCATTGGAGCAACATTGTGAGGTTTTAACATTGAAATTTTCCTTGAGCTGAACTTCATCTTGGTAATACAACTGGTATATTCATGTCATCTTCTACGTGGGTGATCAGAAAGGAGCAAGTGAATGATGAGCTTTACCCTGAACTTGTTTATGGTATGTCATCTCTGTTTTTCATGAAATCAAAAAAATTCCCTTTTTACAGGTTTATGATCGATTTTTTTTCTACAGATCACTACCCAACTCTAATAACAATGAGGATAAACCATGGAAGTGTTTTCTCAAAGTTCCCTGGTAAAAGATACATCCATGGTAAGAGTACATTTGTTGACTTGATTGACACTGAAAAGTTTTCAGTTCATGAGATTGATGCTATTATGTTAGAGTTAGGGTACCAAAAAGAGGAAAAAAATGTATTACCATTTCATGATTCCAGGAAGTGACTTGGATTTCAGGTTACAAGCTTTAGGTAATGATAGTGATGTGCTACAACTGATGAAATATGTTCCTAAGGTGAAATTTGTGGATGTCTTTATAGAGCACTGGAAAACATTAGTTGATACATACAAATCACCACCACATGCTAGAAAAATGGTCATAGAGCAACTGGATGAACCTGGAAATGAATATATATCAAGGAAAAAAGTGGTTAACAGAAGATGCAAGAAAAAACTGTTTCTTGAGTGGATTGACAATAAAGGTGAGGAATCTAATCTGGTTAAAGAGAGAGTTGTGGATGAAAACATAGGTTTTGACTTAAATCAGAAGGCGGATGGAGTATGTGTTGATGAATTAAATAGACCACTTAATGTGAGTGAAATGTTGTATGAACAAGGAAATAATGTGGATATCCCATTTGATCTTAATTTAGAGTTTAATGAACCTGAGAGGGAGGGAATTGATAAGGGAAAGGGAATTGATAAAGGTAGGAATTAATGAGGGAGATGAACATGACAAGGGAGATGGTATTGACAAAGGAAAAGGAATTGATAAGGGAAAGAGAATTGATAAAGGTAAGGGAATTAATGCCATTGTTTGAGTCAATACCTACAGCTGTCAAAACTTGTCCTGGAAAAGGACCCTTCATGAATGTACCATCCACTAGCATATGGGATTGTAGAAGCTGAGTCAATTGCATCATGGAGCTGGTTCTTACAGTATCTGGGAGAGGATCTTGATCTGTTTGCAAATTCAAACTTCACATTCATAAGTGATAGGCAAAAGGTCAGTCTCAAAGCACCTTACTTTATGATAAGTCATGTGTATATACTAATACAAAACACCTTACTTTATGATAATTCTTGTGTGTGACAGGGAATCCTTCCAGCAATTGCAAAGCTTTTCCCATGTGCAAAACATAGATTCTGCCTTAGACATATTCATGACAACATGAAGCAACAGTGGAAGGGGAAAGCATACAAGGACCATCTTTGGAAATGTGCAACTGCAACAACTATTCCACAGTTTCAACAAGCAATGGAGGACTTAAGAATGGTCAATCAACCTTGTTATGATTGGTTGAAGCAGATCCCACCTCAACATTGGGCTAGGTCCCATTTCACAAGTTAGTTTATGTTACTTTAACTTAACAAGTTAATTTGATTTACATCAACAATATGCATCTCTGAGTTCAAACTGATTTTGGTCAATTCAGGTAGGTGTCATTCAGATGTACTTCTCAACATGTGTGAAGTCTTCAATAGGCAGATTATTGAGGCTAGGGATAAACCCATAATTGCATGTTTGGAATATATTAGACATTACCTAATGAAGAGGATAGTGCATGTGCTGAAAGTCATAGATAAAGCTGAAGGACCACTCACTCCAACAACAACCAAAGCACTGGAAAAGATCAAGAGTGAAACAACTCACTACAAAGTATCTTGGAATGGTGGAGATAGGTTTGAGGTACGTGGTCCTTGGAATGATTAGGTGGTAGTTGATGTTAGGACTCAAATTTGTACATGTAGGATGTGGGAACTGACTGGCATCCCTTGTAAGCATGTTGTTGCTGTAAACTGGAACATGACTTTAAATGGAGCAAATGTTGTTGTCCCTGAGAAATGGGTTGATGAAACTCTCTGGCTTCACACTTGGAAAGAAATGTACAAATTCAAGATTGAACCCATCAATGGCAAAGATTATTGGAGTAAGTTTGATTGCCCAACAAAACTTATTGCACCAAACTATCATAAACAGATTGGGAGGCCTAAGAAGAAAAGAAGGAAGGGTCTTGATGAAAAGAGCACTGGAACAGGTGGGGAAGGAACCAAGTTAAGTAGGAGTGGGAAGACTGTGACATGTGCAAAGTGCAAGAAGCAAGGGCAAATACAAAACTAAAGACACCCAACATAAAAATGGAAACTAATAAAAAATACAAGACTGTGACATGTGCAAAATGGAAACATTACACCCATTACAACCTTCACGACACCCAACATTGGATTAGGTCAACAAAAAAAATACAAAACTAAAGAAAACCCAACTGACAACCAATAAAAGCTTTAAGATCTTGATTTCCTTTTCTTTCTCGTTGAGACAAGCTTCCACTTTGTTCTTAGCAAACCAAGGATCACCTCCATAGCTCGATTACATAGTTGTTCATCGTACCAAGCAAAAAAGTCACATTTAGCATACTTCCTTAAGCACCCATAAAACCTACGACTAGGGTTTTTGTTTGTCCACGAAGTCTTTATCGTGGCTGGAACACCACAGTCACAAACCACCATTGAAGAGGATGGAGATGGAGATGAAGTTCCCTATTAAAGAGAGAAAAAAAGACGTTACAAAACCCTAAGTAAAGCTAAGAAGAAGATCGTTTAAATGAGAGGGAAATCATGAAAAGACAAAAAAGCCCATCACGTGAATGGCACATGAGGCACTTAACGGCTTCCATATAAACGGCGTTAGACGCAGGGACTACTTTCAAAGTGTTTTGCAAACCATGGGCTGATAATTGCAGTTTTTGAACCACAGGGACCACTTTCAAAGAAAGTGGTAAACCACAGGGACCAAAATTGTAGTTTACTCTTTTTGAAATAAAGACTACTCCATTTATGTCACCTTTTACATGTAAAAAGCGTGTTTAATCTACTTTTATAAGAGTTATTTTTTGTACGGTATCATTTTCAACTCACTAAATAAAAAACATACTTAAAAACCCGTTAATAGTAGTTTTTATTAGAACTTTTTTTTGTAAGTTTTGTGCATTTTTTAACGTTAATGATTTTACAAAAAACTATAAAAATGTCGAAATATATATATATATATATATATATATAGAGGAAAGCTCAAATGAAAACTCATTTTTCATTGTGCACGTGAGGACAAATCTCAGTCACTCGATCTCTTTTGATCCAACAACTCATATTAAATAGAGATTTTAATTTAAAAATGCTTAGGGGTAAAAATGAAAGAAAATTTAAACACACGCCTACCATATTTAATTTTTTATTTTCTTTTTTAATTAAAAACATTTTACCCAATTAATGTTTAAAATAAATTATTTTAAAAATTACTAATATTTTAATCAAACAAATTACATCAAAAAACGAGAATTTCGTGCTCTTCGATATGACATCCATCTCGATATAGTTTTTTTTTTTGTCGTTTTAACCGTTTTTACGTGAAATGCTATATATGTGTTATATTCATTATGAATATTTATGTACGTTCAAGTTTGTACAACGCCTCGACATCGTAAGTATGTAACTCGACATCACATTCTTCAACACTTTCCTCAACGTCGTAAGGCATCACGTTTCTTCAGCACCGTAACCCAACACCCATTAAGACGAATCGAGAACCTATCGAGTAATTCGGTTGTGAATCGGGGAACAAAAGAGAGCGTGTCACGTCTCCACATCTTCACATGTCATTCATGTGTTATTCATCATGAATAATGTATCATTCAGGATGAATAATACATCATTCAGGGTGAATAATTCACGATTCATGAATTCGTGTATTATTCGTCATGAATGTTGTGTAATTCATCCTGAATACTATATTATTCATCATGAATAATGAATGAACGTTCACATTTGTTATTTATACTGAATGTGGGACATCCAGGGATGCACATACATATTCATAATGAATTAAACCAAATTTCGGTTGTAAATTGGAAAACAAAAGAGAGTGCGCCATGTGTCTACACTTTCAGGGGTCATTCATATATTATTCATCATGAAAAATGTATTATTCAGGATGAATAATAGAACATTCAGGGTGAATAATACATGATTCATGATAAATAATACATGAATCATGGATTCGTGTATTATTCATCCTGAATATTGTATTATTCATCCTGAATATTGTATTATTCATCATGAATACTGAATGAACGTTCACCTTATTCATCCTGAATATTGTATCATTCATCATGAATACTGAATGAACATTCACCTTTGTTATTCATACTGAATGTGGACACCCGAGGACGTACATGCATATTCATAATGAATATAACACATATATAGAATTTCACGTAAAAACGGTTAAAACGAAAAAAAAATCTGAATATTGTATTATAAATCCTGCATACGGTATTATTCATCATGAATAGTGAATGAACGTTCACCTTTATTATTCATACTGAATGTGGACACCCGAAGACGTGCATGCATATTCATAATGAATATAACACGTATATAGAATTTCACGTAAAAAACGATTAAAACGAAAAAAAAAACTATATCGAGATAGATGTCATATCGAAGAGCACGAAATTCTCGTTTTTTTGATGTAATTTGTTTGATTAAAATATTAGTAATTTTTAAGATAAATTATTTTAAAGTTTAAGGGGGTAATTTTTTTTAATTAAAAATAAAAATAAAAAGTCAAAGATGGTAGGCGTTGATTCAAAATTACAATTTTGTCCTTAATCACTTCCCAATTAACCTTATTATATATTAACAATTGATTAGTTTTCTAAGTTTTGATCTATATATATATATATATATATATATATATATATAGGGATGGGTTCAAATGAAAACTCATTTTTCATTGTGCACATGAGGACAAATCTTAATCATTTTTCATCCATCTCGATATATATATATATATATATATATATATATATATATATCACGGTCATTTTACAACCCAGTAAAATTTTACAACTCGTGCAACCTTCATATATATATATATATATATATATATATATATATATCACGGTCATTTTACAACCCAGTAAAATTTTACAACTCGTGCAACCTTAATCTAAACCGTCCATTGCATTTGGATTCTCATTGATTCTCTAAATGAATTTACTTGATCTCGTCGAATTTCTGCAGTAGATGTCGTTGCACATAACGATTCATGTGATGTATCGAATGAATGTGACACTTTCATGAAACAGTATGCATTCCATGTTAGTGTATGCATTTAATGAAATACTATGCATTGCATGTAAGATTATTACATAAAACCAATAATCGTTGATGACTGATGCAATCCAATAATCAATTCAGTGTCTACATAATGAATGAGCTTAATGAATGGTTTAGATGAGGGTTGCACGGGGTTGTAATATTTTATTGGGTTGCAAAATAAACGATCCCTATATATATTATTAACATATCATTTCGCACAAAGTTCAAGGTAAAAATCAAGATTTTTGTACAAAAACTCTAAAAATGTGGGTGTTTTATAAGAACTCTCTTCAATGGTAATTCTTATAAAAACTTTACATTGAAGATACTCTAAATGAGATTTTAATTAAATTCATGATAAGGTAATAGAATTAATTAAATGAAACCCTTAATTAAAATATCATTTAAGGTTATATACTTAAATGACCTTCAATCGTAGAGTGTGCTTTGAATCGAATCGGATCAAAACCAATATAAATAAAAAAAATACGAACAAAAATTTAATCGACCTAAATTGGTTTCGTTCGGTTTTGTTTTTGCTTAGATCTACTATTCGAAGGGTGATGTTCGAATCGAATTGGAGTAGGACCCGATCAAAATGGAAAAATAATATAATAAAAAACTGGATCGACCTAAACTGATTTGATTCAATTCAACTCTAGCACAAAAAATATACATTTTAGTTTGTTTCAATTTGAAGTATATAAAATTTAAAACATTATTGTTTTAAGTTTAGTAAAAAAAACCCTTTTTGGGTCTGATTCAAAACCGAAATATGTTTTTTTTATCTTGAACCGAACCAAACAAGGTAGGTCGGAGCATGGACCGGTCCATTCTCATCTCGATTTTTTTGCTTTGTCAATCCGGCCAGAGTTTTGCCCACCCTCTTATTAAATAATTTATCTGAGAAGTTTTCCGTTCATTTTTGTTAAAAACTATCAATTTTATTATACATTATTTTAAAATTTCTATATCAGATGATTTTTTTAAGTTCGCTGAATGAAAACTTGGGTATCGTATACTCCCTCTATTCTAAAATAAATGTCCACAATGAAAAAGACATACAATTTTATTAATGTGTAATTATTACTCTTTTAAGTTAACAAAAGAACAATTTTACTCTTAATCATATATAGAAAAAAAATTCTCCATCAAATAATTAAGGGTATAATGAGAAAATTAATATTTACTTTTGAAAATTGACACTTATTTTAGAACAAACTAAATTGCAACGTAGACACCAAAGGCGAATGGCTTGCAGGGCTATTAGGGGCCATGGCCCCTGAGCTTTTTCAACCTGCAAGTAGAGCAACCATGGATTTCAGTAATGAAAAAAATTAGTTCCCCCAACTTCTATGTCGGTATGTTCGGTCTACTAAGGTTTTTTTAATTCATTAACTCCCTAACTTTCGATGGTGGCTTAGCCGCTTTATGCATAACAAAGGTTCAACTTTGCAACAAAGTGGTGAGCTCGATTAACTTTTTTAATCCATTAACTCCAATATTGATTCTTTAATAACCTATAAAAGATACTTTGATGTGATCACGAAATTTATCGAAGATTTGTTGCCTTTTTACATTCAATAAACAATTGTGTCAACGGTTGGTAAGCAGGGACGAACCTACAGTGGTGCCTACGGTGGCACGTGCCACCGTATTGTTTCTCCGCCGTAAGGTAAAAAAATTTAGGTATGTGAAAGGTGCAACTGTATCGTTTTAGAAGGTGAAACCGTATTATTTTATAAGTGTAATTGTACCTCGTAATCAACCAAAAAACAAAAAAAACTCTTAAAATCAACCAAAAAAACCAAAAAACTCTATTGAAATCCACAAAAAATATCGAAATAGTCTCTCGAAATCAATAAATAAAACTTAAAAATCCCACCAAATCAAGCAAAAAACTTTAAAAATCCCATGAAACTCCAGAATTTGGCTAAAAACACATCGGACAATATTGAACGTTAGTAAAAAGATGAAGACACGTTAATAAAAACCGTACGAAAAAATATGGTGCCACCCTATGAAAAAGTTCATGGATACGTCCCTGTTGTTAAAGACTAGAAATTATATAATATATTAGGTGCAACCCCTGTGATTAGAAAACTTATGTGATTAGAAAACTTATGTTCCACTCCTGATAGACACTTATTTTAGGACAAACGGAGTATTTTGTTTATTAAAATTAGGAATCAAGGTTTATAGTAAAAAGAAATAGAGCTACAGATAAGGATGTTGGATCCATGTTGTATTATAATATTAATAAGTTATTCTTCATTTAATTAGTAACTTTAATTAATTTATATTTTTATTCCGTCAACGACTCAATATCAATACAGTAAAGTAGGGGGGAGCGTCGGGCGGGTTCGGGTGGAAGAGGGCAAAACCCAATCGGGTTTCGGGGAGGGATAAGGAAAGCCGATAATCATGTATTCGGGGTAGGGTCTAATCGGGTTCGGGTGGATGTCGGGTAGGACGGGTTCGGGTGGGTTCGTCGGGTTTGGACAAACAAACAAGAAGTCAAGAACATACGATTTTTCTGCTATGACTTTCTGGTTCACAACTCACGGCTCACAACTCACGACTCACAACCAGAAGCAGTAGACGATGTCACGATGGCAGGAAAAACAATGCACAGTGGTAGAGTAGAAAAACATGCACAAAAACATGCACACAGTCTGGTAGAAAGCTATTGGTTGTTATGAACAACCATAGAGAATTAGAGATGAATTCATGAATATGAATTATTGAATTATACGATTACTTCATTATATGGAGATTGTCAGATTGGAATTTGGAAGCATATCACAACACGTCACCATGCTAGCACAATTGCACATAATAGAAATAGGATTATAGGAAATGATTACATTTACATAATAAATTATTGATTATAGGAAAGGATTATATTTATCTTTATTTAGCTTAATCACTTAATCGGATATTCGGGCGGGTTCGGGTGGCCCATATGCGAACCCAACCCAACCCGAACCCTATAATCCTACATTAAATATTGGATATCGGCTGTCGGGTTTTAGTGATGGTCGAATATCTGACCACGAGAAGAATTACGGATCGGGTAGGACGGGTAATTCGGGTTGGTTCGGATTTTCCTCACCCCTACAGTAAAGTTCAATTTTGTTCCTTAATGTTTGCATTTTTTAACAGTATCGTCCCTAAACTTTAAACTTTAAAGACTTGGATTTGGTCCCTCGCGTTTGTTGATTTCTAGCGGAAATTCCGTTTCTTTGTCTATAACTTTTAACTTTCTCAGTTAAGTCCAATTAAATGAGGGATATTTTGATCAATTTTCATTTTCACACACACACACACACATATATATATACACACACACATGACATGTTATATAAAAATAAACGTTACACTAAATAAAATCCAAAATCACCACCCACCATCACTAACCACCATCACAAATTCAAACATAAATGAAGGGTATTCAAAATCTTGAATCAAACACAAATTCAAGTCCATAAATCTCAACAAAATATTAACACAAATAATCTAAGATACAAAACTCTAACATAAATCATTCAAAAAGATTATGATACAAACCCTAAAATCAATACCATGAAACCCTAAGTTTAAATCAAACCTAAACCATAAATCAGACAAAAACATAAATCCTAAATCAAACAAAAAACCTAAGTCATATGAATATGGAGATGAAGATGGGACGGAGAGATCAACGCGAGTGTAGTCGGCATGGTCTCTCTCTCTCTCTCTCTCTCTCTCTCTACACTCCTTGGACGTAATTGAAATCGATTAAATTGTTTGTGAATATCTTCGAGATTATATCTTTAGCAAGTTCAGGTTTTGGGAATCTTTTGCCCAACCAAGTTGCATATTTTATCCTATGAAAGGAATGTTTCCCACCCAATCTTTTGCTCCACTCAGTTACAAAACTAAAGCGTCAACACATGAAGCTAATGATGTTTAGTCTCACCAGAGATCGATGAGGGAACAAGAGACATCGATGGAGGAAAAGGGGATGGACTATGCAATGATGAAGATGGCTATTGTGAGCTTCAAAAAGGGGTGGGTAGAAGTTGGAGAAAGATGTTGCCAAAGTTGAGGCTTCAAAAATTGCTACAATTTTTTTGTCTCCATCGAGTGATGCAATGGCTTTTTATACGTGTGTATATATATATATATATATATTATGCATATATATTAAACACACACGTATATAAGGTTGGGTTCCGGTGAAAATAAAAGTTATGGTCAGGGTCGGTCCTGGCTATAGGCTATGGGGGCGGTGGCCCAGGGCAGCAAGAGATAAACCCTTTTGTATGGGTAGGCTTCATTTTGGGCTTACAAAAATTTAATGTTTCCTACATCGCCTCTCAATCCATCATCTGAACGACTCCAATCTCTTGACTTTGCCCTGCGCCCCAAACTCCTCTCTTTCTCTCTTGGCCTTGCTTTGAATCTTTGACGCTTTTGCCTTTCAATTTAAGTTTCAAATTTGCCCCGTAGGGGTAGTAACTATGCCTCTCGAACTCGAAGTCTTGATCTCATGCCTTTTTTTACAATCTGCCCTAAAGGCGGGTAAGGGCAATAACTCTGCCCTAAAAGCATCTGAAATTTTGAATCCTAGTTCCTAAAGGCTAAATCCCTCCGATTCGGGAATCTAAGGAGGAGCATTGAACAACCTAGCAAAGCAACAAATTCTAAACCTTCTGGTAAATTTCTAAATTCTAATGTTTCTAATTTTCCGTCTTTTGTAGATTAAGTATGTTTCCAAATTGTTTTATTGTTTAGATATTAGGTATTTAGGTTTATTTATTTATTGTATAGATTAGGTTTTTTTGTTTCATGTTTATTGTTTAGACTTTAGATCAAGTTTATTTGTTTGCTGTTTAGATGCGTAAATGTGTAATCATGTTAGTTGCTAACTTGTTATCTATTAGAAATGGAGAAAAGAGATGGGGTTTGTTTATGTTTCTACTTTGGAGTTTGGATGTAAAAAAATACATATCTATAATTCGGTGTTGTTTTTTGATTTATGAGTTTTGACCCAATTTCATTATTTTGGTTTTTGATTATTGTATTGTTGATTTTTGATAGTTAATATGATTAGTTATTAACTTGATACATAGTTACTTAGTTACATTGTTGCGTTGTTGATTTTTTTGGCTTTCTTATGATTATAGAAACAAAATTGTTTAAACTTTGAAGTTTCAACTTGTAATACCCCAAAAATTGGGACAAACAAAAATTTCCAAACCGGAAATGTGGTATATAGAATGCCAAAACACGAGCTTTCCCAAAAGGGGAAACAATACACGCCTGTATAATTACAAGTTTGTAATAATATAGCCATAAAAGATAACAATCTTGTTGGGTCATCCAAGATTTGAAGATGACCTCCCCTTTTCGGCTTGTAATTGTATATCTGTAAAATGTTGTACACTTTCATACTTAGGATACTTTATGGTTCTTTGTAATAACTTAGTTGTGCTTTAAAAGATCGGTGAATCGAAGACCAACCAAATTCAACATGAAGCAAGTCTACTGATGCGGATCAAGATGAACTTCAAAAGAACTAAGCTACCACTGCCGAAGATAAGCAACATCTTCGGCAGACCTTTCTTCTGCCGATCTTTCTCTTTTTCGGCAGAGAACATCCCTGCCGATCCTCTTCTATCGGCATCCTTCTGTCGATCCTTCCGCAGAGGCTCTTCCTGCCGATCCTTCGGCAGAGGCTCTTCCTGCCGATTGTTTTTCATTCGGCAATACAAGATTTGACCATACTTCATCATTCCCAATGTTCTTCTGACAAAAGGAATGAAAACTTCTATTGCACAGAGGATATTCACTTGAGTTCTGATCTGATTGAGACTTTCTTCTTAAAAGATCTCAAAAAGATTTATACCAGGAATATTTTATTAGGATATTGTCTTATCATAGTACAAAAGTTACCTTTTGTATTTTGATAAGTCGCTTCAAATATCTTATAATTTATTGAAAATATCTCAACTACCCATCCAACAAATGACAAGTGTCATTTGCATTTAATGCATGGGGTAGTATATAAAGGGTGAAGGCCTCTCCATGAAAACTATGCTTTTCAGCTCAAGAAAATCGAAGTGCATTCAAGCAAGTTGATAGTTTTCTCTCTCTCATAGCTTTTTGTTCTTTAAAGTTGTGTTCTTAAAAAGTTTCTAAGTGCTAGATTGTTAGGATAGTTTTAACTATTCTTTTCTGCAAAAATCGTTTTGTAAACTAAGTGTAATTATTGATATTTCATATCTATAAAGAATTAAAATTAAGTGAAAAATTCATGTATTGTATTCAACCCCTCCTTCCAGAATACTTGTTTTGCTTACTTGGGACTAACATGTGGTATCAGAGAGTTTGGTTTAATCTAATAAACCTGATCCACAATGGCATCACCGTCCAATGCTAAAGTTGATTTTTTTTCCCAAAACTCTTTTCCTGTTGACAATGGCTCTATAGCTAAACATCCAAGATTCAACCCAAACAACTTTTCCCTGTGGAAAAGTAGAATGATGTTGTTTCTAGATGGTGTTGACCCTCGCTTTCTCACTGTTTTTCGTGATGGTCCTATTATTCCTAAAGTCTGGGACAAATTTCAAAAATCTTCCAAGGACAAGGAAAAAAGAAAAGGACAAAGACAAGGATAATGTGTTTCAAGATTTCGATGACTCTTCGGTTGAGGAAAGAACTTCTGCCACTGGGCTATATATTGTCAAAAAGCCCAAAGAATACACCGAGGAAGACAAGCGCCTCATAGGCCTAGACTCTAGAGTTCGAGCAATCATTGCTTTTTCCCTTCTCGATGAAGTGTATCACTCATTGGTCAACCTCTCTATTGCCAAGGAGATGTGGTCAACTCTGTGTGTTTTGTACGAGGGTACTGATGAAGTAAAGAAAAGCAAAAAGATTTCTCTAGTACGCAAGTATGAACTATTCTCCCATGAAAAGAGAGAATCTCTTTCTGACTACTACAACCATTTCAACAGTCTTCTTAATGATCTCAAGTTACTGGGGAGATTATATGATAATGAGGAAGTTCTATGCAAATTTATGGATAGACTCCCAGATTTTTGGGAGAACATCTGTACTTGCATTAAGACGACCAAGGATCTTGATCATCTTCCCCTTACTGTGCTTTATGGAACTCTCTTTAATTATGAGCAAACCCGAATTCAAAGGAAAACTATCATAAAAGAGATAAAAGCCCCTTCCATGGCTCTTATCAGTGATAGCTCCAAGAAATCTATGTGTATCCCTCGCATCACCTATCCTTCAGATGATTTTGACCGAGAGAGTCATGATGACTCAGATCACTATTCGGATGCCTATCTATGTGAGTCGGTGATGAGGGTGAGGAAACCTCGGTTGATCAGATGACTGAGAAAATGGGCATGCTGGCCAACTTTTCTAAGTTCAGAAACAACCACCCTTCTAACCATTTCAGAACTAATAGAAAATCTTCCTTCTCCTATAAGAACTCTATGGATAAATCCCAAGAGGAATGCTACGCATGTGGCAAGAAAGGCCATTTTACGTCTGAGTGTAGAAGCAATCCTCCAAGGAAATCCAAATCAAACTCTTCCAACTCTTTCAAAGGGAGAAAATTAAGATCTATCTCTATCGGTCGATCTCACTCTCGAAAATCTTCTTCCTCTTCCTTCAAAGAAAATTATGATCGAGTTGAAAAGTACAAAGCAAAGTACAAAAGAGAAAAAGAGAGAAATGAAATCTCACACCGAAGAGGAAAGGGGTTAATGGCCGAATCCCATGACTGGGCCGATGAACCCACTTCCGAAATTGAAAAGGATATTTCAATCAAGTATCTTACGACAAAGCTAGATGATGCAGTCTATGCCAAGGATACTGATACAACAATGAACTTCTCTGTTGAGTGTTCTTCCTCTTCTTCTCAGGTACATCCCTTTCACTCTCTCTCAAATGATGAAAAGATCGAAGCCTATGACTCTTTAACTGTTCTTTATCACAATGAAAAAGATGCCAAGAAAAGAGCAAATGCTCAAATCAAGTCTCTCTCCTCTCAACTACAAGTCTGTTTGTCTCTGTTAAAACATTTTGACAAAACCAAAGTTGAGTTAAAAGATCTAAAAACCATCAATTTTGTCCTTGCAAAAGAGAAAAATAAACTGTTTAAACGTCTTCAGAAAGAACAAGAAATTGTTAGCAAATGGACAACCTCCTCAAAGAATCTTGAAAAGATTTTTCAAGACCAGGTAACCGATGATGATAAATTTGGTCTTGTCTATGGTAAAATGGATATTGATTATCTCTCTTCTCAGATTCCCTCTTCTTCTCAGATCTATCCTTCTCCTTCTAAACTACCCTCCTACTTTCCTGAGTGTACTGATTCTGACTCAGGAGATTCTGGCTCTGTGTATTCTATGGATCTTCATGATTCTAGAAAGTTTGGAATTTTTATTTCTGCTAAACAAACCAAACCTCAACCAGAGGAGAATCAAGATTCGAATGATATTGTTAAACCCGTGAATGATCTTTTCAAAACATTTAATCTTGATGAAGCCTCTTCTTCTTCCTCTTCGTCTAAGAATCTTACTCCTTTAGATAAAGGGAAATCTGTTATCATTGACCTTCCTCTAAAAAGAAAGATGACACCTTTTTCAAAAGGTAAATCTCATGCTCCACCCATTGAGTTTATTCCCATATCTGTAAATTTGAAGAAGCCAAAATCTAATGGAATTTCTATCTCTTCTCTTCCCTCTTCTGAGAAGGGAATTCTAGGACCCATGCCTAATATTCTTCCTACTCCCTCCAAATCTCTCAAAGTCAAATCCAAGGGAAAAGCGAGAGTGCCTTGTCAAGAATCTAAAAAGGTGTTCATTTATCGAAAATGCTACAACTGTGGTGACACATTTCATCTGTCAAAAGATTGCCCAAAAGAACGAATTGAAAGATATAATAAGGATGTCTCTTATTCCGTCTCTTCTAACCCTAAAGGACCCACCTCAAAATGGGTACCAAAGGACTGATTTCTTTGTGATTGCAGGTCATTGGACATCAACATACATGGTATCTCGATAGTGGGTGCTCACGTCATATGACCGGCAACAAATCTCTCATAATAAACTATGTGACTGAAAAGGGACCAACTGTGACATTTGGTGACAATTATCGTGGTTCCACTAAAGGTTACGGAACTCTCTCTCTAATGGTTCCATCACCTTCAATAAAGTTGTCTATGTGGAAGGACTAATGCATAATCTTCTAAGCATTAGTCAACTATGTGATCTTCAGAATAGACGATTGTCTTATTACCGACAGAAACTATCACACTGTCCTATCTGGTTCTAGAAAGGACAATGTGTATATCATCAACATGAACCACAAATCGGCAGAAAAAGAAAGCATATGCTTCATCTCTGAAGATTCTGAAAAGAAAAACTGGCTCTTGCATAAACGTCTCTCTCATCTTAACTTTAAGACGTTAAATGCTCTATCCAACAAGGAGCTAGTGGTGGGAATGTCGAAACTGTCTTTTGCTAAAGAAAAGCTATGTGCAACGTGTGAGAAAGGGAAACTGACCAAGTCCTATTTGAAAACCAAGCAGTGCTTCTTCATCACCACACCTCTTCAAATGTTGCACATGGATCTATGTGGCCCTGTCAGCACTCCAAGCCTAGGTGGAAAAAGGTATATTCTTGTAATTGTTGATGAATTTACACGTTACACTTGGGTATCATTTCTCAGGTACAAAAGTGATACTTCTGAAGAAATTATCAACTTTATCAAGAAGTCTAAAGTGCTTAATGGTCAATTCGTCCAATCTATTAGAAGTGACAATGACACATAATTCAGAAATGCTACCTTGGAAGCTTTCTTTAATGACAAAGGCATCTCCCAAAACTTTGCAGCCGTCAGAACACCACAACAAAATGGTGTTGTGGAAGGAAAGAACAAAACTCTATGTGAAGCTTCCAGGTCTATGCTAAGTGAATCTAATCTTCCAACTTATTTTTGGGCTGAAGCTATCAACACAACTTGCTTCACCCAATACAGGTCTATCATTGTGAAAAGACACAACAAGACTTCCTATGAAGTCTATTATGGCCAAAAACCCAATATCAGCTTCCCTCATATTTTTGGCTGTGTGTGTTTCATTCTAAATGACCGAGAGTATCTTGAGAAATTTGATCCTAAGGTTGATGAAGGAATCTTTATGGGTTATTCTCTCACTTCAAAAGCCTATAGAGTCTACAATCTTCGAAGGAAATGTATTGATGAATCAATACATGTAAAGTTTGATGATCATAAGTCATCCTCTCTCTCTTGTGATGACAATGAATTGTATTTATGGATAACTTCATGTGTAAGAGAAGATACTCACAATCCAAATTCCGTAGGATACTCATTTGTCCCCTTTTCGACAGATCTCCCCTCTCAAAATAACCAACCTTCATCCTCATCCCCTGCCGAACCAAACTGTCAGATTGTGGTATCTGAACTCCCTGCCGAACCTATTCTTCAAAACACTCCTTCTCAATTTACCTACAACTTTTCTACCGAACCCTCCTCTTCATATTCTCCAAAACCACTTCCTGCTCCTCTTCCACCAGCTACTAAGTGGACAAAAGATCATCCTATTGACCAGATCATAGGTGATCAACAGGCATGTGTTAAAACAAGAAGAGGGATTGGAAATATTTGCCTCTATGTGAATTTTCTCTCTATCATGGAACCCGAGAAAGTTGAAGATGCTCTAGCCGATCCATGCTGGATCACTGCTATGCAAGAAGAGCTCTCTCAATTTGAAAGGAACAAGGTCTGGAGACTTATTCCTCGTCCTTCTAGAAAGACCATCATTGGCACTAAGTTGGTCTTCAGAAACAAGATGGATGAAGAAGGCACTATCATCCGAAACAAATCCAAGGATACCGACAGGAGGAAGGAATTGACTATGATGAAACCTTTGCTCCTGTTGCTAGACTTGAGGCAATAAGAATCTTTCTAGCTCATGCTGCTCACAAGAACTTTTGGGTCTTTCATATGGATGTTAAAAATGCATTTCTAAATGGAGAACTTGCTGAAGAAGTGTATGTGAAACAACCTCCTGGTTTTGAAGATCCAACTTATCCAGACTATGTGTTCAAGCTGGATAAAGCTCTCTATGGTCTCAAACAGGCTCCTCGTGCCTGGTATGATACTCTATTAGACTTTCTTCTCTCCAACAAATATACCCACAGTAAGATTGATAACACTCTCTTTCTTAAGAAGACCAAAGGTAATATAATTCTTGTTCAAATCTATGTGGACGACATCATTTTCGGTGCTACTGATGAATCTCTTTGTCAGGAGTTTGCCTCTCTCATGAAAAGTAAATATGAGATGAGCATGATGGGTGAGCTGACTTTCTTCCTTGGCCTTCAAATCAAACAAATATCTGAAGGGATTTTCATAAACCAAAGCAAATACATTCGTGACCTTCTAAAGAAGTTTAATTTCGAAAACTTCTCTCCCATGAAAACTCCCATGGCACCACCTATTAAAATTCATGCTGATCCAGCTGGTAAACTAGTTGACATCACCAATTATAGAGGAATGATTAGTTTTCTTCTTTATCTTACTGCTAGTAAACCAGATATTATGTATGCTACCTGTCTATGTGCGCGTTATCAAGCCAATCCTAAAGAATCTCATTTGGTTGCTGTAAAATGCCTCTTTCGGTACCTAAAAGGTACTATGATCTGGGTCTTTGGTATCCCAAAGACTCAGGTTTTGATCTAATTGGCTATTCAGATTCTAATTTCGCAGTGTTTAAAGTAGATAGGAAAAGCATAAATGGGAACTGCCAATTACTAGGTGGAAATTTGGTTAGCTGGTCCAACAAGAAACAATATTCAGTCTCCATTTCTACTGTTGAAGCTGAATATGTTGCAGCTGGGAGTTGTTGTGCTCAGATCTTGTGGATGAAGAATCAACTACAAGACTATGATAAGTTCTACTCACAAGTCCCTATATTGTGTGATAACTCAAGTGCAATAGCCATTGCAAACAACCCAATGCTCCACTCCAGATCAAAGCACATTGACATTCGATATCACTTTATCATAGATCATATCTCCAAAGGTGATATTGAACTGCACTTCATTGCTACAGACTTTCAGTTTGCAGATCTCTTTACCAAGCCTCTGGATGAAGCAAGATTCAATTTCTTTATTAGATCTCTAGGTATGTTAAATTTTGAATAAAAGAAAGGGGTTTCGGCTCTTTACCGAACATTCCTTTTCGGCAAGGGTTTCCTCCTCATAAGGAAAACCAAACCCTTACCGAAGATAAGAAAAGTTTCGGCAATCTAATCTTCAGAAACTTAAACCCCTATCGAAACTTAGTCTTCGACATCGATATCTTCGGCAAGCCTCACACATCTCATTCGTTCGGCAATTCCCACTCTATGCTGAAGAACTTCTTTGTCGAACCTGTTAGGTCTGATTTTATAGTAATCATTGTATTTATAAGCTTGGTCAAATATTGTGTCTAAAGTCGTATACTGTGTTATATTGACCAAGGGTATTTAAGTCCCTTTGGTCTTGTTCCTTGGAAGAACTTGACGCTCACATATTGAATACAGTTACTTTGCGCTACATTGATTTCTCTCTCTACTTTCTCTCTCTAGAGATTCATTGATCTTGGACTCTCAATTGGTATCAGAGCCATCTGAATCTTGAGAGGATTGAGAGAATTCGTTTTTAGATTCTGAATTTGAGATTTAATCCGAAAAATTTGATTGATTTTCTTGAATTTTTCAAGAAAATCTCGTTTTTGGATTTTTAATCAAATTCGATCTGTTTTTTGAGTGAATTTCTTTGAAAATTGGTTTGTTGGATTCAAAATTGATAGGAGAACTTCTTTGATTCACATCGATTTGTAAAAAAAACTTGTTTTGATTGTCAATTTAGAGATTTTTGAAGTTTTTGGAAAACTCGTGGTTACGTACTGTTCCATTCTTGAAGTATTGATTTTGTGGTTTTTTAGTGGAGATTCTTGTTTGAAAAGTGATATAAATTTGTTTTCGATCATGTTTGTATAAGAATTTTACATAAAATTCAGTTTTGTAATCGTTTTTTGTAAGATTTTTGAGTTTTGACATTGATTTGCGCTAGATCTATGTTTGCACGAGTTCATCTTACTTTGCGCTAGTTCTTGTTATTCTAATCTTTGCTTCAGTGTATTTCAGGTCTCAAGAATTTCAGGTTTTCGCTTACTATTCATTACGCAAAGTTCAGTTTGCGTTACAAGTTCATTACGCAAAGCTAAGTTTGCGTCTCCTTCTGCTCGCGAGAAGTGATCTTTACGTCTTCCGTACATCACGCAAATTATTGTTTGTGTCTCCAGTGCATCACGCAAAGTCCAATTTACGTATCCTTCAGCTCACGCAAAGCTCAGTTTGCGTTTCACTTGGCTCACGCAAACCTCATCTTGCGTCTCACTTGGTTTGCGCAAAGCTCACTTTGCGTCTCCTTCAGGTCACGAGAACTTAAGTTTGCGTTTCCTTCGTATAACGCAAAGCTACTTTGCGCCACAGCCTGCTCATGCAAAGCTTAATTTGTGTCTTCAACTGCTTGCGAAAAGCTCAGTTTGCCCTTTTTGCCTCTCACGCAAACATCAACTTTGCGCCAGTCTCAGACTTAGAATTTCTCTGAATATCTGCTATAGATTTTGCAAAGTTTGCCTTTCAAGCTAAGTTCTACTCAAGTGATCTGATGATGTCCTTGGGATCTGAAACTCGTCCTCCAGTTCTTGTCGATGAAAATGAATTCACCCAATGGCAAGATCGATTTCTGAACTTCATCGAGCGTCAAGCTAATGGAGAGAACATGATGAAGTCTCTAACTGAAGGACCTTTCGTAAAGCCTAATAAAGAGACTCCTCCAACATCTGAAGAGGCTTCACGAATGAAAGCTGATCGAGAGCTGAAAGCTAATCTGATGCTAGCTTTACCAAACTCTGTCTACAACCGGGTTGATCATTGCAAGGATTATCCAAATCTGTTGTGGGCACAATTGGAAAAGATCATGCTTGGTTCTTCGGTAGCAACTCAGCTCCGACATACTCGGTTCATGAACAACTTTGAGGAGTTCAAGGCCAAAGAAAGTGAGTCTATAAAGAGTGTTTTCGACAGATTCTGTGCAGTGTTGAATGATCTGCGAAAGATAAGTGTGAACAAGACAGAGCTTGAAATGAATCTGAAATTTCTTAATGCTCTTCAGCCTGAATGAAACAAATCATGTCACAGACTGAGAAACGATGTTCGGATTTCCACAATGCAGATTCAGGAACTATACGAGATTCTGATGACTGATGAGAGCTTGGTGCTATAGAAGAAGGCCAAACTGGAGAAAAAGGACAAGAAATCAGTAGACTCGGTTGCACTCCTCACGAGTCAACTGGCTGAACAAGCGTTGTCTGATAGCGCTTACAACGGGTCAACTGATGATGATGGTGAGGCTCTGCAGAAAGCGATGATCCTTCTCTCTCAGCATTACCAGAAAAAGTTCCAACCAAGAACTTGTTCCAACTCTTCTCGCTTTACTTCTGTGTCTAGAGCCAAAGTACCCGAGCCAAAGATTGCTACTTGCTACAACTGTGGAAAGCCGGGGCACATTTCAAAGGAGTGTCGAGCAAAAAAGGTTAGGGACTCAGCTTATTACAGGAAGAAACTGGAACTGGCTGAAAAGAGAGAAAACGGAACTGCTCTTCTTGCTGAAGAAGAATTCTGGCTGGTCACTCTGACGATGAAGCTGCAAACGTAGAGATCGCTCAGATGTGCTTGGTTGGAGATGATCAGTCAGATGATTCTGATTCTGATGAAGATGAGGTATATACTGATTTTGATTACAAATTTATTACCTCTCAGATGAATATCATGATAACTGCTTTATCTGATTTACGTTCAAAAATCTTATCTGCAAAGCATTTAAATTCTGAAAAGTCAGATTTGATTGACAAACTGAAAATTTCTTTGAAAGATAAAAAATCTATTTTGGAAAACACAAAAGAAATCTTTCAAAAGAAATTGGATGATTTGGAAAATTCAAATAAGACTTATCTTGAGTCTTTGACTGCTATGACTAATTTAAAAGATGAATTTTCAGATAAAATAAATAAATTAGAAGAAAAACTTTATCGAAGGAACCAATCTGAACAAACAATTTTTATGAATAAACCAAGAAGTGAAGAAGCTTTAAAACCAAGGTGGGGACTTGGTTTTGAAAATCCTCATTGTTTAAACAATGCGATTGAAAAATCCCCAACTTTATATAATTATGATTATCTGACTCTTACTCATTATGCTCCCCAGTTTAAAATTGATTGGATGAATGAGAAGCAAGTGTTAGAAATCGAAAATGAGAAAATGATGAATAACAAGAAAAATGAAATTACTTTTGTTTATACAAGCGAAAATGCAAAATATTTTCCTGAAAAATCAAGGAGAGGAAGAAGAGTTTTAAATGATATATCTCCTATCAAATCTTCAATATCTGATGATTTTATTGATCCTTATGCTTCTAATTCTGATAAGGAAAATAATTCTCCAATCATTTATGATTCTAAGAAATATACTCCTCCATTAGTATTAGAGAGCACAATCATCGATCTTGAAGATAAGATAGAAGATCAAAATATTTTAAAGGAAATTGAATATGATATTATTCTTTCTTTCATGACTTCTAGTCTTGAAGAAAATTTATTTTCTCAAAAACAAGATTCAGTTTCTATTTCTAACCTTTCTTTTGATTTTCAAGAATACAAAAAGGAAGTTTCACATTTTAAATTTTTTTCTCAAAATACTTCAGACTCCGAGGCGAATTCATATTTATTAGTTGATCAGATTGGTTGCTTGGATAAAATTATTTCTTCTAATTTAAATATTTCGTCTAAAATTCTTGATGATTCTTTTACGCTCAATGATCAATATTATAAACCTAAGCGTAAAAGAAGACGGTCAAAGAAGTCGAAGAAACAAGATAAAGTTATTTCTGACAGTTCTAATTCTTCTGATTCTAATCTTTCAGATAGGACTTTGAGCAAGTCATCAAAGAAGCAGATTTGGAAAGCAAAGCGGACATCTACTGATTCTATGTTTGATGGAGATAGATATGTAGACAGACTTTATAATAGTGATTCATTTGCTTCATGTAATAAAGTTTCAAAATACTCTATAAAGCAAATGTTTCAAATTTCCAAAAATGTCTCATATTCTTCTTCTGATTCTAGTTCAGATGATTATGCTTTGTATTCTTCTGATGATTGTGCTTATTATTCTGATCATATTTCTCATGCTTTAACTGTCAAATCTAATAAGTACTTCCCCATACGAACTGCAACTAACAAACACGGGCCCAGATTCAAGTGGGTACCCAAATCTAAATCTGATTCTAAGTTGCAGACACCTCATATTAAGGGGGAGTAAGAGAAAGAATTAGTTTTGAACACACCAGTTCAAAACCCGGTCTTAAATGTCAAGAATATGGCTTCTGAGTAATTCAGCTCAGAACCCGTGCTTCAAAGAATATGACTTCTAGACATGTCAGTTTAGGACTCGTTCTTTAATGTAGTTAAGCTTCTGACTAATGAGAAACTGTGAGTACATCTACTTAATTTCCGCTGCATTTATATCTGATAATGATGTTGTTCCAGTTTTCTCAAATGTTTTAAAAGAATCTGAGCTTTTCAATTCAACCCCTGAATTTGTTCAACCCAATTTTTACAAATGAGACACAATTTTTTTTTACATTGTGTGAAAGATGATATTATTGAATTATATTTTGTTTCAACTGAATATAAACTTGCCTATCAAATATTTCTATTTTTAAAAATTTTCGGCATGTTGTTTTAAAAGTTTAAACCCTTACAAATTTTATTCTATAAAGTAAAAGTTTTACAATTTTCTTTATTTTGAATAAAATGTGTGTCTAGGATAAATTTTCAAGTTGCTTTGTTAATATTGAAGTTTTATATGTTCAAATTTCAACTCTTTTCAAAGTCAAAAAGTCAGCAACATGTTTGTAGCTTTTGATATTGCTTTAAAGTTGTGTGATTCGGAATATTTATAGTTTACAATGCTTAGAAAACCTAAAAAGTCGGAATTTCGGATCGTAATGAAAATATGGGCTAAGCACTTAGACGTAAAACCTTGTGTTTGAGATGATTATTAAATTCTTATAAATCAGAAATCTCTAAGTTTAAAAGTTTGTACCTGTGACCTTTCTGGTTTGGGAAAGTAAGTTCTGTGGGATGCTTGTCATCTGGTTCCCTAAGGTCATTTGATCTGGGAGTGATCGAACCCAAATCCTTCTATAGAATCAGATCGAAAGTCGTGTTCTACTGGTATGAATGGGTTTAGGATGTGTCGATGTAGCCTTTTTGATCTGGGAAAGTAAGTTCCAAGGGGTGCTTGACACCTAGTCCCCTAAGGCCAACTGGTCTGGGAGTGGCTGACCCAAATCCTGCAATAGGGTCAGATAGAAAGTTACGTTTATGACATGTTCTTTACTTAATAAACTTTTTGATTAAAAAGATGCCAAAGTGCACGCGCTTAAAAGATGCCAAAGAGCACACTCATGTCAAGATGCCAATGAGCACAATGCTAAAAGATGTCAATGAGCACACATCTCGTGATACTTGGTGATATTTCTGAGTTGCAATAAACCTGTAAATTTGTGAAAGTCTTAAATTCTTGATCGCTTAGTGTGATTATTTGCAAAGTTCTCTATTATATTTTTAGAATTGCATTTTCTTGAAGCTAATCGAAGTTCACATGCGAGCACACTGAATAGATTGATGAAAGTTTTTGAAACTGAACATGTCTTAACTTGATATGCAATAAAACTTGTTTCTGTATCCAAATACATACATTTGATTTCATCTGATGGATTTTATTGTGATATTTTACTAAGTAAAATTTTATTTGTTTCTGTTTAAAATTTTATATATTTAGTCGTTTCAAAATATATATTCAGTATATTTTTTCTTTCTACATTGATGTTTACATTCATTGTGTTCTCATATTATTTCAAATGGGTTTGAGCATTATTCAAGGGGGAGTGAAAAAGGAGAATTTTTCTTAAATGATCATATCTGTTTTTGAGGGGGAGTATCTGATTTTATTTATATCAATGCTAACTTGAATTGTCATATCTAGTGCATTTGTGTAGGGGGAGTCAAAGAGCTTAAAAAAGTAAAACTTTTCTAAGTTTAAGTCAGCTTTGCGCCATCAGTTGGTTGCACAAACCTTTCTTTGAGCCACCTTCGCTTCGCACAAACCTCACTTTGCGTGTAACACCCTAAAAATCAGAGTAAATTAAAACCTGGAAAGACTGGCAACATGACATCTGCATTGCTATAAACTTCTCAAAAGGTGTATCAGTCCTTAAGACTTTACAAAAACCTGTACGGATTTAGAATTCATCAACAGACTAATCTAAACAAACTATCTATATTACATCAGTTGACAATCCAAAATTCATCAAAAGAATGGGACTTAACAATGCCCAGCTATCAACACTTCGGTCATCTCAAAATGCCCCAAGACCCTCGTATCTCAAAACCCAGTGCATCCCACCGCTAAGGGAAACCTGTTATACATATCATTTGAGAAAAAGTGTCAGACTTAAAACCTGGTGAGAACATACAGTTTATAAAGCTCAAGAGATATAAACATTTGTATTATAAGATAATATTTACCAAGAGGTTAAATTTTACAATTGAAACCTTTGCCACAACCGGGCTTTTCTGTTATTAACATGTCATCAAAGGACCAACAATAAAACATTTTACCAAGGATTGTGGCGTAACACAAAGTAGGCCAAAATCCGAGTTATGAGCTAAACAATTGGAGTCCAAGGATACGAACACGTAGGTCCGTGCTACAACGTGAGATCGAGCCCCCAAGCAAAACCAATGTATACTCCTTCACTAGGATCACTATGAACCATGGCTAGTATCCGGCCTCACATAACCATACCAAGTTGCCCCCGAGGATCATATGCATCCGTAGCTACAAAATTGGGAATATGACATCCCAACAATACAGTTGACTCAAAACCTAGGGATCCGCTAGTAATGGTACAGACTCGTCACAACAACATATGTGACCAACCATAAATAAATATATGGTATAAACACATTTTATAAACAAAATGTCATTTCCAGTTCAACTTCTGGTAAGAATGAAAATCATTAAAAAGGAGTTCTTAAACATTCTTTTCACATATCCACATAATGTGCAAGTAAAACATCATTTTACTTCAATAAGATAAGATCCATCATTTTAGTAAACACAAATGATCAGGAACCCTAAAATCTCCCAAAACTCAAGTTATATCAAATATGTAGAAAACTTAAATCTGAAACCATTGAGATATATAGGAGTTCTAAAAGGTAACTTTTGATATGTATAAAGTTTAAAATGATAGTAGGAACTCACCTCGGATTCCTTCTTCCTAACGAAAGCTACCTATGACAACACCGAAAGAATCGGTAAGTCGAAACATAGATAACTTACTCACTTCCTGACTAAAACTTAAAGATAATAGAAGCTAGTCCGGTCGAAAACCAAATCCGGTCGAAGGCATACTGGTCGAATGCGCACTACCGGTCGAAAGATCCTACCGGTCGAATGCACATTACTGGTCGAAAGGTCCTACCGGTCGAATGCACATTACCGGTCGAAGGTCCTACCGGTCAAACGCATCTTCTGGTCGAATGCATTCTTCCGGTCGTCTTGTTCACCAAGAACACGCCGGAGACAGAACCCAGATCCAAAATGAAAACACTCAAATCTCGAAATGGAACGGTTAAAAACCTTCACAACGAGATTCTACACGGCTAAAAACATTCAGATCAAAGCATTAAGCTAGATTCGTACCTTGATTTGTCCGAATCGATCGATCACTTTTTCCCCCTACTTTTCTCTCTCTCTGACTTCAAAACCAAGAAACTGATCTGAGATATTTTTCCAAAATATCAAAGCATTGATTTGTATATATATAACCTAAGTTACATTTAACCCCCCTGAACTTTGGGTAAAGGTCAACTTTTCACCCAACTTCAAAACTCAGGGTGTTACAATCCTCCCCAACTTGGGAATGATTTCGTCCCCGAAATCCAACTATACAAAAAGATGAGGATATCTACGCTTCATATCCCCTTCCGCTTCCCAAGTCACATTTGCTCCCCGGTGATGCTTCCACTGCACCTTGACCAAAGTGACTTCTTTGTGACGCAAATTCTTAGACTTTCTCTCTAAGATGGCATCGGGTTCTTCCACACAACGGTTACCCTCGTCTACCCTCAACTCTGAAAGGGGAATGACGCTGTCTTCTACCGCCAGACATTTCCGGAGGTAGCAAACATGAAATGTGTTGTGTATTCTGCTCAACTCTGGTGGCAGTTCCAACTGGTAGGCTTGCAAACCCACCCACTTAAGCACTTTGAAAGGTCCAAGGAAACGGGGACTCAACTTCCCACGTTTTCCGAACCGTATAATGCCTTTCCACGGCGACACCTTAAGCATAACGCGGTCGCCCACTTGGAATTCCATCGGTCGCCTCTTCTTATCGGCATAGCTTTTCTGCCGATCCTGAGCCGCTTTCATTCTTTAACGTATGCACTTGACCTTATCGGCAGTCTCTTGCACGATTTCAGGTCCGGCGAACTGCTTTTCTCCCGCTTCAAGCCAGCACACGGGAGTCCGACACTTTTGCCCATACAATGCCTCAAAAGGTGTCATTCCAATAATCGAGTGGTAGCTATTGTTGTAAGCAAACTCCACCAAAGGCAGGTGAGAGTCCCAACTACCCCCAAAATCGATGACACAAGACCTCAACATGTCTTCCAAAGTTTGGATCGTTCGCTCGCTTTGCCCGTCGGTTTGCGGATGGTAAGCCGTACTCAACTTCACTCGAGTACCAAGCTATTTCTGAAACCCATCCCAAAAGTTCGAAGTGAACCGACTGTCGTGATCCGACACGATCGACAATGGTATGCCGTGCCTCGAGACCACCTCATCGATATAAATCTTTGCCAACTTATCCATCGGTAAAGTCTCGCGCATAGGCAAGAAATGAGCGCTCTTTGTCAATCTATCAACTATCACCCAGATGGTATCGTGGCCTCGAAGAGTTTTAGGCAACTTTGTTACGAAGTCCATGGTGATATGCTCCCACTTCCATTCGGGAATCTCTAAAGACCGAAGACTCCCATACGGTCGCTGATGTTCGGCCTTAACTTGCGAACACATCACACAACGCTCAACGTAACGCGCCACGTCAAGTTTCATTACCGGCCACAAATAGTGCAGCTTCAAGTCCCTGTACATCTTTGTACTCCCCGGATGAATGGAATACTTAGATTTGTGTGCATCTTCTAGCAACAGCTCACGGTTACCCCCAATCTTGGGTACCCACACACGACCACTGAACAGTTTTACTCCACGGCTATCTTCCGTTAAGAGTAAACGTTGTTTCGTCATGACTTCATCTTTTAGATTCTCTTCTAACAGTGCTTCCACCTGTGATGTCTTGATCTTTTCAACAAGACTAGACACTAGCTCGATTCTCGAATGGGTAGTCCGAATACTTCCGCTGTAGTCTTTCCGACTCAACGCATCGGCCACCACGTTCGCCTTACCGGGATGGTAGAGCAATTCACAGTCGTAATCTTTAAGCAACTCGAGCCACCGTCGTTGCCTCATATTCAACTCTTTCTGATCAAAGACATACTTCAGGCTCTTGTGATCTGTGTATAGAGTGCATTTCGTGTCGTAGTGGTAATGTCGCCAAAGTTTCAAAGCGAACACCACCGCTGCTAACTCCAGATCATGGGTTGGATAATTACGCTCGTATATTTTAAGTTGCCTCGAGGCATAAGCGATCACCTTGCCTCGTTGCATCAACACACAACCCAGTCCCATCTTTGAAGCGTCGCTGTAAACCACGAAATCTTCCGACCCTTCAGGTAACGTCAAGATCGGAGCTTCACACAACTTCTTTTGAAGGATTCGGAACGCCTTCTCTTGGGTTTCGGTCCATTCAAACTTCACATTCTTCCGAGTCAGAACTGTCAAGGAAGAAGTGATCTTTGAAAAGTCTTGGATAAATCTCCGGTAGTATCCCGCCAGACCCAAGAAACTTCGGATCTCGGACGGACTCTTAGGAGGCTCCCAATTCATCATAGCTTCAATCTTGGAGGGGTCTACTTTCACTCCGTCCCGAGTGACTACGTGACCCAGAAATTGTACTTCTTTAAGCCAAAAGTCTCATTTGGAAAACTTGGCGTACAACATTTCTTTTCTCAACACTTCCAGAACTTCACGTAAATGCTGCTCGTGCTCTGACTCACTCTTGGAGTACACGAGTATGTCATCAATGAATACAATGACCGACTTGTCGAGGAATGGTCGGCACACTCTATTCATCAAGTCCATAAACACAACTGGTGCGTTCGTTAGACCAAAAGGCATTACAAGAAACTCGTAATGGCCATAACGCATTCTGAAAGCTGTCTTCGGAACATCTTCTTCTCTCACCTTCACTTGGTGATAACCCGAACGTAAGTCGATTTTAGAAAAACAACCCGCTCCTTGAAGTTGATCGAACAAGTCGTCTATTCTCGGAAGCGGATATCTGTTCTTTACTGTAGCTTTGTTCAACTCACGATAGTCAATGCACATTCTTATTGTGCCATCTTTCTTCTTTACAAACAAGACCGGAGCTCCCCAAGGTGACGAACTCGGTCTTATAAATCCCTTCTCTAAAAGCTCTTGGAGTTGTACCATCATTTCTTCCATCTCTGACGGCGCCAAACGGTAAGGAGCTTTAGCAATTGGTGCTGCTCCAGGCACAAGATCAATCCGGAACTCTACCTGACGATCGGGTGGTAACCCGGGCAAGTCGTCCGGAAAGACATCTGGAAACTCACACACAATCTTCACATCTTCCAGCTTTGATTTCTCTAACTTGGCATCGATCACATAGGCTAGGAAAGACGAACATCCTTTTAATAAGCACTTGCGCGCCTTTGCCATTGTGATTATTGCCACTTCACCTTTTCTCTTTTCGCCATAGATGACAACGACTTCGCCAGAGGGGTTGAGAAGTTGAATCAACTTCTTGGAACATACGATCTCGGCATGATTGTTTGACAACCAATCCATGCCGACCACAACATCAAAACCCCCGATTAACATCGGCAGTAGATCGATCGAGAATTATCTCCCTTCGATACTAAGAGTACACTGCTTCAGAACATCGTGGATCAGAACTTGACTACCATCGGCAATTTCTACCACTAATGCATCCTCAAGACTAGTAGTGGGCATAGAAATTTTCTGACGGAACAATTCAGATACGAAAGAGAAACTGGCACCTGTATCGAATAAAATACGAGCAGGTACAGAGTTTATAAGAAAAGTACCCGATACCACATCAGCGGATGCCTTGGCCTCATCGGCCGTCATCTGAAATGCTCGACCCGGAACCCTAGGAGGGTTCTCCTTCCTTGCTGGCGTGCTACTCGACACAAGCTTCGGGCAATCTCTTCTCACGTGCCCCGGTGCCTTGCACTCATAACAGACAAGTCCTCTGACCGGGCAATCTCTGACAGTGTGACAAGGCTTCCCACACTTATAACAAGTTTGAGAAGTGGAGTTACAGTCACCGTGGTGTTTAGTTCGACACTTGTGGCACGACCTAGCTTCATGCGGATTACTGAAGTTTCGGTTTCCGCCAAAAGGTCGTGATCTCTTGGGATGAGCAGAATTGCTCTCCCACTTTCTCTTATCAGTCACCACCACAGCTTTCTCAGCTTTGTTCCTTGTGAATATCTCTTCCATGTACTGAGTTTCTTCAACCATCTCGCGGAGGTTAGAAGCTTTAGAATTGTGGACCATAGATTGCATGTCCGCGGGTAGACCATTCAGATAGGCCTTCATCTTATCTTTCTCTGTTGGGGCAGTGTGCCCCACCAGATCAAGCTTCTCCATGAACTGACGGGTATACTCCCTCACCGTCAGGCTTCCCTTTACCAGAGACCGGAATTCTTTCTCAATTCGGTCCATTGTTCTTTCATTACAGAATTCTTCTAACAACTTTTTCTTGAACTCGGCCCAGGACAACTGAGCCAACACCGCAGAAGATAGGGTGGACTGGATGACATTCCACCAAATGAGTGCAGTATCCCTCAGCAGTTGGGTACCGAACCACACTCTCTGATCATCTCCGCATTCGGAAGAGCCAAAAGCTTGCTTAACCGCTCGGATCCATTTCACACACATGATCGGGTCGTCGGAACCAGAGAATTCTGGCGGTCCGCAACCCAGAAAGGACTTGTAGGAACAACTCTTCACACTCTTCGGAGCATTAACAACCAAGCAATCCTCGTTCCTGATCCCAGTACCAATGCCTCCAGAGCCACTCGCAATGTTCTCCACAACCGTTTCGCTCCTCCGGTTGTTTACATCGTGATCTTCAATCACTTTCAGCAGAAACTCCTGCTGTTTAGCCATCTCTTCCCTCATTGCCAACATTATGCTGGCCATCATGGCAGCTTGAGGGTTTGCCTCCTGAACCGCTGGGTTAGCGGATGCCAGGTTCACTCTCGTCACCTGTTCCACTTCTCCCGTAAATATCGACATACCGGGAATAGCGACCGCCGGTCCTCTAACTACCTGGTTCTGCTCTGGCGAGCTGTCATCGCGAAGTTCATCGACGTCTAGCTGATGACTGCGAGTGTTCACCATTCAGAATGAAGGCTGCTTCACAAGCACGAGGAAGAGTAAGAAAGAGGTTAACTGACCCAGCACGAAAGAAACGTACAACTATATCTACCAATTGCCATAACATTAGTAAACAATGACGCTCACGTAAAATATCCTCATAATAACATTAGCTAAGTGAGATTATGAACATATAACACATAAGGGTTCTCGTTACCATCATCACAACGCTTGATGAACATAAATTCCGTTGACTCCAAGACTGTCCCATCTTAGAAGTTCTACCCATATCTCACGAATTAATACTTACATACTCAGTCTAAGTCTAGACATCTTACATTCATGCTTAGTTCACTTAAACTAGGGCTCTGATACCAACTTGTAACACCCTAAAAATCAGAGTAAATTAAAACCTGGAAAGACTGGCAACATGACATCTGCATTGCTATAAACTTCTCAAAAGGTGTATCAGTCCTTAAGACTTTACAAAAACCTGTACGGATTTAGAATTCATCAACAAACTAATCTAAACAAACTATCTAGATTACATCAGTTGACAATCCAAAATTCATCAAAAGAATGGGACTTAACAATGCCTAGCTATCAACACTTCGGTCATCTCAAAATGCCCCGAGACCTAACTCGTCTCTCAAAACCCAGTGCATCCCACCGCTAAGGAAAACCTGTTATACATATCATTTGAGAAAAAATGTCAGACTTAAAGCCTGGTGAGAACATACAGTTTATAAAGCTCAAGAGATATAAACATTTGTATTATAAGATAATATTTACCAAGAGGTTAAATTTTACAATTGAAACCTTTGCCACAACCGGGCTTTTCTGTTATTAACATGTCATCAAAGGACCAACAATAAAACATTTTACCAAGGATTGTGGCGTAACACAAAGTAGGCCAAAATCCGAGTTATGAGCTAAACAATTGGAGTCCAAGGATACGAACACGTAGGTCCGTGCTACAACGTGAGATCGAGCCCCCAAGCAAAACCAATGTATACTCCTTCACTAGGATCACTATGAACCATGGCTAGTATCCGGCCTCACATAACCGTACCAAGTTGCCCCCGAGGATCATATGCATCCGTAGCTACAAAATGGGGAATATGACATCCCAACAATACAGTCGACTCAAAACCTAGGGATCCGCTAGTAATGGTACATACTCGTCACAACAACATATGTGACCAACCATAAATAAATATATGGTATAAACACATTTTATAAACAAAATGTCATTTCCAGTTCAACTTCTGGTAAGAATGAAAATCATTAAAAAGGAGTTCTTAAACATTCTTTTCACATATCCACATAATGTGCAAGTAAAACATCATTTTACTTCAATAAGATAAGATCCATCATTTTAGTAAACACAAATGATCGGGAACCCTAAAATCTCCCAAAACTCAAGTTATATCAAATATGTAGAAAACTTAAATATGAAACCATTGAGATATATAGGAGTTCCAAAAGGTAACTTTTGATATGTATAAAGTTTAAAATGATAGTAGGAACTCACCTCGGATTCCTTCTTCCTAACGAATGCTACCTATGACAACACCGAAAGAATCGGTAAGTCGAAACATAGATAACTTACTCACTTCCTGACTAAAACTTAAAGATAACAGAAGCTAGTCCGGTCGAAAACCAAATCCGGTCGAAGGCATACCGGTCGAATGCGCACTACCGGTCGAAAGGTCCTACTGGTCGAATGCACATTACCGGTCGAAAGGTCCTACCGGTCGAATGCACATTACCGGTCGAAGGTCCTACCGGTCGAATGCAACCTACCGGTCGAACGCATCTTCCGGTCGAATGCATTCTTCCGGTCGTCTTGTTCACCAAGAACACGCCGGAGACAGAACCCAGATCCAAAATGAAAACACTCAAATCTCGAAATGGAACGGTTAAAAACCTTCACAACGAGATTCTACACGGCTAAAAACATTCAGATCAAAGCATTAAGCTAGATTCGTACCTTGATTTGTCCGAATCGATCGATCACTTTTTCCACCTACTTTTCTCTCTCTCTGACTTCAAAACCAAGAAACTGATCTGAGATATTTTTCCAAAATATCAAAGCATTGATTTGTATATATATAACCCAAGTTACATTTAACCCCCCTGAACTTTGGGTAAAGGTCAACTTTTCACCCAACTTCAAAACTCAGGGTGTTATATTGCGCAACCTTGGTGTAACGCAAACCTCACTTTGCGCAACCTTGGTATAACGCAAACCTCACTTTGCGCCACCTGCGTGTCGCACAAACCTTCCCTATTTCTCTGTTTCTTTGCTTTTGCAGATCTTAAGCTATCTCGTCTCCAACATTTGCATGACCAAGTTGATTCTGATCAACAAGGTCATGAGGGGGAGAATTAAGAAAAGTTAAAGGAGATGATCAAATGTTTATCTACTGATCAAGATTCGCTCAAAGATTCTATTCTATCAACTTCAACTAATTCTTTTGCTGTTCCTGCTCCGACCACCACAGTTCATTCAAGATCTTTTAAAAGAGGTGTGTCGTTTAGAGCACAAGCTACTGGTCCAGACTTGTCAAAGGCAGCAAAGACAAATCAAACTAAAAGATGCTGAGAAGATTTTTTCTTGTAAAAGTCAGATTGCTTCATAAAGTCGCTTTTATGGTCCGTGCTGTTTTAGAAGATGATTTTTGAAGACCAAAGCGCCAATGATTACTAAGGGGGAGATTGTTAGGTCTGATTTTATAGTAATCATTGTATTTATAGGCTTGGTCAAATATTGTGTCTAAAGTCGTATACTGTGTTGTATTGACCAAGGGTATTTAAGTCCCTTTGGTCTTGTTCCTTGGAACTTGAGGCTCACATATTGAATACAGTTACTTTGCGCTACATTGCTTTCTCTCTCTACTTTCTCTCTCTAGAGATTCATTGATCTTGGACTCTCAGAACCAATCATGCCTAAATGTTAGTTCGGTATCCTCTCTATTTTCCAAACAGCTTCTCTGTCGAACATCTTCGGTATCTATGCTGACGCATTTGTTCTTATCCACTTTCTTTGCCGAAACTTCTTCGGAACCTCTCTCATCACCCACTGATTCCTTTCCACGTGTCACGATGTGACATGGCTTGTCAGGGACACGACCTTTCAATCGTCCCACGACCCTTTCCACTTCCCCACGTTTCCAAAACCATCATTACCCTTTATTATTTTTAATATTATTTACTTTCTTTTTGAAATCCTTGTTTCCCCCTATCTATAAATACAACCCACATTTTCCTTTTCACTTTTTACCATCTCTTACACTCTCTCGAGCTCTTTGTCTCTCAAACCTGCAATACATATTCTCTTTCAAGCTTTAGACAATGGCTTATTCCAAGTCTTCAAAGACCAGCAAGAACACCCCACTCTCGAGGGAAACACTTGTGTTCCCCGCATGCAACCATACTGCTCGTCTCACTGCTGATGTTGAACACCCGGAGTTCAACCAAATTTCGATCTTTCTCACTGCTGATGTTCCACCATGCTCTCACTGCTACCACCAAGATGAGCAAAATGCTCCTTGGTAAATTTTGGCTCACATGCTCGTATGATGACAACACTCACCAGGTATCTGCCTCCATTCTCTCGGACACTGAACATCCCGATCTCTCTTTCGGGGTTGAGGATGTTCGATCGATTCTTCAACTCCCTGTCTTCACTCCTTTTGCTCCCTTCCCTACTAATCGTGAGCACGAGGAATTTATCAAAGCCATCAACTACATTCATGAAGGCAAGGGCAAGGGAATCGGGACTCTACTTCGCAAAAATATGGGTGGAGTATGGAACATCTTCTTCTCCTATCTCATTTACTGTATCTCCCACAAAACCTCAGGGTGGGATCAATCTCCGGCTTACATTACTCGTTTGGCCCATACACTTATGTTCACGCGGCCTATCGACTTTGCTCAGGTTATTTTTGACTCAATTGTTACCATCACCTCCTCTTCTCGCACCAATCATGTGGCTCTTCCACGATTCCTCTCACTCATAATCAACCACAAGTTGGCAGAACCTCTTGCTGCCGATGTTGGTCTCCCAGAACCTACTATTCTTTATAACTTACAGCCATAACAACTTGGCAAGAAATTCTTGAGCAAAGGGTTGAAAGCTACTGACAATCCGATTACGGTAGGTATGTTACACATTGCTACAACTCCCAATCTGGTTTGGGGGTGCCCCTGTGGGTATGGATGCCGAAAGGCCTCAACAACCACAGGGTCAAACTATTTCGGTAGCCTCTATTCCCCCTACTTCTTCCCGAGCCAAATCGGTGGCTATTAAAAAGAAAAAGGCCATCGGTAACACCACACTTGTTGCCATGACACTGACTCCAAAAAAGCCTTCAGAGTCTACCCCTGTCATAACCTCTTCTTCTTTGAAGCGGCATGGCTCCAAATCCCCACCTAAGTTTCGTTCTAAGAGACTTAGGAAACCCTACATAGCCAAGCCTCACACTCCTTCCACCGATTCTCAAAAATCGGTAGAAGTTGAAATTGTCCCTAAAGGGACAAGGGAATATGCTATCCCTAAAACCACCTCCTCCATTCCCTCTCCAAAGGGTTTGGTTGTACGAAAGGAGATGTTGGTCCCAGAGGTGCTTAACAAGTTTGTAGAAGGGGGGGGTTGAATAAAAACACAGAATTTAAAGTTTAATAAATTGTTTATTGATAAATCAAACACAATTTACAAGTCTGTTGCGGAATAAGATTAAGTAGAACCCAATCTAAACAAACTTAAGAAAACACTAAGATGGTTGTACAAGAATATAGAGAATGGGGATTGGAGAATATAGAAAACTAGGTTTTCTATGAAGGTTCAAGAATAGAGCACACTCTCATATGGAGAAGTGATCTTTCTATTTATACCCTATGCATTAAATGCATGGAAGGTCACTTTACACGTGTCCTTCATTGATTGGCTTAGAGAGTCTGACTTTGGGAGACATGCTTTCGGCCGTATCATGAATAGTGTAGTTGACAAAGTTGTTGTACGAATTGTGGTAGAGGTATGTCCGTTCTGACACATCGTACTGGTTGTACAAGGTAAGACAAAAGGAGACTTGAGGCATAAGCTACGTGATCGTTTGATCGCTGAATATCTCTTCCTTCAGAGATACAAAGAAGTTCAGCTATCGCTGAAGATTTTCCTCATGTTCCTTCGCGTATAAGTAGAGTCGTCTTTGCTTCACTGCGCATCAGGTCACTAGTAGACTTGTCTTTGTTCAGTGGCTTCGTCTAAATGAATAGACTCAGTCTGATCGCTGATAGTGAAACACTAATACATATGAAATGTTTACAAGAAAGGTCATCAACGATAACTGAACAGACTCAGTCTGATCGCTGATGGTGAAACACTAATACATATTAAAACGTAATTTTCACTAAGTATAGAAGAGAGTCGTTATCAAATAACTGAGAGAGTTTGGATCAACAGGAGACCACCATTAAACCTTCACCAACATTTCAATTGTTGGATGAAGATGAGTTGGTTTCCTCTCCGGACCAACGGTCCTCTTCACCACATCACAACCTATCGCTCGAGTTCATGCCTGATGTTTCTGCACAACTCGGAGAAGAATCGACCTTCCCAGGGGTCGGTTCCAAGAGCAACAATGATTTTCTGGACATGCTCTTTAATGACACCACCTGTTTTGATGCCACCGAACAACACCCACCTTCTCCCAAGGACAAAGGTTCGACAGTCCTCTCCACTACCGAAAAATCCCTCTCCATTGCCGAAGCATCTCCTTCACCTAAACCAACTCCCTCTCCCAAAATACTTTCCCCTACTAAACCTTCCCCTAAAAAGCCAACCCCTTCTCCCCAATCCACTCCCAAACACTCACCCCCACACTCTACCTCTTCCTCAACTGATTCACCACCTGACTTCCCGTATAAAAGACAACCTCTTGCACCTCACCGCACCTTACCTCATCAACCACCATCCCCCACTACCGAACGAGTGGGACCATCGGCAACACCATATGTTCCCGACTCCTCTCAACCTCACCTTCTCATCCCTCCACATGTGTTTGCCGATATTCTTGACACTAATCGGCAGCACCGAATGCTTTACACTTAATTTGCCAATTTACGAGCGGAGTATGAGTAGTTTCTTGCCTCCACCAGTGATCGTCTCACCCTTCTGGAAGAGGGTGCTATTCGGCACACCCGAATCACGGGTAATTTGGAGGCCAACTCTAAGTCTCTTATTACCGAATCACGGGTAATTTGGAAGAGGGTACTATTCGACTGATCTTCTAAAAGAACAAAGTGATGAGTTCCTCAAAGTTCAAACTGAGTTCTTTAAATGCATGGACGCTATGGATCAGAATACTCAGACTCTGGCCAACCCTCTCGGCGATGCTTTGGATATTGTTATTAAGCATTTGGAGCAACTGATCAAGGATCATACCTATATTACCGTTTGAGTGGCTG
Organism: Arctium minus; assembly: GCA_954870635.1. Taxonomy (NCBI): domain Eukaryota; kingdom Viridiplantae; phylum Streptophyta; class Magnoliopsida; order Asterales; family Asteraceae; genus Arctium; species Arctium minus. The sequence goes on from OX941085.1 coordinate 44,223,296, forward strand.
TTCTCAAAGCTGCTTCTGATGCTCGGGATCAGGAGCTTGCTTCTCTTCGGCAACGGGCCACTAATCAGGTCCAAATGAATGCTCGACTTCTGGAGGCTCTTTCTAAGATCAATGTCAAGCTTGATAGTATGTCTGCCTTTGTTGCTCAGTATTGTGTCGATTCTCTTGATCTTGATATCACCGATGCTGCTTTCGGTCCTGATGATCGTATTTGTCTTCGTCGCATCGATCGCCGACTAGGCCGTATGTCGGCCAAGACTGGGTTTTCTTCTCCGACACGCACTGAGGGTGAGAAACCATCTGAGGGGGAGCAAAATACCCCTCATATCAATATTACCAGTGCGCATCGGGAAGAACCCCAAAATCCTCCTCCTCAACAAATCATTCAGCAAAAAGGGTCTACGGTTGAGGGGGAACAATCGAAAGAAAAGGAAGCAAAAAAATCGACAGCTACCGACACTGAAAAAGAAAGAGATCCTTCGGCATATGCCGAAATGCAAGAAAAAGAAGGAGAGGGAACTGACCATTCCTCAAAAGTGGTCGAAAAGTCTAAAGAGGAGACGAAGCCAAATAAAGACAAGGGAAAACAAAAACTCACACCAGATGAAGAAGTTTCCCAAGCCAAGCGTCTTAAAGATGCTTGGATTAAGTAGTTCGCCGATGGTGGTGGAATAAAGCTTCCTCCTCCTAAGACTGCTTCCTCGGATCTTGGGCTGTCGGTGGAAGAGCTCAAGAAGGTTGAGCTAGCTCAAATGATGCTCGATAAAGATAATGAGCTAGCTCAGAAATTGGCAGAGGAAGAGGCTGAAAAGGCAAAGGTTCCAACTGAGGCTGTTAATGCTCAACTTCTACAACTTAGTGCCTTGGAGGAGTCAGCCAAGAAAAATGAAGAAATCAATGCTATGTGCATTAAATGGTATCATGATGCTCTCTCCAACCGAAGATCTTCTCTCAAAATCATTGATGTCAAAAATCTTAAACCCTCTAAAGAATTTTACACTACTCGGCTAATTATCATAAGAGGAGATCTTTCAAGGTTTGTTGAGAGACTTGATTCTCTCCTAAGGTATGGCATCACCGAATGGATGGAGATTATGGAATGCTTGGACAAGAGCAAAAATGCTCTCAAACCTGAAGTGGAAAAATATATTAGAGATCTCCAGAAGAAATCTGGCTCCTACCGAAGGCGTTATAATATTGTGCACACTCCTGCTGAAGAGAAGATAATTGCCAAACTCAGAGCCGACCTTCCTCCTACCTCCAAACCGAAGTCGAAGTCCTCCAAAAAGGAGGAAGTGTTCTCTCAAATGGCCAAACAAGGGAAAATTCCAAATATTTCCAATCTTGACTTATCCTTACCGACTTTGGTGCCTCAACCTTCTACCACAGTTCTTCATGAGCCTATCCATGGAATCTTCTTCAACGATGGCTTCGGCCAGATCCTCTTCTTAAGAGCAAGATAGATTCCTCTTGCCGATACTATCTTTCTGAGTGGGATTCTTCAGATCATCCCAATGAGCGCAATGGATCTCTACAAGGCTGTCACCGATGACCTCAAAAGAAGAGATGCCACTCCTCGTCTTCCCTTTGAATAATTCTAGTCTTTCTATCTTTACTTTTATTGTACATTTCTTTTGACTTGTATTGTAATTTTCTCACAAGATTAATACAAAGTAAAATTTTAGTTTTGAAGTAAATATCTTGTATAGTTCATTATTTCATTCTTTTATACTTGTAAATGTCGGATACTTTAAAAATCCAAAAAGAAATAAAAAGAATGGTTTATGTGAAACATAACTCAAAAGAGTAAGAACAGGGTCAAAATGCATTATTCATGTATCTATCTCTTTTACCTAAGTATGGGATGTCATCGTCAAATAGGGGGAGATTGTTGGGTCATCCAAGATTTGAAGATGACCTCCCCTTTTCAGCTTGTAATTGTATATCTGTAAAATGTTGTACGTTTTCATACTTAGGATACTTTATGGTTTTTTGTAATAGCTTAGTTGTGATTTAAAAGATCGGTGAATCGAAGACCAACCGAATTCAAAATGAAGCAAGTCTACTGATGCGGATCAAGATGAACTTCAAAAGAACTGAGCTACCACTGTTGATGATAAGCACCATCTTCGGCAGACCTTTCTTCTTGTTGGTCCCGAAGGTGCTTAACAAGTTTGTAGAAGGGGGGGGGGGTTGAATACAAACACAGAAATTAAAGTTTAATAAATTGTTTATTGATAAATCAAAATACAATTTACAAGTTTGTTGCGGAATAAGATTAAGACAGACTCAATCTAAACAAACTTAAGAAACACTAAGATGGTTGCACAAGAAATTCAGAGAATGGAGGATTTTAGAGAGATAGAAAACAAGGGTTTCTATTTTGGAGTTCAAGGATTGAGCACACCTTCAGATGAAGGAGTGAGCTTCCTATTTATACCCTATGCATTAAATGCATGGCAGGGTACTTTACACGTGGCATTCATAGATTGGCTTTGGTAGTCTCACTTTTGGAGACATGCTTTTGGCCACTTTATGAACAGTGTAGTTGACAGAGTTGGTGTACGATTTGTGGCAGAGACTTGTCCGTTCTGACACATCGTACTGGTTGTGCAAGGTAAGACAAAAGAAAACTTGAGGCATAAGCTTTGTGATCGTTGATCGCTGAGTATCTCTTCTTCCAGAGATAAAGAAGTTCAGCTATCGCTGAAGCTTTTCCTCAGGCTTCTTCGCGTAAGTAGATTTGTCTGGTCTTCGCTGATATCCGCATCAGGTCACTAGTAGACTTATCTATTGTTCAGTGGCTTCGTCTTCGATTCAGCTATGAACTATGTTGACGCGAGACTTGTCTTCAGGGATTACGTTAACTGTGTTACATAGGAAACTATCAGTGATAACTGAACAGACTCAGTTTGATCGCTGAAAGTGAAACACATACATATTAAATGTTTACAGAATGGTCATCAGCGATAACTGAACAGACTCAGTCTGATCGCTGATGATGAAACACTTAATACATATAATAACGTAATTTTCACTAAGTATAAAAGAGGGTCGTTATCAAATCACTGAGAGAGTTTGGATCAACACTTCTGTCGATCCTTCTCTTTTTCGGCAGAGAACATCCCTGCCGATCCTCTTCCATCGGCATCCTTCTGTCGATCCTTCGGCAGAGGCTCTTCCTGCCGATTGTTTTTCATTCGGCAATACACCTTATGGCAAATCCTCATGATTTGACCATACTTCATCATTCCCAATGTTCTTCTGACAAAAGGAAAGAAAACTTCTATTGAACAGAGGATATTCATTGATTTATGATCTGATTGAGACTTTCTTCTTAAAAGATCTCAAAAAGATTTGTACCAGGAATATTTTATTAGAATATTGTCTTATCATAGTACAAAAGTTACCTTTTGTATTTTGGTAAGTCACTTCAAATATCTTATAATTTATTGAAAATATCTCAACTACCCATCCAACAAATGACAAGTGTCCTTTGCATTTAATGCATGGGGTAGTATATAAAGGGTGAAGGCCTCTCCATGCAAACTATGCTTTTCAGCTCAAGAAAATCTAAGTGCATTCAAGCAAGTTGATAGTTTTCTCTCTCTCATAGCTTGTTGTTCTTTAAAGTTGTGTTCTTAAAAAGTTTCTAAGTGCTAGATTGTTAGGATAGTTTTAACTATTCTTTTCCGCAACAATCGTTTTGTAAACTAAGTGTAATTCTTGATATTTCATATCTATAAAGAATTAAAATTAAGTGAAAATTTTGTGTATTGCATTCAACCCCTCCTTCTACAATACTTGTTTTGCTTACTTGGGAGTTGGGACTAACAAACCTCTTAATCTAATTCCTAACAAGAAAAGAGATTACAAATGGTTGTCATCCAAAGTCCCAAAATAAATGTCTTTTATAATGAGGCGTCCCAAAAATGCTCCTTAGCACACATCTAAAAGCCCGCTAGATCTTCTTTGCGACCACACCGCTAGAACCTGAGATACACATCGACACCAAACAAGTGTTAGGCCAAAAGATCCTAGTGAGTTGGAACATTAGCATAACATAGTAAATTAAGGAGCTAATAGTCATAAAGGTCCGTAAGAGGAATCAATGGGGGAGACCCAAAACACCGCCGAGTTTCACCTCAAGAGTTGATGTACCTTGGTGTTCACTCTCATGAGCAACACCCCGAAGGCCCGACACATTTAGAGACTACCTCTAAGGCATTACTCCAAATGGCGGAGATCTAGGCACATACCAATAAGGTGGAGCCCAAGATTACATCCTCCTAGTGCCTACTCGAGGTTCATCCAATATTCAATCCAACACCATATACATTTTACTCCAAGCAAAATACATATAAAAGATTCCATTTAGCTCTAAGCCTCATTTTAGGTCAAAACCCCAAATGAGATAAAATCCACTTATGGCATCCATCAATAACGAATATACATTAACACCACCAATGTTTTCCAACAAAATGACACCATTTTACACGTCATATGACTAGCATCCAAATTCCCAATACCTCCCAATATAGAAAATCATGCTCTCTTTGACAAATAAATGATATAATGAAATGAACCATAAAATGATATTAGAATGCACATTAAGACATGTATCTCATTTGTAAAAGGGTTAGAAAACTCACTATCTAGGTTTTATAGAAAACTCTAGAAAACTTAGAAACCCTAGCTTGAATGGAGAGGAGTGGAGACCTGAATCTTGATGTAGTAAATCTTCAATAAATGCTCTACAAGATGCAATAAATGTTCTCACCAAAACCCTAGGTAGAAATTAATGAATAAAGGGGTTTGGAGATGAGGAAATCGCACCTACACCTTCTAAAATCACATAAGGATCTGATTTGGGGGAGAAATGGGTTGAAAATCGGTGAGAAGGGGTTTTATACCCCCCATACACAACTGGGCGATCTTGTCCGGCGACTGTGCCCTATGGCACTGTTGCTTGCATTGTCGCCGAATGCACCCACCTCTTGGTACATCCCCCACGAGAATGACGGGCAATTATGCCTTAAGTCACAATCGTGGGGCACTATCGCTCCCAGCGTACCGCGGGCCTCCCCCGCTCCACGACCTTGACACGCGACCTTGACACTTGTCACTGTCGCGATCATTGTCGCCTAGACCATGACGAACCCGAAATTCGACTTTCTTTAAATGTCGAGAGGTCCAAAACGAGGGAAATAGAAATATTGAGAAGGTCGTTTCCTTTAAATTAATGGGGTTCGACAAGGTAAGTTTTAAGAAAGTTAAAAGATTACCTTTAAAATTTCCGGATGTTACACAACCAGTTTGGCAATTTCAGTACTAGGTCAGGTGTTATCTTTCTATTCTCTATATTGTTCAATCTATGCAAAGATCTTTAAATAACTTTATTGTTAGATACTTAGATAACCAAATATTTCAACTGAGGTTTTGGTTTATGTCCCCCATTGTATCAATTTTGTTATATTTAATAAAAGTCGGTGTGGGGATGAACCGTCGAGTTTCACTAGGTTCCAAACCCCTTAAAATAGTTTATTTTGTCTGCTGGCATTTTTTTGGTTTCCTGCTCTGGGCATCAAAAACCTCAGGACGGGGCCCGAATTATTGTAAGAATGGTAAAAGGGGAATTACACCCTTGGATGCACATTAGGATGAGATGCACCATATCAATTCTCGTATCATTCACGATTCATGGGATGGGGGTGAGATTAAAAATGATCAAGGGTCCAGATCTCTTCTTACCTTCTCACCTTAACTCTTCTTCTCATACGATCCTTCGTTTACACACACATATATATATATATATATATATATGTATATATTACACATTAATTAAATTTTGATGTGTAAAAAAAGATGAAATGACAAAATTCTAAACTACCCCTCATTTAATATGATTAAATGGAGAAAGTTAACAGTCGTTAGACAGAGAGACGATATCCGTTGGAAATCGACAAATGTAAGGGACCAAATCTGAGTTTCTAAATTTTAGGGACAAAATCAGTTGGAAATGGACAAACGTGAGGGACCAAATTCGAAAGTTTCTAAAGTTTATGGTCGACATGAGATGAAAAATTAAAATGTTAAGGACTAAATTGAACTTTACTCAACGACTCAATAATTTAAACTAATATATAAATTATTCTTCATTTAATTACTAAGCTTAATTAACTTATATTTTTGTTCCGTCAACGACTCAATAAATTAACTAATATATGAATTAATAATTTGTAATTCAATCAAGAGTAAGGGGTTGTTTGGCAGTTGCTGAATGGATTAGTGCAAAATGATTAAGTGGTCTGAATGATTAAGAGGTTTTTATGATATAGTGTAAAATGAAATATGGTTGTTTGCTAATTGTTCATAATGAAATCAAGGCTCTTAATGGTTAAGGGAGGGTCATGATACAAAATCATTAAGAGGATTTTGGAACCATTAAGAGACAACACTTTTTTTTTGCCAAACAAGATTTACCTCTTAACGATTCAGAGGTTGCCTCTTAATGGAACCATTAAGAGGTAAACAAACAACCCCTAAGCTACAAATTTGGTCCCATGTGGGATTGTGGTCTGTCGATAATTAAGTCGACTTGGTATGGTATAAGTTTTTTCTTTAATATGGTGTGCTAACTAATTATAATTTATATAAAAAATCTTATATCCTGTATTAATATTGATTTTTTTTCTATTGATACATGTTGGTACTAGTTTTATATTAACTCTATGTTTCATATATGAAAACATGTCATTTTGTTCAAAATTTGAGTGGCATTTTGAGTTTTTACGTAATAAATGTGATTTTTAAAGGGTTTCAATTGCAAGAAATAAAACTTGTAAACATTCAAATTTTCAAATAAAATAATTAATGTTACAATGCTTAATATCCAATATATAAAAAAATACAAAAAACTAATAATAAATAAATAAGTCGGTACCATGGCACGCGACTTCAAATACCGTGCATCAATCAAGTTTACATACTTGGTGCAGTACTACCAACCGACTGTAATTGGTACCCGTTAAATTGGTGCCAATTTAATTGGTAAAGTTGGTACATGGTGATTAGTTATGTTTGGTACAAAATTGCCACATGTATTGATAATAACACTTTTCGTTCTTGCAGTTACAAAATTACAAATTGGAATCGCGGTTTACAAAAATGTTCGGAATTTATGTTCCTCTCTCGAACGATCATTAAAAATCCTGCAAAATGTGGGACATTTTCGTCGTTTTACCTATTGTTTTGTCTTTCACCCAATAAAAAACCATGTGGACCAAAATTGGAGTTTACTCTTTTCACTTTTTATTTTTTTCTTTCTTTATATAATATATTAATAACACACACACACACACACACACACACACACATATATATATATATATATATATATATATAGGGTCAGGTTCACGTGAGACCAAACTGTTTCCGTGAGACCGCGTGAGACAAAGCCTTAAAACATGAAACTTCACACCGAAACATTGTGAAGGTAAAAAACATTCGAACCTTCATAATGTAATCACACTATGAAGGTAAAAAAACCTAAACCAAGTTAAAAAAATCAAATCTTCACAGCTAAAAGACTGTGAAGGTATATCCGAACCTTCACAGTGAAGACGCTGTGAAGGTAAAAAAAAACGAACATTCACAGCGAAAAACACCGTGAACGTAACATTTACGGTGTTTTCCCTATGAAAAGTTTGATTTTTTTTACATTCACAGTTTTTTGGTGTGAAGTTTCATACTTTAAAGCTTGGTCTCACCGGTCTCACGGAAACTGTTTGGTCTCACGCGAACTTAAGTCTATATATATATTATTGATCATTAAAAGTAATTGAAAAAAATACGATATTTCTTACTTATCAATAATTTTTATGAAACCATTTGTTCTTTTTATTATTGAAGTTATACTTATTTTGAAAAGCGTACACTATAATTGATAGAAAAATAAATGTTTAGTTTCTTTATTTTTTTGGTAAAGTTCAATTTTGGTCCCTAACGTTTGCATTTTTTAACGGATATCATCCCTAAGCTTCAAAAACTCAGATTTGCTTTCTCTCATTTCTCAATTTCCAACGGGTTTCATTTATATATCTAACGACTGTTAACTTTTCCCGTTAAGTTCAATTAAATGAGGGGTATTTTGGTTATTTTCTCTCTTTTTTTCTTTTTCGATTATAAAAATAAAAATGTAATTATGTAATATTATATATATATATATATATATATATATATATATATATATGTAGGAAAGTTCAATTGCAAACTATATTTTCATTGTGAACATGAGGATAGATGTCGGCCCTCCATTTTTATTGATCCAATAACTCACATTAAATAGAGTTTTTAATTAAAATTATTAATTAAGATGAAAGGGGTAAAAGAGGAAGTTAATTTCAATATCACGTCTAGAACTTTAATTTTTTTTACTTAAAAACTTTTACCATCTTAAAGTTGAAAATAAATTATCTTAAAAATTAATAATATTTTAATCAAACAAGTTACATCAGGAAACGAGAATTTCGTGTTATTCGATATGACATTCACCTCGATATAGTTTTTTTTCTTTGTTTTAACCGTTTTTTTACGTAAAATGTTATATATGTGTTATATTCATCCATAAGTTTGTAACTTGACGTCACATTCTTCAATTAACCTTATTATATTTTAACCATTGATTAGTTTTTTTAAATTTTGATCAATGGCCAAAATTGGTTCTCATGTTTACAATGAAAATATGATTTTCAACTAAACCTACCGCTATATAATATATATATATATACACACGCACATATAACAAAAACACATCATCCACATCCACCACCACCCTCCATCGTACCACCACCCTCCATCGTTCAACGTCGTCACATTAGATTCATTATATAAAAAACAAAAATAACTCAAGAACATCAACAACAAAACCCAAAATTAAAACCTTAAATCAAATCTACAATATTAAAACCCTAAAACTCAAATCCCTAAATTCAAAATCCAAGATCTGTAACATCCTTAAAATAGGAGAAAATTTAAACCGCAAATAAAATGAGATAATTGCAAATATATAACTTTCATCAAAAAAGGGGACTATGAAAGCGTTAGTATCGAATGAATGGATGGTAGCTAACAACCTACTAATCTAAACCAAATATAAGTTAAGATTGCAATTAGGTGTCGCTACAATCACCAAAAGAATTCTATCAACCGAAATCTTCAAATATCTCCAAAAGTCATTTTATCTCCAAAAATGCATTTATAGGCTCCCAACACCAAGCTCAAGCATTCATGGTCCCGCCACCTAGAAGTTCTGATATACATATCATTTTAGAAAAAAATGTTAGGCATATGCCTAGTGAGTTCAAAAAGTTAAATATAAAGCATTTAGACTAGGAATATAGCTTAAGCCAAGTAAACCATTTCAATTACACCAGTTTCAGTATCATAAAGTCATAATACATCTTGGTATAACGGGGAAGACTCGATTTTCTATTAATGGTGACAGAACAACAAAGTATGTCACATACCTATGTTAATGAACATCATTACGTGTAACATCCCAGACTAACCGTACCAAATATTGTCCGCTTTGTCCACATACCTGGACTCACAATTTTAAAACGCGTCTAATAGAGGAGGTATCGAGTCCCTTATAAGGCAACCTTTGTTCCCATCTCCAACCAATGTGGGATCTTACAATCCACCCCCCTTGGGAGCCCAGCGTCCTCGCTGACACACTAGTCCAGTTCCTGGCTCTGATACCATCTGATACCATCTATAACATCCCAGACTAACCGTACCAGATACTGTCCGCTTTTTCCACACACCTGGAATCACGGTTTTAAAACGCGTTTGATAGATGAGGTAGCAAGTCCCTTATAAGGCAACCTTTGTTCCCCTCCCCAACTAATATGGGATCTTACACTACGGATCAATGCTCATTAAGTTCAACCACTTCAGGTCTATAGTTTAATGATTCATCAAGTTCAACCACTCAAAGTCTATAGTTTGAGAATTCCAAAGATCCTAGCAAAGCTTGTTCACTATTAATTACATTATATTGGTCAATGGTCGGTGCACGACTGCAGGTTTCCTCTATATATCTAGCGAGGATAGCCAAATCTCTAAGATTGAATCCCACTAAGATTGGATCATCTGCAGGTTTCAACTAACAACACTTGAATCCTAGCCTCCCAATGCTCTTTAACGTTCTCAAATTTAGAGAAATGGTGCCTTAAATTTCGAAGAATTAAGGCCTGGGCAAGAATGAGGGTTATGGCACGACGTAAGTGGCCCCACCCTTTTTTGGCACTGACACATACATATGCGGTGACTTTTTCCTCGGCTAAAGCTCCGTGTAAAATCGCATTAACCATTTCTTCTCTCCTTATTTGAGCTGCACTATTGGTTTGCCCAAATAAAAACTCGCACGACTTTTCCCACGGCTAAAGCCACGTGGAAAGCCGCATTAACCACTATTTCTCCTTTTTTTTCACCAAAACTTGATTCTTATCAAACCAAAACACACCAAGGTAATGCAATCGAAACACCAATTGCCCATAAAATACTATCATAGCCCGCGATGATTCTCCCGGATTCTGAATTCATAAATTGTTTATAAAAATATGGGTGTTACAAGATCAAATAAAAAACCTAAATCAAGTCTAAACACTAAATCAAAATAAATACATAAACATTAGATCAAAATCAAAATTAGACCCCAAATCTAATCACCTGCCTTATCTCACAACATGATACCATACAATGTAACACCCACAATTTCGTTGCTATTGTTAAAGTATAAATTGCAGGATTTATTGATTTATTTAGTGGTCAAATTTGGAAATATTTAGGTCTCAGTATGAATCTTTACCCTTTGAGTTTCTTGGTAGAAAAAGGATATTAAAAATTTGGGAGTTTAGGGTCATTTCGGTGGTCTAGGCGACTTACGATGCGATCAAAGTCGTATGAAAAGCCACATAAGACACTGGATCACAAAAATGTCGGGGCATGCCAAGGACTGGGCTACTTTCTAAGCGAGCAAAGTTGCATCAGAAGGCACCACGGCATGGGCAGAACCACGACACGGGAAGTGGTGCGGCTACGATGCGTGCCAAGTGTAACACCCAGATTTTGGTATGTCCTTATTATGTGTTTTATTTTCTCGCACATTAAATTAGTGACATCTAGTTTATTTTCAACCTCCTAGAGTTAATTGTTTGGTGTGAGATAGATTTCCTTTAGTATCTAGAATCATCAAGAAGTTGTGTAACGACCGGGTCTTTTATTTAAAATAAGCGAAGTTGTGGGGGGATTCGTTATGACTTAAGAGAAGTTGAGAATTCTGGAGTTTGGTGTTTGTGCGAATTCTTAGTTGTTTTTGCTTGTGTGCGAATTTTGTGTGCGAATTGTGCTTGGTTTATTGTATTGTGCGAATTCCATACTTATGAATTTTTGGAAATTTCATTTCTGAATATTCTTTCTAAGATTTTTTTTGTGATTTCACTTGAACTAACGATCATTTTCAAGTTCTTATTGTACATTTTTCTAAAACAGGATGACTTCCAAAGACGCACTCTCTATCGGTACAGACGTGAAACCTTCGGTGCTCTTCGAAGGGGAATATGAGCAATGAAAGGACTGATTTCTCGACTTTGTGGACAAACATACAAATGGAGAGAACATCTTGATGTCCATTATGGAAGGTCCAATGGTTCCGATAACCATGGAAATCCGAGATGATGAATCTTCTGACAACGAAGATGGGAACATGGACAAAGTCCAAAAGACAAAGACAATTCCAAAAGATCTTTCCCAGTATACTGAAGAGCAGAAGAATAGATACAAAGCTGAAAAACAAGCCATATCTCTACTCTTACAAAGCATACCTAACGAGATCTACATCAAAATCGACACCTACAAAGCAACTGCGAAGAAAATATGGGACAACTCCAAAAGATGATGATGGGATCTAAGGTCGGAAACTAGATGAAGGTTGCCAATTGTATAAGTAGCTATGAGGAATTCAAGGCAAAAGAGAATGAGATCCTAGAAGAAACATATGAGAGATTTGTTCTACTGCTAAATGAGCTTGCAAATAACATAGTCAAGAAGAAGCAAATAGAGAACAACGTCAAATTCCTCAGCATCCTTCAACCTGAGTGGAAAAAGTATACTAGAAGGATGAAGCAAATGAAAGTTCTCAGTGATATCCCACTACATGAAGTATATGAAACATTGAGACAAAACGAGGAAGAAGTGGAAGAGAAAAGAGGAGAGAAGAAGAAGGCTGAGAAAGCAGTTGACCCTATTGCTTTAGTAGCTGTTCAAAAGGAGAACGAGAAGAAAGAAAAGAAGAAGAAAAAGAAAGTGGTTATTCCGAGTTCAGATGATTCTGACAATGCTGATTCGGACATTGATAATGGACAGAATCTAAAACAAGCGATGCTACTTTTGACCCGACCTTTTCAAAAGAAATTCTACAAGAAACCGAGATCAAACAGTCAAAGATACTCATCAGGGTCTAAGAATCATGAGCATAGAGAAAGAGTGGAAGGAAGAAGATATGAGGAAAAGAAGTTTGTAGATAGAAAGCCTGAGGAGAAGAAAAGGTTTGTTAATTATTATGGTGGTGAAAAGAAGACTGATAAGATGATAAAGTGCTACAATTGCGATAAAGTGGGTCATTTCGCCAAAGACTGTCAGAAGCCTAAAGTCCAAAACTCAGAGTATTACAAAAATAAAATGCTTTTGGCCAAGCAACAAGAGGCTAGCAAAGCACTTATGGCGGAAGACGAGTTTTGGTTAGACCACTCCGATGAAGAAGAAAAAGAAGAGACAACACACATGTGTTTGATGGGGAAAGAGGTGAAGTTTGATGAGTCGGACGAAGAGACATCTGATGAGGTACAAAATCTTTCTGAATCTAATTTTTAACCAAAATGGAAGCCATGATGATTGAGCTTCAAGACCTTCAAGCAAAACTGAAAAAGGAGAAAAACAGGGTTGCTAAGAAGTGTCAAACAATTTTTGATCTTAACAAGGAACTTGTTGGGAACAAAACTTTGATTGACTCTTTGAACAAACCTGCTACTATTTTTAAACAAGAAAAATATTTTTTTGAAAATAAGATTTCTGAAGTTGTTTCTAAACTTTCAAAGTCTGATCTTGATAAACAAGAATTTGCGCTAAAAGCTCACAAATTGCAGGTTGAGAATAAGAATCTGGAGAAAAAGGTAAATGGTTTGGAAGCCAAGCTGTATGCTAGAGGACAAACAGATCATACCATCTTTCTAAACACACTAAATGAGGAAATGGATTTTAAAGAAAAGTGGGGTCTTGGTTACGATAATCCACACTATTTGAAGAAAGCTATCAGAAAACAGCCAACTTTGTATAACTTTGATTTTCTACTAACGACTACCAAACATCCTCATTTGAAACCTAAATTCGTTACCAAATCTTCTGATGAAGTAGAGGCCAAAAAAGATGAGAATAGAAAGATTACAACGAAAATGCAACTACCATTCTGCTATCAAAAGCTGAATGATAGTTATATTTCTGAACAACCAAAGTTCCTTTCAAATGATTATTTTAACAGCTATTCTACTACAAAGTTGGAGGCAAAACCGATTAAAGCAAAAATTTATGTTCCTCCACTTGTTTTAGAAAGTAAAGTTCTTGATCTTGAAAATGTTTTATCTGATGAAATAATTTTGGTTGACATTGAACAAATTGTGTTTTCTACTGTATTGAAGAACACTATTCTTAAATTTGAATCTAAAGAGTGTTCAAATTCTTCTAAGGTACCTCAAACTTTCGAAGATGATTTTGACGAATTATTTGCGTCTGCAAATGATTTTTTAAATTATGATGATGGGTGTGTTGATGAAAGTATTGGTATGTTTGACTTTAATGCTAAACTTCCAAATCATTCTGCTTTTATTATTAACTCTTAAGCTCTACCTAGTGTGTTTGAAGTAGGTGAGTCATCAACTAAGGTTGGTGAACCAGTTCCTGTGAGTACCGATTATTATGTAAAAGGTAAGAAGCAAAAGAAAAGGCGCTCACAGAAATGGACCAACACAGGTAAGCATAAACAAAGTCAAACTCATAAATCTCATTTTCCTAACAAATCTAAATTTTTTGTTTCAGAGTTGAAAAAGAAAAGGTCTGGAGAGCGAACTGAGTGGCAACCAAAGAAGAAGATTGATGAGAAAGCAGAATCATGTCCTGATATTGTTTGTAATAGACTGACTGATAGTATTTCTGATGTAGTTGGTATTATTGCTTCTGATAAACAAAAAACTTGTAATTCCTTACAAGAAATATTCAATAAAACAATTACTCCAATTATCCCGGTCTGCTACTAAGTCCTCTAAATAAAGACGGAATGATTTTGTTTATCGCCAATATTCTGATGATTGGGTTAGTTCTTATCATGTTTATCATTCTAAAGCTTCTAATGATTTTCAAAATAAAAGAGGACCCAAATTTAAATGGGTGCCAAAATCTTGCGCTAATCTGAAAGGACCCAAATATATATGGGTACCTAAAGTTGTTGTTCCCTGATTTCTCTTATGCAAACCCGTCATATGTGGTACTTGGATTCTGGTTGCTCCAAGCATATGACAGGGCATAAAGATTTATTGTCTAATTATACAGAGAAATTTTGTGGGAATGTGCGCTTCGGGAATGACCAGTTTTCACCAATTTTGGGTTATGGTGACGTTATTCAAGACAACGGAACGATTAAGAAGGTGAGCTACGTTGAAGGTTTAGGACATAACTTATTCAGCATTGGACAGACAAAGACTTAGAGGTTAATTTTAAGGCCAAGAAGTGTTCTGTGCGTACTGAAGATGGTAAAGAACTCTTGGTCGGGATGAGAAAGTCTAACCTCTACACGATCAATCTTTCAAAAGTCAAGACTAACAATGAGGTGTGTCTACTGTCAAAAGCCTCGCTGCAACAAAGTTGGTTATGGTATCGAAGGCTTTCTCACCTGAATTTTTGTTACATCAACAAGCTGGTCACGGAAAATTTGGTAAAAGGATTTCCAGAGCTCAAGTATGTTAAAGAACATCTTTGTGCAGCGTGCGAGAAAGGCAAGATGAAAAGAGCCGCTCATAAGCCGAAGCCTGAGCCTAGTACTAGTTCTCCACTAGAGTTGCTACATATGGATCTCTGTGGTCCGATGCGAACGCAAAGCATAAACAGCAAGAAATACGTGTTAGTGATTGTGGACGATTATTCGAGATACACTTGGGTCAAATTTCTGAGATCAAAGGATGAGACGCCCGAAGTCATCATCACATTTCTAAAGACCACACAAGTGAATCTGCAGAAGATAGTTAAGCTTCTTAGAACGGATAATGGCACAGAATTCAAGAACAAAATTGTTGACGATTATCTCGAATCGGTTCTGAGCAAGATAGAGCCAACACGAGTATCTGAAGCTCTAGCTGACTCAGACTGGGTAACTGCGATGCAAGAAGAGCTGAATCAGTTTGAAGCGCTTAAGGTCTGGAGACTTGTGCCTAAACCTGAAGGAAAAACTATAATCGACACGGAATGGGTGTTCAAGAACAAGAAAGACGAAGATGGTATCGTTATCAGAAACAAAGCAAGACTTGTGGCTAAAGAATATAGGCAAGAGGAAGGTATTTATTATGACGAGACTTATGCTCTAGTTGCGTGCATCGAGGCTATTCGGATGTTTCTAGCATATGTCGCACACAAGAACTTCACTGTCTACCAGATGGACATGAAGACTGCCTTTCTAAACGACATTCTCAAGGAGGAAGTCTACGTATCTCAGCCAGAAGGTTTTGTCAATCTAGAGAAATTGAATCATGTATATATTCTGGACAAAGCTCTTTACGGTCTGAAGCAAGCCCCTCGAGCCTGGTATGAAGTGTTATCAAAATTCTTAGTCAAGTCGGGCTTCTCGAAAGGTAAAATCGATACTACTATTTTTATTAAAAAGGAAAAATCCGATATCATTTTAATTCAAATATATGTGGATGATATCATATTTGGCTCAACTAATGCTAAGTATAGTAAGAATTTTTCTAACCTTATGGTGTCAAGATTTCAGATGAGTATGATGGGAGAGATGAATTTCTTTCTCGGATTACAAGTCAAACAATTTTCCACGGGGATTTTTATTAATCAAGCAAAGTACATTTTCGATGGCACCGGGAACTAAGATTGGCGCTGATCCTTCGGGAAAAGCTGTCGATGTTAGAACCTACCGAGGTATGATTGGTTCTTTAATGTACTTAACATCTAGTAGGCCGAATATAATGTTCTCTACATGCCTTTGTACATGATATCAGGCTAGTCCTAAAGAATCCCATTTATCTGCGGTCAAGCGTATCTTTAGATATCTGAAGGGAACTGCAAATCTTGGTCTGTGGTATCCTAAGGATACAGGTTTTGAGCTCACAACATGTTCAAATGCAGACCATGCAGGTTGTATGCTTGACATGAAGAGTACGCCGGGACACATACAATTTCTTGGCGATAAACTCGTGAGTTGGACTTCAAAGAAACAACTTTGTGTATCTACTTCAACAGTCGAGGCAGAGTACGTAGCTGCGGCTAGCTGTTGTTCTCAAGTGTTGTGGATGCGGACACAACTGCGAGATTATGGCTTCAAATATGAAAAGATCCCGATCTACTGCGATTCTAAGAGTGTGATTGCCATATCAGCAAACCCTATTCAACATACTAAAACCAAGCACATAGACGTGAGATATCATTTTATTAAAGACAATGTGGAAAAAGGTACAATTGAACTTTACTTTGTAAACACAGATTATCAACTTGCAGATTTATTTACCAAACCGCTTGACGAAAAGAGATTTAATTTTCTCATTTCCAAGCTTAGTATGCTAAATCTCAAGACTTAATCTGTGATTACCTATTAAAGTTTAGTTTTGTTATTTTTCTTCATTTCTTTATTTTTATTCTGAAAGATATCTGCACTTACGTTTGTTCATGATCTCAGGGGGAGTGTGAGAAGATGATAAGATAGTCTACATTTGAGGGGGAGTTGATATAATTTGCATATATATTCTATAACTGACAAATTTTCTGATGCATAATTTCAGGGGGAGTACGGAAGATGACTTCTGATTACATCTGATCAGAACTCGTTCTTAACAAGTTTTATTGCTTTATGTCTTTATTTTTCAATAAAGTTTTGTGAATAAAGCTTTGTACTTTGACAGTTTTTTTGACTGTTGCAGATTTGAGAGGATGCTTACATGATCATATCACATATGACTTTGAGCTGACTTATTGAGATTGAAGATGAGCGTAAGGAAGTATTTTACTCTTAATCTCATACGTGTCTGAAATACGGACAACTTTCAGATATGAAAACATGTTCTTAAATGTTCAAACTACTTCTTATTCTCAAAACGATTTCATGAATTTAGAAGTGTGTTTTTTTAAATGTTTTCATTATTCATGTGATTAATTGTTTACACAAACCGTGTGTTTCCAAAGATAAATACTTGTGTATTATCTTTTCAATATACTGTCAAGTATTCACACACACCGGTTTACTATTTCGGTTGGAAATGTTCTTACCATGTCTCATATTGACACATATTTTCGATGGTAAGACACCCCGCTTGAAATTCAAAGTTTGAGCGTGATTTCATTCGAAACATTTCTTTCAAGACTTGTCTATATTTGATTCGTATAGACAAATTCCAATTTTTTTTCTTGACCTAAGCTTTTCATGATAAATCATTCATATTTGATCTTATTATACAATGTCAGATTTTCAAACAAGTTTCTTGTATTCATTTCATTCATTCAATATACTTGTTTTTGAAATATCTTCATGATTAAAAATGCTCAAATCTTTATGATTATATTAATGAGCATACAGACATATGACATGTATTTTTGTGCTTTAACTGCAAAGTTAAACCGTTTGAGCAACATATGTTTTTAGGAAAACATGGGTTCATTGTGTGAGTTTAACATAACTTCTATGGATTCACGTTAACCAGTGTTTCCTACCCAAGAAGTTAATATATGAGTGATCTAGAGGCGAGGAGTCAAATTATCTGAGTGTGGGTATGTGTGATGAGGTAAAATGTAAAGAGAGTTTGGTTAGAAGCGAACTCAATGTTGAAAAGAAAGAGGGTGAGAGAACAGAGTAAAAGAATATCAAATTTTGCACCAACTTTTTCTGAGTCGGGCAACCACATTTTTTATTGTTTCACAATTCTTTGGTGAACATCATTGAAACAGGCAACTAGCCTATGCCAACTCTTGATTTAAAACCCCACCAGCTACTCATCTTTTTTTTAAAAAGAAGATGTTTCAATATTTTCTGGGGATGCAACACATATGCTATCTCGTCTTCATTCGGAAGATGTGGATATTGAAAAAGAAGGAAGTCTTCCCCACCTTCGCACTTCGATCATGCACAACTGAGTCTGTGTTTAACTGTTTTTGTCTCAATGGTTTACACAATTTTGAGCCTAACAAAAGCAATCATCAGTGCTTAATTCTTTCAAACACAAGCTAGTACACACAGGAAATTCATTTTTCTGTCTAAACGTTCATAGAATAAACTTGTGTTATTCGATGATTGAATGGAAGACCTGGGGGAGTGAACATCAAAAATCTCCTTTCCAATGTGTATTCGTTACACACAGTGACTTTGTGTTACTGACAGACATTTGTTGATTCAGGTGTTACACTAATAATTTGTCTGAATGTGCAAAGATTCGGATGAATATCTTAGTGAATTGACGGATAATCAGAGGCTCTGGTGAAAGATCAATGGTCAGATTGGTACATGACATTTCTTATGAAAGTTTTGATGATTTCATTGCTCCAATCATCAAAAGGGGGAGAGAGAATCAAGAAATGTTTGAAGTGGAGAAGAAAAGTTCAAGAAATGCAAAATTTGAAGAAAGTTTATTGCAAGTTTATGTCAAAGAATGCAGTTTTATGTGAAGATTGTGCAAGTTTGAAAGAGCCAATTCAAAGATTTCTGAAAGCAAGCTGGGTGTTACTGAAATTTTCTTTGAAGATAATTTGATGAAGCAATTCGAGCTGAATCTGGAGATAATTTCTTTCTGAAGTCTTAAAAAGGTTCTTATTATCTTTGGGGAGAATGTTAAAGTTGATTGCAAAAGTTGTTGTTCAAAGATTTTGGAAAGAATACATAATTGTTTTTGAAGATAAAGGGGAGATTGTACTTCAATGCTTATTTTCTTTCTGAAGATGGTCTAAGTTGACAGAAATCTACAAGGGGGAGATAAATTGTTAAAGTTCAACATTGCAACATAGGAGATGACTTTAACATTGTTAGTGCATAAAGGAGATAATTTTTAGAGATGATCTTGATCCAAAGGGAGAGAATGTTAGTGCATATATTTGTTGGATATAAGATCATAAAGACTGAAGAGTACTGAAAGTCAACCAAGTCAAAGCTCAAGTCAACTCTCAAGCATAAAAGTCAAAGTCAATGTAATAGTGTTTGTAAGTGTTTTTGTGCGCATGTGTTTAAATAGATAGATGACTTAGAGTAGTTAGAAGTTGTAAGTGTGTTCAAAGTGTTGTACGCATACTGTTTTTCTAGAGAGAGAAATTGTCATAAAACTCATTGTATAAGAAATCTTGTTTGAATTGAAAACAGGTTGAGTCTTTGCTTTTTTGTCATCTTGTTATTGTGATTAAACTGTGATTAGAACTTGAATTTAGGGATTAATAAAATGTAATTTTGAGATTAAGGGTTTTAGGGTGGTTGCCCTAGCTCTTGGGCATTTTTGGGTGTGGCGGCTTAGATCAAGCATAGAGGCGATTTTAGGAAAGTTTGGAAACCAGAAGCAAAATTGGTAGAGTTGGAAGGGAATTTCTGCATCGTCTTCTCAAAGTTAAGCTAGCAAATCCTTTCTTGTGTTATTTTATCATTCTGTATGAGTTGTGGTAATTGATGGAGTGGATTATTGAGAGCATTTGGGAAATATTGTTTTCATGTTTGTGGGTCTCTGCTCGTTTTCAACCTGGGTAAAATGAGGGTTTAAAACCCAAGATAAAATTTTCCGAATCGACCGATGGTTAGGTGTTGGGAGGTTGAGATTTTCGGCCCTAGAGTTTGGAAACTATCGATTCTATCCACAGGTCCTATCGTTGGTCGGGATTGCCTTCGGGTTTCATGATTTTTTGGTTGTAGCGAGGATGGTGGTCGACTGTGCCTTGGCACCGGTCGAAGAGTTCGCACCGGTCGACCCCGGGCTCTTATAGTCGGGCGACCCCGAGTTCCTAAAGCCGGGCGACCCCGGGTTTGTTTATGGTAACCGGGCGAGGAGGGCCCAAGCCCAGACCCATAAGGGGTTTTGGGCCGAGTAACTCTTTTGCTTGGGTCGAGTTGTTTGAGGTAGCATCGTCCTATTTCCTAATTTTTTTCGTTATCTCTTGAGGGAATTAGAGTGTCGCATTAATAAAGTGTTTGTTATGATTTAGAGGGTAATGAGGGGCTTACCGGTCTACCTTACTTTATGTATAGGACTTGTTCCCGACCAAAGCAGTAATCGTGAGAACCTTAGCAGGACGACAAGTGAGTTTTTCTGAAACGAAATGCTGTTATTGCTATGATGCATGAAATTATTTAAAGCATTTATTTACTTATGTTGCTTTATACTTGTGAAATTTATTTGGTGTGTTTTCATTAATGTTGTTATTCTAAATGTATGCATATATCATTGGTTGTAAGTTACGCAAATGTCGGGGGTGTGTCCCGCCTGCGCTAAAGACGGGGGGTGTGGCCCGCCTGAACTCATACCGGGGGGTGTGGCCCGTATATGCCAGATGGGGGGGTGTCCCAGTTGAGGCAGTATGAGTCAGACGTGTCGTTATCTTCGGGTGACAGTAGTGTGTGCCAGAAGTGTGTAGTAGCGGTGGTACCGTTTCTTTTTAACTGAATGGGTTATTTACATGAAGTATTTTTCTATATCTTGTTGGTGATAAGTGTATATAGTGGGGACTCACTAGACCTTTGGCTAACCCTCGCTTTTCAAAACAAAAAACCCTTTTCAGGTAGACGTGAAGTAGGTGGATCCGCTAAGGGAAAAGAGAAGGTGTGAGCAACATCTGATATTAGAAGACTCCTTTGTAGTTGTTCTTTTATTCTCGGTTATGTAATAGGTTGTCGTATAGCAAACCTTGTTATTTTTATTGTTGACTTGGGACCGTTTGGCATGGTTTTTACATAAATTGCTTATATTTAAATGTTGGAAGTTTTGGGTTGTTACAAGTTGACCACCGAAAGTCAGACCCTGGTACAGGGCCAACGATTTTTTGCCCGCGACTGTGACCCCCTGTCACTATCGCGGGGCACTCTCGCATGAGATGTATTGTGAGCTCGGGCTTGGCGGAGATTGTGCCCGCAACTATGACACCCTGTCACTATCGTGAGGCACTCTCTCTTGAGTTGTACCGCGGGTGGGTTAGGGCTCGCGACCTTGCCAGTGATTGTGACAATTGTCACAGTCGTCGGTCACTCTAGCGGTCAGGCCCAGGCCATTTATTACACCAAATCCAACTTTATACCTCATTTCTCAACCTAGAGCTTTAGAGGGGTGATTTCTTGGTGGAAAAAGGTATGTTTTCCTCCCTCTTCATTCAATGCTAGTGAGCATCGATTTAAAGGAGTCTATAGATTAAAGCTTCAAGAATTTCCTCCAACCTAGGGTTTGTTTATATACCTTAGCAAGGTGAGTACATTCACATTTTTAAACTCCATACATGTTAAAATTCGTGTATTTAAACTTCTACATACACCCCTAACTATGTGATTTTGGTTTTGATAAACTTTTGACCTAAACTTGATTTTAAGAGATTTTAGGGTTTTGGGTGTTGATAGAAGTGTTTGGAAACGTATTTGGATTATGAATAAAGAATGTATATGGTATTTATATATTTCATTACCATCCGCCTTGCTTTTATGGAATTTTGATGAACCCAAATAAAATTAGAGTTTTGAAAGGGTTTGGATTTTCGGATTAAGTACACGTGTTATGATTTCTATTATTGGGACAAGTTTTATAATGGTATACAATGGATTTAGATACTATGTGATCTTCCACCCACTAGTTGATGAGTTGTTTATGGGTGTACTTTGGTATCAAATTTAGTATACATAAATAAATATTGTTGTAATGTGACTTGGTATTGATCTTAGTGTAATGGATCCATAGGCACGGTGGTCTTAATGTGTTGATTTTAGACATTAAGCTCACTACTTTGGCACATAATAGACATCGGGTCACCATAGTAAGTAAGGTGTAAGCTTATACGGTCGGGCAGCGTCCCGTGAGCAATAAGGTGTAATTTCATTATGCATAAGTTCCTGTTTTGGAACATTTCAAGAGTAGACCTAGAGGGGTTGATTTGGAGAATTCTTGAGCAATAGACTTAGAGGAGTTGAGCTCACAAAGGCAATTGGTGTTTGAATTATAATGTATGATGATTATTATTGGTTTCCTATTTTATTGATTAAGCTTTCGATTACCTCAAATTATAATCCAAATGGTTTTGTATATTTTGCTAATAAATGTTTGTTCTCACTAGACTTTAGCCTAACAATTTTTCTTAAAATGACATGTATGACATGTCATCTTAGCGGCAGGACTTTTCGGGATTGAGTGGTCGACCAAGTGTCGAGAATTAGCATTTTGGAGAAGTATAGACCGACGTACTTTGTTTTGTTGGGAGTTATTTTGGAAGGACAACGACACCTGACTGTAATATGAAAATAGTTTGATTTAGATTAATAGGTTGTCGATCTATATCCTTTAATTTATCTTGGGTTTGTAAACGCCTTACTATTTTCCCTCTTTAGGGTGATATACTTTATTTATAAGATGTCTTTTCCGCATTTATTCAGGTTTAAATTGACCCCTATTTTTAGGGTGTTACACTAAGAGAGGAATGCATGCGACTTTTGGTGCGACTTAAGTCGCCGCCAAAGTCGTGCAGAGCGCCCACCTTGTTTTTAAACTCATTTTTCCACGGTCTCTTCCCATTTCTCCTCCCAACTCCATTTTCTCTCCTCCATGGCAATTTTGCAGGCCGAGGTCCGATTTTGGATCGTTTTTAAGGAGACCGTGAGGTGCTTGGAGGAGTCTCTTGGTAGTTTGGGTTCTTCAAGATTCTTGAGGAGGTGAGTTTTTGCATATTTTGTATTTTAGTTTAGGCATTTTGTGGTTATGAACGTCGTAATCACCTATGGTACCTTGTTAGGCTCGAAAATTTGCCTCTGAATCTGAAATCTCCACATTTGAAAACTAAAGACTGGGTTTATAAACTATGTTTAACCCAACCTCGCAGCATGAGTTTCAAGTTGATTCATAAAAATTTTGTACATGCAAAAAATGATGTAAATTATCTTGTAAGTGGTTGAAGAAAATTAAGTTAGATTAAAAAGTCAACTCATCCAAAAGCTCATAAATTTCTCACAATTCTCAACATAATTGTTATTCTTACATGATCACTTAGATTTAGATGTGTTAAAGAGGGTTTGAGTCATGATCTACTTCTATGTTTGGCAAAAAAAAGCTAGCTTCAGCTAGCTTATCAACTAGTGTACATGTTTGGATGACCATAAGCTAGCTTATTGAAACGCTACTCAAAGTAGCGTTTTGAAAAGCTAGCTTATCAGCTACAAGCTAGCTTATAGGCTAGTTTGCCAAACAAAGCCTTAATAAATATGTCGAGTATCTAACACCAAATCAACCATCAATATTCAGTCAACAACACTGTTCAATACTTCAATTGTTAGTTGGTGTCTCGATCTTTATGACTTGCATATTCGTGAGTTTATGCATGAATGTCCTAGTTCAAATTTTAATTTATAAACGTACTGAAAACAAAATACAAACCTTTAAAGAAAAACTCAATTTATTTGTAACGAACCATTTTTTATCAGAGATATTTGAATCATTAAACAGTAACCTTTGGTGTTATTGAATATAGTTTTTGATATATTTTTTAAAGTGTGAGAAAATATGAGTAATTATTAATTTGTTTGTAGCAACGACTATTTTATTCGTCTAATTTAACATGTGAATATCGTTTAATTTGTTTGTTCTCACATTCATATATCAATGTCATGCCTAATATATCTTGATTATTTTTAACATATATGTTCTTTTGTCTGGATTTTAAATATTTAAACATGAACTTTTGATCGAGTTAAAAGCATATTTTAGTTTCATGCGTTTGAATAAAATATTCAAATAAAAATACTTAGAAAATGTATATTTATATTTTACATCTTTTCACCTAATTTTGATAAAATTATGTTACACAAACAATCAACAAAGATTTTAGTTTTATCAAAGGAGATCAAATATTTTGAAATTACTTAAATATGAGAAAATAGATAAGTAATTTGTTTAATAGTGGGTCGATTTGACTCATCAACATTTTTTATTTTATTTTTTTAAACTTTGTTAATAATAAAATATTAAAACTATATATTATAACAATATAATGACTTACAAAAAATAAAGAGTGAATTACACCGATGGTCTATGTGGTTTGTTCAAATTTTGGATTTGGTCTTAAAACAAACTCTCTACACAAGTGGTCCCTGACTTTTCATTTTTATAACATCCATCATCCCTTCACTTAGAGCATCCATAATGTGGTTATTATGAGGTTTTTCAAAAAACAAAAACCTCCTTTTGAGGTTTTTCACATAGTGGAGAGGTTTTTCACTTGAGGTTTTTTGTGAGGTTTTTCGTCATAGATCGTAACTGCACGACCTGTTTTTTCGTATTTAATTAGTTTTAACTTTATAGAATTTTATAAAAGTTTCGTATTTAATCAGTTTTATTTATTAATATATTTAAAGTAATCATATTTAAATATAACTATTAAATAAATAAATACAAAATGAAAGTAATTATATTTTTATATTTTTAAAATAATATCTTAAATTTGATATATTTATACAATTCTAACATATTTCTTAATGACCCAATATTTATTTTCGGTTATACATAATTTTAAGTTTAACATTTTTTAATTTTAATTTTACATATTTTTTATACAACTTTTATATATTTCTTAATATAAATTATTGTTTAATTTAGTTTTATTTAAGTGGTTAATTGTTTTACAATAAGAAATTTATATATAATATATATTGTATTAAAATATTTAAAAAAATATGTAAAATAAATACATAATTAAATTAATAATATTTACTTGATATAAATAAATATGTATTTGTATGAATTTTAATGTATTTATTTTTATAAATAAGAATAAAAATGATATAAAGTTAAAATGGTAGGACCCTGAATAGTTTAAAAAAGTAATGAAAAACTTGGGTGAGGTTTTTCACATAGTGAAGGTATATAAAGGTTTTTAAGTTGTTGATGTGACAATAATGTGTAAGAAAAAAACTATGAAAAAAGCTTGGTGAAAAAGTCACACACTGTTGATGCTTTTAACAACGTTAGTTAGCAACCGTTAAGAATGACTGATCGGGTCTTTGAACAAACTTTAGGGACCAAAAAATGTTCTGCTCTAAATTTTAATTTGATTCATGTTTTTTTTATTAAAAAATATTTTATATATCAATCACAAATCAAATTTCATTAAAATAAATTACATATTAAACACAAATCTTTCTATTCATTTTAAAAACTATTAAATTCACAAAAAAAATTAACATTAATAAATTTCAAGTTTAAAAAAATAAAGAAAATCAAGATAAATAACACATCTTTTGAGTTGATAATTGAAAAACTATCACTACAATAAAATTAGATTTATATGACGTTAAAAAAATTAAGCATCCTAAAAATCCATCTTTTATAGTAATTTTTTTAAATAGTGTTATTTATAATACTGCTAATGCAACGTTTTGTATTATAAGGGGGCGTTTGGTTCGCAGAATGATTTCTGAAGGAATGGAATCTGTCTAAGGAATTGGAATATGGAATGAATTGGAATAGAATGTTATCAGGTTTGACCAAGTGTTTGGTTGGCAGGAATGGAATGTAATCAATCAAATGAATTGGAATCTGTTTGTTTGGTTTGCAAAGGAATTGGAATGAAATTCTGAAAAATGACAAAAATACCCTTTCTTTTATTTTTATTTTTTTAAATGCCGAGAGAGAGAGGAGAGAGAGAGATGAGAGAGAGAGGAGAGAGAGAAGAGAGAGAGAAAGGAGAGAGAGAGGAGAGAGATGAGAGAGAAGAGAGGAGAGAGAGAGATGAGAGAGAGAGAAGATAGAGGAGAGAGAGGAGAGATAGAAGAGAGGAGAGATAGAGGGTTTTTAAAAGCGGCTAGGGTTTTTAGAAAAGATAAGGAGGGTATTTGTGCCATTTTGAGAAAATCTGATGGAATGGAATTCAATTCCATTCATTTTAAGAAGGAATGACCAAATCCATGATTAAAGGAATTCATGGAATTCAATTCCATTCAATTGGTAACCAAACAGCATGATGGAATTTGGTCAATGGAATTGACCATTCCAATTCCATCAGATTCCGACGGAATCCAGCGAACCAAACGCCCCCCTAAGTGTTCTAATAACTTGTTAGAACATATAATAAAATTATTACAACGCTTTTAGATATGAACTTTTATTTTTTGATCCTATAATTAAGTCTTATAAAGTGGTTTATTAGGACGCTTAATTTATAAACATAAAATTGTCGTAATAATAACTTTTCTTAATTATTTGAATAATTAGTGTTTTTTTATCTTAGTTTATAATTTTTATTTTTTTGTTATTTTAATTTTTTGTAGTTTGAATATATATTAATGATTTCACGTTAATTGAATTTAATTTTAAATACTTTGCTCACATATTTCAATTCCTAACTTAAAAGATACGTGAATTTATCTTGATTTTCTTTGTTTTTTCTAAACTTGAGATTTTTTAAGGCTAAGTTTTTTTTTGTTGTGACTTTAATTGTTTTTAAATAAATATAAAGATTTTTATTTAATATGTATTTTATTTTAAGAAATTTGATTTGTTATTGGAAATATAAAATATTTTAAAAAAATTAAAAGGAAATGTAAGGCACATTAAATTTTAGAGTATAACACTTTTGCTCCTTATAATTTGTTCAAAGATCGATTAGTTCTTCCTAACGGTTGCTAACTACTATTATTAAGTGGAGGAATCATGTGTGTTAGAAAAATGAAAAGTTAAGAACCATCAGTATAGATAGTTTGTTTTAGGGACCAAAAATTCAAAATTTAAGCAAACCATAGGGACCACCAGTGTAATTCACTCAAAAAATAATGATATGATCTATAAAACGGAATATATTTTAACGAACTTTTGACTTATTTAACCAATTTTACTTTTTATTTTAATCCATTTGACTCATCAAATATAATATGTAAGAGTATCTCCAACAACATTGCTAAAATAAAAAAATTTGGGTTTTTGTTCTCTATAATTCTCCAACAACTTTGTTATCTTATTCTCTAAACTTGAAAATTTTCCAAAGTTAGAGAATTCTCTATTACTTGTTAGTAGGAGAGAGAAATAATTATATTATTTAATTTCATCAATGAGATTGAACTTTTATTATTTTATATTAGTTTTTTTTTAAAATGTATTGGGAATTAGAGAATATTATATTAATATAACTTGTGTTAAAATCTTTAAAATAGAAAACCTTTTGGAGATAAATGTAATTCATTTTAGAGATTTTAGCTTTTGGTTTTTCATTTTAGAGAAATTATAGAAAAACTGTTGGAGATGCTGTAATTCAGTTTGTGCTATATTTAACAAACTAGTAGTTGATAAGCTAGGTAGTAGCTGAAAAGCTAGCTGATGTACTAACTATGTTTGACATAGACTAGTTGAAAATGTGAAATAACCAAAAAATTTTGTTAAAAATTAGTCAATTTTAATATTTCATAATATATTTAAAAAGAAATTATTAATAATGTAATATATTAATCAGTACAATCTAGATGTTAAAAAAATTATATAAAATAATATGTTATTTAATAAAATATCAATTTGATTATTAGCTATATTTATAAAATAAAATTTGGATTTGGATAACCAAGTACAAATTTCAGAAGGAAAAAAAACATACTTTAGATGATAATTTTAAGTTAACATACATATGATATGAATAAAAATGAAATTAATCAACTTTACATGTTTTGCTCAAAAAAATTAAAAATATTTTACTAAAATCATTTATCACAGTTTTTTATTTATGAAACAAAAGACATTTTTAAAATTAATGTATTTGTTTTTCAAGGACTAAATACATTCAATAATAATATTTTTTCAATAATTAATGTCAATAAATAATTTATAATTAATATTTCAGTAATTTAATTTATCAGTTATTTAACTATCTAAAAAAGTTTTTATAATAAATTTAAAACTTTTAAATATATAAATTCATTAAATTTTGGAATTTTAGATTTTGTGGTATGAAAATGAAGTGCCATAAAATAAAAGGTGACTATCACGTGAAACATTGCACGTGATTCCCACGTAATTACGTCGGTCGAGCTCTTTTCAAAAATCAAAATCATTGTAGTTATTTGTCCTGTTTTTCAAGTTATTTGTTACTATAAAAGAAAAGTATAGAGATTATAAAATTTTTTAAACGAATAAATCATTAAACTTTTTTATTTTAAATGGTTAATTTCTTAAACATTTTTTTCAAATAAATAAACCATCAAAGTGTTAAAATTGGTTAAATGTATCACTTTAACCCAACAAGCTATATGGGTTAAGAAGGCTTAAAGTATAAAAACTTAAATCAATTTTATCATTTCCAAACCCTACGTTATTCAAACATTTTGCACCCAACGTTATCGCTCCCCCCGTCGTCCACTCTATCACCGTCCATCATTGCCACTTGCCCTGCCATCGATCTCACTCTTTTTTATCATTTTTTTCGATTCTTCTTCTTATTTGATATGTCTATACATATACTCTATGAAAATGTTGTAAAAGATGGAAAATTTAAAGACAAAAAAAATAAATCAAAAAGATGGATATTGATGGCAAGGGTCAACGGCGGTGATGGACGGTATGGAGAATGGACAACGATTGGATGGTAAGAGAGAGTGATGCCATTGGGGGTGATGAATGGTGTATGGTTTGACAACGATAATATTGATTTAGTTTATTTTTTATTTTAAAACTTTCTAATCAGTTACATGTAGGTTTTTTGGGTCAAAACAATATAAGATAACCAATTTTTAAAAAGTTTAATTGTTTATTTATTCAAAAAAATATTCAAAAACTTAAACATTCAAAACAAAAAAATTTAATAGTTTATTAATTAAAAAATGTTGAGTAAATTGTAAATTTGGTCCCCGTGCTTTATTGTTTTTCTTGGTTTTGATCTCTACAAAAATTTTATTGCAAAAAAACCCTTGTGGTATGCAAAAGTGCTTGATTTGGATCCCTAAGGCTAACGTCAGTTAAATTGCAGCCGTTAAACCCACTCAGTTGACTTGCATAGGAGGGTATAATAGTCATTTTACTTTTTTTTCATTTTCCATTTAAAAATAAAAGATATTAAACAAGCCACAGAGACAAAAATTGCAATTTACTCTTATATAAATTACCTAATATATATACATGTGTATATATAGGGTCCTCTTCTTTTGTTAACTTACTCATTAGTGTTAACCATGTTAACCACTCATAACCGTTTATGTGGTAGATTAATGGCAATAATTTTTTTAATTTAATTAATGCAATAAATTAAAAGACTCACGTGGTTACTAAGTTGTGCACACATGAAGAGGGGTACAATGGTAAAAAGAATAGATAATTAAAGAAAGAAATAGAAAATTAACATGGAAACAGGCTCCAAAATTCTATCAACCCCGATTATCAAGCCAAGGTGGTTTCTTCAAAATCGAATCTTCTTCAACTGATTTCACGATAACCATATGCACAAAACACAAAATCCACTATATCGAATCTCCAACATTCACCCATTTGCACATATGCACAATACATCATGTACATAAATGCACATTGTTTCAATATTAATTACTGTGCACATAATCACTACATGGTAACTATGTGCAGTTATGCACAATCTGTATTGTGCATATGTGTATGCAGAGACGTTCCAATCTTTTTGGAGGTCTGCTACACCTAAACCATTCGATTACAATGTAAAATGAGTTAACACATATGCATATATTCAAATTACCGAGACGATGATACGACATATTATTTTTGTTTTCTTGTGTCCTCGAGTTTTTTTTTACGAAAGAAAGAAAGAAAGGGAAAGGGAAGGAAAGTAGGAGGGAAAGAAAAAAAATTTGTATTCTCGAGTTTTTTTAAGGAGGGAAAGGAAAGGAGGGGGAAGAAAAATATTGTTGATTTTCCTCCCAAAACTTTCCTCCCAAATGTAGGAGGAAACGGAAGGAAATGAAAGAAATGAATTTAAAAAGAATTAAAAATATTTATAATATTACCATATACCCATTAATTACATTTCACTACGAAATAAATAAGGGTATATTGGTAAAATTAACATATTTCCTTTCCTTTCCCTCCTACTCGAAAACATGAAAATTTATTTTATTTCCTTCTCTTTCCTTTCTTTTCCTTCAATCTCAAGAACACAAATACAAATATTTCTTTATTTTCCTTCCCTTTATTTTCTTTTCTTTTTCTTCCCTTTCTTTTCTTTTCTTTCATTCCAAAACTCGAGAACACAACGTAAGGTGGGCTGTAGTTTTACATATATTGATTAAAGACTCTAAATAACGTAAAATTATGCCCCAATTTTTTTGGGGCCCTGTTCAAAATCACACATTTAACATGCTAAAGAACGACCCTGTGTGTATGTTGATCCGAACTTTTGTACATTGGGTGCATAAGTAAGTCATGTGCAGATTGGTATGCTCAACTTCGAAGAAGGTAAACAAACAAAACATATAATGATAAAAGATCTTCTTCAAATTTTTAATAAAACGTTGACAAAAGATAAATACAAAAAAATAGAATTAAATGACTACCATAAAAATGAGAAAAATAAGGAAAGAATATATGCATGTGTATATTAAATTAAAATACCATGTAACACCCTCAAATTTAGAAATAACGACTAATTTAAAATTTTCAATAATACCTCAAAGAAGGATAAAGTTTCTTACGATAAGTTCACACTTGAAATACGATTCTAGATTTAGCCGTCAACTAAGTAAATAAAGTCTTACATAAGGATCAATTAAAGTCGGGTGTTACTAAAAATCCAATAACAGTCGCTAACTTCCAAAATGCAGAAGACTTCGCCTAAGCTACTCTCTCTCGAGCACATAACTAGCACTCATCTCTTCACAGTGTCGCTAGTACCATTCCCCAACCGGAACCTGATGCACATGTCGACAAACAAAAAGTTTAGGCTAACGCCTAGTGAGTTCAAGAGTTTTCAACATGGATAAATATATCGTTAAAAGGAAAGAATGCAACTTAAATCATACTCCTTTAAAATGATTTACTTTTGATATAGAAATGAATTGTTTTCCAATAACATGCATTTTAGATAATGGAAACACCAATATAAACGCTTTATAATCCACATAATTTTAAAGACGAATACCCTAACATTAAACATTCTTTCGTAGAGTACATTCAACCCAAAACTCACTCAAAACGAGAATAAAAAATAGAACTCCCAAATTATGAAAACGAGCATAAATCTTTATAACTCGAAACACCCAAAACACAGGTAGGGCATAATACTCAACCCATAAATCACAGATAGAAATCCATATATGTAAAACGTCACCGATAACATGGATACTAAAATACAATGCCTAAAACAACACCTTTCGGTGATGGGGGAGACCTGATTCCATTGAATGTGACGGAACACAAAAGTAAGTCACATACGCATGTTCAAGAGCCCCACTACGAATCAATGATCATTCCATTAATTCTAGATTTCACTCATTCACAAGAAATTACAATTAATGGTCGTTGTCCGTTGCCCGACTTTGAAGTCCACAACTATTACCATCTTGACCCCATTCCTATTTCTCGGTACATTGCAGGAATTACAATTATTGGTCATTGGTTGTTGCCCGACTTTAAAGTCCACAACTATTACCCATTAAGACCCCATGCCTATTCTAATATTCAAACGGGGGTGTGCATCCCACAAAAACGACTCATATGCCTATGGATCCATTTGCATCGCAGTCTAAAACATTACTTGACTCCAATTGAATGTCTAACGCACTTAAAACATGTAATTTCCAACAATTGTACAGTTAAATGTACCATACGTCAAAAGCTCTTTATTGAGCCAATAAAACATGACAACTGTCCCTAAGACTCATTTGAGTCAAAATTGAGCCAAAAGCTCAACAGTTCAAATGACTAATCAATAAAAGTCACCGTAAGTGATAAAAACGTATTTAACCAATGTCCATACAAGACACATGCTCTAAGACACGATTGACTCAAAACCCCTCCTTGGTTGAGACTTGAGACCGACCATTTTCCATTAGAAATCATGTCATTTACATTCCCAAAATGTCCCAGTTCATAACAATATGCTTTTCCAATCCAAATACGCTAAAATGCATTTACATGAAATAACGTCCATTTATAGGAAAATCAACAAAAGACCCATTGATATGTTTTAGTTATCAAAATGTCTAAAAACCCCAAATACAGACATTTCTCAAGATTTATAAACTCATGGTACTAAGATGCAAAACTCATCAAATAATACTCACATTTGGTAAATGTCAAAGAAAACATTTCAATATATGAAAATAAACATTTTTGGCATGTACATAGTTTTCACAAAGCAACTTGAACTCACATTGCTAGATTTAGGCTAAATCTAGATTTTTCTCCAACTTGAGCTCCTTTGAAGAAACTTGTGTTAGCGCACAGATCTATTGGATTCAAGATCATCCAATCTGAAGTTTGCAATCTGAAGTTAAAGCTGGAAAGTCGACTCTTAATATAAGTCTAAAGTCAGTTTGTAATAAATCGTCAAAGTTGTTTATTGTATTTTATGTTTATTCTAAATATCTTATAAATAGTTATTTATTAGATATTAGTTTAGATATTAGTGTTTAGATATTATGTTGGTTGTTGTTAGGTGAGATTCTAACATATCTCAGAACACAACTCATAATCATCATCAACCTCCATCTAGAGAAGAGAGAAAACAGAGAGAGAGAGCTTAAAGAGAAATCATATCAACCATTGTAATCCGTTGTTTGTATTCAAACAGGTTGGTAATCAATATATTTGTGTTTGTTAACATCTGGTAAAGATCGTGTTCAATCATATGGGACACACAATTGGTATCAGAGCTTGAAACCAGATTCAAATCAAATTTTAAAGAACTCTCTGTGTTCTTCATCTTCAACACTGTACCATCGATCAAAATTTTCAAACAATGTTTGTTTTTTAAATCAAAAGGTTGTAAGTTGTTGTAGTTGATAAGTCGATCATCTTGTCAAAGTTTAGAGGTGTAAAACGTTTTCTAGTTTGGTGTATTTTGGATTTACAGAGCAGATTAATCGAACAAGAACATACACCGGTCGACACCGGTTACACGCACTCCGGTCCGAACACACCGGTCTCAACATCGGTCGAAGTCTCTACCCCGGTCTCATATATCTCCAATCCGGTCGAAAAACACCATACCGGTCGATCACCCCGGTCGAAGGTAAACTCCGGTCAAAGCATAACCCCGGTCGGTCAAAACCCCGGTCCAACATCTCTCCGGTCGCAGGTCCGATCGAGAATCACACCGGTCGAACATCATACCGGTCAAGGCCCCGGTCGAGCAACATACCGGTCACAACATTATACCGGTCATGTATCCCTTTGTGCCATACACGTCTCACGCAAACCTCACTTTCGCGCCATCAACTACTCACACAAAGTTTGTTTTGCGCCAACCATTACTCGCGTAAACCTCAGTTAGCGCGACCCTCTACTAGCGCAAAGTTCCAGTTCGCGCGACCCGCTTCTCGCGCAAAACTCATTTTTGCGCCAGCTTTTTCTAACGCAAAGTTTACTTTTGCTCCACCTTCAAGTAGCGCAATTTGTGCTTTTGCGCCAGTTCTATACTTGGTTAAATTTGGAAATTTTATTTCTGAATTTTATTTGATTTTATTTGGATTAACGATCATATCTGTCAAGTTCTTTTATTACAGGAATCATGGATGATGATGATTACTTTGCACCACCTAGATAGAAAAGTTTGTCTCAGAAAATTTCAGATATTCAAGAACAGTACAAACTAGATCAGATGTCTATTTCAAAAGAATTTTTATCATCTGCAACTGATATGAAATCTACTGTTTTAGTCAGAGGAAAATATGAGCAGTGGAAAATCCATTTCTTAGACTTTATTGACAAACATGAATTGAATACTTATATTAGATTATCTTTGCAGGAAGGGATGATGAAAATTCCAACAATGTTCAATTCTTTCCGAGGAACTTCTGGATGGTTGGAAAGTAAAGAGGTTCCAATATACCTTAATGAATACACAGATGAGCAGAGAAGGAGATATGAAGCTGATAAATTTGCCAAAATTCTTATCTTGAAAGGAATTTCAGAAGAGATTACTATTCAAATGAATAGCAGACTTAGCAAATGGGCTACAGCAAAACAGTTATGGGATCAGCTTGAAGATATATCAAAATTGTCTCCAAAAGAAAAGGTAATGGTTTTGGAAACTGAGAATGATGAGTTGAAAAGAAAGATCTCAGACTTAGAAGATCAAAGTATCCAGATCCTGCAAGCAGCTTCTGTTGAAAGCTATGAAGAAAAGATAAAGGATTTGGAGAGTACAAACGCTAATCTTCAAAAGAAAATATCAGACTTGAATCAAGGGTTTGTCAAAGACAAATCTGTGTTTGAACAGGAAAGTTCAATGTTTGCACAAAAGTTCTCAGATCTTTCCAAGAAGAGTATTGAGGAGAAGAAGGTGATTGAGCTTAAAAGTATAAAGCTTTCTCAACAAGTTAGTAACTTTGAGAAAGTAATCATTTTGGAAAGAGATCAGTTTGCCAAAGAGAAGAAGGCAATTGAACAGAAGAACGTTGGATTCTTAAAAGAGATATCAGATGGAAGAAAGGGTGCAAAGAAGGGATTTGAAGAAGAGAGAAGCACCTTTGAAGCTGCAATTAGAAAGCTTAATGCAAAGCTATCTGGACTTTCTAAGTGTGCACAGAAAGAGAAGAAAAAGAAGTGTGAGCTTGAGACGAAGATTGACCTTCTTGTCAAAGAAAGAAACAGTTATTCTTCAAAGATTAAAAAGCTTGAAAAGATTATTTCAATGGTGGTGGTGACGGAGCACAAGACTCCAGAGTCAATTGTCTACTCACCTAGAGATGATTCAGCTGATTCGGAATGCTCTTTCAAGTCAGCTGCAAGTTCAACATCCAAATCTGTTTCTTCAAAAAGGTCAGTTAAATCTTCTGATCAAATTTGTAATACTAACCTTTTCTTTGATAGAAATACAGATGGTTCAGGTACACATCAAAGAAGAAGAAACAACTACAAAGAAGCTGAACTGGTTTGGAAAAGGCAACCAGTTAAAGAAAAGAAGGAAGAAAAGAAGAAAGATGAGCTGAAATGTAAAAACTCATGTATACAAACGCATAATGCCAAGAAGAACAATGCGCGAAAAGGTAAACCTGATTTTGTTTATACGAGAGATCAATTAATCAGGTTGTCAGGTACAAAATTCTATTGTTCTTATTGTCGTACACATGATCTTGTTCATAAAACGAGTGACCATTACTGGTATGGTTCTTACTCAATTACTCCCATAAGAACTGCAACTAACAAGTTGGATCCAAATGGAAATGGATACCAAAGAAAAGGGATGATTCTGTATTGCAGGCACCTACTGTCAAAGGGGAGTAGGAAGAAGAAAAATGGCTCTTGAATACAACAGTTCAAGACCCGGACTTAAATGTCAAGACGGAGGCTTCTAAGTAAATCAGCTTAGAACCCACAATTCAACGAAGAATGACTTCTAAACACAACAGTTTAGGACTCGTACTTCAGTGATCAAAAGACCTTACTCCTGTGCTGATATGAAAAGTGTACTCCAATACTCCAATGAGGAAATCAACCATCAAGGGGGAGTACATATTTGTCTGAAATTTTAAATGCATATCTTTTACAAATGATAATTTTTCTATGCATAATTTCAGGGGGAGTAAAAGACTTATGACTTCTGATTATTTCAGATCAGAACTCGTACTTTCATTGTTTTACTGCTTTTTGTCTTTTAATTCAATGTGAATAACGTTACTTTGACTTGACTTTAAGACTTTTGCAGTTTGAGAGACGCTTACATGTTCATATCTATTATGACTTTAAGCTTAGCTTCATGAGATGTAAGATCGCACGTAAAGGTATAATCCTTTATCTTCATCTCATATATGGTTGAAAGAAGAACAACTTTCAATCATTGAAAACATGTTCTTAAATGTTCAAACCACTTCCCGAATCTCAAACCGATTTCATGAATTGGAAGTGTAATTTTAAATTTTTTCTAGATCTACATTGTGCTTTAACTGATATAGTTAAACCAATTTGAGCATCACATGCTTTCTAGGAAAACATGATTTCATTGTGCTAGGACTTAACACAACTTCTATGGATACACGTTAACTAGTGTTTCCTACCCAAGAGGTTAATCCATAGTGATTGAGTGTGAGAAATAAAAAAGGAATGAGTGTGGGTTGTGTGATGAGCAATAATGAAAAAGAGAGTTTGGTTAGAGTAAGCTAAATGTTTAAAAGAAAGAGGGAGTGAGAACAGGGTTAAAAGAATATCAGAACTCTGCACCAACTACTTTCTGAGCCGGGCAGCCACATTTCTAGTGTTTCACATTTCTTTGGTGAACATTATTGAAACAGGCAACTAGCCCATGCCAACTCTTGATCAAACCTCACCAGCTACTCATTTTCTACTCAAATAGAAAGTGTTTCACATTTTCAAAGGGGAAGCAACACATTTACTATCTGATTTTCATTTGGAAAATCTGGATATTGAAAAGAAGGAAGTCTGCCCCACCTTCGCACTTCACTCATGCACATTGAGTCTGTGTTTAACTTACTGTTGTCTCAGTGGTTTACACAATATTGAGCCTTATAGCAATCATCAAGTGCTTAATTCTTTCTATCACTTGCACGAACACACAAGGAATTTGTTTCTTTGTCATAACGTTTATAGAAATTTTCTTCGTGGTGTTTCGATGATTGAATGGAAGACCTGGGGGAGTGAACATCACAAAGCTCCTTTACGATGTGTATTCGTTACACAAGTGACTTAGTGTTACTGACAGACATTTTAACTGATTCATTTGTTGATTCAGGTGTTACACGCTTATTTTGTCTGGATTTGCAAAGATCTGGATGAATATCTTTTGAATTGACGGATCAAAGGCTCTGTAAGAAAGACATTTCTTGACATAAAAGTTTTGATGAACTCGTTGCTCTTTTCATCAAAAAGGGGAAGAAGAGCTACACAAGAAATGGGGAACAACACAGTTTAGAGCAAGTATTCTGAAGACATGCTGATTTGAGAG
This sequence comes from Arctium minus, assembly GCA_954870635.1. NCBI lineage: Eukaryota > Viridiplantae > Streptophyta > Magnoliopsida > Asterales > Asteraceae > Arctium > Arctium minus. The sequence continues at coordinate 44,260,898 of OX941085.1, forward strand.
AAATTTTCTTTGAAGATACTTTGCTACAACATTCTGAGCTAAATCTGAAGATAATTTCTTCCCATCATCTGAAATAGAGTTTATCTACGTCTTTTGGGGAGATTGCTACTTGTTGAAGACTAAGAGGGAGATTGCATCTTCTGAGCTGAAAGAGAAGACTGAATTGCTAAATCTTTTTAGTAATGATCTTGATCCAAAGGGGGAGATTGTTAGCGCACAGATCTATTGGATTCAAGATCATCCAATCTGAAGTTTGCAATCTGAAGCTAAAGCTGGAAAGTCGACTCTTAATATAAGTCTAAAGTCAGTTTGTAATAAATCGTCAAAGTTGTTTATTGTATTTTATGTTTATTCTAAATATCTTATAAATAGTTATTTATTAGATATTATGTTGGTTGTTGTTAGGTGAGATTCTAACATATCTCAGAACACAACTCATAATCATCATCAACCTCCATCCAGAGAAGAGAGAAAATAAAGAGAGAGAGCTTAAAGAGAAATCATATCAACCATTGTAATCCGTTGTTTGTATTCAAACAGGTTGGTAATCTATATATTTGTGTTTGTTAACATCTGGTAAAGATCGTGTTCAATCATACGGGACACACAACTTGGATCTTTAAGCCAAGCACTTCCAAAAACCTAGATCCATAAATTTACAACCATAAATAATCATATTCAACCATTTAGAATCGTTCCCCAAAACACCTTATATCAAAACTCCCATTTTAGCCAAAACCCAAATTGACCTAATTTCTCCAAAATCATCCAAACCAACATTTGAGAAATATAAACACTAGAGAGTCATCAATGAAGTACTTATAACTTATAAAAACTTTAGAAAATAGAGAGATGGACTCACCACTTAAATTTGAGCAAAACCCCCAAAACCTAGAAATCTCAAGGAATGGAAATGGACACTTGAATATAGCACAAGGGGTTGCAATATCAAGCTTTGATGATGAAAGAACACTTTGATTTCCATGAAAAGTCTAAAAATAAGTTAGAGTTCGTATTGGGTGTTGGGGAAACGATTTGGGAGAGAAAGAAATGGGGAGGGTGAAGTGAAAATGAGGAAAAGGTGGAAAAATCGCAGCATTAAAAGACCCTGGGGCCAACCGCGACATTTCCCTGTGGCACAATCGCAGGCACTGTCGCCCCATTTGTACCGAGAGGGGTATGCTCCCCGCGACCTTGCCCCGTGATAGTGACACATGTCATAGTCGCGGGCACTATCGCCCAAGCAGTGCAGGACCCCGAAATCTTCCTTTTTCGTGCCCGAAAGTTCCCGATAATCTTAGGGTCTAAGGTAAAACATCCTTTAACTAAAAACTACATTAGGCCAGGCTTCAAGCATGAGTATATTTACCCAATACACAATTTCTTACCGAAAATTCTAGATGTTACATACCAACTTTACCCCAAATTTAATATGAGGCATGTACTACAAACTAAAGGAAAGTTGCAATGTGATTGACCAAAATTTTGTTAAGATGGTTAGGACAAATGGGTTGGTAACAAAAGAATGAGTCTCTCTCTCTCTCTCTCTCTCTCTCTCTCTATATATATATATATATATAACACACACAACAACAACATAATAATCTTAGATCGAGACCTTTCTCCATTGTCTCTGCCCTTTGGTGAAAGCACGGTGACACCCTCCATCCTAACCCCCACCCCCAAATCAAGAAACCCCTTTTCTTTTTGCCTTACTTCACCCACGACTCACCAACTTCCTATCTCCTTATTTTTTCAGCAAACCCCTAGACCTGCAACTTCTTTCTTTCATTATTCCTTTCTTTCCTTATTCCTTGATGAGCCCGTTTTTTCAACAAAATCCCCACGCCCATCGGCAAATTACACCTCCACTATGTCATCCCCTCTCCCCTCGAACATCTAACGGGCAAGTGGTGTCCGTCTCTGTTTTGGTTTTTCTTCATCTTGAAGAGGCCATATAGATTTGGGTTTGCTGATAAAATCCATCAAACTCGTAAAATACACTTTGGGTTTGTTTTTCTTTGAGAACTCAAAAAATTGGGTGTGGGGTAGTAGGTGGTTCGATCGGGTAGTTGTGGTCGGTAGGTGGTTAGAGCTCGATGGTGGTGGTTGTTAAGCATGGTAATTGTACCCGACCTGTTGGGGAACCCGGTTCACCCGCCTCGACCGAGGCCGAGATTCCCCGTAAAACCGGGTACCAGGGTCGGTGCCGGGGATCCCTTATGTCTAAAACCGGGGCCGGGGCTGGGGCTGGGTAATGCATTCCCCAACCCGTCCTGTCCCCGTATATATTAAATATATATATTTCTAATATTTTTTATATAATTTCCATAATCCTAATTGTTTTTGATATTATATTTTATACATTGTTTCTTAATTTATCCACCATAAGTGTTATTTAAAAAAAGTTGATTTCATTTCTTAATACAAATCACGATTAACGAAATTATCCTTAAAAAACTTAATTTAATTTTTAAAAATTATTGGGTCGGGGATGGGGCGGGGATTAACCGGGGATAGGTCTAAAAAAGTGGAGATGAGATTTGATTCCTCGTAGCCTTCGGGGACCGAGACCGGGGATTGCGTTCCCCGCCCCATCCCTGCCCCGTTGCCATCCCTAGTGGCTGTTGGGTTTGTATTTGGGTTTGATTATAAGTTTGACTTTTGATTTGAGTTTGAATTTTGATTTTGATTTTGATTTTGATTTTGATTTTGATTTTGATTTGAGTTTTTATTTTGAATTTGAGTTTGACTTCATAGATGGATGAGTTTTAGTCAATTGTTGAGTTATTCAAGTTTGTTGGTGGTCGTTTGAGTTTGTATGTGGTGGCAGAAGGTGGTCGATTGAGTTTGTATGTGATGGCAGATTTGGGATTTTGGTCGAAGAAGATGACTGAAGTTAGGGGTTTTGGCCAGAGAAGATGACAGGAGTTGGGTTTTTTGGCCGAAGAAGATGATATGAGATAGGGTTGGGGACTGCAACCTAGTTCAGGTTTCAAAATGGTTCAAGATTTGTATATATTGCATTTTTTAAAAGAAAATTAAATTAAAAAGTAAAAAGACCACAATACTCTTGATTTAATGGATTATTTTAATAGTGTTAGTAGGTAGGACTCAAACCAAACACTTTTTGCATACCATGAGGATTTTCTTGCTATAAAAATTTGTAAGGAACAAAACAGAGAAAAACAACAAATCATAGGGACCAAATTTGCAATTAACTCAAAAATGTTTAGAAAAGTTCTATTGTCTTTTTTAGGGCTATAAACGAACTGAACGAACACGAACGGAGGCTTTTTTGTGTTCGTTCATTTAACTTAACCGAACAAATGAATGAACAAGAACGGTAAACGAACGAAATTTTTTTGTGTTCATGTTCGTTCGTTAAGAAAATATGTTTGTTCGTGTTCGTTTATGTTCGTTCATTAAGAGCTAAACGAACGTAAACGAACGAACATAAATGAACATAAACGAACGTAAACGAACGAACATAAATGAACATATATGAACGTAAACTGTAACGACCGTTAAAATTCTCAGAGTTAGGTGGAATTATATTTTTGGGATGAAAGTATGAAATAAGAAAATGGAAGGGGGCCAATGTGTAAATGGTCCAAAAAGGGCCCAAAAGAAATGGGCCTAATACCCTAAACCTTATGAATTCCCGTTCCTAGAGAGTTGTAGTGTTTTTGTGTGCGTGTTTTGTGTGTGCGGCGACGAGAAGGGAGAAGAGAGAGTCCGATCGAAGTGGAAAGCATAAATTAAGGTCTGAAATCGCGAAAGGAATATCATTCGGAGGTAAATATAGAATTAGAACTCTTGTTTTTCTTCCTTTTAATTTGTACATCAAGGTTTTTGGGTGTTTTAGATTTTGGGGTCGAACCTGTGTGGATGAGACTGGGAGTATAGGAAAATTGTTTGCCACTTGATTTCTTTATCAAAAATCTGGTTTAGGTTATTAATCAGATTAAGAAATGTAATGGATGGGGTGGTGTTGGGTTTTAGTCGGATTAAGGGATGATTGAGTTGACGCTCGATTTCCTGTCAATCGTCCGAGACTGTTGATTATCGACCGGGGTGGCCCGGTGTTCTCTTAACCGGGGTCACCCAATGTAGCATCGACCGAATGGGGTGGACGACCGGGTCGACCGGTGTCATCCTGACCGGTGTCATTCTGACCGGGGCCGACCGGTGCCTTAGCGACTAGGGTTGCCCGGTGTCTTCTTGACCGGGGTTGTCCAGTATGATCTCGACCGCAGTTTAGTATTCCTCATTTTCCCTTAGTCGATCATTGGCCTTGAAACTACTAAAATTAAGATAGGTTTTTTTTAACGACTTTACTATACGGATTGTAGGGGTTCGAATTGTGCAAGGTTAAAGTGCGAACTGTGTGGAATTGTTCTTCATAAGGTGAGTTCCCTCATTTTAACTATATAAATATGTTTACGAACTGAAATGGGTTTATGCTCTAGTTCTTGCCATGTTGTCTTAATCCAGTGGATAAATTGTATTTTTGATATCGACGTAAACTGTGGTTGTGTAAATGTTCTTGTGTAAAGACTCGATTATATTTATATCTTTGATCACACATGTATATTGATTTTAGGTTCGAACGAGTTTGGCCAAGGTTGTGTTTATTTAACCATCGGGGATGGTAAAGCCATGTGTTTAGAATTCGTTTCTCTACACACGGAAACGACATAGACTAGGGGGCCGTATGGGGATCTACTGGGGGGCCCCGAGGACAAGTAGTCCTTACGTTTGTGGAAGAGTCTCGGCGTGGATTTGGGCACTGCTTGTGTCGCAAATGTTGTGAGATAATTATTGTTTAATCATTATGCATTTTTTTGTTTATCTTAAACTGGGCGAGGTTGGGAATTCACTAAACCATCCGGTCTAATCCTCGCTTCTATTTTTCTTAAAACCCCATTTTTAGGTAACAGAGTGCTCTGGGAACTTCTAAAGGAAAAGAACAATGCTAGGGGCTAGCGTGCCGGTGAGCGGGCCTTAGTGCGGCGTAGTTACAGTTTTCTTTTAAAGATTCTCGGTTGTAATAGACTCGATTTGTGACCATGTCAATCCTTTTATTTACACTTTTGTATTGGGACACGTTTATGGGAATGAAGTTTATTAAAATGGGTATGTTAAGTTTTTGGGTTGTTACATAAACGAACGAACATAAATGAACATAAACGAACACAAATGAATAAAAAACAATCACCGTTACTCATCATTTCGTTCGTAAAAAATAACATAACAAAATAAAAAAACGGGATAAACTTAGGAGGTATAAAAATGGATTTTTAAAAAATTAATTTAATTAATGCTTTGACACATTAATGTCATAATATATATAAATATATTTATATATATAAACAAATATAAACGAACGTAAACGAATATAAATGAACGAACATAAACGAACAAACATTAACGAACATAAATGAACGAACGTTCACGAACGTAAATGAACGAATGAGACCATTGTTCATGTTCGTTCATTTAACTAAACGAACAAAAAAATGTGTTCATGTTCGTTCATTTATTAAATAAACGAAATAAGCGAACTTTCCGCCGAACAGTTCACGAACGGTTCGCTGACAGTTCGGTTCGTTTACCGCCCTAGTCTTTTTTTTATGAATATGTTGAATGCGAGTTAGAGTTATTTAAAGAAATAATTGACAAATGAGAAAGAAAAATTAAAAGACAATTAATTGTTATAAAATACAAGAGTGAATTGTGGATTTGGTCCCTGTGGTTTTATGATTTCTTTGACCATGGTCCTCATTCTATATTTATTGTGGATATAGTCTCTGTGGTACGCAATATATTGTGGCTATGGTCCCTAAACACTAACATCATTAACTTTAAAGGGTTAAAGGCATCATGTGTCTTGCACACTATGGGTATAATAGTCATTTTACTTTTTCCTTTCAATTTATTTTATACACCTTTAAAACAAATAATACTAAATTGTGGATTTGGTCCCTATGCATCACTCATCATCTTTAAAACACATTTATAATCTCTCTTAATTTTTTTTCATCCAATCTTCATTGTCAAAGTACAAGAAGAAAAACTAACTTATTAAAGTGCAAAAAAAAAAAAAATTACTTGCATTTAAAAATAACAATTGTTTGAACCCAACACTACATCCTAAAAAAACAACTTATCAAAATAACAATTGTTTGAAACCAATATTACATCCCCAAAAAGACAACACATCAAAATGACAATTGTTTATATCAACATTTATGTAGTAATTGTTGGCAACGGTTTTGTTTATTTTCTTGACGACATCTAAGTGACTTGAGTAGGAAGTACATTAATCCTTTTCATAAAATGCATAGACCATTGGGAAACCATGATGTGGGAAAAGACTTATATGTATGTCAGTTGACATCTGTAAACACAAATATATTATGACATTGGAGGTTGAAGGGAAGACAATAGTGTCATAAGAGCATCTCCAATCGGCCGTTAAATCGCCTATCAAAATTTAATTATACAAAAATTACCATTTTAACATTCATAATTTGTTTTTAAATTTAACATATTTATATTAAGTAAATTATATATACATTTAATATATATTTGATGTTTTTTTAGAGTGTGATTGGAGTTGGGTTTTTTTTTTTTTTTATGTTGATGGACCCACCAAATTTGATATTTTTGTGTTAAATTTGGTGTTGTGGTTTGAGATGTTCTAAATAGTCATATTTGAATTACACACCAAGTCACTTGAAACTTGTTGGGATCCATACCCTTTCAATTAACATTTTAATATCTAATGCACTATATAATGAAGTTTGGATCTCCAAAATGAAGATGATTATATCACATTTCCAAATGGTCTATGTATTTTATGAGAAGAATTAATGTACTTCATACTCAAGTCACTTAGATGTCATCAAGAAAATAAATAAAACCGTTGCCAACAACTACTACATAAATGTTGATATAAAACAATTGTCATTTTGATGGGTTGTCCTTTTGGGGATGTAATATTGGTTTCAAACAATTGTTATTTTGATAGGTTGTCTTTTTTAGGATGTAGTGTTGGGTTCAAACAATTGTTATTTTTAAATGCAAGTAATTTTTTTTTGTACTTTAACAAATTAGTTTTTCTTGTACTTTGACAATGAAGATTGGATGAAAAAAAAATTAAGAAAGATGATAAATGTCTTTTAAAGATGATGAATGATGCATAGGGACCAACTCCACAATTTAGTATTGTTTGTTTTAAATGTGTATAGAATAAATTGAAAGTGAAAAATAAAATGACTATTATACCCATAGTGTGCAAGGCACATGATGCCTTTAACCCTTCAAAGTTAATGATGTTAGTGTTTAGGGACCCTAGCCACAATATATTGCATACCACATGTTTATCTGATTATGTTTGTTTTTTGTTGGTTGAAGTTGTATGAATCTTTTATGAATATGTTGAATGCGAGTTATGAACTTATGCTTTTCTAAATAAGTAATTAATAAAAATGTTGGGTTCGGGTGAGAAGTGTGAGAAATTGTTATTAGTTGTTGGATGAGAAATAGACGCACATTATGATGCGATGCATCGATATGCACCAGATCAATTTCTTCTAACACGCAATTCATGGGAGGACATGAGATTAAAAGTGATCAACTGTTCAGATTCACTTCACACGCTTCTCACGTTAACCTCAACTTCTCACATGATCATTCACCAATACTTAGTATTCTATAATAAGTTTTATTACAAATAATATATGTTGTTTTATATATAAAAAAACTAGTTAGTCTCAATAATATAATATCCATGAAGTATTAAACAAATTACTAATATATTAAAAGTTATATTCTATTGATAGGTGAAACAATAAAAGGTGGAGATAATTCAATGCCTGAAAGAGATGTTCAAGATTTTGCTTTCAAAACGTCTCAATTAAATTCATTTTAAGTATTTAATGTTTTTCCTTTTTCCATATATGAGGGGGAGATGGGGGAGTTTTAACATCATTTATTAATGTCGTTATCTTCAGGGACGATGAAAGGAAAACAGAATTAAAACCAAAGGAACAAAAAACATAATTTATAAACCACAGGGATGAAAACAACACACTTTGACAAACTAAAGGGACGAAAATTATAGTTTACTCTTATTCTTTTATTCGAACTTGAATCGAGTTTGCTTTATAAATATAGTATGGCTTGGACGAATTGGCCATAACGCATTGATTTGACAGTATGTGCGTATGGTATGCAGATGGAACAAGACTGAACAACAAAAGTAAGGTAGGCGGGTGAAATAAATGTGAGAGTAAATTACAAATTTAGTCCCCATAGTTTGGTGAAATTTTGGATTGGGTCCCTTAAATGAAATAATTACTGGGATGGTCATTATGGTTTCATTTTTGTTATGGATCAGGTCCCTCATGTTAACAACCGTTTTAATCCCCGTTAACTTAGAAACATTTTCATGTTTATATTGTATTATGAAATTTTTAATTGTTTCAAGGGCCTGTTTTACCAATTTCAAAAACTCAAGAATCAAACCCAGATTCGGAGATTCCTATCATCTTTTTACTGTCTCTCCAATCTCTTATAAACTCATATTCCCATATTCTCGATGAACAAAAATCAAACCAAAAAATCATATCCAAAATAAATCAAACCAAAAACCAAAGATTCAAACCTAGAAAACTAATTGAAAACCATAAACAACAACATAAACCGATATTTAAGAACAAAATCAACAATACAAACCTTATTTTGAAGAATAAAATTAACAACACAAACCCATTTTTCTTAATAACAAAATAAAAAACAAACCAAACAAATCAACAACAAAACCTTTTTTTTTTCTTTGAAACCATTTGTGTGGATCTGGACATAAAGAAAACCCTAAAATTCATATCATATGAAACCAAGGGAAAAAATCCTAGTTAAATCAAGAACATAAATCAAAATTTGTTAATAACTCATCAAGAACACAACAACATCAAGAATACTAAATCTAAATAGAAAACCCTACCCTATCAAAAAACCATTCCCTAATCAAAACCCAAAACGTTGATCAAAACCCTAATCAAAAATTACAAAGAAGTAGATGGAGTAGATGCAGAACATCAAATTTTCGTCGATTTCCGAAAGCCTCCTACGATTTCTTCAACCGAAGGATTCACTAGAAGAAACGATAGGTTCGATTTATTCTCCAGATCTGGATTGACTTGATAAATGTCTTCGTTCATTGAAGCCTTTTGTATTATGTTTTGTTAATGACTTGATAAATGATTGTTCAGGAAATAGAAGATGGTGAGGGATGGAGGCCAGGGACAGAAGCGCTGGAGGTGAGAGATTGAAAGGGATGGACTATGGAGGTTACTTGGGGGAAGGAGCCGTATACAGGGTTTGTTAATTGTTTTTTAATTTATTTTTTTTTGTTATTATTAATGAGTTTTATAAATTGGTAAAACAAGTCTTTGAAAAAAGTAAAATTTTCATAAATACAACGAAAACATGAAAATGCTTCAAAGTTAACGGAGGTCTTAAACGAATGTTAAAAGGAGGGATCTGATCCATAACAAAAATGAAACCATAATGACCATCCATGTAATTATTTCATTTGAGGGACTTGATCCAAAATTTCACCAAACCACAGGGACGCAATTTGTAATTTACTCTAAATGTGAAAGATTTTAATTCAACTTGGAAAGTTTAGTAATTTACCAATTTTTCTCATTTCCTCGGTTGATGGAACAAGAAAAATGCATTCATCGTATTTAGGTCTTGTCTTGTTGGGTCAAATGTCGTACCAAATGTGGGATTACAAATTTTGTATTGTACTATTCCTTCATGTATCGCGTACCAAATGGACAATTGGGTATGTTTAACAACAATCCTATAGTTCTAAACTTCTTATATATATATATATATATATGAGCCTAATCAAATGAGACCCTATTAGATCGTGGTAACTATGAGATCCAATCTCATCCAATCATTTTAATTTATTTACTGTTTTTTATATATTAATTATTGAGGGTATATTGGTAATTTGAATAATTTTTGTTTAATAAATAATTATTTTATTTTACAGATTTATATCAATCAAAATTAATCAAGATTACGTTTCCTAATAATAATCAACTAATTGATTTATCAAAATCAAACTTATTCAACATTCACGTTTCCATTTTTTTTGCAGGTCTGAAAAATTGATGGTTAAAGAAGAAGCTGTTGGAGAAGAAGGACGCTGTTAGAAAAAGGAGATCGTTGTTTGTGTTTGCCGAACTATTATGTGAGTATTATCAAAATGTATCACACTGTGATAAATTTTGATATCACAGTATATTCCAAATAGTCAACACCTGTGTATCATCTTCAGGTTGTGCACCTTCAAATATTCATCTTCATTGTTGTTGGTTTGCCTTAGCAAGAACAGTCAACCCAAGATTATTCAACCAATCACAAGGTATCACCCTATATATACATACACGAAACCATATATAAGAAAATAATGGAAACCACAAAATAGTCGGTTCTCACAGTTACCATTGGTTATGATTTTGTATGGTAATCACAATGTAACACAGTTGGTATCAATTATCATAGTGGTACCACAGTTGGTATTACCGTCTTATCATAATGGGTATCACATTTGTATGTTAATCACAGTGTAACACAATGTTAATCACAGTGTAACATATGTTCTTTGAGTGCATCACAATAATAATCACAGTGTAACACAATGTTAATCACAGTGTAACACAATGTTCTTTTAAAATTGTATCACCAAGGAGATCAGATTTTTGCAAAATGATCATAGTGTATCACATCCCATTTGCTGTAACAAAACTTGTTTCCTTTTAAAATTGTAAGACCACAGTGTAACACGGTTTATTATATCATTAAGAAAATATGTATACAGTTTCAATATTTTGAGATTATCGCAATTGATTCCATGCCATAATTATCAGAGCGCCCAAAATTAGATCACACTTAATTATAATATTTATTTGACAAATTTACCCCTTTTTCCTAATTTAGTGGCATAAAATTCTTTTTTTAACTATTATTTATATTAGTTATTTTAGACCCTTGATTAATTAAATAGATGGATGAGATTGGATCTCATGGTTACCACAAAATACTAGGGTCTCCCATGAAAGGCCCCCCTATAGTTCTAAACTTCTTATATATATATATATATATATATATATATATAGGATTAGATTCTTTTGTTAACCCTTGTTTTGTTGTTAACTTTATGAACTAATCTCAAACATCCATCTTAACATTAGATGGTTGAGATTAAAACTAATTTTGTAATTAATAACGTATGTTTTATTTATTAAATGGACATGTGAACGTATGTGGTTAGGGGTAATTTGGGGAATCAAATACTCATTCCTTTAAACCCCCATTTAATGGCTCATTAGTTTCCCCTTAAACCACAATCGTAACCGATGATTCCTCTACGATTCATTATTTTGAAATTGAGATTGTTAATTAGTTCACTTTTTACTAATGTTCATATATCACCAATAATTAGGATTCACTTATCAAAGCCTCTTCATTATATGTTTTGCACATCTATAATGATAATATATATGAACACCACGTATACAATGTTCATGTCCATTCATGTGCATCCAAGGTGAATCAAAGTGCACATTTACACTTTTTCGTTACACTGTTCATTCATTTTCACTACATATATTTGAACATTGATGAACATTATAAACAATGAACGTTGTTGAACATTATAAATATGAACATTGAAAAATATTTTTCGTTACACTGTTCATTCATTTTCACTACATATATGACATATTATAAACAATGAACGTTGTTGAACATTGATAAATACTTTTCATTACACTGTTCATTCATTTTCACTACATAAATTAGGGATATTTCTTCATGTTGTCACATACGATAATCGAAATATTTTACTAAAAGTTGCAGTCTTTACCAAACGATTCAGAATGACATATACGATCAATGTGCATTATGAATATCTTTCAAATGAGAAAAAAAAAATTTAAAAATCGTAGATATTATATACAATGATCATTAATGTTAAAAATGAAGATGTTTATTCATCGTCAATGTTTAAAAAATAATATAAAAATCGTAGATATTTTAAACAATGTTTGATTATTTGTTAATCTTGTTGTGTTCGTAACAAAAGGACATCAACGTTCATTGGATGTCGTTGTTGCAGAAATTTCAGGGATGTTCATGTGTTTTCTGAATTAAGATGACTACCGGAAAATTTTCTTGAAAACAACGACTATACGATTTTATCAAACATATGAACCAGAAGACTTTAGTAATTAATATTGATATGATTTAAAAAATATGATGAAAATGGACAAAATAATACAATCATAACCTACAATATAATTATGGAATCTTCATTTTGTAACTCCCAATAAAATTAATGGAAAATTTGGTTACTTACAAAATGACGTTTCTACCTTATTACATTAAATATTTACACAATTTAAACAACAATCATCCTTGCATTTCTATTGGTTAAACAAGGTTTATAAAGTTAACAAGAAATGAATGGTTAACAAATGATCCTTGCTCTCTCTCTCTCTCTATATATATATATATATATAGGGGTGATCAAATGCAACCCCTTTAAATCATGCAACCCATTTATCTACCCTTCATTTCATTTTCAGTTTTTTCCTTTTTTTTAATTACAAAAGGGTAATTCCGGTAACATAAATTATATAGAATATTCCATAATTATATTGTTTCTTATTTTTGTGGGAATACATTGGATCAATCTAAATTTATGGTAACTACTTTTTCTTTCTTTCTCACTCTAGGTTTTGATTTATCATATTCATTGAACCTTCAAACGGGGATTAATCCTTGATGATGCATAGAAACAAAGGAGGCCATAGTTGTTTCATTAAAATCGTTGTTGTGGTGCATAGAAGGTGCACCACTACCAATTTTAAAATCACGGTTGCAAGAATAAAAGGGTGCACCATTAAAATCATGGTTACATGAATAGAAAGGTGCACCACTACCAATATTTGTTTCATGAACAAACACATAGATATGGTGGCTCATGAATCACTGTTACATCATGAATTATTGATGGACCACATGTTCAATCATGGTTGAATCGCTATTGCATCATCAAGGATAAATCCTCATTTGAAGGTTTAATGAATATCGTAAATCAAAACCCATAATCCTTTCCGATGTGAGAGAAAATAACGGTTACCATAAATTTGATTGATTTGATGTAATCCCACAAAAAAAACGATATATTTATGGAATATTCTATATAATTAATGTTACCGAAACTACCCTTTTGTAATTAAAAAAAGGAAAAAAACCTTAAAATTAAATGAAGGGTGGATAAAGGGGTTGCATAGTTTGTATGATCTACAACAGTTGCATAAAAATCCACCTCTCTCTCTCTCTTTCTCTCTCTCTCTCTCTCGATCTATATATATATTGTTGGGAAATTCAGAAATACACAAGTACAGTTAGTACTGCTAGAAGAACTTGATTAATACTTCTGAGATTAATGCTGTTGAGTGAAGTTAATACTGCTGATCAAGATTAGTACTGCTAAGTCAAGATTAATACTGCTAGAGGAGATTACTACTGCTAAGCAATTTTAGTACTGCTAGTAGTTAGTACTGCTGAACATTAATACTACTCAAAGTATTAATGTTGCTGAAGACTTAGTGCTGCTTAAGAGATAATCAAGATTCGTGTAGATCAAGTTTGAAGATTATGGAAAGCTTGGAGATAAAGATGGAAGATTATTTTGAAGATCTTTTATTATTTGTAATTATCTTTTATCTTCATTATATAAAGAATAGTTTAGAATTGATATAGAGAGAATTCTGAATTTTTGTTTTGATAGAGAGAATCAACCTCAAGGTTTGTAATCCTAATTCTAGAGAAGTAGAATTCATATTGGTGACCCTGTTCATCAATATTGAGGTTGAGTGTTGAATCTTGTAGCTTTACAATCATTCAATAAAGTTTACAAGTTGTTCTTCTGATTCACTGTTTCATTGATTATTGAATATTAAAGTGTTATTCCGCAAACTCCTTTAATATTGTTTCTGAGTGTTTATTCTTGTTTAGAATTAAGATCCTGACAAGTGGTATCAGAGCAAGTATTCTCAGAAATCTTATTCATCATGGAAAACACAGCTGAATCAAACAGTACTCTGGTCTCAAAGGTTCCAATGCTCAGACCCAATGAATTTGACATGTGGAAGATTAGAATCAAGCAATACATTCTCCTCACAGATTACTCTATGTGGGACATCATTGAGAATGGCCCATCTGATGCAGGAAAGATTGGTGAAGATGGAAAAAGAACTCCACCAAAGACGGATGCAGAAAGAAAGACAAGACAGACATAGATGAAAGCCTTAAGCACACTGCTCTTGGCCATTCCCAATGAATATCAACACCAATTCTGTAATTGCACTGATGCACAGATGCTCTGGAATGCTCTAGAGAAGAGATTCTCTGGTACCAAAAGTACCAAGAGAAATCAAAAGGCAATCTTGAAGCAACAGTATGAAAACTTTATGTCAACTAAGAATGAGTCCATGACTCAAACTTTTGACAGGTTTAACAAACTGATTGGTGAACTAGCTACTATGGGAGTACAGATTGATCAAGATGATGTAAACAGAAAGTTCATAAGGTCCCTTGGAGATGAATGGACCATGTACACTGTTTCATTCAGACAGAATGATCAGTTGGAAGAGAAAGAACTTGATGATCTGTACAATGATCTTAGAGTATTTGAAGCTGAGGTGGAGGCAAAGAAGAAGCCTTCTGAATATATTCATAATACTGCACTCCTATCAGCATCAATTGATTCTACTTCTAATCCTGAATCAGTTAATGCTGCTAATGGATCAAATCAAGAAAAAGGCACTGATTCTGTGTTTGAAGCCTTTCTTGCCAACCATGGAAACTCCTCCTTAATTAATGATGATTTGGAACAACTTCATCCTGATGATCTGGAAGAGATGGATATTAAATGGCAGATGGCCATGCTTTCCATGAGGGTGAAGAAGTTCATAAAGAGGATTGGGAGGAACAACTTCTCCCAAAGAAGAGAAGATGGAGCAGGGTTTGATAGATCAAAGGTGGAGTGTTACAAATGTCATATGAAGGGACACTTTGCCAGGGAATGCAGAAGTGGAGTGTCTCCCAACAACAACCACCAACAAGCACAGTCTGGAAACCTCAACCATAACAAAAACTCTACTCAAGCCCTTGTTTCTCAACAAGGAATGGGGTTTGACTGGAGTGATCAGGCAGAAGAGGCTATCCAAAATCAAGCACTTATGGCTGAAGTATCTGATCTCCCATCTGAGGTAAGTTCTAATCTCTGTTCTAAAACTTGCATAGACACTGCTAAAAGGTACAGGGATCACAACCAGAAGATGAGTGATGACCTTAAGAGATTAGAAAAGGATATAAAGGACTATGTGAGAATTGTTGAGAGGTTTGAGGAACAGATTAAAGGTTTTCAAGCCAATGAACTCCAACACTCATATGACACCAATTACTGGAAGTGGGAGAAAAAGGATATAGAACTTAAACTGACCAAATCTAAAGAGGAGAGTGAAAAGCTGAGAGAGGAGCTAACCAAGGTTAAGCTTGATGTAGAAAAGTTTTCCAATGCTTCTAAAGCAATGGACTCTTTACTACAAACTCAGATTCATGATAAGTTGAGAAGAGGAATTGGGTATAATGCCACACCACCACCATATAACATCAATTACATCCCCCCTACCTCAGACTTGCTAGAAACCAAAGATAGGAAGGACTTGCCTGAGGGAGCCACTGAAATAGATCCCCTAGATGAAGTAGTTGTTGAGGATAAGACTGAGAAAGAGGTTGGTAAGCGTAAGGAGAACAAAGTGAGTGGTGAGATTCCTCTAGAGAATAACATTATCACCAATGAGGACTTTGGAAGGGCTTGGATCAAATCCAAGAACATAGAGAAGACAGAAGGAAAGTCTGGTAAGGTCTATTACAAACAAACTACAGTTGTGAATCCAGTCCCTTGCAAACAGTGTGCATGTAAGAAGACTGAGCCCCTAAAACATGATAAAAAGAGGGGAAATCAAAGAAACTGGAATAATCAGTGGGCACAAAAACAAGGGGTTGATTTGAGTAAAATCAATCGACCAAAACCTTGTTTCATCTATGGCAAATTGAATCATCTTGCCAAATACTGTTATTTCAATCCTATGAACCAAAGGATGAATTTTCAAAGATCTATGCAAAAACCCTTTGGTTATAGGAAGATTGAAAGGAACCATGTGGATAAGAAATCTGTTAAACCTAAAAGCCACATGAAAAAAAAGATTATTAAAGAAAGTGTCAATATGTGGGTTCCTAAATGCACTAAAACTGTTAGTACTGCTACCCCAAATAGTACTGCTGACAATGATAGTGCTGCTAGAAGCAATACTACTGCTATCAATGTTAGTGTTGCTGACATAGTTAGTACTTCTGCAAATGTTAATACTGCTAACTCTATTAGTGCTGCTAACAAGGTTAGTACTGCTAACGCTGTTAGTACTTCTAAGGTTAGTACTGATCCTAGTGTTTGTGCTGCTAAGCCAATCATATTGACAAAGTACTCCAATAAAGAGTGCTTTGAGTTTAAAAACCTCATCAAAAAGGAATGTAAATACTTTGATGAGAAAGGGAGACCCAATACCACTTTGGCTTGGGTTCCCAATCAATACTAATTGTTTAAACTTATGTGCAGGGCAACCAGCAGCTCAAGGGGAAGAGCATCTGGCATGTTGATAGTGGTTGCTCTAGGCACATGACAGGGAACATGTCATGCCTCAAGAATTTCAAGAAAATTGATGGTGGGCATGTTGCCTTTGGTAATACTCCAGATGGAGGTAAGATCAGTGGTAAGGGGGATGTAACCAAAGGTAAAATGACTTTTGAAGATGTATTCTATGTTGAGCAGTTAAGGTACAACCTGTTAAGTGTATCACAGGTTTGTGACAAACAACATAGTATATTATTTACAGATTCTGAATGCATTATCCTTGCTTCTGGATTCAAGGTAGTTGATGAAAAGATGATACTACTAAGAACTCCCAGAAAGGATAATGTATATTGCTTAGATATGGAAAGTGTTTCAACTGATTCATCCCTTAATTGTCTTATTTCAAAAGCTTCTTTGGATGAATAATCACTTTGGCACAGAAGGATGTGTCACATGAACTTTAAAACAATGAATAAACTTGTTAAAAACAACCTTGTAAGAGGTTTACCTTCCAAAGTCTTTTCATGTGATGATCATTGTGTTGCCTGTCTCAAAGGCAAACAACACAAAACTTCTCATAAGTCCAAAGAGTTGAACACAATCTCTAATTCTCTTCAGTTGTTGCATATGGATCTGTTTGGTCCTACAAATGTTATGAGTATTGGTAAGAAATCATTCTGCCTAGTTATTGTTGATGATTACTCTAGATTTACTTGGGTATATTTTCTAAGGACTAAGGATGAGACAAGTGGACTGGTCAAATCCTTTATTCTAAGAATTGAAAACCAAACTAATCAAAAGATAAAAGTCATTAGGTCAGACAATGGTACTGAATTTAAAAATCATGACCTAAACACCTTTTGTGAGGAAAAAGGAATTGAGAGGCAATACAATGCTCCTAGGACTCCACAACAAAATGGTGTTGCTGAGAGAAGGAATAGGACACTGATTGAAGCTGCTAGATCTCTGTTGGCAGATTCAAAACTACCAATTACTTTCTGGGCTGAAGCAGTTAATACTGCTTGCTATGTCCAAAACAGAGTTCTAGTAGTCAAGCCTAAAAACAAGACACCATATGAGCTTTTAAATAACAGAAAACCTTTTATAGGATTTTTCAAACCTTTTAGGTGTCCTTGTATCATTCTCAATACCAAAACTCACTTAGGAAAGTTTGATAGCAAGGCTGATGATGGTTTTCTTGTTGGTTACTCATCTCAGAGTAAGGCTTACAGAGTTTTAATACTTCTTCTAGAGTAATTGAGGAAAGTGACAATGTCAAGTGCAATGAGAACACACCAAATCCTATTGGATCTGGTCCTCAGTGGTTATTTGACATTGATTCACTAACTAACTCTTTGGGTTTCAGTAGTGATTATCATGCAGGTTCAGGAAGTGGAGGATCAGGGGATGAACAAGTACAAGTACAAGACATTATTCCCCAGTCTGTGATCTTTCCCATACCTACAATAGAGCCTGTTGATGTCTGTACAAAAGAGACAATGACTGAACCAATTCAGAGTGAAGAAGAAGGAAGAGATGAGGAGAATCAAGTGCATGAAGAGCCAGAAGCAGCTGCTGAGATCCCCTCAGCTGATTTAAATGATTCCAATCTGGATGTGGGAATCAATGAAGAACCTAGTCATCAGACTAGAACTCAAAAGAATCATCCTCCAGAGCTGGTCATAGGATACATCTCTTCTCCTATGATAATAAGGAATCAAAGCAGACTTCAAGAACTGCAGGATCAGCAACACACAGTACTCTCATGTTTTCTATCTCAGATTGAGCCTAAGAAAGTTTTTGAGGCAATGAAAGATTCCAGTTGGATAGAAGCTATGCAAGAAGAGTTACTGCAGTTCAAATTGCAAGAAGTTTGGGACTTGGTGGACCTTCCAAAAGGTCATAGAGCTATTGGCACCAAGTGGATTTTCAGGAATAAAAAGGATGAGAGAGGTATTGTGATAAGGAACAAAGCAAGGCTGGTGGCACAAGGGTACACTCAAGAAGAAGGCATTGACTATGAAGAAGTGTTTGCTCCAGTGGCAAGGGTAGAAGCAATTAGGCTATTTCTAGCCTATGCCTCATACATGAAGTTCAAGGTATACCAAATGGATGTGAAGAGTGTCTTTCTGTATGGCACAATTGATGAAGAAGTATATGTCTGTCAGCCCCCTGGATTTGAAAATCCATCATATCCAGACAGAGTATACAAACTGAAGAAAGCACTTTATGGTCTGCATCAAGCCCCAAGAGCATGGTATGATACTCTGTCTACCTATCTCTTGGAGAATGGGTTTGAAAGAGGAATAATTGACAAGACCCTCTTCATTAAAAGAAGTAAGAAGGACATCCTATTGGTTCAGATTTATGTGGATGATATCATCTTTGGATCCACAAAAGATCAGATGTGTAGAGACTTTGAAAAGTTGATGCACAAGAGCTTTAAAATGAGTTCAATGGGTGAACTTACCTTCTTCCTTGGGCTTCAAGTGAAACAGAAGAAAGATGGGATCTTCATAAGCCAATCAAAATATGTGAAAGACATCCTGGAAAAATATGGATTAACAGACTCAAAGCCAGCAAGCACACCTATGGAGACTCATAAACAGATCACTGCTGATCTTGAGGGGGAGGATGTTGATGTCCATCTATATAGATCAATGATTAGATCTCTCATGTATCTCACAGCCTCAAGACCAGACATCATGTTTCCAGTGTGTTTGTGTGCCAGATTCCAAGTCAAGCCAAAGCAATCACATATGCAAGCTGTTAAAAGGATTTTCCGATACTTAAGAGGGCAACCTAGATTAGGTCTTTGGTATCCTTATGAATCCAACTTTGACTTGATTGCTTATTCAGATAGTGACTTGGGAGGTGCTAACATGGACAGAAAGTCTACTTCAGGAGGATGTCAACTTTTGGGTGCAAGACTAGTATCTTGGCAGTGTAAGAAACAAACCACAGTGTCCTTATCAACAATAGAAGCTGAGTATATTGCTGCTGCAAGTTGCTGCTCTCAGGTTCTATGGATTCAAAATCAGATGTTGGACTATGGGGTAACCTTTCTTCACACTCCAATCTTCATTGACAATAGCAGTGCTATAAGCATTGTTAACAATCCAGTCAAGCACTCCAAAACAAAGCACATTGAGATCAGGTATCACTTTATCAGAGATTGTAATGAAAAGAAGCTAATTCAAGTTACTAAAGTTCATACTGACAACCAGTTTGCTGATCTATTCACTAAAGCTTTTGATGTGGGTAGATTCACTTTCTTGGTCACAAGTGTGGGCATGATCAACTCTGAATGAGCTCATGTTTTAAAAAGTGTTTACATACCTGTTATTGGTTTATTCTTTGGTGCTACTAACATCTTTCTCAGGAAGTTATTACCTTGCTTAGAGTACCTCAAGCTTCAAAAAGTGTAAGTATAGTTAATGCTGCCAGTGCACAGTTAATACTGCTCTCAGTTAATACTGCTAGTTAGTTAATACTGTTAGTGGTTAATACTGCTCTCAGTTAATACTGCTAGTTAGTTAGTACTGCCAGTGGTTAATACTGCTCTCAGTTAATACTGCTAGTTAGTTAATACTGCCAGTGGTTAATACTGCTCTTAGTTAATACTGCTAGTTAGTTAATACTGCTTATGTCCCGAATCGTATAAATACCCTTTTTGCCCGCCCAAAAGTTCATAACGACTCTTTGCTTTCTATTCATCTGCTCTCTAACCCTTTTCTCTCAAGCACCAAGTGTTGCAGTCAAGATTACTCAAGCACAATGGCATCCATGGCATTCATTGACGAGCACAACGAGATTGCGATGCTACAGAAGCCGAAACAAGCTGCTGGATTTCAACAGGTTGTGGATTTTCTCAAGTCCAACCACATTGCCCATGCTCTTACTGTGTCGCCAACTATCTACATAGAGCATCAAAGACAATTCTGGGCAAATGCCACCATAGTCACAGAGAATGGTGTGCAGATAATCAAGACTACGGTGTGTGACAAACCCTTGTCAGTTTCTGAAGAGGTGATACGCATCTGTCTACGTCTAGACGATGCTGCAGGTATTACTTCTATTCCAAATGAGGACTTGTTCTCAAATTTGTCAAGAATGGGGTATGGAGGCCAATTGGGTGGTTTCAAATTCTCAAAAGCAAAATTTTATACCCAATGGCGTTTTCTTGTTCATACCCTGATGCACTGCATTTCCAAAAAGACTACTGGATGGAGTGAGTTTAGCAGTACCATTACATATGCTTTGGTCTGCTTGGCCACTGCCAGAAAGTACAATTTTTCAAGAATGATTTTCAGTGATCTTGTATCAAACTTGGGAAGCAAAAAGAGTTTTTACATGTACCCAAGGTTTGTACAGGAAGTTATAACTCATGAATTGACGGATATGCCTCACTTTGATGAGGTATATGTACCAAAAATCCCCAAAGGTAAGGTCTTTTCAAACATGAAGAGATCTCCATTGGACTCGGAAGGAGTTGACACCCCATTGTTCTCTACAATGATGGTGGTGTCCCACAATGAATAAGGTATGGCAGCAGGGTCAAGGCCCTCATTAGACCATCCCACTGCTAGCCAATCCCAACCTTCACCCTCCATATCAATCCCTCAGTCTCTTGTTCAAAAGCCAACTTCTCCATTAACCCAAACTTACATAAGGAAAAAGGTAAAGAAGGCTCCTTCCCTTCTTGTACCTTCACCCACTGAGCCTTTAAGCCCTCTAATGGAGAATTCTCCATTAGAGAATATCTACAGAGAAACCACAGGGGTGTCTCCCAACCCCAAGGAGGTTCTCACTGAGGAGATGTATGAGCATATGGGTGCAAAGGCTGCCACTACTCCTGCTAGCACAGAGGAGGTCAGTGGTAACATAAATAAGACCTTCCCCATGGCAACTTTGGGTGAGCAATCATCCAAAGGTCCCTGGTGCCAAGAACCCAAGGGGGTGGAGAGTGCTTATGTTAGGCAGAATGCCTCTACTACAAAAAGATCCCATGATCCTTCAAAAGGGGGTCACACTCTTGGAGAAGGTGATGACAGATATAACTACTATGAATTGATGGAAACAATGGGCAACATCAACATGGATGTGATCAAGCAGGGAAAAGACATAGAAGAGCTGAAACTGATCATTCTGTCTCAACAAGAACAGATTGTCAACCTGAAGAATATGGTGAAGAAATTGATTCAGAAAAAGAAGAAGAAACAGTATGTGCTTAAAAGAAGGGAACCAGTGACTGATGCTCCCAAAAAGGGGGAGTCATAAGCTGATGCCAACATGGAAGATGCCACAAATAAGGGGGAGCAAGAGAAAGCTGATTTTGAGGGGGAGCAACAAGCAGTGGAAACTGAGTTTGTACAAGAAGCAGAAAAAGAGAAAGCAACATTAACAGAACAAGAAGAAGTAACAGTTAATGCTGCTGAATCAAGCAAAACAGCAGAAACTGTTAATACTGCTGAACTGAATGAAGTAGCAGAAACAGTACAAGAGGTTTTAACAGATCTGGAGATAGCAGAGACCTTAATCAAAGCCAAACATGATACTCCCAAGGTCACCTCAAAGGCCAAAGGAGTTGTCATCAAAGAAAGAGGTGAAGTTGTAAAGAAAGCAAGTGTTGAAAAGGTGGTAAGCAAAGACAAAGGCAAAGCTAAAATGGTGGAATCTGATCAACCAATCAAAAATCAAAGGTTGGTTGAATCAGATGAAGCTCTGGACAAGAAAATACAAGCTGATATTGAGCAAGAAGAAAGGGTTCAGGTTGAAAAGGACAGAGAGATGGCTAAGGCTCTAGCTGCTGAACTGAATGAAGCTTATCAACAAAGCCTGGCAACTGAAATTGCACAGAAGAAAGCTGCAACTCTGAAGAAATCAGTGGTGGTAAAAACAGCTGCAAAAAAGAGACAACCCTCAAAGACCTTCCTAGGTACCCAACAGAGAAACAAGATGATTACATTTCTCAAAGGTGCTGTAGGAGTCAGAAAAGAGATGTTCTCAAAGATGTCTTTTGAGAAGATTAAAGAGTTGTATGATTCAGAGATACTAAAGCTTCAAGGGAATGAAACTGCAAGGGTGGAAATGGAGAAAAGAATGAAAGAAAGAAATGACTTCATGATAGAAAAGCCTTTCCCTGATGAGCAAGAAACACCACCAAAGAAAGAAGCAACTCTTGGTGAAAGTCTAAGGACTTTAAAAAGAACCAAGATGAGGGCAAGGAGAAAGTCAACCAAAAAGCCTAGAATAGCTACAGAAGAAGCTGAGAAGGTTGCTGAAGAAGAAGGGGCACCTAAGCTATCTGAACAGAAAGAACCAGCAAGAACTGATGATGTAAATATGTACATGGTAGTGATGGACAAAGTGCCTGAACCAATTTCAGCTGAACCTGTTGGAGTGAAGCCACCTGAGGTTATTCTATGGGACACAATGAAGGTTGATGGCAAGGAATACATAAGGCTCAAAAGAAAGGATGAAAAGTTTGAAGTGTATAACACTTGGGCAAAGATTGTAAGAACATGCTCCAGGTCAGATTTAGAAGAGATGTTTGACATAGGAATGAAGTTGTATGCAGATCAACTGAAAGCTCCAAAGATTTCAATTACAAAATTAGTGATGGAGTATCTGTGTATGATGTTCAAACCTGAAGAAGTGGAGCATGTGATCAGAAATGTGTTCAAAACTGTCAACAATTGGACTCTATATGAAACTAGTGGAGTATATGCACTAACTATGGACATAAATCACATAGAGTACTTCCTAGTGGATAGAGTGTACAATCACAGCAGACTGAAGCTTCATGCAATGTTGACGAAGAAGCTAGGATGTGTTCCAGATTCAGAGATGGCTAAGTATTTGATTCAAAGAGCAATCAATCAGAGTTTAGGGTTAGATGCAAATACAGGTGTATGAGCCATGAAGTTTTGGGAGCATCTAAGAAGACCATCTGAAGAACTTGATTTCTCTTCCTAAAAGTCAAGTTAGGGGGAGATTGTTGGGAAATTCAGAAATACACAAGTACAGTTAGTGCTGCTAGAAGAACTTGATTAATACTTCTGAGATTAATGCTGCTGAGTGAAGTTAATACTGCTGATCAAGATTAGTACTGCTAAGTCAAGATTAATATTGCTAGAGGAGATTACTACTGCTAAGCAATTTTAGTACTGCTAGTAGTTAGTACTGCTGAACATTAATACTGCTCAAAGTATTAATGCTGCTGAAGACTTAGTACTGCTTAAGAGATAATCAAGATTCGTGTAGATCAAGTTTGAAGATTATGGAAAGCTTGGAGATAAAGATGGAAGATTATTTTGAAGATCTTTTATTATTTGTAATTATCTTTTATCTTCATTATATAAAGAATAGTTTAGAATTGATATAGAGAGAATTCTGAATTTTTGTTTTGATAGAGAGAATCAATCTCAAGGTTTGTAATCCTGATTCTAGAGAAGTAGAATTCGTATTGGTGAGCCTGTTCATCAATATTGAGGTTGAGTGTTGAATCTTGTAGCTTTACAATCATTCAATAAAGTTTACACGTTGTTCTTCTGATTCACTGTTTCATTGATTATTGAATATTAAAGTGTTATTCCGCAAACTCCTTTAATATTGTTTCTGAGTGTTTATTCTTGTTTAGAATTAAAATCCTGACATATATATATATATATATATATATATATATATATATATATATATATATACATGGGCTTAATCGTTTGAGAACTCTATATATTGTGATAACTATAAGAACTTTTATCTTAAGAGATTGTTTCACATGATTTTTTTCATCTAAGGCTATTGTTTAATGTATTGATGAATATATATTTGTTTCATAATGTGATTGTTGCATAGGTATTCGTTTCACAATATGCAACTTTTTTACGTGTAACTTTTGTTTCACAAACAACTAAAAAGGTTCACATTGTGAAACAAATACATGTAAAACAAACACATTGTGAGACAAGTATATTTTGATCGATATTCTAAATCATAATCTTAGATATAAATAAATCATATGAAATAACATATGGTGCACTAGTACTCAAAGTTATCACAATTTCATGAGTTCTCAAAAGAAGTTCCCCATTTATATATATATATATATATGGTCCCCTACTTTTGTTAACCACCCAATTGGTACTAATTGTGTTAACCAACTACAACCGTAGATGCATCAGATCAATGACTAGAATTAATAAGGTTAATTTTGGTAAGTCACACACGCTTTGCACTTTGTGCATATGCGCATAGGGGTAATTTTGTCAAAACAAAATAATCATAAACATGGCAAGTGTTATCCACGGTAACTGGTTTCCGAAACAATTAATTTGTGCATGCATGAACAAATTCAAATAAAATAACTACCAAATTTAAAAAAGAGAAAAATATGGAAACAATACATGGAGGAAATCTTGAATTTGTGCATACATGAACAAATTCAAAACCATACATTAAACCATTACTTGAAATTCGTAAATACAAAAATAAAGTAATACATAATTTTAAAACTTAATTTGTGCATACATGCACAAATTCAAAAACAGACACTAAACCATTTACATAATTTGTTTATACATGAACAAATTCAAATAAAATAAGTACCAAGTTTAAAAAAGAGAAAAATATGGAAACAATACGTGGAGGGAATCGTGAATATGTGCATACATGAACAAATTCAAAAACAAACATTAAACATAGTTAGATGGTTAAGCATTTGTGTGTATGTGTGCATATGTGCATATGAATTATAAAAACATAGGGGTCGTTTACCCAAATGCTTACCCGGTAAGCGCTTACCGATAAAACTCGACAAATTAACTTACTTTACCGGGTAAAATTGTGATCATCACAATGGTATCGTATATAACAATTTACCCGGTAAGCTCTTACCCGGGTAAGAGTTGTCACTCTCACTTACCGGGTAAGACTCTCCATCCTTATCACCGCTCTTACCGGGTAAGATTCTATGCTCTTGACATGTCCATCCGGTAAGGTAAATGCCTTGGTAAGCGTTTAATAAACGACCCCTTAATCAGTTAAAACGTCTATCTTGATTGATATCTTCTTTGATATTAAAAAAATTATTTTAAATAAAATAGATTTTGAAAATCAAGATAAGTACAAATAATGTAAATAAAATAACTACGATATTAAAAATTGAGAAAATTAAGGAAACATTAAATGGATAAAATCTTGCTAATTGAGGCAGGAAAAACAAATCCCAAAAATGCCCCTATTTGAGAAGTCTTGCATGTAAAACAATCTCAAGGTAAAATGAATTTTTTTTACAACATAAACATTTGATTGAATTATGATTGGTTGAAATTTGGTTAGAATAGTTAGTACTAATGAGGTGGTTAGCAAATGAATGAGACTCTCTCTCTCTCTCTCTCTCTATATATATATATATATATATGGTCAAGTTCATTGGAAAACCGTAAAAAAATGAAAAATTGAGAAACACTCTGGTAACCGTTCATCTGGATGTCATGAAAATGTGCATACTCGTAATTGGTAACATGCACACGTGCATAAAAACCAAAAAAACAACTTCAATTTCTTGTACGCACATGTGCATACCGTCTAGATGAACGATTAACATGGTGTTCCTAAGTTTTTTGTAACATCCGTAATTTCCTAAAGAACATTCAATGATCGGCTAAGAAAACGGTCGGTGGCCGGCAGAGAGAAACGGTCGGGGAACGGTTTAACACGATACGTGAGAAGGCACCACAGGCGACACGCACGGCTTGGCCCGCGGCCTCAAGATGCGGCTAGGCCCGCGCAAGTCACTCGGATCCGCGGCTCAGGAACACGCACGACTTGGCCCGCGACTTGAGATCGTGGCCAAGGCCGCGGGGACAGTCTGATCGGCTTAAAACCCAATTTTTAGGGTTTTCTCTCATTCTTACTCCCACACTCTCCACTTCTCTCCATTGGTGCGATTGTTTGGAGCTCTTATCTCAGATTTGGAGCACTCATGGTGGATTTATCCTAAGGACGCATAAGGGTTCAGTATTTGGAAGCTTGGGTTGAAGAGTTAGATGGGTTACTTGAATAGCTTTGGGTGGAGAGTCTCAATATCTTGAAGTGACTTGAAGAAATGAGTTATTTGGAAACCCTAGCTTATTATTGGTGATGACTTGAAAATGGTGGAATCTACACTATTGGAGGCTAATGGTTGGATTGGAACCTAGGTTTAACTTAACCTAGCGAGGTGAGTTCAAGTTGATTTGTGAAAACGTTGTACACGTCAAAATGTCTATTTTAGAGTATTTATGTGTTTTACATAATTATTATCAAATGTTGAAAGCTATAATGAGTTTTGCTACTTGAACAAGTAAGATTTTATAAATCTTGGGAAACACCATATTTGGAATTTCTAGATATCTTGAAAAAAACAAAACTCATTTTAAAGTGTTTTGATGATTCATTGCATAAATGGAAATTATTTGGTAAAAAGACGCTTTTAGTGTTTGTTTGGGAAAAAGGGTTGATTTTCGTGTTATGGGACGTTTTGAAAGGATAAAGAGTATAAATCTATTTGGAAAACCATTTGTTCCAACCAAAATTGTATTGGAGTATACTCAAGTATTTTGGAGCATGTGTTTGCATGGCATGGGTCGAGTGTGTTTATTATTTGGGAATCATTAATCATTGGTCAAAAGGGATTTTGAGCACTTTAGCTCGGCGTTGACTTAAATGAGTCTTGGGGACAATTGTCCGGTTTTAATGGCCCAATGTAGAGCCCAGTTATGATGTACGTACTAATGCACCGTGTTGCATATTGAGGTTGGTTACATGCTCGAGTGCGTTGGTCATTCATGAGTAGTCATGTAATGTTAGACTGTGTTGCATTGGATCCATAGGCACGTAAGTCAGTCTGTTTTTTATGGTCAATTAGGTGTTGCGGGATTTGAATCCGGAACCCATGTTTTATGACATTAACCTTTCAAGTGGTCACTAGGAGGGTTGAGTCTGGGTGGTGTTACCCTGTATGGGTAGGCACAGGGACCTCCGCCATTTGGGGCAATGCCATGGTTGTAACCCTTGAATGTTGTCGATCCTTGTGGTAAAAATCCATGAGGATAGAAACTAAGGTTAACCTACTTTTTTGGTGAAACTTGATGAGGAATCGCAGGGACATTGGACTTCGGGTCGGACGTGTCATGCGATTAACATTGTATGAGTGACATACTTTTGTATTCCTCCACTCTCAATGGATACGGGTCTCCCCCGCTGTCGGCCATCAGTACTTTGGATATTTAATTGTCCAAGTTTTACATTTGGATTTCATTCTATTTCATGGTCGCGTGAGTATTGAATTTAGACCCATGTTTTCGGTGGCACATTATATTTATATGGATTATCTTCCATAATTTATGAGTTGATTTTTATGCCCCGCCCGTGTTTTGGGTGTTTCGGGACATAAAGTTTTATCCGCATTTTTACAAATTGGGAGTCGGTCTCTATTCCCCTTTTGAGCGAGCTTTGGGTTGCAACATTTTATAAAGAATGATTTGCATTGAGATGTTCATCTTTGAAAATGCATGTTATTGGAAAACGAGTCGTTTCGTAATTAAAGTAAAACATTTGGAAAGATCATGATTTAAATTGCATTCTTCCCTTTTAACTATGTTTATTCGTGTAAAACTCTTGAACTCACTAGGCGTCAGCCTAACCTTTTTATTTGTCGGCATGTGCAACAAGCTACGTTTGGGAATAGTTCTAGTGACACTATCAAGAGAGAAGTGCTAGTTGTGTGCCCGTGACGTGAGTAGCTTGGTGAAGTCTTCCGCGTTAGTTTGTGAAGAGCAACTTGTATTGGGGTTATGTAGTACCCGACTCCGGCCTAGTCCTTGTATCTTATTGGAGTTTATATTTATTGAGTTTAATTATAGAAATTGTATTTGAGGCACGTTAAGTTTTGATTTGTTGAAGGAAGTTTTATCCCTTTCTTGATGATATAGCGAAATTTTTAATTAGTTGCTCTTACTAAATTTGAGGGTGTTACATTTTTCATTTTTTTAGGGTTTTCCCCTGAACCTCCCTGTGTATGTGTTTATTTATAATTAAGGAGGCATGCTTTTAAGATCTTTCCAATTTGTGAAATTCATGAGATATAATATAGACCACATATCATATTAAATCAAGGGTTAAATTAGAAAGTTGGCAATTTTGCATTAAAATTTTAAATAAAGGATATGATGGGGACCAAAGAAGGACAAGTGATAAGTCGTGAATTAAATTTCAAAGGGATGCTCTCAAACAATCTTCAATAGAAAATGCATTGGAATACATGGTTGGGCCAATGACAAGAGCTAGGAGCAAAAGAATGAAGGAGACCCTCAATTAATTTGTCAAAGAAGGCCAAACCCAAGAAGAGTCCAAGTTACAAGAATTCAAGCCCAAAATCATTACTACTTTCTTGGTCAAAGATTGAAGCATTGATAAATAATTCTAGAAAGTTCAAAGCAATTATTACGTGGTCTTATTTTGTGTTATTTTGAATGCTACATTAACTTAAAGGATAGTTTGAAAGTCTAAAATAGTTAATTATGCCTTTTTGTTTGCCACCCTCTTCATCTATAAATAGAAGGGTTGGTTTTCTTTGTAAGACATATTTTTATGAAATATATTGTGAGGTTTAACATTTACATATTGGTTCTCTTGTGAACTTGTTTGGATTGTACAAAGTTAGCTTTGTGATTTCCTTTAGATTTATCATTCGAGGTTCACTTTCCCTTGAATGTGGTGTCATTAACTTTCGTTCTTCATTACTTATTGTTGTATAAAGGTCTTAGTTCTCATAAGGTTCTTAATCCAAAGTCATTCGAAGGGTGGAACTTTGTCTTAACTCCATCAAAAGTTTCTTCAATGTAACACCCGGAATTTCGGCTACCTTTCTCTCCCCATTTAAGCTATGATTATTTGTTAAGGTTAGCATAATTAGTTCTTTTGAAGGCCAAGCTAACCGAGAGCGTTTCGTAGCCGAAAAAGTCAAAATTTGGAGTTTGGGGGCACTTAGGCGATTGTGACAGCGAAAGTGCCATGAGGCACAATCACCTGGCACTCTCGTCGTGCCAGGTTTGTTGGCGGCACACTTTGGGCGAAAGTTCCCTTGGCACAATCGCCTGACACTCTAACACTCGGGTAGCAGAGTGCCTTAAATGCTTGATTTTCCAACCTTTATCCCATTTCTTCTTCACCAAACTTCCTCTCAACCCTTTTCTCTCATTTTGGTGATCCTTGGGAGCTTAGATTCTGATTCTTAGGCTTTGGAGGAGCATTCATGGTGGATGCAAGGGTTTAAGGGTAAGTCATTCTTTTTCATCTCTTCACCATTGTTAACCACATCTTGGGGTTTTATTAAAAACCCATTTGTAAGTCATTCTAACCACTTCTAAACCTTCATCCATGTTAAAACCTTTCATTCTAACCTCTTAGAACATCTGTCTTGATGAATCTCTTGTACTATGAGGTATGACCTATTTTGGGTGATTTGGGGATTTTGACAAATATTGGTATATACTTTAGGTGTGTTTTAGGTTTGCTTGTGACCTAGATGAAGTTTCTAGTGAAGGATGTTTGTGGATCTGAAGCATTCACCAAAGGAAGCTCAATGTTGGTATAAAACCTAGATTTAGCCTAAATCTAGTAAGGTGAGTTCAAGTTGATTTGTGAAAACATTATACATGTCAAAAATGTCCGTTTTGAAGTATTAAAATGTTTTACTTGGTGTTATCAAATGTGTTGTTTATTTGATGAAATTTACATTTTGGATATATTATATTCTAGAAATATTGTAAAATGCCACATTTGGGTTTTTGGGACATTTTGATAAGGAAATCATATTTATATGTTATTTTGATGATTATTGTATAAATGGAGGTTATTTGGTCAAAATGCAGTTTTACCTGTTTGTTGGGTATATGCATAGTTTATGAAATGAGACGTTTGAAAATACAAACGTGTGAGTTCATTCTTATTTTATAAACTTTATACATGCGAAAATGTGGGTCTTAACCTTCTAAACATCTCCACACTAATTATTTCTTGATTTAGATAAGTTTTCATCAAAACCCAATTTTTGGAGAATTTAAGGTTACTTGGATGGATACGCTTGCAAAGATAAATAACTGATGTTTTTGGTTTATTTGGGGTTTACACACTTGTAGAACATACTTCCTTCAAATTATGAGTCTAAGCATTTTGTGTCAAAACTAGGGTTTTGAAATAATTGAATATTTTGGATGAAGACTTGTAAAAATGGAATCCTTGTGTGGAGTTAATGCTCAAATAAATGTTCTGGAAAGTATGGAACCCTAAAGGATTTTATTTGGAAACTTGGTTGTGCCATTGATGGCTTCTTATGTGTTCAAGAGTCTTGATGAGGGATTGTGTTATATGAATTAAAAGGTATTTGACTAATTGGAATTTGTTGTTTGATTGTTATTGAGTGTAATGGATCCATAAGCACTAGAGTCATTATGTCCGATAATGGAACGCTAGTTTTCCACATTGAGGCACGGATTAGGCATCGACGGTATGGTGTAAGTCCTACGTGCTAGTATGTTTTCTTGGATGTGGATAATTCAATGCATAGACCTAGAGGGGTTGAAGTTGACATTCCATGGGTGTACGCTTTAAGTAGTCGAGCTCGATATCCAATATGTATATGACCATGTGATTGGTTTTGCTAACATAGTATGTGACTTACTTTGATTTTCGCCACATTATATGGAATCGGGTCTCCCCCGTCACCGAAAGGTGTTGTCATGGGTATTGAGTTATAGTATCAAGGCTTTCGGTGACGTTTTATATATATGGATATTTATCCATGATTTATGTGTTGACTATTATGCCCCACCCGTGTTTTGGTATTTCAGGAAATAAAGTTTTATCCACGTTTTTATAAATTGGGAGTTCGATTTCTATTCACGTTTTGAGTGAGTTTAGGGTTGCATCACTTCATGAAGGAATGTTTCGTATTGGAGCATTCATCTTTAAAAATTGTGTATTATTGGAAAATGGATCCTTTTCATATTAAAGTAAATCAATTTGAAAGATTATGATTTAAGTTGCATTCTTTCCTTTTAACGATATATTTATTCATGTTGAAAGCTCTTGAACTCACTAGGTGTTAGCCTAACATTTTTATTTGTCGGCATGTGCATCAGGTTCCGGTTGAGGATTGGTACTAGCAACTTTGTGGAGAAACAATTGCTAGTTATATGCACGAAAGATATTAGCTTGGGTGAAGTCTTCCGCACATTTGGAGAAATCAATATTTGATGGGTTTAATAATACCCACTTTTAATTAGTCCTATGTAAGACTTTATTTATTTTGTTGAATGTTAAGTCTAGATTTGTATTTCAAGTGTGAGCTTGTCGTAAGAGATTTTATCCTCCTTTGAGGTATTATTGAAAATTTTAAATTAGATGCTCTTTCCAAATTTGAGGGTGTTACATTCAAACAACTTTTATCACTTATACCACACGTAAGTGCATCATCCAAATTCAAGAAATCAACTCGTGGGTATTTCTTCACATGTTGGGTCGTATCAGGTATTATAGGTATTTTACAAATATCCTCTCTCTTCTCATTAAGCCTATACGTTCCTATTTCAAGACCAAAAGTCACCATAAGCACATAGTTAAAAAAAACCTCTATACACCAGTGAGCATAAAGTGAACACATATTATAGACTAAAAATTTACTTTTACTTATGCACACAAGGTGAACATCATTATGAACACCGGTGAGCATATAGTGAACAAGGGATGGAAATGAAAACATGAACAAGATAAACACACATCGAATACTATATATCCAAGAAAAATCGAAACCCAAAAAGATCAAAACCCAAACAAGCATATTTGGATCTAAGAAGTTATTCAACGGAGACAATATTTGAACCCAAAAAATCAAAGAAAAATCGAAAGCCAATGGTAAACTGAAACCAGTTGGCAATGGTGCAGGAATCCAAGAAAAATCGAAACCCAAGGACTCTGATCCGATGATTCAACTGGTCCATCGGAAGAAGGTGGTTTGTTTACATAGTATAATGGAGGACTTTCTCCAATTTGAACGAAGCATAGATCGACGATGAACTCCGGTGGAATCCATTAATGCATAGAGTGTTGTTGTTTTGTGTGAAAAGAGATGAGAGATTTAGAAGATGAAGGGAGACGATGAAATGAGATGTAAAATAGAGAAAGAGATATATGGATTTGATGAATATGTAATACAAAGAGATCACATGATCGATTTGTATCAATCAATTTCTTAATTGATTTGCATGTCATAAATTTTTATATGATTAGTTGATTACCGATTTACCCTTCCTTTTTTATTATGAAATAACCAAAGTTATAAATAAATCATATAAGTAAGTGGTTAATATTGGTTCTTGAGAAAAATATAAATTGATTTTATTTATAATGAAGACCATTTAAGAACAATCTATCTTCTCTAAAAATGAAAGACTCATTTAAAGATGAACTAAAGAAAAGGAAGAGCAAAAGTGAGCAAAAGTAATTTTAGAGAGAGACTAAAAATTGTAATATGATGAAAAAAGTCTCTTAAACACCCTTTATATAAGATCCACATATTGATAGCTCCAGTCCCTCAAGCTTTACACAAGTTACATTCAGGTCCCTTAGTACCTATAACTTATCAACAAAGTTAAAACAATAAGAGAGATATAAGATTGTCAAGATTGCATTTTAAAAACTGATATTTAACAACCGCCCTCAATCTTGACATCTAAACAAATTAACCATTTTTAACTTTGAACTCAAGTAATCATGTTGATAAGTACCAAGTGATTTGGTAAAAATATCGGCAGTTTGTTCTAAAGAATCAATTTTAACAGTTTTTATAACTACTGCAGAAATCTTGTCCCGAACTTGATTAATATCTATCTCAATATGTTTAGTCTTTTCATGGAAAACAGGATTATTTGCAATTTGTATTGAAGCCTTATTATCACAAAAAACACTAACATGAAGTAAATCAATAAGATTTAAGCACTGTAAAATACTTAAAACCCAGATAATTTCACAAAGTACAACACCCATAGCCTGATATTCTGATTCAGCAGAATATCGAGATACAACAATTTGTTTTTTACTTTTCCAAGAAATTAAACAGTCTCCTAAGAACAAACAATATTCTTTTACCGACCTTCGAGATGACAAACACTTTCCCTAGTCTGCATCCACATAAGCACTCAACTTAAACGACTCAAAACAAGAAAATGAAATACCTTTACCTGGAGCTTTCTTCAAATATCGTAGAATCCGAAGAGAAAGATTAAGGTGGGAGCGCCTAGGTGCGTGCATAAACTAACTCAAATAATGTACTACAAAGGCAATATCGGGTCGAGTTGTAAGCAAGTATATTGTAACACCCGTGATTTCAGTGAATCCTTAAATTACACATCTCTTGTTAATCTGTAATTAAAAATCTTACCTGGGTTGTGTTTGTGGATTTGGGGTTTGGATCGAGAACACTTTGGGTCGAAAAATAGGATTTCGGACTCTAGTTTGGATGAAGTGATCATGCCCGACTGTCACTGTCGCCAAAGGCATAGTCGCGGGGAACATGCAACTCTCGATACATGTCGTGCGAGAGTGTCTGGCGATTGTGACACTGTCACTCTCGTTGTGGTACAATCGCTGAGGAGGGAGGACCCGCGGTACCTTTGTCGCGATAGTGACCCGCGATAGTGCCACGGACACTATCGTATGGCAAGGTCGCCGTTGGGGTCCAGAGTGAGATAAATTCGATTTTTAGCCCTATTCTCATTCATTTCTCAACCTAAACTCTCAAGAACACTCCCTTTCTCCCTCTCTTCATTAAATAGTTCAAGGATCAACTAATACTCCATTTCCACTATACTTCAAGAATTCCAACATCAAGTTAAAGATTTGGAAACTAGGATCAAGGGTTCATCATCTCCATCAATTTCTCCAAGGTTGTGGCTAAGGTTTTCTAGGTTTTCACCAAAACCTAAGTGGTAAGTTCACCCCCCATTTCCTAAGCTTCTTCATGAGTTATAAATGCTCCATTAGTGACTTCCTAGTGATTTTGTTTCTCGAATTTCGAATTTTGATTTTGGAGAAATTAGGTCAAAATTAGGGTTTTGGCTAAAATGGGGATTTTGATACAAAATGTTTGGAGAACAATTCTAAATGGTTGAATATGATTATTTATGGGTGGAAACTTTTGGATCTAGGTTTTTGGAAGGATTTTCTTGTGGATTCAAGTTTCTCCAAGGAAGCTCAAATTGGGGTGAAATCTAGATTTTGCCTAAATCTAGCAAGGTGAGTTCAGGTTGATTTGTGAAAACGTTGTACATGCCAAAAAAATGTTCATTTTAAAGTATTTATGTGTTTTACATGAAATTATCAAATGTTCAACTATGTGGTGGGTTTTGATTATTCGAAGTGTTTAACTTTATAAATTTTGTAAAACACCCTCTTTTGGGATTTTGATAAATAAATCATATATTTTGGGATCTTAATGATTTATTTCATGGAAGTAGATTTTTGAGTATAAATGTATTTTATTGTGTGTTTTGGAGAAATGCTTGGTTTTGTGTTATGGGGAATTTTGAAAGGATAAATGTTATAAACTCATTTGTAAAATGTTTTGTCCCAATTTAAACTATGTTGGAGTTATCTCTATATTTTGGAGCATGGGTTTGCATAAACGCGGGTTGTTTACGTTTGGTTTCATTTTATGATTTTTTTAACAGTTGTTTTTTTGATTTGTTGAGCATATGGCTCGATTTGGATTTTATTGGGTCTTGGGGATGATTGTCCAATTTTAATAGCTCAATGTAGAGCATTTGGTTATGATTTGCAATTACTGCATTTTATTTGAGAATTACATGTTTTCAATGCACTAGTTCATTCGTTTTGAGTCATGTAATGTTTTTGACTAATGCAATGGATCCATACTCACTTGAGTCGTTGCGATCAATGTTGGGACGAGTAGTTTCTTTCATTGTAGCACAGATAGACATCGGGATTCATGGTAAGTAAGATGTGGACCCACGGGGTCGGGCATTGTCCCATGAGCAGTAAGGTGTAATCCAAATGTGCTTGTATGTTTGATATGGATTTGTTTATCTCAAAGTATAGACCTAGAGGGGTTGAATTTGAGTCTCCATGGGCAAAAAATCTAGAGGGGTTGAGCACGATATGTCTTATGAGTATAATCCATCCATACGTTTTGGTTTTATTACATAGTTATGTGACCTACTTTTGTGTTCTGTCACGTGTAATGTAATTGGGTCTCCCCCGTTACCGAAAGGTGTTGTTTTGGGTATGGAGTTTTATAATCCATGTTTTCGGTGACATTTTTGTATGGGTTGTTATCCATGTTCTAAGGTTTTGAATATCAAATCTTATCCATGTTCTTGGATGTTTTGGATGATAGAGTTTATCCACGTTTTCAGTATTTGGTTATTGAAGTATAAGTTATGTTTTGCGTGAGTTTTGGGTTTTGGATTTATATTCGAAGGAACGTTTTGCATTGTGGTTTTAATCACAAAGATGGCGAATGTTGGAAAAGAGATTGCTTTTAGACTTAATGTATTTTATTTTGGGAAATCACATTTTAAATAACATTCTTAAAGTTTATTGTCTTACATATTTATGATGAAAACTCTTTAGCTCACTAGGCGTTAAGCCTAAACTTTTATTTGTCGGCATGTGCATTAGGTTCCGGTTGGGGAATGGTTCTAGCAATACTATGAAGAGATGAGCACTAGTTTTACACGAGGGTAAGTAGCTTGGTGAAGTCTTCCGCATTTTGGAGATAGTGACGGTTATTGGGTCTTTAGTAACATTCGTCCCTATTATAGACCGTGTATAAGGTTTGAATTGTGTTTATTGAAGTTAAACCTTAAATTGTTGTTGTAGATGAATCAGTTATCAATGTATTTAGAAAATTTTAAATTAGTTGTTATTTCCATATTTGAGGGTGTTACCTATATTAATCTACCAATTAGACGTTGAAACCCAGATACATCTTCCAATGGAGAATCAGAAGAAGATCCAACAGAATTAGTAACAATAAGATTCATATCCATAGGAGTGTTTATATGTTTACACCCCAAATAACCAAAATCATTTAACAACTCTAAGCAATACTTGTGCTAACTCATACAAAGACCATTCTCAAATTTCAAAATTTCAATACCCAGATTAAATTGAAGAGTACCAAGATCTTTAATCATAAAATTTGTTTTTAAATGTTGTTTGACCCTATGTATTTCACTTTTGTTATTTCCTGTCAACACTATATCATCAACATAAACTAACAACACAAGAAATATGCTACCAGAAGTTAACGTGAACAACGAATAATCATTACTCCACTGAAGAAAATCAAAGTCAAATAAACACTTAGACAATTTTTCATACCACTGTCTTGGAGCCTGTTTTAACCCATATAAAGATTTAACTAGGGGTGTAAATAGGTCAGGTTGGGTTGGGTTCGGGTTCAACCCAACCCAACCTGTTTAATTAAAAGGGTTGAGATTTTCAACCCAACCAAACCTGTTGGGTTGATGGGTTGGTAGCGGGTTGACCTGTTTATGATTATCTGAACCCAACTTGTTAAATAAATGGGTTGAACCTGGGTTGACCCATTTAAATTTAAAATTGTAAATGAAATAAAAATGCTTAAACTACTTCATTCCACGACAAATACACAACGACAAATTCCACGACTGGAGTCGTCGTGGAACAATGGAAGTCTGGAACTCGTCGTGAAAGTGTGGAACACTGGAACAGTCGAACAGAGGGAGAGGAGAGGATCCGGTCGACGTATGTGGAGTCGCCGTGAACAGAGCCGAAGAGGGAGGAGAGGAATGGTTTAGGAAGAAGAGCGACCCCAATTTACTTTAGTGATTTAGGGTTTCAATTTCAACTTTCAAATTTTAATATATAAATTATATTATATTGATTAATAATTAAAATAAAAATACTAGGTAATATTATAAATAGGTTAGAAACAGGTTGTAAATGGGTCAAAATCAGGTTGTAAATGGGTCGAAATCAGGTCGAAAACAGGATGGAAATTTCAACCCAACCCAAACCCAATTAATAAATGGGTTAGGCGGGTTGACCCATTTAACTTAAATGGGTTGAAATTCTCAACCCAACCTGCTAATTTTGGGCTGGGTTCGGGTTGGGTTGGCGGGTTGGGTCACTTTTTTCCACCCCTAGATTTAACAAGCTTACAGACACGATTATCAGTACTAGAAAAATATCCTTCCGGTAAAGACATATAGACTTCTTCATAAAGATCACCATACAAAAAAGCATTGTTAACATCAAGTTGATACAAGGGCCAATCATTTTGAACATAAAGAGCAACAACACATCTAACCGTAACCATTTTTACAACTGGAGAGAAAGTTTCTTCATAGTCTAAACCCTCTCTCTGACTATAACCCTTTGCCACTAAATGAGCCTTGTATCTCTATCTCACCTGATGACTTATACTTAATTTTGTATATCCACCTACACCCTATAGGTTTTCTACCTGGTGGAAGATTAGTAACTACCCAGGTTCCATTCCTATACAAAGCCTCCATTTCATTGTTCATAGCAGTAACCCTGTTAGGATCCTTATTAGCATCAAAATAGCATGTAGGCTCAACAGATTTATTTAGATTTGAAACAAAGCAAAAATTTTCCTTAGTGAGAAAAGAGTACTTTACAACTCTTTCCAAACCATATTTAACTTTCCTTTAATTACAAAATCATCAAATTTATGGGGTAAAGTAGAATTTCTGGTGGATTTCCTTATAGAGTCGAAAAATTGATTTTCAAACATTTGACCCTCAGGAGGGGACCTGTAACACAGTCATCATGTACATTTTCAAGGCTTACAACACTCTGGCTCCTGGCAGACAGATCAGTGTTACTTCTAGTCGACTGACTAGTAGCTCTGTCCTGACCACTTGAGGAACTAGGGCCATAATCTCGAGGTGAATTATTGGTTACAGATATATCCCTATTATCATCATTGGGCAAAGGATCAGAAGAATGATTAGTAGGAATAGAAACATTATCAAAGAAATTTAAAATTTTCAAATTTTTAGAGTTTGGTTTAGGATTATCACTCATTTTAAAAGGAAAACATTTTCATAAAAGTAACATCTCTTGAAACCAAAATTTGTTTTCAATCAAGGCTATAAAGTTTATAACCCTTTTTGAATTGGAATAGCCCAGCAAAACACATTTTCCAGCTCTAG
Source organism: Arctium minus (assembly GCA_954870635.1). NCBI lineage: Eukaryota > Viridiplantae > Streptophyta > Magnoliopsida > Asterales > Asteraceae > Arctium > Arctium minus. The sequence goes on from OX941085.1 coordinate 44,299,979, forward strand.
AGCTGAATTTATCCAACACATTAGGTTTCACAGAAAAACAGAGACATCCAAAAATTCTTAAATGAGTGAGCACTGGAACAAACCCACATACCAACTCATAGAGACATTTACCATTTAAAACAGATGAGCGAGTTCAATTTATAAGATAGGTAGCAGTAAGAATGCATTCACTCCACACGTTTAAAGGAACACCTCCCTAAGACATTAAAGCTCTTGCCACATTAAGTAAATGTTTGTGCTTACGTTCAACCACCCATTTTGTTGGGGTGTATAGACATAAGACGTCTGAGGAACAATTCCACGAGATTTAAAAAATTCATTTACCATATGGTTCAAAAATTCAGTTCTATTGTCACTTCAAAAAACTTTAATGACCTTCCCAAATTGAGTCTGAAGCAAATTGCAAAAGACAACAATATTTTCATAAACTTCATCTTTTCTTTTCAAAAGATACACCCATACAACTCTTGAGAAATCGGAAACCACAGTGAGAAAATATTTAAATCTTTCCCTACTACCAACCTTGTAAGGACCCCAAAGATCAAAATGAACTAATTCACCTATTTCCTTAGACTTGTGTTCACATAGGCCAAACTTAGTGCGAGACTGTTTTGCCTTATGGCAAATCTCACAAGGAGAAGAGGTTTCACTTCCTATATTCAATATTTCCTTTAGGACATTTAAGACTGGATCAGCTGGGTGACCTAGTCTATTGTGCCATAGCTGATATGAGACACGGCATCAGATAGAGATATCAGTGCAAACAGACTTACCCTTGGAATCTATATCAAAATAGTAAATCCCTCCCTCCTCACTACTAGTCCCCACAAGTTTCGTTCGATGAGAATCCTGAACATAACATTTATTCTCATCAAACCCAACAAACAGTTTATTATCACGAGCAAGCTTGTGAACAGACAACAAGTTTACATTAAAGGCTGGAACAACTAAAACATCAAACAAAATGACATTGTCGGGTAGTTTCATATTTCCAATTTTTTTAATTTTAGCCTTTGAACCATTGGGATCATTTAAAATTAAATTCAAATCTGAAATATCCACAACATTTTCTAGATTAGCAATAGATGATATCATATGTTGGCTTTCCCCAAAATCAATAACCCAACTAGAACGACGACAAACAAACGTACCTGCCATATTAGTTGATGCTTCATTTATTGTAAGTTGTTCAAGTAAAGCTAGAGGTTTAGAGACTTTATCTTGAGTTAATGAAATAGAGGAGGAAGAAGCTTGAGACCTTGATGAAGATTGACTAGGAATTCGTGTTATTTGAGGAACTAGCATTGTTGCTAGAGGGTTTAAAATTTGAATTAAAATTTGGTTTTCTTTGAAAATCTTTAGGAAAACCATTCAGTTTGAAACACCTCCCTATAGTGTGACCACTGATACCACAGTGTTTACATAAAAGATTTGGGTTTGGAGGTCTCATAATTTTCTTCTTATTATCAGGGATTTTACTAAAAAAGGCAGAGTTCTGATTCTTGTTTGACGAAGTACCAAAGACTCCTCTATGTGATTATTCTCTAGAAATAATAGAAAAGGCAGTTTTGACAGTGGGTAGAGGATCTGAGGTTAATATAGTGCTCCTGATTGGAAGATAAACATCATCTAGCCCCATTAGGAACTGCATGAGTTTTTCAAAAGTTGGTTATGTTTAGAAAATTCATGAGAGGCACTACAAGTACATGTTGGAAGTTTGACCAAAACATCAAACTGTTTCCATAGAGAGTTTAATATGTGATAGCAATAGAAACAGGAGATCCAGTTTGAGTTAATGAATTAATTTTCTTGTGCAGATTAAAAGTGACAGATTCGTCAACTTTGTCATATGTTTCTTTAAATTCCAACCAAACATGTGAAGTAACTTTAGAAAAAACTTGACCCAAAAATAATTATTCTGTCACTAAACTCAATATCTATGACAGAACAACATAATTACATCTATCCCATTGTTTAGCAAGAACAATATCATCGTTAGGTCTAGTACAGGTACCATCAATAAAACCGAGTTTATTTATTTTTTGTTTCAAGGGCAAGAATTATAGCACATGATCACACCTTGTAATTTTCAGTTCCACTTAGCTTTAAAGTTAAGATAGAAGCCCCACTAGTATCACTTGGATGTAGATATAAAGGATCGCCAAAGTCAAGTTTGGCAATCTGAGACTGCACAGTGATACCAGAGGGTGTGACTACCTCAACTGTAGACATACTGAGAAAAACAAGAACAAACACACAAAAGAAGAATCCAAGAGAAAAACGGCAGGATTCCTAAAACACTCAACGGTGCTAGGTCAAGCCATAACCTAGAAACTTCTTATCAACACAAAAGGATAAACGACAAGCAAAAAAATAGCAGAAGTAAAAAATAACATATAATGAAACCAGAGATCACACCTGAACATACAACAAATATAATAGATAGAATTTAAGCACGTAACTAAACACAGAAAAGGGAGTAGATCTGAGAATATGACCAGATATGAGAAAGCTAGAAGGGACCAAGTCTAAGATTTGAGAACAGTTATGAGATACAAGAAACCAGATCTGTTAGTGCACATATTTGTTGGATACAAGATCATGAAGACAGAAGACTGAAAGTCAAGCTCAAGTCAACTCTCAAGCAGAAAGTCAAAGTCTATTTTGTAATAAAGTCAAAGTCAAAGTCTTTTGAGTGTTGCGTTTTAGTTGTATTTTTGTATTGTACGCGTGTGTTAAATAGGGATATGACTAGAAGGAGTTAAAGTTAGAAGTTGTAAGTAGTTGAGTTGTGAGTTGAGAATTTGTACGTGGAGATTCTAGAGAGAGAAATATTCAGAGTCCTCTGTATACGAATTCCTTAAATCGAATTGATATAGGTTGATTGTTCAATTGATCTTGAATTGTATTTGTGATTAATTGTGATTAGAACTTGAAATCCTGGGAATAATAATTGGTATCAGAGCATAGTTCAAATCGAAATCATCAAGAAAATGGACACTCGCATTGTTCTTTGAGTTTATGATTGAGTCTTAATTTTTAGAGTTTAATTGGAGTTGTAATTGGTTCAATTGTGTTCGTATAAGTGTTTAGAATAATATTGTATAGGTTTGTTGGAGTATTGCACTATAATTGTGATCAATTTGTGAGATTTTACGTTTTTAGAGTTCACGAGTTCGAACACACTATAATTGAATCAATTTGTATGGTTGAGTGTTCTTTATTGAAATTCTTTGTTTGTAATCGATTCTAGGTGTAAAAGTGGTCGAATTGTCAAAGTTTCAGATCAAATATCAAAGGTTTGATGGGATTTTGACTTGATCAGAGTGTTATTTTGTCGAAGATCTGAAGAACTCGCATAATCATCAAGAACTTGCATCTAGAACTCGCAGATCAATAGATTTCGTATATTGTTTTTGTCTGAAAAGTTCATAAGTATAGAATTCGCATGATAGTTTTATGCGAAATGTGGTGAATTCACATGTGTGTGTTGTGAGAAAACCTAAGAATTCGTACAAGCTTATATGCGAAAAGTTAGAATTCGCATAAGTTCTTTTTACGAAAAACTTCTTGAATTTTTTTTTCTAAGGCAAGAATTCGCATATGCCTATATGTGAAAAGTAAGGAACTCGCATAAAGAAGGATACGAATTCCTGAGAATTCGCATCTAGCTTCATACGAATTCCTTAGAATTCGCATAAAAGATTGAAAATTTTTCTGTGTTGATTTCGCTTCTATACGAATTCTTTGTTTTTCAAATATTTTTCTAAGCTCAGAATTCGTATGTGTTTATTATACGAAAAGTAGTTTTTCAAAAATTTTCCAAGTCTAGATTTCGCATAGTGTTGTATGCGAATTCCTGGAACTCGCATAAAACTACGTGCAAATTCTGTGCATGCGAATTCTGAAGTTTGCTTGTGTACGAGTTTTGTAGTTAGTGTGTGTGTGTGTGTGAATTTCTTGTGTGCGAATTCTGTGTGTGAATTGTTTGTGTTTCAGTGTATCTTGCGAATTCCATACTTAGGAGATTTTTGGAAATTTCATTTCTGAAAATTCTTTCTAATTTTTTTTTGTGATTACACTTGAACTAACGATCATTTTCAAGTTCTTGTTGTACATTTTTGAAACAGGATGACTTCCAAAGACGCACTCTCTATCGGTATAGACATGAAACCTCTGGTGCTCTTGAAAGGGGAATATGAGCAATGGAAGGACCGGTTTCTCGACTTTGTGGACAAACATACAAATGGAGAGAACATCTTGATGTCCATTATGGAAGGTCCAATGGTACCTCTTACCATGGAAATAGCTGATGATGAATCCTCTGACAGCGAAGATGGTAATATGGACATATCTCAAAAGACAAAGACAGTTCCGAAAGATCTATCTCAGTACACTGAAGAACAGAAGAATAGATATAAAGCCGACAAGCAAGCAAGATCTCTACTTTTGCAAAGCATACCAAACGAGATCTACATCAAAATTGACAGCTACAAGGCAAATGCAAAGAAAATGTGGGATCAACTTCAAAAAATGATGATGGGATTAAAGGTCGGAAATCAGATGAAGGTTGCCAATTGTATAAACAACTATGAGGAATTCAGGGCAAAAAAGAATGAGAGCCTAGAAGAAACATATGAGAGATTTGTTCTACTGCTAAATGAGCTTGCAAAAAACAAAGTCAAGAAGAAGAAAATAGAGAACAACATCAAATTCCTCAGCATCCTTCAACCTGAGTGGAAAAGCATACAAGAAGGATGAAGCAAATGAAAGATCTCAGTGATATCCCTCTGCATGAAGTGTATGAAACATTGAGACAGAATGAGGAAAAAGTGGAAGAGAAAAGAAGAGAGAAGAAGAAGGTTGAGAAAATAGTTGATCCTATTGCTTTAGTTGTTGCTCAAAAAGAGAAAGACAAGAAGGAAAAAAAGAAGAAAAAGAAAGTGGTTATTCCGAGTTCTGACGATTCCGCTAATTCTGATTCTGACAGTGATGATGGAGAGAACCTGAAACAAGCGATGCTACTTTTGACCCGAGTCTTTGAAAAGAAATTCTAAAAGAAGCCGGGATCAAACAGTCAAAGATATTCATCAGGGTCTAAGAATCATGAGCATAGAGAAAGAGTGGAAGGAAGAAGATATGAGGAAAATAAGTTTGTAGATAGAAAGCCTGAGGAGAAGAAAAGGCTTGTTAATGATTATGGCAGTGAGAAGAAGACTGATGAATTGATAAAGTGCTACAATTGTGGTAAAGTGGGTCATTTCGCCAAAGACTGTCGGAAGCCTACTGTGAGAAACTCCGACTACTACAAGCACAAGATGCTTTTGGCTAAACAGAAAGAAACGGGTAAGGTTTTAATGGCAGAAGACGAGTTTTGGTTAGACCACTCCGATGAAGAAGAAAAAAAAGAGACAACACACATGTGTTTGATGGGGAAAGAGGTGAAGTTTGATGAGTCGGACGAAGAGACATCTGATGAGGTACTAAATCTCTTTAAATCTGATTTTATAAACAAAATGGAAGCCATGATGATCGAGCTTCAAGACCTTCAATCGAAATTGAAAAAGGAGAAAAGCAGGGTTGCAAAGAAGCGTCAAACTATTTTTGATCTCAACAAGGAACTTGTTGGGAACAAAAGTCTGATTGACTCTTTGAACAAATCTGCTAATGATTTTAAGCAACAAGAAGATTGTTTTGAAAATAAGATTTCTGAAGTTGTTTCTAAACTTTCAAATTCTGATCTTGAGAAACAAGAATTTGTGCTAAAAGTTCATAAATTGCAGATTGAAAATAAGAGTTTGGAGAAAAAGATAAATGGTTTGGAAGCTAAATTGTATGCTAGAGGACAAACAGATCAAACCATCTTTCTAAACACACCAAATGAGGAAAATGGTGTTAAAGAAAAGTGGGGACTCGGTTACGATAACCCACACTATTTGAAGAAATATATCAAAAAACATCCAGCTTTGTATAACTTTGATTTTCTACAAGCGGCTACCAAACATCCTCATTTGAAACCCAAATTCGTTACCAAATCTTCTGATGAAGTAGAGGCCAAAGAAGATGAGAACAGAAAGAAAACAACGAAAATGCAACTACCATTCTGCTATCAAAAGTTGAATGATAGTTACATTTCTGATCAACCAAAAGTTTTATCAAATTATTATTTTAACAGCTATTCTACTACAGAGTTGGAGGCAAAACCGATTAAAGAAAAAATTTATGTTCCTCCACTTGTTTTAGAAAGTAAAATTCTTGATCTTGAAAATATTTTATCTGATGAAAGAATTATGGTTGATATTGAACAAGTTGTATTTTCTACAGTTATGAAGAACACTATTTTTAACTCTAAATCTAATGAGTGTTCAAACTCTTCCAAGGCACCTCAAACTTCTGATGATGATTTTGATGACTTATTTGTGTGTGCAAATGATTTTTTAAATTTTGATGATGGTTGTGTTGATGAAAGTATTGGTATGTTTGACTTCAATGCAAAACTTCTAGATCATTCTGCTTTCATTATTAACTCAAAAGATTTACCTAGTGTGTTTGAAGAAGGTGAATCATCAACTAAGGTTGGTGAATCAGTTTCTGTGAGTACCGATTATTATGAAAAAAGTAAAAAGCAAAAGAAAAGGCGCTCACAGAAACGGACCAACACAGGTAAGCAAAAGCAAAGAGAAACTCATAAATCTTACTTTCCTAACAAATCTAAATCTTTTGTTTCAGAACTGAGAAGGAAAAGGTCTGAAGTGCGAATTGAGTGGCGACCAAAGCAGAAGATTGATGAGATTGCAGAATCATGTCTTGATATCGATTGTAATAGAACGATTGATAGTATTTCTGATATAGTTTGTAACACCCATAATTTTCGTTAAGTAAATGTCACCCGGACATTTCTGTGACCTATAAACAGTGGGGTTTTGTTGGGGAAATGCATTGTTTAAAGTCCCTCGGAAAATTGGAAGTTTTGGCGTTGAAAAAATCGGATTTTTGGAGTTCGGGGGCACCCGGGCGACTATGCCAGCGATTGTGCCAGAAGGCACAATCGCCAAGGCTGAGAGCCCGCGGTACATCTCTGGCGATTGTGCCACTGGCACAATCGCCTGTCACTATAGCCGCGCGTACCAGTGGATTAAATGTTGCAATTTTCACCATTTCTTCTCATTTTCTCATTTCTATCTTCTCCCCTTTTCTCTCCCAAACCCCAAAACCGAACCCTAACCTATTTTGGGGGTTTTTCCTCCCCAAACCACATGTCTACTCACCATCTATCTAGTTGGAATCTTGAACCACAAAACCTCAATTTTCATCTCCCTCATCAAGATCATCGGTTGGGAGCTCGGGTTGAAGAGTTGGAGTGGGTGTTCTTGGAAAGTCTCGTCATCTATAATGGTAAACTTTTTTGAAATGATGTTATAAATGCTCCATTGGTGGTTTCTTAGTGTTTGGTATCTCAAATCTCGGTTTGATGGTTTTGGAAAACTAGGGTTTTGATCTTGTTGAGGATTTTAGTATGTAAAGGCTGGGGAAATGTTTCTATATGATTATGTATGGGTATTTATGGTTTGGATTTGTATGGATCTAGGTTTTGGAAGTTTTTGGCTTGAGGATTCAAGCGGCGTTCAAAAGAGCTCGTTGGGTGAAATCTAGATTTAGCCTAAATCTAAGCAAGGTGAGTTCAAGTTGATTTGTGAAAATGTTGTACATGCCAAAATGTCTATTTTAAAGTGTTTATGTGTTCTACATGAAATTATCAAATGTTGGGTTATTTGCTAATCTTGGATTATTTGAAGTATTCAACTTTACAAACTTTGTATAATACCTACATTTGGGATTTTTGGGCATTTAATATATGTGTCACAAATGAATGTGTTTTGAGGTCTTATTTTGAGGTCTTATTGCATAAATAGATTTCTTTGGTCAAAGAAATACACTTTTAAATGTTTGTCGGGTTTTATGCATCATTCATGAAATGGAATGTTTTATAAAGTATTAATTGCACATTTATGCGAGGTACTTGAAAGAATGTTTATAGTCTCATTTTATGATTTTCATTCTTATCAGCAGTTAAAGTTGGAAAATGCATATTTTTGTGTTACGAGACATTTGGAAAAATATAAGGGTATAAGTTCATTTGGAAAATGGGTTGTCTCAACTAATGTTGAGTTTTGAACTAATCTTACTTTTGGTCATTGTGTTTGCATATCCGTTGGTCGAGTGCATTTTATCGTATTCTTATTTTCATTTATCAATGAGTCAATGGGTTGCTAAGCCTGTGGCTTGGCATTGTTATTTTGATGGTTGAACTCGATATCCCGTGGGTGTACGTTTAAAGCCACTGATCCTGACATCCCTTGCGCTTGGAATTATTGTTCCGGCGTGGGACGATTAGTTTTCCACGTCGAGGCACGTTAAGGTACCGGATGAGGTATAAGTCCTTCGTGCTCAAGTATTACGATATTGGATGAGGAGCTCGACGTAGGAACCCTTCGGGGTTGAACTCGAGTTTCCGTGGGTGTATGTTTAAAGCCACTGAGCCTGACATCCCTTGCGTGTACTTTGTTTTTATGACTAGTCTTAACAACATAAAATGGGCTTACTTTGTGGACCGTCACATTTTATGGAATCGGGTCTCTCCCGTCACTGAAAGGTGTTGTTTTTGGGTATTGAGTTTTATTATCCAAGTTTTTGGTGACGTTTGTGTAATTGGATTTTACCCTTGATTTATGGGTTGAGTATTACGCCCCACCCTTGTTTTGGGTGTTTTGGGATAAAAGGTTTAACTGTATCTTCATAAATGGAGAGTTCAATTTATATTTAAGCTTTGAGTGAGTTTTGGGTTAAAGCTAATTTATGAATGGGCGGCTTACATTGGTATCATCATCTTTGAAATAGTTTGGTTTGGAAAATGTCCAAATTGGTGTTCTTTGTCTAAAATGCATATTATTGGAAAATGAGTCGTTTTTACATGTAAGACGTATCATATTGAAGGACTATAACTTTAACCGCATCCTTTCTTTTTAAACAATTATTTTATATATGTTGAAAAACTCTTGAGCTCACTAGGCGTTAAGCCTAACCTTTTTATTTGTCGGCATGTGCATCGGGTTTCGAGGTTGAGAGTTGGTTCTAGCAATCCTGTGAAGAGAAAAGCCTTAGCTAGATCCGAAAGTAAGTATTCGGTGAAGTCTTCCGCATTATGGAGATAGTGACTATGCATGGGTATTAGTAGTACCCGTCCATTATAGTCTGTATATATATAAGATGGTATACGTGTATGGTAGTTAAATCGAAATTTGTGGTTGTAGATGATTCATTTTGATGTATTTAGAAAATTTTAAATAAGTTGTTATTTTCATATTTGAGGGTGTAACAAGTTGGTATCAGAGCTTAAGTTTGAGAGATTTAGGTATTGACTTTTGGATGCCTAGACTCAAACTAGAGTTCTCATAAGTGATTGAAAGTGAAGTTGCACATTAGGCACCTTAAGATAAGATATCTTGGAGTTGATCGGGTCGCTAGAAACGGGAAATCGTCAATGGTCGCAAGGATGATCATGTATGGTACGTTCATAATGGCACTTGGCCAGTGTTATGCTGAACCTACACATCACATGTGTATACTTGAACTACCTTAGTATGATGACCTTTGGGGTAGTGAGAAAGTTTCTAAGCGAGTAATCTAAGGAAAGTTTGATGTCTATAGCGATGTGACGTTGAAATGATAGTTAAATGCGTTGAATACATTATGTTGATCATCTTGAGTAAGAATTATTGGTTGGATTAGAACTATAGGTTCGCTAGATCAATTTTATTTTGAGGAGAAATTGTAAGTTAACCCAATTAGTGGGTTCGTGACTCTAAGATGTTTGATGTATCCGGATGGCAATAATACGTCGGGAAAATGGAGGAGTGTAGTCCTGAGATGCTGAGTGCCGACCAAGTTCATGCACGAAATTTATTTCTAAAATAAGTTTGCATCAATTGTTTCTCAAGTATTCGAAGCATAAAGTGTGTTATACTTTGAAGTCTTGGTAAAACATTTAGCACTCATCAGATTTTTAAACTGTGAGCTTAAGCATGCATGGAATTGTTTGTTGCAAGTTATTACAGTTTATATGGAAAAATCTCCCTGTCCCTGTTTTGTGTTTAACGCTATTTTTGGACATCTTAAGATCCGTGTTTTAATGCCACATGTGGTATTGGACAAGTGACTGTAGAATTTTTAACCTTGACATTGGATCTCCTCCAACCTTTTGAGTTCGTGAGTATTTTTGAGATGCGTGAGTTTTAATTTTATGGCATATAAATTACGAACTTTTGAGTGATGTATCTAATGTGAGTTTTGTGGAAAAGGGTCACTTTATCCCACGTGGTGGTTTTAGAGTTTTGACATTTTAGACTTATTGTCGTTTTACGCTTTTTATGTTGAAAAACATAGATTTTGACACCGCTTGATTTTACCGTCTGTGAGTTTATGAAAGTTTAGTTGGGTTTATGGCGTTTTATTTTATGACCATTAGAACCGCGTAATAAAAAGAAATTTTGGAACGGGCAGACTTGCATTATTGTGTGCGTTAATTTACGAGTTTTGTTTAATACTTTGCCTCATGCGAGTCTTGCACCTACATTTGTGCAACCGTAAAAGGCACCTTGAAAATCTTAATGTCGCATGATTGCATCTTGAGTTTCACACGGGTATATGTGCATACTTTTGGGTTGGAGCTGATTTTCACTCGCGTGAGTAAATATATGAAATATTTATGTTATCTCATATTAAACTTCTAATCTAAACGTGCTTCGATTGTGGACTTTGCTGTTATAAATTTTCTGCAAGGCGTGAAATGAATTTTCGGATTGCATATCGTGTAGTTACCATCTTGGTCAAATGTGTTTTATCGAGGCGGCTCAAGGCTTTAAATTCGATTTGAAAATTTATTTGCTTTCCAATCATTTTACAAAGTTTTGGGGAATAAACTGATGCATAGGAGACTTGTTGAAAATTTTATGTCGCAACGTTTTCGGTTAAAGAAGGAAAAGTTAAAAGTTAAAAGTTGTGAAGTTCTCTTTTGGAGCTATACGAACATTTATTACATGCGTTTGGTGCAGAAAGTTATTTTTGGTATACATAGTATAATTTGTAGTATGTTGGGACTCTGGTAGTCCGTTTGAAAATTTTGTTGTGCATCTTATGTTACCGTTTTATTAACGTAAGTAACGATCAAATGAGTTTTGGAAATGGTTTTACATGCGTAGTGTCGATAATCAGTTTTGAACGGTAGTGTATTTTACTGCACGATTAACTGTTATAAAATTTATGTAGTTTAAAGTTTATAAATTTCAAATCGGCGTAATGGTTGAAAAACCTTGAACTCATTAGGGCTATAGATTTAAAACCCTATCGAAAAAGGATGTTGTAATTCGGGACTAGAAGAGTCCTTGGGAAGCAAAGCATCGGAAGATCCGACTTGTGGTTGATTCTGAATTTTGGGTTTTAGATTTTGTTTTGGTTAATGCATGAATAGTGGAGTTATTAGATTAAGTCTTCTCAGTTAATTAAGAAATGATGTTATACTTTGGTAAGCATGCGGGATAAGGTCTCACGTGATTATCTGCGCTTGAATTGGGTACGACTTGGTGGGTTGGTCGCCGGTGTGACATTATGGATTATGTTGATGGTGTACCGTCTTAGTGTGTTCCGCGACCAAAGGAAATTTTGTGGTTCGTTTGTTAGAAATGTAATGTTTTGAATTTTAGCATTATGTTAGGAGCCAAACTTAGTGTAACCATCCGTCTGGATTGAAATTTTGGGTGGGATGCCCACGTTTTTGAGGTCACTGCTTAGTTCTAGGTGTCGACTTGTGTCTTTGAGGCCAAAAGATCTTGGGATATTCGGAAATATCCCGGTTGGATCGTGGGAAATAATGACTTGCGGTGATGGAAATTTGAAAGAAGATTTTGTGTGGATGAGCAAGTACCGATGTGTTAAGCATTCCTGTGGTGATAAGGACTTTATGTTGGAGAATGTTGTGAGGTTGGTGTTGGAACAGAGTGAGTGTTGACCGAATCTGGGCTAAACAGTTACCTGAAGGACGCATTGGTGCCCCTTGGGAGAATATCTTTGTAGATATTAGGAATGGATCAGCTGAACTCCGAGGATTTTGGAAGCTTGGTTACGATTGAGTTCGGAACCGTATACATCCGAAGGGAATTGGTCATTGTAAAGTTGGGATCACAAAATTACCTGGGGGTAGTAATTGTCATCCAAGGTTGGGAGACGACCGTAACCTTGTGGGTAAAAGGTTACTTTGGAGAGTTAAGTGTTCGCTCGGTTATGAGCATATTGTGCCCAAGAGGGGCAGCATATGTGTGTATCAGTGCAAAGGTCCTGATAGCGGTGCTGGAAGAAGGGTTAAGGGAAATCCTTTTGCGGGAAAAGTTCTATAGGAATCTAGATTTCGAGGACGAAATCATTCTAAGGTTGGGAGGATTGTAACACCCGTAATTTTCGGTAAGTAAATGTCACCCGGACATTTCTGTGACCTGTAAACAGTGGGGTTTTGTTGGGAAAATGCATTGTTTAAAGTCCCTCGGAAAATTGGGAGTTTTGGCATTGAAAAAGTCGGATTTTTGGAGTTCGGGGGCACCCGGGCGACTATGCCAGCGATTGTGCCAGAGGGCACAATAGCTTGGCACAATCGCCAAGGCTGAGAGCCCGCAGTACATCTCTGGCGATTGTGCCAGCGATTGTGCCACTGGCACAATTGCCTCGCACTATAGTCGCGCGTACCAGTGGATTAAATGTTGCGATTTTCACCATTTCTTCTCATTTTCTCATTTCTATCTTCTCCCCTTTTCTTTCCCAAACCACAAAACCGAACCCTAACCAATTTTGGGGGGTTTTCCTCCCCAAACCACATGTCTACTCACCATCTATCTAGTTGGAATCTTGAACCACAAAACCTCCATTTTCATCTCCCTCATCAAGTTCATCGGTTGGGAGCTCGGGTTGAAGAGTTGGAGTGGGTGTTCTCGGAAATTCTCGTCATCTATAATGGTAAACTTTTTTGAAATAATGTTATAAATGCTCCATTGGTGGTTTCTTAGTGTTTGGTATCTCAAATCTCGGTTTGATGGTTTTGGAAAACTAGGGTTTTGATCTTGTTGAGGATTTTAGTATGTAAAGGTTGGGGAAATGTTTCTATATGATTATGTATGGGTATTTATGGTTTGGATTTGTATGGATCTAGGTTTTGGAAGTTTTTGGCTTGAGGATTCAAGCGGCGTTCAAAAGAGCTCGTTGGGTGAAATCTAGATTTAGCCTAAATCTAGCAAGGTGAGTTCAAGTTGATTTGTGAAAACGTTGTACATGCCAAAATGTCTATTTTAAAGTGTTTATGTGTTCTACATGAAATTATCAAATGTTGGGTTATTTGTTAATCTTGGATTATTTGCTAATCTTGGATTATTTGAAGTATTCAACTTTACAAACTTTGTATAATACCTACATTTGGGATTTTTAGGCATTTAATATATGTGTCACAAATGAATGTGTTTTGAGGTCTTGTTGCATAAATAGATCTTTGGTCAAAGAAATACACTTTTAAATGTTTGTCGGGTTTTATGCATCATTCATGAAATGGAATGTTTTATAAAGTATTAATTGCACATTTATGCGAGGTACTTGAAAGAATGTTTATAGTCTCATTTTATGATTTTCATTCTTATCAGCAGTTAAAGTTGGAAAATGCATATTTTTGTGTTACGAGACATTTGGAAAAATATAAGGGTATAAGTTCATTTGGAAAATGGGTTGTCTCAACTAATATTGAGTTTTGAACTAATCTTACTTTTGGTCGTTGTGTTTGCATATCCGTTGGTCGAGTGCGTTTTATCGTATTCTTATTTTCATTTATCAATGAGTCAATGGGTTGCTAAGCCTGCTGTAACACCCGTAATTTTCGGTAAGTAAAATGTCACCCGGACATTTATGTAACTTGTAAACAGTGGGGTTTTGTTGAGAAATGTATTGTTTAAAGTCCCTTGGAGTATCGGGAGTTTGGGCGTTGAAAAAGTCGGATTTTTGGAGTTCGGGGACACCCGGGTGACTATGCCTGCGATTGTGTCAGAGGGCACAATAGCCTGGTACTATCGCCGAAGCTGAGGAGCTCACGGTACATGCTTGGCGATTGTACCAGCGATTGTGCCACTGGCATAATCGCCTGGCACTATAGCCTGCGTGTACCAGTGGGTTAAATGTGCGATTTTTCACCCATTTCCCTCATTTCTCATTTCTATCTTCTCCCCTTTTCTCTCCCAAAACCCCAAAACCGAACCCTAACCTATTTTGTGGGTTTTTCCTCCCTAAACCACGTGATTCTTAATCATCTAGCTAGTTGGGAGCTTGAGCCACAAAACCTCCATCTTCATCTTCCTCATCAAGTTCAACGGTTGGGAGCTCGGGTTGAAGTGTTGGATTGGGTGTTCACGGAAAGTTTCATCATCTTAAGTGGTAAGCTTTCTTGAAATAATGTTATAAATGCTCCATTGGTGGTTTCTTAGTGTTTGGTATCTCAAATCTCGGATTTGATGGTCTTGGAGAAATTAGGGTTTTGACCTTGTTTGGGATTTTGGTATATAAAGTTTGGAGAACGTTTCTAAAAGATTAAATATGGGTATTTGTGGTTTGAAATATTTGGATCTAGGTTTTGGAAGGTTTCGGCTTGAGGATTCAAGCGGCCTTCAAAAGAGCTCGTTGGGTGAAATCTAGATTTAGCCTAAATCTAGCAAGGCGGGTTCAAGTTGATTTGTGAAAACGGTGTACATGCCAAAATGTTTATTTTAAAGCGTTTTACATGAAATTGTTAACTGCTGATAAGTTGAGTATTTTAAAGGTGTTTAAATTTATAAACTCATTTAGCACACATCTTTGCGATTTTGGGCATTATGATAAATAAATCATGTATTTTGGTATTTTAATGATTTATTTTATGGAAGTAGATTTTGAGTATAAATGTGTTTCAATTTGTGTTTTGGAGAAATGCATGGTTTTGTGTTATGGGACGTTTTGAAAGGATAAATGTTGTAAACTCATTTGGAAAATGAATTGTCCCAATCTAAACTACTTTGGAGTTAACTATATGTTTTGGAGCATGGGTTTATATAAGTACAGATTGTTTATATTTGATTTCATTTTATGAATTTCGACGTTGGGTCTTTAGATTTATTGAGCTTATGGCTCGGTTTAGATTTTGTTGGGTTTTGAGGACACTTGTCCGTTTTAATTGCTCGATGTTGAGAGTTTGGTTATGATCTGCATTTACTGCATCTTAGTTGAGCATGACATGTTTTAAATACATTGGTTCATTCCTTTTGAGTCATGTAATGGTTTAGTTAGTGCAATGGATCCATAGGCACAGTGTTCCTACGTCCCCGTTTGGGAAGTTGGCTTACCATTTGTCACGGAATAGGCATCGGGCTCCATGGTAAGTAGGGTGTGGGCCTATACGGTCGGGCAGCGTCCCATGGATAGTAAGGTGTAAGTCCATTGTGCCCGAGTTGCCCGGTTTTGGGGACTCTCAAGAATAGACCTGGAGTGGTTGACTTGATGTTTTCGGGCGATAGACTTGGAGTAGTTGAGCTCGGTGGGTGTTTTATGTGTAACCCACATGTTTTGATATGCTACATAATTATGTGACTTACTTTGTGTTCCATCACGTACAATGTATTCGGGAGTTTTCCCCGTCACCAATAGGTGTGGTTTTGGTTATGGAGTTTTATAATCCATGTTTTCGGATAAGTTTGAGTATGGGTATTTACCTATGTTTTAAGGTTTTGGTTATTGAAACTCATTTGAGTTATTGGGATGTTTTGGGAAGTTGGAGTTATCTACGTTTTCAGTGTTTGATCATTATGAGGTCAGTTATGTTTTACGTGCGCTTTGGTTTTGGTTTTATTTAAAGAGGCGTATGTTTTATGATCTTAATCACGAAAAGGGTGAATGGTGGAAAGGAGATTGTTTTTAAGATTTAATATATTTCATTTTGGTTGCTTTCAAATCAAATGTATTGCATTTTGGAAATCAGGATTTTTAAATAATGTTCTTAAAGTTTTTGCTTTATATATCTCTAAGGAAAACTCTTGAGCTCACTAGGCGTTAAACCTAACCTTTTTATTTGTCAGGATGTGCATCAGGTTTCAAGGTTGGGAGTTGGTTCTAGCAACCCTATGAAGAGTAGAGCCTTAGCTAGATCCGAAAGTAAGTATTCGGTGAAGTCTTCCGCATTATGGAGATAGTGACTATGCATGGGTATGAGTAGCAGCCGTCATTTATAGTTCATATGTATAAGATGGTATATGTGTATTGTAGTGGAATCTAAATTCGTGGTTGTAGATGATTCAATTATTGATGTGTTTAGAAAATTTTAAATAAGTTGTTATTTCCAGAATTCAGGGTGTTACAAGTTGGTATCATAGCTTAAGTTTGAGAGATTTAGGTATTGATTTCAGAATGCCTAGACTCAAACTAGCGTAATTTAAGCGTTTGAGTGTGAGATCACACCATTAGGCACTTTAAGATTTCATGATTCGAGATGAGTGGATTCACTAGGAACAGGAATCACGCCAAAAATGGCAAGGATGATCATGTACAATATGTTCATAATAGCACCTGGCCAGTGTTATGGTGAGCTTACGAGTTACATAGGTATGCTTGAACTGCCTTGGTACGATAACCGTTGGGGTAGTGAAGAAGTTTCTGAATAGGTAATCATTAGAAAGAGTCGAAGATTTGAGTATTTGACGCTTGGAATGATAGTAAGCATGGGGATAGCATTAAGTGGACCGTTTCGGGTCGAAATGATCGAAGAGGTTTGAGTCGTAGACTTTTGGAAGCGACATTATTCGAGGAAAATTTGTAAGATGGACCGATGAAGTCTTCGCTACTTGCCTTAAGATGTTTGATCACTCGGATGACAATAGTGCGACGGGAAAATCAAGGAGTGGGATTTCGGGATGTTGAGTGCCGACCCAAAGTCATGCATGAAATTTATTTCTAAAATAAGTTTGCATCAACTGTTTCGCATGTATTCGAAGCATAAAGTGTGTTATACTATGAAGCTTTGGTAACACATTTAGCACACATCAGATTTTAAACTGTGAGCTTAAGCATGCATAAAATTGTTTTATTGCACGTGGTCGCAATTTTATTGAAAGTCTCTTTATCCTCGTTTTGCGTCTGACACCATATTTCCGAATAATGTAATATTCGTGTTTTAATGATATTTGGGTTGTTGGGGAAATAACGGTGGAATTTTTGACTTTGGTATTGGATCTCCTCCACGTATGTTAAGGTTTTAAAGGACGAGTTGCCCCTATGTTCTTGAGTCGAAATGTTCTTTGGAATTTTAGTCGGTGCAAGTCACGTTGAATTCATGAAACGTTATTTTATGAGGCTTTACTACTCACGAGTGTATTTTGAATTGCGTGAGTTTTAATTTTATTTGCGTGTAAGTTTACGAGTTTTATTGAAGCGTTGAGTCTCATGCGGGTTTTGGTGAAAAGTGTCGTTTACATTTATCAGATGTGATAAAAGATAAAATTTTGGAACTTTGACATTTTAGTCATGACCTTGTTTCATGCTATTTGATTCTGAGAACGACGGTTTTGGCACCATATGATGTTGAGCATCGTTGGGTTTCATTGGATTTTATGGAAGGTTTTATTGGGTCTTTCGGAATTCTATTTTTTCGACATTTTGGCGTCGTGCTGTTGAATTTGAGAGGTGTATACTTGCATTATTGTGTGCGTTAACTTATATATTTTCGTTTAATATTTTGTCTCATGCGAGTTTTGCATCGGTATTTTCGCAACCGTAAGAGACGTTTTGAGAGTTTTGTTAATAGGTATTATCCCATATGTTATTTTGGGAAGTTTCGATATTATGTGATTTCTCTTTTTGGTTTTTATACAAGTGTTGCTCGTTGTATGCTACATGGTTTTTGAGTTGTTTTAAATTGTTGGTGTGAGTAAGCATATGAAAAGGTTTACGTCGTTTCGTATTGAACTTTCGCTTTGAACGTATTTCAGTTGTTGATTTTACTGTTATGAATTTTGCAACGCGTTAAGTGAGTTATTGGTGTACATGTCATTGTAGCCACTATTTTCGGACAAAATCATTTCATTGTACGACCTAAAGTTTGAATATTGATTTAAATTTATTGTATGTTGACCAATCGCATGCATATTTTGTGTTGCTAAGTTTTGAGAAACGAACTCAGCATGTGCGTCTTGTTGGGAATTTTATTCCATATCTTTATATAGTCGAATGAGAAATTTTGGGAACTCGATTACGTCACTTGTCTCTTGGGAGTTTTGTTCAAACGCGTCGTTATATACTGTTTTGGCACCATAAAATTATTTTCCCACGAATGGGGTATGTTGATGCGAACTGGGACCATAGTGGCCCATTTGAAAAACTTGTTGTATATCCTTGTTACTGTCATGATTAGCGTAAGTAAGGGCTGAAGGATTTTTTGAAATGGTTTTATATGCATAGTATTGGTAACCAATTTTGAAATCTATCAGATGAACGATAGTGTGTTTTCACTGTACGGTTAATTGTTATAAAACTTGTGTATTTAAAAGTTTTATAAAAGTTTAAATTGGCATATTAGTGAAAACCTTGAACTCATTAGGCCTATAGATTCAAACCCCTGTCGTGAAAGGAGCAATAATAAAGGGACTAGAGGAGTCCTTGAGATTTGAAGCATCGGATGATCCGACTTGTGGTCGATTTTGAGATTGGGTTTCAAATGTTGAATCGGGTCACGCTTGATTAGTGGAGGTATTAAATTCTGTTCCCCAGTTGATTAAAAGATGACCTCTACGTTTCAGTAAATCTGCGAGATAAGGTCTTAGGTGATTATCGACGATTAGATTGGGTTCGTTTTGGTAAATTGCTCGTCGGAGTGGCATCATGATTTAGGTTGATGGTGTACCGTATTAGTGGGCTTCGCGATATAAGGAAATTCTTGTGGTCCGTCTATTAGAAATGCATGAGTTGAATTTTAGCACTCGGTTAAGTGTCAACCTTAGTGTGGCTATCTGTCTGGAATGGGATTTTGGGACGGTATATCCATGTTTTCGAAGTCACCGTTTAGTCCTAGGTGTCGTCTTGTTTTCTTGAGGTCATTGGATCTTGCAATGTTCAGAAGTATCCCGGTCGGATCATGGAAAATTTTGACCTTTCGGTGATGGAATCTGAAAGGAGTATGGGTGTTGTGGAGCAAGTACCGATGTGTTAAGCATTCCTATGGTGATAAGAACTTTATGTTGGAGAATGCTGTGAGGTTGGTGTTGGAACGGAGTGAGTGTGGACCGAATCTGGGCTAAACAGTTACCTTAAGGACGCATCGGTGCGCCTTGGGAGGTCAACTTTATCAGTTTTAGGAATGGATCAGTTGAGATTTGAGGATTTTGGAAGTTTGGTTACGAACTTTGATGTTGGGTTCAGGACCGTATAGATCTGAAGGAAATTGGTCGGTGAGAAGTTGGGATCACAAAATTACCTGGAGGTAGTAATTGGCATCCAAGGTTGGGAGACGACCGTAACCTTGTGGGTAAAAGATTACTTTGGAGAGTTAAGTGTTCGCTCGGTTATGAGCATATTGTGCCAAGAGGGGCAACATAGGTGTGTATCAGTGCAAAGGTCCTAATAGTGGTGCTGGAAGAAGAGTTAAGGGAAATCCTTCTACGGGCATAGTTACATGGGAATCTAGATTTCGAGGACGAAATCATTCTAAGGCTGGGAGGATTGTAACACCCGTAATTTTCGGTAAGTAAAATGTCACCCGGACATTTATGTGACTTGTAAACAGTGGGGTTTTGTTGAGAAATGTATTGTTTAAAGTCCCTCGGAGTATCGGGAGTTTGGGCGTTCAAAAAGTCGGATTTTTGGAGTTCGGGGACACCCGGGCGACCATGCCAGTGATTGTGCCAGAGGGCACAATAGCCTGGCACTATCGCCGAAGCAGAGGAGCTCACGGTACATGCTTGGCGATTGTGCCAGCGATTGTGCCACTGGCATAATCGCCTGGCACTATAGCCTGCGTGTACCAGTGGGTTAAATGTGTGATTTTTCACCCATTTCCCTCATTTCTCATTTCTATCTTCTCCCCTTTTCTCTCCCAAAACCCCAAAACCGAACCCTAACCTATTTTGGGGGTTTTTCCTCCCTAAAACATGTGATTCTTAATCATCTAGCTAGTTGGGAGCTTGAGCCACAAAACCTCCATCTTCACCTTCCTCATCAAGTTCAACGGTTGGGAGCTCGGGTTGAAGTGTTGGATTGGGTGTTCTCGGAAAGTCTCATCATCTTAAGTGGTAAGCTTTCTTGAAATAATGTTATAAATGCTCCATTGGTGGTTTCTTAGTGTTTGGTATCTCAAATCTCGGATTTGATGGTCTTGGAGAAATTAGGGTTTTGACCTTGTTTGGGATTTTGGTATATAATGTTTGGAGAACGTTTCTAAAAGATTAAATATGGGTATTTATGGTTTGAAATATTTGGATCTAGGTTTTGGAAGGTTTCGGCTTGAGGATTCAAGCGGCCTTCAAAAGAGCTCGTTGGGTGAAATCTAGATTTAGCCTAAATCTAGCAAGGTGAGTTCAAGTTGATTTGTGAAAACGGTGTACATGCCAAAATGTTTATTTTAAAGCGTTTTACATGAAATTGTTAACTGCTGATAAATTTTGTTAACTGCTGATAAGTTGAGTATTTTAAAGGTGTTTAAATTTATAAACTCATTTAGCACACATCTTTGGGATTTTGGGCATTATGATAAATAAATCATGTATTTTGGTATTTTAATGATTTATTTTATGGAAGTAGATTTTGAGTATAAATGTGTTTCAATTTGTGTTTTGGAGAAATGCATGGTTTTGTGTTATGGGACGTTTTGAAAGGATAAATGTTGTAAACTCATTTGGAAAATGAATTGTCCCAATCTAAACTACTTTGGAGTTAACTATATGTTTTGGAGCATGGGTTTATATAAGTACGGATTGTTTATATTTGATTTCATTTTATGAATTTCGACGTTGGGTCTTTGGATATGTTGAGCTTATGGCTCGGTTTAGATTTTGTTGGGTTTTGAGGACACTTGTCCGTTTTAATTGCTCGATGTTGAGCGTTTGGTTATGATCTGCATTTACTGCATATTAGTTGAGCATGACATGTTTTAAATGCATTGGTTCATTCCTTTTGAGTCATGTAATGGTTTAGTTAGTGCAATGGATCCATAGGCACGGTGTTCCTCTGTCCTCGTTTGGGAAGTTGGCTCACCATTTGGCACGGAATAGGCATCGGGCTCCATGGTAAGTAGGGTGTGGGCCTATATGGTCGGGCAACGTCCCATGGACAGTAAGGTGTAATTCCATTGTGCCCGAGTTGCCCGGTTTTGGAGACTCTCAAGAATAGACCTGGAGTGGTTGACTTGATGTTTTCGGGCGATAGACTTGGAGTAGTTGAGCTCGGTGGGTGTTTTATGTGTAACCCACATGTTTTGATTTGCTACATAATTATGTGACTTACTTTGTGTTCCGTCACGTACAATGTATTCGGGAGATTTCCTCGTCACCAATAGGTGTGGTTTTGGTTATGGAGTTTTATAATCCATGTTTTCGGAGAAGTTTGAGTATGGGTATTTACCTATGTTTTAAGGTTTTGGTTATTGAAACTCATTTGAGTTATTGGGATGTTTTGGGAAGTTGGAGTTATCTACGTTTTCGGTGTTTGATCATTATGAGGTCAGTTATGTTTTACGTGCGCTTTGGTTTTGGTTTTATTTAAAGAGGCGTATGTTTTATGATCTTAATCACGAAAAGGGTGAATGATGGAAAGGAGATTGTTTTTAAGATTTAATGTATTTCATTTTGATTGTTTTCAAATCAAATGTATTGCATTTTGGATATCAGGATTTTTAAATAATGTTCTTAAAGTTTTTGCTTTATATATCTCTAAGGAAAACTCTTGAGCTCACTAGGCGTTAAGCCTAACCTTTTTATTTGTCAGGATGTGCATCAGTTTTCAAGGTTGGGAGTTGGTTCTAGCAACCCTATGAAGAGTAGATCCTTAGCTAGATCCGAAAGTAAGTATTCGGTGAAGTCTTCCGCATTATGGAGATAGTGACTATGGATGGGTATGAGTAGCACCCGTCATTTATAGTCCGTATGTATAAGATGGTATATATGTATTGTAGTGGAATCTAAATTCGTGGTTGTAGATGATTCAATTATTGATGTGTTTAGAAAATTTTAAATAAGTTGCTATTTCCAGAATTCAGGGTGTTACAAGTTGGTATCAGAGCTTAAGTTTGAGAGATTTAGGTATTGATTTCAGAATGCCTAGACTCAAACTAGCGTAATTTAAGCGTTTGAGTGTGAGATCACACCATTAGGCACTTTAAGATTTGATGATTCGAGGTGAGTGGATTCACTAGGAACGGGAATCACGCCAAAAATGGCAAGGATGATCATGTACAGTATGTTCATAATAGCACCTGGCCAGTGTTATGGTGAGCTTACGAGTTACATAGGTATGCTTGAACTGCCTTGGTACGATGACCGTTGGGGTAGTGAAGAAGTTTCTGAATAGGTAATCATTAGAAAGAGTCGAAGATTTGAGTATTTGACGCTTGGAGAGTTCAATTTATATTTACGCTTTGAGTGAGTTTTGGGTTAAAGTTAATTTATGAATGGGCGGTTTACATTGGTATCATCATCTTTGAAGTTTGGATTTGTATGGATCTAGGTTTTGGAAGTTTTTGGCTTGAGGATTCAAGCGGCGTGCAAAAGAGCTCGTTAGGTGAAATCTAGATTTAGCCTAAATCTAGCAAGGTGAATTCAAGTTGATTTGTGAAAACGTTGTACATGCCAAAATGTCTATTTTAAAGTGTTTATGTGTTCTACATGAAATTATCAAATGTTGGGTTATTTGCTAATCTTGGATTATTTGAAGTATTCAACTTTACAAACTTTGTATAATACCTACATTTGGGATTTTTGGGCATTTAATATATGTGTCACAAATGAATGTGTTTTAAGGTCTTATTGCATAAATAGATCTTTGGTCAAAAAATACACTTTTAAATGTTTGTCGGGTTTTATGCATCATTCATGAAATGGAATGTTTTATAAAGTATTAATTGCACATTTATGCGAGGTACTTGAAAGAATGTTTATAGTCTCATTTTATGATTTTCATTCTTATCAGCAGTTAAAGTTGGAAAATGCATATTTTTGTGTTACGAGACATTTGGAAAAATATAAGGGTATAAGTTCATTTGGAAAATGGGTTGTCTCAACTAATGTTGAGTTTTGAACTAATCTTACTTTTGGTCGTTGTGTTTGCATATCCGTTGGTCGAGTGCGTTTTATCGTATTCTTATTTTCATTTATCAATGAGTCAATGGGTTTCTAAGCCTACGACTTGGCATTGTTATTTTGATGGTTGAACTCGATATCCCATGGGTGTACGTTTAAAGCCACTAAGCCTGACATCCCTTGCGTTTGGAATTATTGTTCCGGCGTGGGACGATTAGTTTTCCACGTCGAGGCACGTTAAGGTACCGGATGAGGTATAAGTCCTTCGTGCTCAAGTATTACGATATTGGATGAGGAGCTCGATGTAGGGACCCTTCGGGGTTGAACTCGAGTTTCCGTGGGTGTATGTTTAAAGCCACTGAGCCTGACATCCCTTGCGTGTACTTTGTTTTTATGACTAGTCTTAACAACATAAAATGGGCTTACTTTGTGGACCGTCACATTTTATGGAATCGGGCCTCCCCCGTCACCGAAAGGTGTTGTTTTTAGGTATTGAGTTTTATTATCCAAGTTTTCGGTGACGTTTGTGTAATTGGGTTTTACCCTTGATTTATGGGTTGAGTATTACGCCCCACCCGTGTTTTGGGTGTTTTGGGATAAAAGGTTTAACTGTATCTTCATAAATGGAGAGTTCAATTTATATTTAAGCTTTGAGTGAGTTTTGGGTTAAAGCTAATTTATGAATGGGTGGCTTACATTGGTATCATCATCTTTGAAGTAGTTTGGTTTGGAAAATGTCCAAATTGGTGTTCTTTGTCTAAAATGCATATTATTGGAAAATGAGTCGTTTTCATATGTAAGACGTATCATATTGAAGGACTATAACTTTAACCGCATCCTTTCTTTTTAAACGATTATTTTATATACGTTGAAAAAGTCTTGAGCTCACTAAGCATTAAGTCTAACCTTTTTATTTGTCGGCATGTGCATCAGGTTTCAAGGTTGAGAGTTGGTTCTAGCAATCCTGTGAAGAGTAAAGCCTTAGCTAGATCTGAAAGTAAGTATTCGGTGAAGTCTTCCGCAATATGGAGATAGTGACTATGGATGGGTATTAGTAGTACCCGTCCCTTATAGTCTGTATATATATAAGATGGTATACGTGTATGGTAGTTAAATCGAAATTCGTGGTTGTAGATGATTCATTTTGATGTATTTAGAAAATTTTAAATAAGTTTCTATTTCCATATTTGAGGGTGTAACATAGTTGGTACTGTTGCTTCTTATAAACAAAAACTTGTAATTCCTTACAATAAATATTCAATAAAGCAATTACTCCAATTATCTCGGTCTACTACTAAGTCCTCTAAATATAGACGAAATGATTTTGTTTCTCGCCAATATTCTGCTGATTGGTTTGGTTCTTATCATGTTTATCATTCTAAAACTTCTCATATTTTTCAAAATAAAAGAGGACCCAAATTCAAATGGGTGCCAAAATCTTGCGTTAATCTGAAAGGACTCAAATATAATTGGGTACCTAAAGTTGTTGTTCCCTGATTTCTCTTATGCAAACCCGTCATATGTGGTACTTGGATTCTGGTTGCTCCAAGACCGGGCAGAAAGATTTATTGTCTAATTATACAGAGAAATTTTGTGGAAATGTGCGCTTCGGGAATGACCAGTTTTTACCAATTTTGGGCTATGGTGATGTTATTCAAGACAATGTAACGATTAAGAAGGTAAGCTACGTTGAAGGCCTAAGACATAACCTATTTAGCATTGGACGGTTCTGCGACAAAGACTTAGAGGTTAATTTCAAAGCCAAGAGGTGTTCTGAGCGTACTGAAGATGGTAAGGAACTCTTGGTTGGAACGAGAAAGTCAAACCTCTACACAATCAACTTGTCAAAAGTCAAGACTGACAATGAGGTGTGTCTACTATCAAAAGCTTCGTTGCAACAGAGTTGGTTATGGCATCGAAGGCTTTCTCACCTGAATTTTCGTTACATCAACAAGTTGGTCACGGGTAATTTGGTAAAAGGACTTCCAGAGCTCAAGTATGTCAAAGAACATCTCTGTGCAACGTGTGAGAAGGGCAAGATGAAAAGAGTCGCTCATAAGCCTAAGCCTGAGCCTAGTACAAGTTCTCCACTAGAGTTACTGCATATGGATCTCTGCGGTCCGATGCGAACTCAAAGCATAAACGTCAAAAAGTATGTGTTAGTGATTGTGGACGATTACTCGAGATACACTTAGGTCAAATTTTGAGATCAAAGGATGAGACACCCAAAGTCATCATCACATTTCTAAAGACCACACAAGTGAATCTGCAGAAGACAATCAAGCTTCTTAGAACGGATAATGGCACAGAATTCAAGAACAAAATTGTTGATGATTATCTCGAATCGGTCGGGATAACACATAAGTTTTCTGCTACCAGAACGCCTGAACATAATAGAGTTGTAGAAAGACGTAACAGAACGCTAGTCGAGCCCGCTCGTACTATGCTAAGTCAATCAGATCTACCTCTATTTCTATGGGTTGGAGTTGTGTCGATTGCCTGCTACACTCATAATCGCTTCATTATCCATCATCGGTTCGGTAAAACACCGTATGCTTTAATAAATAATAGAATACCTAGCATCAAACACTTTCATATTTTTGGATGCAAGTGCTTTGTTGAATACAAGATCTTGAAGGCATCTTTATCGGCTACAAGATCATGAAGGCATCTCTGAGACTGAGATACAAGAAACCAGATTTGTTAGTGCACATATTTGTTGGATACAAGATCATGAAGACAGAAGATTGAAAGTCAAGCTCAAGTCAACTCTCAAGCAGAAAGTCAAAGTCTATTTTGTAATAAAGTCAAAGTCAAAGTCAAAGTCTTGTGAGTGTTGTGTTTTAGTTGTATTTTTGTATTGTGCATGTGTGTTAAATAGGGATATGACTATAAGGAGTTAGAGTTAGAAGTTGTAAGTAGTTGATTTGTGAGTTGAGAATTTGTACGCGGAGATTCTAGAGAGAGAAATATTCAGAGTCCTCTGTATACGAATTCCTTAAATCGAATTGATACAGGTTGATTGTTCAATTGATCTTGAATTGTATTTGTGATTAATTGTGATTAGAACTTGAAATCTTGGGAATAATAAGATCTAAGATAAATGACTAGATCTGAAGAAAAAAAGGACTAGATCTATGATAAGGCGAACCAGATCTAGAAGTAAAACAAGAAATTAAAATTATTACAACAACCACAACAGATATTACCAACAAACGAAATAGTACCAAAAGTACGACCGGATCTAGCAAGATCGAGAGCTACTAAAAAAATAACAACCAAATGTTTACACGAGATCTAAAAAGACCAAATGCAAACTAAGAGATCTATGAGGATTTACACCGGATCTAAAGAGATCAAATGTAAAACAAGAGATCTACAGGGTGAGGGTCGACAAACAAGTTTACACTGGATCTAAAAGAGATCAGATGCAAAGTTAAGGGCCGACAAACAACCAAAAAAGCGTTGGCCAAAATAACCAGCAACAACAGTTGTAAAATAGCCGAGAAAAAAAGAACTTCGGTTGGAACAAAACCAAACCGAAGGACCACATATCTGCAAAGAGAAAAGCCGATCAACAAGAAGGTCGAGGGTTACAGATTTTGCCGAACCTGATCATAGCTAAAACCGAGTAAATGCCCAAACAACACGACCGAGCCGAGACAGATCTAAGAAAAACGCAGATCTAAATAACTCAGATTTGAAAGTTCAAGTCACCTCACTAATTTGAGAAAAGGAAAGACAGATATGTGGCGATAACAACAAAAAAAACGATGAAAACCCGTGGGTCAGCGTAAAAAACACCACAAAAAACGTAGAGCAGAAGCAATAACACGAGGATCTAAAAAGTGCAAGCAACCAACTATCACAGTTGTGGGTTTCTCCAGTCGGAAATAGGCTGGCCACGACAGATCTCGCTATGGTTCAGTTTCTAAAAAGGAAACCGAAAGCCAAAAGAAAAAGAACAAGATTACATCAATAGGATCGAGCCATTAGAGCTCTGATACCATGAGAAAAATATATATCGATTTTATTTATGATGAAGAACATTTAAGAACAATCTATCTTCTCTAAAAATGAAAGACTCCTTTAAAGATGAAAGATGAACTAGAGAGAAGGAAGAGCAAAAGTGAGCAAAAGTAATTTGAGAGAGAGAGAGAGACTAAAAATTGTAATATGATGAAAAAAAAGTCTCTCAAACACCCTTTATATAAGATCCACATATTGACAGCTCCAGTCCGTCAAACTTTACACAAGTTACATTCAGGTCCCTATAGTACCTACAACTTATCAACAAAGTTAAAACAATAAGATAAATATAAGATTGCATTTTTAAAATGATATTTAACAGTTTTCGCAAAACATCGGGTTCTCATTTGATTAAGCCCATTTATATATATATATATATATATATATATATATATATATATATATATATATATATGGGCTTAGTCAAATGAGAACGTATGGGCCATTTACCAAACACTTACCCGGGTAAGCACTTACCAAATCACATTACCTTATCGGAAGAATATGACAAAGACCAAGAATCTTACCAGATAAGAGCGAAAACAAGGACCAAAAGTATTACCCAGTAAGTGAGGGTTGTCGTCTCTTACCATAGCTAGTGCTTACCGGATAAATTGTTACACACGATACCATTTTTGTGGACTAAAATCTTACCCGATAAGTAAGTGATGGTGTTGAATTTACCGGTAAGCACTTACCCAGGTAAGCGTTTGGTAAATGCCCCCTTAGTAATTTATGAGATCCAGTGTGAGCAACTCGTTTTAATTAGTAATTTTATGACTTAGTTAATGATTGAGGATGATTTAATAATTTGTGAATTAGATATTATAACCCCACCCATGATTTTGTTTCCATCTTTATCTCATTTGATTTTTCAAGCAATTATATCAATTTACCCCAATTAACTTTATCCAATAAGCAAATCACTTCCAATTATTCGCTAAACAATTACATCGGTGGATATCACATCGTGTATCTTAGGGCACATCAGCGGGTATCACATCGTTGAACAACAAAAAAGTGTATACAAATGGGTATCACAACGTGCATACAATGGGTATATGTTGCTATCAATGGGTATATAGAGAGAATGCTCCTAATTAATATATCACAACATGTATACAGTGAGTATCACAGTAAAATGTTTACATTGGATGGGAGAGGAGAGAGGAGGGATAAGATTTCTAAAATACCAAAAATGTCGTTTATTTACAATTTTAAGTTAAAATTATCAAAATTATTAATTTTCTAATTTAACATCTGATTTGTGGTCGAGATTGGATATCACGAAACTCACAAAATATTGAGATCTCCTATGAATGCCCCTCCTATACACACACACACACACACACAGAGAGAGAGAGAGAGAGAGAGAGAGAGAGAGAGAGCTAGATTAGGTCTTGAATGAAGCTCAAACATACATCAATATAATTCGTAAAGCTATCAAATCAAATTCGAATTATTTCGTACCCTTCACTCAATGAAAAAATGAGTCCAATTCTAAATGATCAAAACTATGCACTTTTTCATATTGAAAAGGTTTAACCTATCACCGTCGAATCTACCTTAACTCGACTCGTTTACAATCATTCATGATCTCGTACCATGATCATAACTGCTAATATGCTATTTGATTCATATAATTAGAACAAAATTGAACTATCAATTTCGTTGACCAAATTCTATTCATTTGTAAAGTTCATATTTTTAAATGAATTGAAATATTTATTTTACTTTGGATTCCATCAACAACTGATTTGTTCATTCATTGAGAATGAGTTACGAACTTATATCAATTCATTGGAATACATTTAAAAGGATAATAATATAATTTGTAACCTAATCAATTATTAATAATGATGGTAAGAAGCATTCATTTGTTTCATATATTTTCTTGTGTAAACATCATACACAGCCAGCTAATAAATACAGGAACCAAGACAACCAAAAAAAGGAAACACAATAAAGAGAAAACAAAATTACGGGAAACCAAAAAAGGTAAGGATTGGGCAGGATCAATTGAGGCAATGATTGGGGAATAATGATGAAAAATAGGAGATTTTAATACTTCCCCTCAAGTTGGAGCGTGTAGGTTTCTGATGCCCAACTTGGCAAGTAAGAACTTAAGTTGTTGAGTGCACAATCCTTTTGTGAGCAGGTCCGCAATTTGCATGCTGGTGTGAATGCGTAGGGGCTGAACTTCTTGAGACTCAACTCTCTCCCGAACGAAATAGCAATCCATCTCTACATGCTTAGTTCGTTCGTGGAACACAGGGTTATTAGCGATGTGTCTGGCCGCCTGATTGTCACAGAAAAGGGGAGTTGGTTCATTCAAGTCGATGTTTAGCTCCTTGATAAGCCACCGCATCCATAAAATTTCGCTAACCGTGGAGGCCATGGACCTGTATTCTGCTTCAGCAGAGGAACGTGATACCACATTTTGCTTCTTTGTCTTCCATGAAATGGGTGCTCCTCCAAGAAGGAGAAGGTATCCCGTTCTAGATCTCCGGGTAATAGGGCAACCAAGCCAATCAGAGTCGCAGTATGCAATGAGA
Source organism: Arctium minus (assembly GCA_954870635.1). Taxonomy (NCBI): domain Eukaryota; kingdom Viridiplantae; phylum Streptophyta; class Magnoliopsida; order Asterales; family Asteraceae; genus Arctium; species Arctium minus. The sequence goes on from OX941085.1 coordinate 44,329,947, forward strand.
TCACAACCACCATCTCGAGGTAAGAGAATTCCTTGCCCAACTGTTCCCTTTAGGTACCGTAACACTCGGTGCGCTGCATCCATGTGACTCTGTCTCGGGTCAGCCACAAATTGGCTTAGCACATTTACAGAGTAAGCAATGTCGGGTCTAGTGGCTTGTAAGTAGAGGAGACGGCCTACCAAGCGGCGGTATCGACTAGCATCAACTTTGGATTCTTCACCCTTTTTATCCAATATCAAATTCTGCTCGAAAGGGAACGGACTTGGTTTACACCCTTGAAGCCCACAATCTTCAAGGATATCTAGAATATACTTTCTTTGGCTTAGAACGAGGCCCTCAGGGGTACGGGAAACTTCTATTCCAAGGAAGTATTTTAGAGTGCCCAAATCTTTGATGCTAAAACGTTTGTCAAGTTCTTCTTTAGTGTGTTGTATCTTCTTTACATCATTCCCTACCATAATGACATCGTCCACATAAATGAGTGCTGCCACAAAAGATGCATCCTTCTTGAAGATGAAAAGGGAGTAATCTGCTTTGCACTGCTTAAAGCCAAGCTCAAGAAGAGATGATGTAAACTTTTGGTACCAATTCCGGGATGCCTGTTTCAGGCCATAGAGAGATTTATTCAACCTGCAAACTCTCGTGTCATTTTCCTTAGCAAAACCTTGTGGCAACTTCATGTAAACTTCTTCGTTCAGATCCCCATGCAGAAAGGCATTATTGACATCTAGTTGGTTAATGACCCATCTTTTCTTGACAGCTACGGCCAAAAGCGTTCTAACAGTAACCAACTTAGCGACCGGGGCGAATGTGTCGTGGTAATCAACCCCCTCCATCTGTGTAAACCCCTTTGCAACGAGACGAGCTTTGAACCGCTCTACCTCCCCATTTGGTTTATACTTTATTTTATAAACCCACTTTGAATCGAAGGCACGTTTTCCTTTTGGAAGATCAACTAGTGTCCACGTGTCATTTTCTTCAAGAGCTCGTACCTCTTTCTTCATCGCTTCTTTCCATCTTTCGTCCTGGATAGCTTGATTGAAATTCCTTGGCTCATTACTAGAGGTAATGGCTGCTAAAAACGCTTTGTGAGATCCAGAAAACTTTTCATATGACACAAAATTAGACAATGGGTGTACCGTTGAGGACGCTTCACTTGGTGCGGGTTTTGCATGGTCGACCGATGGGGGAAGCTTCACGTGATAGTCGCTTAAACGAGCCGGTTGGGACCTGTCTCTTTTAACTCTGGTGGGCTCAAGAACATCCCGTTGCGCCTCATTACCCTCGGTGGTCTCTTCTGGTGGGTCTGAGATCTGGTTCAGAATGTCTTCGGCTTCATTTTCATTCAAAATAGGATTGATATTGGGCTCATCAGCGTCATTGGTTCCATCAGATTCACTGGGCTCATCAGCCACACTGTTTCTATTTAACTCCTCACTTGAGGTGCTTTCATCAATGTGGGTTTCGTCAATAGTGGGTTTCACATGGTTTTTAATTTCATCACAAATGGGTTTGTTCAAAAAATCAAGGGCATCAACTTCTTCATAAATCAAATCATCACTCTTGAAAGGAAGATTTCAAAAAATTTAGTGTCTCTGGAAATTATGATTTTGCCCGTTTTGATGTCAAGAATTTTATAGCCTTTTGTTCCTTGTGGGTAGCCTATGAACACTCTGGGCCTCCCCCTTTCTTCAAATTTATCCCCTCTTGTGTCGGTGTTTCGATGGTACGTCAAGCAACCAAAAACCCGCATATTGTCATAATCGGGTTTTTGGTTGAAAACCAACTCGAAAGGAGTTTTATCATCAATAACCTTTGATGGAAATCGGTTAATGATGTGAGTGGCCGTCAAAATACATTCACCCCAAAACCTCTTTGGTAAATTTGCTTCAAATCTAAGTGATCGAGCAACTTCGAGTATGTGTCGGTGTTTCCGTTCGACAACTCCATTTTGTTGGGGTGTGTGCGGGCAAGTGTTTCAAGTAAAATCCCCCGTTCATTATAAAAATCGATCATGTCGTTAGACGTGAACTCCCCCCATTGTCACATCTAACTTTCTTGACATGTCTTTCAAATTGAGTTTTTACCATATTGCAAAAAAACTTTAGCCACTTGCTAGCTTCATGTTTGTGTTTCAGGAGGAATAACCATGTGGCTCTACTATAATCATCAACAATAGTCAAGAAATAGTTTGCCCCCGAGAAGGATGGGGTACGGTATTTTCCCCAAATGTCGCAATGTATCAAATCGAAGCAACCTTTTGTCTTTATGAAACTGTTTGAAAAAGGTAGTCTGGTATGTTTGGCCTTAGAACAAGAGTCACACAATTTGTCTAAAACAATGTTTTTAAGAAAATCAATTGCAACAAGCTTGTCTTCAGATGCATGTCCCAACTTTTTATGCCAAGTATTCCCGGTAGTCATCATAGCTCTTATTTCGCCATTGAACAACCCTATTCGGTATAGACCTTTTCTGCATTTACCCGCACCAATCAAGCTCCTCGTATGAAGCTTTTGCATGACACAAAATTCCAGAAAAAACGTTATGGAGCATTGAAGATTGTTGGTTAATCGACTCACTGACAAAAGGTTGCAATTAAATTCAGGGATATAAAGAACTCCCTTTAATTTGGCCCCCCCTTCTAGGGTACATTCCCCTTTCCCCTTCACATGTATGGCATTGCCATTAGGGATAACAACAGGTTCCTCATTTGAGCAAACAATTTTATTATTAAGAATTGTTTCATCATGAGTTATATGTTTTGTAGACCCTGAATCCACAACCCAATCACTATCCCAACCCCTCTTACCTGCCATGTTGGCCATCCGAACATTACCGTCTTTGACATCGTTTTCAGCAAAATGTTTCAAGAAGGAATGATACTGCTCCTTAGTGAGACCTGGTATGGGGCTAGCTTCAGTCTCAACATGAGCAGCTTTCGGTTTCACTTTTCCCGACCACCAATCCGGATAACCAATTATCTTGAAACACCCATCTCGTTTGTGTCCACTTCTTCCACATTCAGTGCATTGTTCGTCCGTGTCTCCGCGTTTCTGATACTTTGGGGCAGCTTTATTTTGACTCACGTTGTTCTCGCGCCGGACTGGTTTGAAGGTCTTGAACGCAACACTTTCGGGGGGCGTTTTCTTTTCTCCCGATATCATCCTTTGTCTTTCATCTTCGGCAACTAGGTGATAGGCAATTCCTAGTGTTGGTATGGGATTCATGGCAAGAATTTGGGTTTTGATAACAGCAAAATCGGCGTCCAAACCCATCAGAAACTCGTATAGTTTCTCTTTTTCCCGCAGTTTGTTCATTTTTTACCGACTCCACATGAACATTTTTCACAGGTGCACCGAGGGGCTGGTAGCACAGATTCAATCTCGTCCCAGAGGCCACACAGCTTTGTGTAATATGCCGAGACTGAGACCCCACTTTGGTGTGTGTTAGAGAGTGTTTGTTTCAACTCGTAAGCACGAGGGGCACTTTCCTTCCCAAACCTTTCGCGTAAATCTGACCAGATTTCAGAGGCGGTGTTGGCGTATTTTACGCTACCCCTGATATCCTTCTCCATAGCCGTCGTGAGCCAACCTTTTACCATGGCGTCACAACGCATCCACGCTATGTAATCGGTGGCTGTTTTTTCGGGTTTCTTCAACGTACCATCAACGAATCCGACCTTGTTCTTGGCAAAGAGAAAATTTAACATCTCCTGGGACCAATCGGTGTAGTTATTGTCGGTAAGGGTGTCGTTGACATGCATTTGCTTCGGGTAATCCGAAGCATGGATGTAGAAAGGAGAGTTGTTGTCCGGCGAGCTTTCCTTCTTCGTGCCTCCATCGTTACCCGTCATGGTGACGATCACTAACCTCGTGTCTTACTGTTTGAACCGCTTTGATACCATATTAATAATGATGGTAAGAAGCATTCATTTGTTTCATATATTTTCTTGTGTAAACATCATACACAACCAGCTAATAAATACAGGAACCAAGACAACCAAAAAAAGGAAACACAATAAAGAGAAAACAAAATTACGGGAAACCAAAAAAGGTAAGGATTGGGCAGGATCAATTGAGGCAATGATTGGGGAATAATGATGAAAAATAGGAGATTTTAATATCAATTGAACATGATTTAGGGGTCGTTTACCAAACACTTTTAGATAAGTGTTTACCATTACGAGTCATCACCTTCACTTGCCTTATCGAGTAACATTCCTAGCCACCAAAATGGATTGATGGTAAGCGTTTACCAGGTAAGAATCACCACCTTTATTTACCGGGTATGACTCTCGATTCTTCTTTTCCCTCTTACCACGTAAGCTTCTCGAGCCTTCCTATGCTTACTCGGCAAGGTAATTGACCCGGTAAGTATTTGATAAACGACCCTTTAATATTGATATTTAAACTTGTAACGCTTTCTTTTACTCGATCTCCATCTCTCGTCTCAAGCTCTAGCCTACAATCAGCATTTACAATTGTTTTTGTTTTGTTTATAACTTCAGGCCTTTCGTGTAGACCTGACAAACGTGTCGTGTCGTGTTGGGTTCAAAGTTAAACGTGTTGAGAGTGTCTAACCCCAACCCGACCCGTTTAATAAACGGGTCAGAAAATCCCAATCCTAACCCGACCCTCCTAACCCGACACGACCCGCCTAACCCGCTTAACACTTATAAAACTAAAAATTAAAAATCGAAAATTCACAAAAAAGTACAAATCCAAAATCCAAATGAGAGTATTAGAAATCAAAATTTTATAGTTCTAACTAAATCTAAAACATTAAAAATCTAAATCATTAAAAAAACTTATAATATATATATACATATATATATATAAACGGGTTATTCGAGTCATTTTCGAGTTGAAATTTTTGACATTGACCTTAACCGTTTAATTTTCGTGTCGTGTCGTATCAACCCGTTTACTTAAACGAGTTGAAATGTATTACCCAAATTTGTTTATTTCGTGCAGAGTTCGTGTCGGGTTAACATGTCTTGTCAGTTTTTGCCGAGTCTACTTTCGTGGTTGTCCAAAAAATTAATCAACGTACATAAGATGACCCAGGAAGACTAAGGAGCAGTTTACTAAACATTTATCGAGTAAGCGCTTACTGATATCATTTGCCTTATTGATTGAGAATGGCAAAGACCAAGAAGGTTACTCGGTAAAAGACAAGGTAAGGACCGAGAGTCTTACCCCGTAAGTGTGGGAAATTACTCTTACCCGGTAAGTGCTTATCGGGTTTAAGATGTTTACCAACAATCCATTTTCATGACGAAAGATGTTACACAATAAGTTAAATGAGGGTAAATTTCTTACCGATAAGTGCTTATCCGGTAATAATTTTATAAACAGGCAAACATCCCATAAGAAAACACTAGGCATATACCCGCGCGATGCAGCGGAATGTAAGTAAATAATGAACAATTAATGTTACTTCTTTATAGACATGTCATCAACAATCCAACCATGACCTATGAATCACAATTTATGAAACCCTAAACCCATAAATATATTCAATAATTAGTTTATATTACAATTATTGACAAAAAAAATTATAATGATATAATTTATAATAAAAATGAAACGTATTTTACGATTATGTATTTTTAATGTGTTAACGGTGGAAAAAAATAAAACGTATGGATAGAAAACAAATTATTTCGTAGATATTCATGATATTTAATAGTACGGTTAAATTAAAAAATATTCAATATTGGGTTCGTTTTGAAGATATTGACGAGACAATTATAATAGTATAATTTGTAGAAAAAGAAACGTATTTTTTCATTGCATTTTTGTTCATATACGATTATTTGTGTTAATATGATAATGGTGTAAAATGAAAAATGAAAAAATAAGGGATATAAAATGAATTAAATAAGTAATTGTAAGGGTGACAAATGTAACATTACAAGGGTGATAAGTGTTATTGTATAAAAGCTTAGGGTAATAAGTGTTATTGTATAAAAGCTTAGAGCGATAAGTGTTATTGTACAAAAGTTTGTACAATAACTGTATTAGTTTTTTATATAGTAGTAAAGATTTAATTCGTAGATATTCATGATATTTAATAGTACGGTTAAATTTAAAAATATTCAATATTGGGCTCGTTTTGAAGGTATTGACGAGACGATTATAATGGTATAATTTGTAAAAACAGAAACGTATTTTTTCATTGCATTTTTATTTATATACGATTATTTGTGTTAAAATAATAAGGGTGTAAAATGAAAAATGAAAAAACAAGGGATAAAAAGTAAATTAAATAATTAATTGTAAGGGTGATAAATGTAAAATTTAATTTTCCAAAAACCGCTTTCCAATAACTACTTTTTTTTAAGAATTTTAATATATAGTATAGATATAGATATAGATATAGATATAGATATAGATGATATCGACACTAGTACAACGATATTGTTATCAACCGATTAAATAAGGGATATTGGCTCAAATAGCCACATTACTCTATCAATTGCATATCCTAGCTACTTCTCTCCATGATTTACTAAAATAGACCTAGGTCTGCAATGGCGGACCTGCAGGTCCTCTACCTCCGCCATCCTGTACTGTCGTTGAGTGAGATCGTGACACGTGACGAAATAGCGGACCTGGGTCGGGTGGCGGACCTACCTGTTGCGGACCTGACTTGGACCGACAATTTTTTTTGTCTTTTTCTGGAGGTAGCGGACCTGCAATTGCGGACCTATGTCTATTTTCGTCAATAAGATAGAGAAATGGCTTGGAGACCAATATGTCAATGTAATATGGCTCTTTGAGCCAATTTCCCATTAAATAACTAAAAAAAAGGGATAATGAAACTTCCTTGCCACGTCAGCAAGGGCAGCCGAGTAGGCCATTGTCCACGTGGAAAGAAATAAGTGGTCAAAACCTGCAGCGGTGACGAGAACTAGACCCCTTTTGTCGTTTAATTTTATCGAATTTTCGTCTTGTTTTTCCCCGATCTGCATCGTATCTGGGTTCTCGAATTTTCGCCCCCACCCCTTCGTACATTTTCAAACCCCTGTTTCGTTCTATCTCGTTGTTGATTTCTTGAATTCAAATGATTTGAGGTACGATTAGCCTTTTGGTCTAGGGAATTTTGCTCGTACAATACAAAGGCAAATTTGCAGAAGGTATACAATCGGGAGTTTCATAACAGGTAAATCGAACTCCTTTTCTTACTTGGAAGGTTTTTTGATGGGAGATTTTAGGGTTTGTTGTTATCGTACGTTTCTGATTATGGTTGTGTGTGATTATATGCGTAATCGTTGACGAAGATTGCTACCTGTCGATTTGTTGTGATTTTTTAGGGTTTTAACTTGTTTTTGGTTTTGTCTTCGTAGTGCTTCTTTTTTGTTGTCTGTTGTTTAGCCTGTTATGTTGAATGTGATTACCGGGAACAATGCCTATGATGTGTCGTAAAGTAACCTGCAATTATTTCATGTTAGCTAGTTTTATCCCCTTTTTCCCTTCAATTTCGTCGTTTTTTACGTGTGCTTTGGAAATTATGTGTGCATATTTTCTACAGAATCTTTGGCAGATTTTGAAGTTTCAAACTTTGCTTCTCAATCCCAAATAATCATAACAAACGTTTAAATTAGATGGTGGATTTTTGTTTGCTTAGCTTCGAATACTGTCTCAAGCTGGTACCATGATAACTAAGGGGCCGTTTACCAAACTTTCGCGGGTAAGCGCGGCATGGCAAGGACCGAGAATCTTACCCGATAAGAGGCATAGCAAAAGAATCTTACCAAAAGAATCTTACCAGGCAAGTGAGGGAGAAAGACTATTAACTCGTAAACTCTTACTGGGTAAAAGACGTGTAAAATCTGCAATCCATTTTGATGGTCAAGAATGTTACTTGATAAGGTAAGTGAGGGTGATGACTCGTGCCGGTAAGCACTTATCCGGTAAGTGTTTAGTAAACGGCCCCTAAGTCCTTGCTTCATATCATACAGTTGGTTATGTTGCTGAATTACAAGCATCTGTCAATGGGCTGTCAATCGGCAGCTGACAACATTCTGGTCCACTCAGGAGTGGTTTCATGGGTCTTGAAGAAAAAATTACACAATCTGCAATGTGGATGCAGTATACTAATATTTCATACTCGACTGAGGATCATCTACAAACTGGGAAGAGAAGTTTGGTTGAACCATGGGTGTTGGTTAAACAATGAATGAGTCTACTATATCATGCTAACCTTTTTGTTTCAGAGAAGCTAATTTGTTATGTTGGTGGTGTGACAGTGCATACAGCAAAATGATGAGGCTGCAGACATATGCTGGACTCAGTGTGGTTGCCACACTGGCTGTTATTTATCATGCCTTCAGTAGTAGAGGGCAGTTCTACCCAGCAACAGTTTATTTATCTACCTCCAAAGTCTGTTTAGTGCTTCTTCTCAACATGGGTTTGGTGATCATGTGCATTATGTGGCAGCTAACAAAACGAATTTTTCTTGGTTCTCTTCGAGAAGCAGAGGTTGAGAGACTGAATGAGCAATCATGGCGCGAAGTTATGGAAATCCTTTTTGCCATCACTATATTCCGTCAGGACTTCTCTGTTATGTTTCTTGCTATGGTTACGGCTCTTTTACTCATCAAGTCGTTGCATTGGTTGGCTCAAAAGAGAGTTGAATACATTGAAACAACTCCAACTGTACCAATGCTGTCTCACATCCGGATTGTTTCTTTCATGGGATTCCTTCTCCTTGTTGACTGTCTTTTCTTGTATAACTCAGTGAAGTACCTGATACAAACTCGGCAAGCATCGGTTTCCCTTTTCTTTTCGTTCGAGTAAGTTATCTAATGTCTTTTAATGTTATTTATGCATCTCAAAACTTTTCTTTAAACGTCCGTATTTAATTTAACTTGTTTTGAAGGGATATTATCGATTGAATTTTGGTCAAGCAAGGCAAATTGTTTAGGAACCATCAACATTAATTTTATGGTGTATGCTATGTTGCTGTATCTCCATAATGCATATTGGATGATTTTGGAAAGTATCGCCTGCATCTGCTGTCTATATGTCAAGTAGTGATACATATTTGCATTGTATGCCAAGTATATCTCTATGTTTTTCTGTGTATAAAACAATTGTATACCTATTTTATCCGCATCAAATATCATTCATTATCATCTTGTTTGCAAATCACGTGATTTCTGCCCTCTCTTTTCAAATCCAGTTTCATGAGGCACTCAATTTTGATTGGTTAATCTTGTTGGCCATTTTCAGGTACATGATATTGGCAACGACGACAATATCAACGTTTGTCAAATATGTTTTCTATGTTAGTGACATGCTTATGGAAGGACAGTGGGAAAGAAAAGCTGTGTACACATTCTATTTGGAGCTTATCCGTGACTTGCTGCACTTATCTATGTATCTATGCTTTTTCCTCGTAATCTTTGTGTAAGTAATCTGACACTCTAACCTACTTTTGGTTTTGTACACTTGAAGCATGCGTTGACATTTATGGAAGTCAACAGGCTATGTTATGTCAATTTGCACACTTGTCTCTCATGCTAACATGTGTATTCATATATTAGATGCATGTTTCCTCTCTTACCCACAATCATAACTATTTAATTAGTTGAAAAGTTGTTCTATTGGACTTTTTCTTAAAGACAATTTCACGTTATCAAGTTATGTGGCTCTTTTTAATTTTTATACCATTATTTGTCTACTTATACTTTATCTTTCCTCTTGTTGATTGTATGCATCAAGAAGTAAAAAGGGTACAGGCTTTAATCGTGTAGACATGCTCATTATAGACACATCCCTTTTTGACAACTATGCTGAAGCAAGAACCTGGCTGATATCTAATTATTTTATAGCTTGTTATTATGAATGGTTTTCAGCTATGTCATTCTGGTGCCATACAAGGATTTGCAATTATAGAATATTTTTTATAGTTGCTTCATTTGTTGTTATTTTGGTTATTTACACTTTGGTTTTTCCAGGAACTATGGTGTGCCTCTGCACTTGATCCGGGAGCTTTATGAGACATTCCGAAACTTTAAGCTGCGAATTGCTGATTACATCCGCTATCGGAAGATCACATCTAATATGAATGACCGTTTTCCAGATGCAACACCTGAAGAGTTGAATGCGTTAGTTTTCCTAGTCGATAAACTTTAGAACACTCCCCACCCCACATGTATATCCGTGTTGTGCTTGTCTCATGTCTATCTTACCATATGCAGAAGTGATGCAACCTGCATTATCTGTAGAGAGGAGATGACTACCGCAAAAAGACTAGTCTGTGGGCATCTTTTCCATGTGCATTGCCTCCGGTCATGGTTAGAGCGACAGCACACATGTCCTATTTGCAGAGCGCTTGTTATACCAAATGAGAGTGGGACAAGCACATCACGATCACGAGCAGGAGTTCATCGTCAAGGTCAGAATTTTCACATTCTTTTGAATCATGGTCAGCTGTTTATCTTTTCGAGAAGAATTGTATGACAGAGTTAGAAACCTCTGCTAAGTACCATCAGTATTCTACAAGGCATTAAGTAGAGCTATGAGGTCGAGTGACCTAACGCTCAATCACCTAAAGCAGGGATTAAGCAAGTGCCTAATTGGGCGACTGGTCATTCATTTTAATATAATTATGTTAGATTGTATAAATATATGAGAATTTAAAAGTTTTGATACCATGTTCAAACCGAAAGATTTGGGACACATAGTTGTGTTCTTAGAAATTGATCAACTTACATCATGGGTCTAACACAGATATATGTATATATATATATATAGATCACAAAATTTTACAGTTTTGATTGTTTTTTCAGGAGCGAACTCAGCAAATACATCGTCTCAAGATCAAAATGGTGATGGTTCAGGAAGTGGGAATATTAGTCGGCATCAAAAGAGAGTCCAAGCTGCTGCAGCTGCTGCTTCTATATATCAGAAATCTTTTGTTTACCCTTCTCCAAGTTCTTTAACATGGTATGCACTTCACATTTTGAATCGGTTAGGTACTCGATCTTTATGGATGTGCAACCCACATATCATGATTTAGAATTTTTGTGATGATATATGTAACTTGTTAGTTTCTCGAGTTGGCACTTGGAATTAAACATCATATATGCTCTAGAAAACATCAACTGCTGCCATTTTGCGACTATTTCTTTTGCAAGAATGTTGGTCGCTCTGCAAACAATTCTTGCCACTGTATACAACGATTTTCTTTTCTTATTGCTATATGAATTCCAAGTTATTAGACCAGAGCAGGAAATGTTAAACTAAATCGTGTAACCAACTTATAAAGATTTCTATTTTATGCCTGAGACTGCTTTCTGCTGTGTATTTAATCATTTAAAGTAGCAAGGTTCTTCCTTTATGCTATTTTTTTCTCTGTTCTCCATTTATTTATCCTAAATTAAAGTCATGGAGCTTGAATCACATTTACACTTCTTTTCACTTTTCACACCACAAAAATGAGACTCCCATAATGGTCTAAACAATACGAACATGACGAGATGGTTCAGTACATGCAACATACAAGTCTCACTTCTTTTGCACTTTTTTCTTTCAGGTCATCTGGATATGCTGTACTTCCCAACAAATCTACACCCGGCACCAATGTCGATAATGCAGCGTCTTCTGGTGAACATGGGAATTCAATCCCGAACAATCCTGCTAGCATTCCATCTTTTCAGTCCCCACAGCCGTATTTCATACCAGTTGATGCTTCGGGTATGAGTCCTAACCACAAAGATGGATGGAGCACCAACCTGCAGATGTCTGTCTCCCAACTGGAAGCCCAGAAAAAAATAATTCAGCACCAGATTGAGGTATGGGAACCTGATATCTCCTGAATGTTTTTGGTCACTTATATTCATGAACATCGATGAGAAAATATTCATCATACTATAATTTTGGGTCAACCCCCCTTGAGCTCACATCGTTTCTAGAGGCTGACTAACGTAACTGGATTGCTTTAAAAGAACCTTTATCCTTGTACACTAATACATGAACCTTCGGTGCCCTATTAACTGCCCTTTTGATCCCATCGACAGTTTGGGCTTATCCACTAGTTCTTAGGGTGTGCCAGGTACGTGGGACAGTATAGGACAAGACAGAACAAAAACTTGTCCCATGTTTGATGCAACAATTAGACGGGAATTTATAAGTCCCCAAAATCCAAATAAATATAAGAAAAAAAGTGAAAAATTAGAAGGGTGTTGAACTTCTTGTTCTCGAATTGAAAAAAAAAATCATGACGGAGTGAGACAAAAAAGCACTTTTCCTATTCCACATAAATAGATGAAACAAAAATTAGAGAGGTACAAGCTTAGTAAATTACTAAACCACCTATGTTAGATGAAAATCCTAGGACCTTCCACAATTTTTTAAAAATTAGGGAGATGGACAAACTTGATAAATTACTAAACTACCCATGTCAAGTTAAAATAAATGCACGATCCCATTTTTGCGCACGTGTAGCGAATTGGTTTTTGACGTCACCTGTTGAACAAAACAGGTGTTGCAAAATCAGCTTCAAAGCTTACAGAAGCCTGCATCTGAGAAAACCTCAGTTGC